>VBSM01003148.1:16589911-16637557 GCA_008086735.1 Cheirogaleus medius | reverse complement strand
AAAAAAAAAAATTAAAAAAAAAAATTAAAAAATTAGCCAGACATGGTGATATGTGCCTGTAGTCCCAGCTATTTGAGAGGCTGAGGTTGGAGGATCACTTGAGCCCAAAAGTTTGAGGCAACAGTAAGCTATGATCATAACACTGCACTCCAGGCTGGGGCAGCAGATGAAGAGACTGTCTCTCTAAAAAAAATAAATAAATAAATATAAAATAAAATAATTTTTAATTCTGGTACCCTTCTACCCATCTATTGTCACTCTAAGACATGTAGTACAAAGTCCCCAGCCTTAATCTCAGATATTTATCACTAATATTTGGGTTTATAAAAAGTTACTTTGAAAATTGCTAAAAGAGTATGTTTTCTATTCTCACCACAAACAAATATGTGAAGTTAAAAAAAAAAAAAGTTAGTTATTGCCTCCTAAGCCTATTCTATATTATTTAGGCTATTGCTATTTGCACATGGGTGGCATGAGAAGAAGATTTGTAAAAATTCTGAATTTTAAAATTCTCAAGTTTATCATCTCTCTTCCTAAATAAGACAGAAAACAATCAGACTGGCCAGCTCTGTCTTGATTCCTTCCTTACATTATGTATTTAGTGGAGGCAATCTACGAAATATTTCTGTAGTGTCCACACCAGCCAACCTGGTACTGCTCTCCCCAGGCCACAGCAAGCCCATCTCCTAACTGCTCTGAGCTGGACATAAGTCAGGTCTGTAAGAGAAAGAATAGTCACACATGTGGAAACCAGCCATCAGGGATTAAAAACAGAGGTATTTGGCAAGATTTCCAGGTATTAAAAAGAATGATGACATCGTATACATTTTCCTTTTTCTCACAGCATAAGATGGAAGGGTCTCTGAAAAGTTTTGAGTAGTTGCCAAGTAGTTCCACCATAAATTGCTGTGTGACCAGAATAAATCCTTTAACCTCTCTACTTCAGTTTCCTCGTGTGGAATATGACAAGTATATCAATAATTTAAAAGTTGTAGGATATCTAACCAAACGTATTCCTTTTTGCCAGGCTTGACAACAGCCAAAGTTTACTCCCAAGAGACAGAATGTTTTTAGCTAAAGCTCCAAACATAAACACCTAAAACTAATTTTTGAGCCCACATATGGAAGACCATTCACACTAAACACTTGGATGGTTCCTCCTTCCTCATACTTCCAGCCAAGCCATTGTTCTCACTGAAGTTTCAAGGACTCTAATTGCTGCCACACTCTCCACAGAAGGTCATTGGGAGTGCTCTTCCACATTGCTGGGGGCTACAGGCACACAGCAGGGAGAGAGGCTGTCAGGGGAGGCTGGGTCCTGAAGCTGCCTCTCTGCTCTGCCATCCTGAGGAAGCTTGGTGGCTACAGAATCCCACCAACCCTTCTATCTCGCCCCTCAGGCTCCTCAGACACCCCTTCATCTCCAAAAGCAAGACTATTCCTTGGAAACAGCGAGATATTTGACCTTAGTTAAGTAAATAAATATTTTAACAGAATAATTCTGTGGAGTAGGAAAGGGTAGCAAGAAGGAAGAAGAGAGACAACTAATCTGAGAAGAATAATAACTCAGTCTTCACTAAGGAGCAGGAAAAATAGTAAAAAATAGTTTATCTGCAAAGTAAGAGGTAAATATTATATGTATTCAACACTCTTTGAAAATTTCATGTTACAATCTATAACATGTCCTTCTGACACATAAAAAACTCACTAAATATACTCATGTAGTTTCCCATGATAACCAGCTTCTGATTTAAAACACTGCCTTAGTTTTCTCAAACAACTGATGATTCAATCATAAAAATTTAATTACATGATTTGTACAGAGCTAAGAAAAAAAAACCAAAAAACTAAAACACCGTTTCTGGTTGTCAGCCTTCAGTTCTCTATGGTTGTCTGTAAAATGCTTCAAAATCTATACATAGAAGTAATTTCTAGAAATTGTATAAGGAAAAGGTCAGATAATGCCTATTGGCTTCTCTCATCTTCTATTGTATACTTACAATTATATTTTTGTCTGGCATATACAAAACTATTTCCATTTGTTGCCCTTAAAGGTATATTTTATTTCTTTTGCATCTCTGTTTAAGGTTTACATTTCTTAAACTGTCTAATCAAACATTTTACCACTAATACTAAGAAGATAATACTGAATAAACGTTCTCCCATTAATCTCAATATATTCCATTTTTTAGGAAGTCATTAAGAAAGAAATCAGGTTATTTGGTGATAAATCCTCTATTTTCACTGATATGGATGTGAATGATGACTTTTATTGCTTACTAGATAAGAATTCCCTTTCCTTCTGAGAAATCTATGCAGTAATCTCTTCAGGGAACTTCTGGGTCCCAGGCCCCTAACTACTGTGAAATATTGAAATTACAGTGGGAATTCCATGTGGGAGTCAGATTATAGCAAGAAATTGGAATGGGATCCCTAAGACAGATCCTATTTATGAGCTATAATCATTTTGCCCCAGACTCAACAAAGGGAGGGACAGAACTGTTATCTCTAGGCACGTGCCTGAGAGCATATCTGTTCAGCTGGCCTTCAAAACTCTTTTGCACCACTCTTTGAAACACTCATGTTACAATCTATAACATGTCCTTCTGACACATAAAAAACTCACTAAATATACTCATGTAGTTTCCCCATGATAACCAGCTTCTGATTTAAAACACTGCCTTAGTTTTCTTAATCAACATGTACTAGATAATAATGTCAAGAGGAACCTATTTGGAATACCAAAATCTAGATTTAAGGAAATAATTTTAGTATATTAATTCAGAATCATTCTAAGAATGACAATAGTTTTCTTTCTCAATTTACTTTTATACTGTTCTATTTCTATTTTATCTCTAATAATGTCACCATTTTAAGAACCAAATTAAACATACCCATAGGAGAGCCTCTTCCTGTTTCTGTTTTGAAGTTTTTCTTCAATACTCGTTCAGGAAGTATTTAGTGAAGCTACATGGTATAGTAGTTAACATGGGCTTTGGAGTCAGACAGATTTAGACTCAAATTCCAGTTCCACTATTAACTTAACATCAGGTATCCTCTCTAAATTCTACTATCTTTCTCTCTTTAACAGGGAGAGTAATACCTACCTGAGGGTAGCTTTGATCAAAAGGAGATAATGTATCTGAAGCACATTGCACAGAGCCAGGCACACAGCATCGCTCCATGCACAGTAGCTATTATTTTATACATACACACACACTGAAAAATCGTCATCTTCACACCACATCTCTCAATTAACAACTATTTAGTTATCCCTTTTGCAGGTGAGGAAGTTAAGGTTCAGAAAGTTTAAAAGTCATGTCCAAGGTCACACAGCAACTGACAGTAGTGCTTAAACTCACATTCAGATCCTATCTCATGCCACAGTGTTCTTAATCACTTGGCTATATTGTTGCTTTACTCTTTTTCCCCCCTCGAACAATAAGAGGTGTAAAAAGATATCTTCATTGATGTTTTAATATGTAGTTCCTTGATTACTAGAAATCTGGTCATTTTTATATATGTTTGTTTTAAAACTGTATTTTCTTTTTATGTTATTTGTTCATAAGCAACTTCTGTAAAGTGGCAGGGGCAATTCTGGTCCCTGTCTATGTTTTCCTAATTGGGTGTATCAGCACAATACTCTCACAAGTGGCTCAGGTCCCTTATTGGTGGCTTCAGTGAGCTGTCAGTTTACAGGAGAAGGTGCTCCTTCTTCTCTTCCTCCTCCTTCCTGCCCAGTATGAGCAGAATACCAATATTTTCTAGGAAGTTATGTCCGTATCTTTCCAACATCACTCACAATATGACTCCTGGCTGGTTTGGAACACAATATCATGAGTGAGAATGAAGTCCCAATGACTTCTTGAGCAGTAACAAACTAAAAGAATCTTTTTAATTGAACCAATTTACCAAGGCCTTTGGAAATCAATCCCACTCCTCTACCTTCTGCAACCCTTCTCTCCTTTTCTCTCCCTCTTCAAATTTCCCTTCTGATAACTAAGATAAAGACTGAAATGTATAGGGTTTTTTTGTGAATATGTGATCCAAACAACTTGGCCATCATTCAAAATGTATCTCTCATAATGTACAGAAACATCATTAAAACCCCATCTATGGTTTATTAAGCAAAACAGAATTTACCTAATAAATCTAAACTTTAACAATCCTGTTTTATAATATGCTCCATTACCTGCATTATGTCTTGCAATATATCCAATTGCCCAGACTGCAGCCTCCTTGACTCCAGGGTCAAAATCTTCCAAGCATATCACCAGCGTGTCCAGTGCTCCACAATCAACTATCGCCTGAGCTAGCTGAGGAGAATGTTTACCAACTGCTCGTAACACAAAGGCAGCTGCTTTCTTGTAAAACCGCTACAAGAGTAAAGTAGGAAAAACCCAAAATGAATTGAGCACTTACATGACCAAAATCTAAAATACACCAAGACCAACATAAAAATGACCTTAATATAAATAAAGGTCGACAGCTTTTGAATATAAAAGATGAAAAACATCCTGCAAAATCATTTTGATTATTTGATGTTCCCTCATTGCTTTTGTTCTGTAACTAAACAGAAATCCAGGTAAGTTTTAAATTACATTGTAAATGTTTTACTCTGAAGCATGTATTTGGAAATTGTATAAAATCAAATATAAACATACTTTCCACAATTCATAAAATAATGAGATTTTCTGTATCTACATTACACTGAAAGGTACTGTTTGACCCATGGGAACTCATAGATCGTTAGCATGTGCAACTAAACTCTCTGTTAACTGACCAATTCATTTCCTTTGCTTGCCCTCCATCTCTAAGCATGTAGGCCTTTCATGACCTCAACTGATCTCTCTGGTGTTCCAAGTTATCCTGAAATAACAACCATGTTCCATGATGTACTTAAACAACCATCAAATAAACATGCAGATAAAACATTTGTGATACATTTTTAAACTTTTCCTGGCAAATAAATACACCAAACAATGGGATATAAGTTATTTTTCTCCTCTAGAAATGCTTTTTTTAAGATAAATCATTATCATTTGTGAATTTTACATACAGCTTCATGTTTATATTTCCTACATAGAAACTTTATCTGATTAAGGAATGAGAAAATGAAACAAACACAAGACTAACATGTTTCTCTTCATATCGCTAAAAAAATTAAATGTATAGAAAATATTTGGCTATAACACTTGCTGTTTCATGGTTAGCATAATGACAGTGATGGGCTATAAACTCTTCCTGTTATTAATAAAACCCAATTAATCTCATATTTTATATTCAGAGTTTCTATTTCTTTATAGTGACTACTAAAAAGTGTCTAGGTGTCTATAGTACCTGTTCAAAAGCATCTTATTAGGTTACAATATTGATACAGTAAAAATTATAGGAGAGAGAGAAAACATATCAAGTATATTTTTACATAGTGTATCTAAAAAATTGATAGATGTTGCTAACCTAAGAAATATGCTATGTTAGTACTGATGTTTTGATCTGATATATTTTCCTTAGTTTCTTAAATTATGTAAGTCACAAAATTTCTACTAACTTACATGAATAAAAATTAGGGTAGATTTTTAAAGTATTAATAGCTTTCCATACATTATTTTCTTAAATTATGCAAAAATAATAGTGATATAATTTTTTTTATTACCTTAAGCTAATTTTACTTTTTATCCTCCAGAATTGTCAAATTTATAGACAATTTACAGGTATCAAGAGTCACTACTAACTATAGTACCTATAATTCACACTTTCTGATCTCATTCTCTCTTTCTCCTAATTTTCACTTCCCCAAATTCCTGATACTCTTTTCTCCTACTCTTCACCAAAAGAAATGCCTTTAAAAAAAAAAAGGCAAAAGCAAAACCACAGGACTTTGTACCTCATAAAGAGGAGATTAAATCTCCTCTGAGAAATGACTTGAGGTGGGTAGGTGAAGGGGCCAGAAGCTTGAGCATAATGCCTCACATTTTTCACTGCCTCCTCCCTAGTGCCTTCTTCTCTCCTTAAAGTTAATGGATATTCACTCATACTTTTAAAACTTCTACTGAGAACCTTCTATGTGGGATACCAAAATATAGACCCCATTCTCAAAGGAAAGAGCGGAGAGTCCAAGAGGTAGAAAGTCTAACAGTATTCGATTATAGAAGGAACATCCACAAGAAAAATAAAATTTCTATGAGTCCTTGTAAGCTATACCAGGCATTAGTAAATGACACTCCAATTATAAAGATAAGGTAAATTTCTTAACAATTAGGATTTATTTTTATTCTAGTAGATAGCATAAAAGTTACCATTTTAAACATTTTAAAGTGTATAATTGTGTAGAATTTAGTGCATTCACAATGTTGTACAACTATCACCACTGTCTAGGTCCAGAATATTTTCATCACCCCAAAGAGAAACCCCTTACAAGTTAAGCAGTCACTTCCCATTCCCTTCTCCCCCCAGCCTTTGGCAATCACTAATCTGCTTCTGTCTCTATGGATCTGCATATTCTGAATATTTCATATCAATGGAATCATACGACATGTGGCCTTTTGTGTCTGGCTTCTTTTAGGATCAGGTTTTTAAGGTTCATCCATGTTGTTGCATTTATCAGTACTTTATTCCTTTTTAGGACTGAATAGTGGTCCATTGTACATAGACATTTCATTTACACATTCATCTGTGGATAGACTTTGGTTGCTTCCACATTTTGGCTATTGCGAATAATGCTGCTATGAACATTTGTGTACAGGTTTTGTTTAAACATCTGTTTTCAATTCTTCTGTATATATAACTAGGAGTAGAATTGTTGAGTCATATGGTAACACTTGTTTAACTTATTGTGGACCTGCCAAACTGTATTTCACAGCAGCTACACCATTTTACATTTCTATCAGCAATGCATGAGGGTTCCGATTTCTTCACATCATTGCCAACATTTGTTGTTTTCCTTTTTTTCTATTACAGCTATCCTGATAGATGTGAAGGGATACCTCATTGTGGTTTTGATTTGCATTTTCTAATGACTAACACTATTGCACATCTTTTCATATGCTTGTTGGCTATTTGTAGATATTCTTTGGAGAAATATCTATTTAAGTCCTTTGCCCATTTTTCAATTGGGTTGTTTGGCTGTTACCCAAATAGGAATTTAATGTTAAAGATATATCAAGAAAGATCTATCCCTAGGTTATGATAAACTAATAGGATGGAATGAATAGTCCAAGATTCTGCCTATAGCAGGTCCTTAACTATTGTGGAAACTGAATAGGCAGCCCTGTATGAAATAGAGAGTGGCACTAGATAGGAGGGGGGGAAATGGGGCACTTTTAGATGATGCTTAAAAGAGGTGGCATGCCTGTATACTTGGTAAAAATGCTTTATCAAACAGCTATTACATACGTTCTCCCCTCCATTTGGTTGCTTCTCTACCCCTTGCTTCAAAAGGTTATCTCTTGCTATTTCCATTAAGCAGGCTTCTCCTACATATAAGGATTGCTGAAAGCAGCTATTCGCCTAGGGCCCTAAACACCTCCCAAAGACAGATCCAATAGCTTTGTTTAAAACTCCCATATACAGAATACTGCTTTATGTATAATTCCGCCCCCAAAAATTTAAATTAAGTTTCTCCTTGTATTTACGATAATGGACAAATGTTGGATATCAGCACCAAAGCAAAATACCCTAGAGATATTATCATGTGCAGTTCAGAGAATTGAAGGTTGTATTAACACGCTAATAATTCTAATGCCTACAGCTTATAACTGTACCCAAACTATCAAATTTTTAAAAATCTAAAACAAAAACATATAACTTATTTAATTCTTACATTCTGTTCTGCCAATGAATAAACAAGCTGTGGAAGAATGTCACCCTTCACAACTGCTTCTGCTAGGTCATCGTTGTAATTGGCCAGTCTCCCAAGAGCCAAAGCAGCAGTCTGTTGAATTGTTGGGACCACGTCCAGAAGAAGAGGCCGCAGCAAAGACATTACACCTGAGTTAAATCATGAAAGAACAGAAATCAGCAAAATTTAAATAAAAAGAAAACATACAATTTAGCATATACACAGACAAGAAAGTTAAGAGAAAAAAATCAGTAAACATGAAAAAACTGGCCATGCGAGGCAGCTCATGCCTCTAATCCTAGCACTTTGGGAGGCTTAAGCAGGAGGATTGCCTGAGGCCAGGAGTTGGAGGTTGCAGTGAGCTATGATGATGCCACTGCACTCTACCTCGGACAACAGAGTGATACTCTGCATCAAAAACCAAAAACCAAAAAACAATCCACTAAAAGCTAATGGGATATTGAGAAGCACCTAACTGGCCAAGACACAGAATAGTACAAGCTATAATTATTTAACAAGCAGCATAACATGGAAATAAGAAAAGCTTTGGATTTGGTTAAGAGTTTAAGTCCCTGATTCAGCAAGTACTAGCTATATGACCTGATAGTGCTGTCATGAGGAATGTGGAGTATTGGTATAATTCCTATAATTTCCTCATTGTCATGAGGAAAGGATGTGAAGTATATGGTATAATTCCTAACACATGGTAGGCAAAAGAGGAAAAAACAAAAGCTAGGTTTCCCCCCAGTATTTGCAAATCCCATCTTTCAAAGCTCATTTCAGGGCCCCCCCATTCATGAAAGGCTGCACAAGTATTATCTCCAAATAAATTCCTTGAGATAAGGAAGTATAAGGCATTATTAGCACTCATAATATTCATCCTAGGGTTAAATACATAGTAGATATATCATCTTCATCATCATTATCACAACAGCAAAAATAACAAAAGTAGCTTATATTTATCAGACACTCACTATATGCAAGCATTGTTCTAAGGACTTTTTCCATATTAATTCACTTAACTATCATAAAACTATGACGCATGGCCTATCATTATGTCTATTTTACAGATGAGGAAATTGAAGCTGAGAAAAGTTAACTGTCACATAACTAGCAAATGGTGGAGCAAAGTTAGAACTCAGATATTCTTTATTTATAATTGTTAAAGAAATAATACATATTGACAACTGAGGAGGTAGCAAAAGAGAGACCAATAATAATTGCATTTTGGTCATTTTACGGGATATTCTCTTTATATTAACTTTGCCTTACTATAAAATCTGCAAAAGAGTCAACTGCTATTTCTGCTTTAATGATGCTATTTTAGTCTAAGGTTACAAAAAAGGTAATGACAGAATTCAAACTAGATCAAAGTGCCCCTTGACTTTCTGAACTTTAATTTACACCAGGCTATTCAATTTAATATCATTACATCTTTTCTTTAAAAACATACCGCAGTGATACATAAAAGCAAATATTACCAATATTCTCTCACAATGTTATATCCAGAAACATCTGAAATAGAATAAAAAGAAACCATTTACAATAACACTTAGCCACCTGATCTTAGACAAAAGGCCTAGAAGTGATTACAATGACACTTAGGATTAGACCAAAATAAGAGAAAGAATACTACCAAATAACGTAAGCTGAGAACAATGATGCTTATCACAGACACATTTGATGATGTGACCTTTGGCTTTCTAGTTTCTAGTTTCATTTAGTCATCATTTTTATGCCTAACTTGGCTAGGTTAGATCATCTTCTATCAGGCCACAGTTGCGAGTACAAATCCCGCACAGGCCGGCTAGCTCTGCAGGCAAGAGGGCTCCTGTTCACGCTTGGGTAGTAGCTCATGTTAAACAAACCCGATGTTGATGGGTGTTGTTTATATTATTATCGACACTTTTTGATAGATATAACTTCTGAAATGTCTCACAACAAAAAAAGTTTAAAGTACAGAATAAGGTATTAGAATAACTACAAATGTTAACACAGGTTTTTTTAGGAAAGAGTTGGATTTAAAACAATTGTCTCTCTCTTCTTTGTTGTTTGCTTTATTACTCAATATTTTTGTTGTCACTTTTTTTGCTGTGGTAAAATATAAATAACATAAAAATTATGATTTTAACCATTTTTAAGTGTACGATTCAGTGGCATTAAGTAAGTTCACAATGTTGGGTGACCATCACCCTAAGAACTGCCAGACTTTCCACAGCCGCTGCGCCATTTTACATTCCTACCAGCATTTTACATTCCTACAAGGGTTCCAATTTTTTCACATCCTCACCAACATCTATTAGTTTCCACTTTTTAAAAATAATAGCCATCTTAATGGATGTGAAATGGTATCTCACTGTGGTTTTGATTTGCATTTCCCTAGCACTAATGTTGATTAGTGTCTTTTCTTGTGCTTATTGGCTATTTGTATATCTTCTTTGTCTATTCAAGTCCTTTGCCCATTTTTTAATTGGGTTGTTTTTGTTGTCACTGTTGTTGAGTATTACTTGATTTTTTACAATGAATATGTACCATTTTAATTAAAATAATTCAATATTCTAAAAAAGAAAAGTTAAATTTGTTAACATATATTTAAAGCTTCATAATAAATGCATTAAAGAGGCCAAAAAATATGAAGTATGCTTAGAGAGCTATGATCGTGCCACTGCACTCCAGCCTGTGAAACAAAGTGAGAACCTGTCTCTAAAAAAATAAAATAAAACAAAGTATGCTTAGAATAGTTTTAAAAGAATCATAATCATGTTTCATGTTATTTTATCCTGATGATTCTGGTATTTCTTTTTTTTTCCCACTTGACATGTGAAGGCAGTGGTTTATTGTCTTTCGAAATATAATTGGAAAGTCAATCCATACTGGGTTTTCATATTGAATTATATTTTGAATTAAATCCAAAGGACTTCAAACTTTTATGTTTAAGAATTAGGTTTATGAATTATGTTTAAGAATTTGAAGAGTGAATTAATTTATCTGGGGTTATAATATTTAATTATAAGTATTTATTATTAGTTATAGTATTTAGCTAATCTACCACAAATGTCCCAATTTTGGACCATTTCAGTCTACAATTTAGAAGTAAAATATTTTTCCCCCTAAAATATATCTAACTAGTCTATGTATAAAAGGAATTCTTTTATGTATTTTATCCATTTTTCTACTGCCTTTGGCTCATGAAATATAAAGCCAACAAAATGACTCACAGTTCTTTTCCTTCTATTTGTACATCCCGTATCAAAGTCAGGCTTCTGCTCTACCATAATCCTATATTCCTTAGTTCAGACAATAGCACAATGAGAATTTTGAAAAATTTCAAAATTTCCAAACTTATAAAAGAGCCAAAGTGTTGGTGTGAAATATCTGTTTGAATAAGCTTATTCAATAAATGACTTTGAAGAGGTCATTTTTATTGTAGAAGAAAATAAATTCTCAAAAATGTTTTCCCAAATTTCTAGTCCTTGAATTGCCTTTTAGTGCTGCATAATTGTCAGTCCCCAAATACTTCTCTAAAGGGATATGTTTTTATCTCTTGCATAGATTAAGCATGAAGACTTTGTTATCCTAATTTATAGGTTTGTCCTAAAAATACAGACAAAGATGTAAAGGGAACTGCATAAAAATGGTGACTAAATGAAAAAAGAAAGGAAGGAAGGAAGGCAGGCACGCACGCATGCACACATGCACCCAGGCAGCATATATAACATACAAACAGAAATTTTTCCTTACCTTCCTGTCTATTAGGAATCCAAAGATCCATGGTGAGTGAATGAATGAAAATTTAGAGTCCATAAAGTACAGCAGTCTGAACAGTTGCTACAAGAGCTGATAAATAAGGCCTCTAGTAAAGACCTAATGACATCATTGGGGTCTCCACTGAAGGACCCAACATGTACTATCTAATATTATATCCAATATTAAAAATAATAATTCATATGTTATACTCTAGTACCTATAAAACAATTCTGTCTGCTCTATTAAAACTGATAAAATGGGCCGGGCGCGGTGGCTCACGCCTGTAATCCTAGCACTCTGGGAGGCCGAGGTGGGTGGATAGCTCAAGGTCAGGAGTTCGAAACCAGCCTGACCAAGAGCAAGACCCCGTCTCTACTAAAAAATAGAAATACATTAATTGGCCAACTAAAAATATATATAGAAAAAAAAAAATTAGCCGGGCATGGTGGCGCATGCCTGTAGTCCCAGCTACTCGGGAGGCTGAGGCAGAAGGATTGCTTGAGCCCAGGAGCTTGAGGTTGCTGTGAGCTAGGCTGACGCCATGACACTCACCCTAGCCTGGGCAACAAAGTAAGACTCTGTCTCAAAAAAAAAAAAAAAAAACTGATAAAATGTATGAAAATATTTTTGAAATTTGACTTAAGAATAAACCTTTACAATGCCCCCCATACACACACACACACGCACACACACAAAATTTATAGCTTTGAGGTTCTTTTCTACTTTTCTTGTTCTAGTGTCATACTGAAAACATTGCTTCTAATAACCACATTGCAATTCAGTTACAAAAAAAGTCAAAACACAAATGACCTCACTGATCCTGTCCACATTCATTCAAAAAATATACCAGGGTTAACCAAGTAGCAAGCAACAGGAATACATATATGAGTTAAGGTAGCACCCACTGTCAAGAAACTAATAATCTAGTGGAGGAGATTATAAAATAGCCTCAAAATAATCATAACCCCTCCATTTAATTCCTCATAATACAATTTAGGCCAAATTACTTTGATTTTGCATGCCAATGGCATATAGAAATCATCAAGAAGAAAATGTCAAACTTTTCCAAAGACATAAAAAAGAAAACCCATCCATTCTCATAATACATGCACATACTTTATATATATATATATATATATATTACATCAATCTGTTTTATAAAGATACTTAACATCTCAACTTTGCTCCTTTAAAAACAAGTGCCTGCAAACTGGGCCTTTGGTCCATTTAAGTCATAGTAAAGATTTCTTGTTGCCCTGGTTATCTCTTACCTGCTTTTCTTTTTTTAAATTTTTAAATTTTATTTATTTTATTGTGGTAAAATATATAGAGCATAATTTATCATTTTAACCATTTTACATGTACAATTCAGGGGCATTGAGTAGTACATTTACAATGTTGTACAACCATCATGATTATCTATTTCCAGAACTTTTTTATCATCCCTAACCAAAACTCCATGCCCCACTAAACAATAACTCCCCATTTCTCCCTACTTCTATCCCTGGCAACCTCTATTCTATTTTCTGTCTCTATGATTTTGCCTAGTCTAAGTACCTTATATAAGTAGAATCATGCAATAATTGTCCTTTTTTATCTGGATTATTTCGCTTAACATATTTTTAAGGTTCATCCATGTTTTAGCATTTATCAGAATTTTACTCCTTTTTAAGTCTAAATAATATTCAATTGCATGTATATATCATACTTTATCTATTCATCTGTTGAAGGACAAATAGGGTTTTTCTTTTTTCACCCTTTGGCTATTGTGAATAATGCTGCTATAAACGCTGGTATGTAAGTATTCATTTGAGTCCCCACTTTCAATTCTTTTGGGCATATACGTAGGAGTAGAACTGCTGGATCAAATGATTCTATGTTTAACTTTTTGAGGAACTGCCAAATTGTTTTCCACAGTGGTTTTATATTCCCACCAGCAAAGCACAAGGGTTTCAATTTTTCCACATCCTCATCAACACTTGTTATTTTTTGGTTTGGTTTGTTAGTTTTTGTTTTTGTTTTTTCCATAATAGCCATCCTAATGGACTTAAGTGGTATTTCTTTGTGGTTTTGATTTGCATTTCCCTACTGACTAGTGATTTTGGTATCTTTTCATGCACTTATTGACCATATGTACATCTTTCTTGAAGAAATATAATCTATTCAAGTGCTTTGCCCATTTTTGAACTGGATTATTTTGTTGTTGTTGAGTTGTAGGAGTCCTTTACATATTCTGGATATTAATCTCTTATCAGATCTGTGCTTTGCAAATATTTTCTCCCATTCTGTGAGTTGTCTTTGCACTTTATCCTTTGATACTCTCTTTGTTTTTTTAGATTTAAATTAAGTGATTTCTAACATTTATTTTTTTACTTTCCAATTCTATTCAAAATTAACTATCATAGACATAAAATATGTTAGATATTTGTTACTATAAATTTTACAAAGTTTCAAAAATTCAAATTCCGACAATATGCTCTATTTTAATCTAAAGCTACATTCTATGTGACCACTTACTATGAAACTGCTATTAGATAAGTGCATTCAAGTTTCAGAAGAAAAAATGTTTGCATACAATTAACCAATTACACAGTAAAGGATTTACTTTTGCCTGTCAATGTTACCATCTGACTCAGACATTCTGTTTGGGAGCCAATGAGAATGTAATAGAAACTTCATGCTTTAGAAACAGAATGAATCTCTTGCTCTGCTTGTTACATGACTACCTATGTTGAGAGGCAACAGAGGGAGGTGATTAAAAGCACGAATCTAGAGGGAAACTGGGTTCGAATTTGGACTCTGCCACTTCCTAGCTTTGAGGTTTGGCAAGGTTATTTAACAGCTCTCTGCCTTAATTCTCTCATATGTAAAATGATGACAAATACTAGGACTACTCATAAAGTTGTTGTGAGAATTAAAAGAGTTAAAATTTCTAAAGTGCTAGAAAGACTAACTGGGACAAAATAAGCATGATCAAGTGCTTGATAAATAAAAGTGCTAAAGCAATTGGTTCCCTAAATTGACTATATTTTTCATCAACATTATTTTATTATTACTGAATGAATCATTAATTAATATCTTCCATTTTAATGAAGAAATATTAAAGGTTCTATAGCCCCATAGATTCAACCTTTTTTACTATATGTTTTAGAATTACTATGGAATGAGTAATTCATTCAAGAAATATCTATTAAGATTACACAAAGTGTTGAAAATACAATTGTCCTTGATCTCGAGGAACTTATAAAGCAATTGTGAGAGATAACTTCAGTACATTATGATGTGTACAAGTACAGGAGAAGTAGAGGGTGCTCTGCAAACCCACAACAGAGCATCTAACCCAGGCTATGATGGACATGGGGGAGGCTCCCAGGAGGGAAGTGACACAGAGGTTAAGATCTGAAGGCTCTCAGGCAGATTGCCTGCTGAAAACATTGGAAGAGGTGGAGAGGGGAAGGATTGGAGAGTATTGCAACCGGAAAGAACTGTATAAACTGCATAAATAAAGCTCAGAACAAAGAGTTTGATAGGTTTACAAAACTGAGGACGCAGTATGACTACAGAGCAAGAGGGGAGACACAGGGCTATACAAAGAAAGCTAAGAGATAAATAGAGACAAAAGCCCTGAAGTGTGCAACAAACTATTTTAAGCATTTTGAATTTTATCTTAATATGAATGTCAATGCATTGACAAGATCAAATGTGCAGTTCATGAAGAAGGATTGCTTTGATCACAGCGGGAAGAAAGGATGACAAGGGATGAGATGGGAGGCAGGAAGATACTTAGGAAGCTATTGTAGGAACGGAATTAAATATGAAAATAGCCTGAATTAAAAAAAAGGAGGGGGAGAGAAAAGTGAAATGTAAGGAGATATTTAGAAGACAAACTGATTATTGTGAAGAGAGAGGAATCAGTGATACTTCTAAGTTTCTGGTATGGGCAAGGATGCATGTTTGTATAAACTGTCAATAAATTCATACTGGCCTGAAACAAAGTAGGAGGGGTGAAGGGGCAAGAGATAAAGTTGGTTGGGGGCAGATCAAATTTGGCTGTAGGCCAAATTGAGATTTTCTGATTTTTATCTAAGGCAAATGGGAAGCCACTGGGGAGCTTACCACAATCACTGACTCGTGGATATCCCAAACATACTTCAACCTCAACATTGCTGAAGAGTGAAATCACCATTTCCCTCTGCTTTTTCTATCCCCTTCCTCTATGAATGAACAACACTAATATGTCTAAGCAACCAGAAGCCGGGAAGTCACCTTGAACTCATCTCTCTCCTCACCCAACCCTGCCTCCTTCTCCTAAGTCACTAAGTCCTGCAGACTTTACCTCTTTAACATTTCTTATTCAACATGATAGCTATATCAAAAATTTACACTTGGTCTTCCTGATCCTATTTTAACGACCACCAATCTATCGTCCACACTATTGCTAAAAATATCTTTTAAAAACACAAAATGGATCACATCAATCCTCCAGGTAAAACCTTCAATGGCTTTCCATCAATTTCAGGAGAAATCCAAACTTCATGTGAGGTCTTTCATAATTAGGCCTGTTTTACCCTCCAGCCATAATCAACCTTCCTCTCCTTGCCCAATTACCCCAGGCTCTAGCCATTCTCAAACACTGCCTTTTCCATCCAGTACCACTTTTTCTCTCATCTTTGAGCCTTTGCACATAATGTTCCCTCTGCCTGAATGCAGTTTCATCTGCCTAACTCCTAGGAAATTCGGCACAGATAACTCCTCCTCCTAGATATCTCCCTTGAACAGCACCCCTCATTCCCAAATTGTGAGTTAGGTGCCCTTCAGATAAATAGTAATTTATTTCTGTATCTCTCCATTAGTAAATAAGCTCTGTAAGCACAGAGACTATGCCTTCTATTTTTGCATGATCAGCATCTAATCATCTATCTGGCACCTGGACACTCAATAAATGTTCACTGAATGATGAATGAACCAACTGTGAAAATTAATGTGCAATTTTCTCTCTTTTCAGGTAAATTTTAATTAAAAACAAAATGGGTAATATTATGCTCATGGTTATTTTATTTTTAGGTACGAGAAGTCAGGTACATGACCAGCACCATTACCATAGATGCTTTAAGTAACTCAAATAGGTCATTTAAACTATTCTCTCGCCTAAAAATCACCCCATATATGCAAAATTCTATTTTCATCTGAAAGTTTTCTAGAGAGCTACCAATTCTGAATTAGTCCTGTCTTCTTTTACTAATGTGTTTTCTCTTTTACAGTAAATACCTATTATATCCATCTGTCTGCAGAAGACTAGAAGCAGGAATGGGCAGTGTAGAGAGTAATAGGACAGCATAAAAAGGGTTATCTGCTCCAAGAGGTTTCATGTGTAACATTTGAAGAGAAAATTTTTAGAAGACGGTTCAAAATCTATCTTCAGATAGAATTAATTTTTTACTTTATTCATACTTCACTATTCTAAACATTTTGAGATAGTTTACTCTAAAAGATAGGTATACAAGATGCATACAGGCTCTCCTATGTAGTGGAGAGGAGAACTGATAAATTTATCAGAAACATAGGTTAAGGATAGTTGCTGCAATTGAGTTCTGAAAACCGCACTGAGTTTCCTGGCAGGAAAACTAAAAAGGGAAGAAACTTAAAAAATAATGGAGAGCAAGAACAAATTTTTTTCGGAAATTTCATATCTAGCACCTAGTTTGCCATATAATCATTCATAAATATCCATTGAATAAACAAATGTATCTTTGTATTTTAAAAAATTTGGCTAGGCTCAGTGGCTCACACCTGTAATTTTAGCACTTTGGGAGTCCAAGGTGGGAGCATTATTTGAGGCTAGGAATCTATACCAGCCTGGGCAACATAGTGAGACCCCATCTCTACAAAAAATTAGAAAAATTAGCTGGGCATGGTGGTGTGCACCTGTAATCCCAGCTATTTAGGAGGCTGAGGAAGGAGGATCACTTGAGCACAGGAGTTTGAGGTTGTAGTGAGCTATGATTGCACCACTGTACTCCAGCCTGGGTGACAAAGCAAGGCCTTGTCCCTAAATAAAATAAAATAAAAAATTTTTTAAAATTTAACAAACAAGATTGACAATATCTTCATTGATGGACTTAAAACAGCTATGGGAAAATCAAAGTGTCTGGTTTTTTTTTTAAATAAGTCCTCACATTTTAAAAAAAATGACATATCATTAAACTAAGTCTACAAAGACATTTCTATGAAAAACTAATATAATCTAGTCTGTGTACATACTTTAATAGTAATTCTAACTCAACAGTATAGAACTTAAATATTTAGAAAAATGGATAGATATCATTTCCTTTGGAGACACCCAGGTGTGTACACACACATACACACAGAAATATCACTTGTTTTCAGCAAGATTTTTAATAGAACCTGAATAAACAATAAATTTTAAATTGAGCCATCCTTATGGAGATGTATGGAGAGTACGGCAAAATCAATATTTCACTTTGAAAATGAGAGAAGTCTGACTTCACATGAGCCATCCCACCCACCACAAGGCAAGGCCACAATTTTTCTCAAGATCTAGCCCTGGATTCCTCCTACGGCCAGTATAAATACTCAAAAGAAATCCCAAAGTTCTGCCCCCAATGAACAAGGAAAAGTACTTCACACAAAGCATGATTTAAAAAGGGAAGAAGTGTCAGGTATATATTCACATCAATTAACCAACATATATCAAGTACTTCCCACTTCCGTGTACTCTACCTCATGTGTTCCCAAAAGCCCAGAAGAGCAGTCAGGAAATCACAGGGCAGCTGAGAGCCCTGCCCTGGACTCTGAATAAGTCTCCTCTGGACTCTTGCTGATCCAGGCAGGCTCTCAGTCCAACAACTTTCTAAAGTGCTATCTTGGTTCTCAACTCCCAGTGGATTAGACTTTTCCCTGGGTGCTTTCAAAGAGCTCCTGCTTTGATAAGACTCTCCTTAGGAGCCTGAGGAAGCCTAAAGGTCTTCTAGAGCTCTAAGGCCAGCTTAAACCCTAAATATCACTTCTACTTCCTCAAACCTCCAAGTATGTATCAATTAAAATTGGTCCTCCATATCTGGCCTCCACTCAAATTCCCATGATGTACCTGAAGGAGACCTCAAGAGCCACCAAGTTTCAAAATTACTGGACAGCCACTAGGTCTTGGCCAAAGACCTAAACAGAGCACTTATTTCAATAGTTAACATCAACGTTTATTAGGAACTGCTAGAACCATTTAAAAATAATTTCCTAATACCTATAAAGTAAAGTAGAAAGAGCACAAGATGAGGCAGCAATTAAGGAATGGGATTTAGTCCCAGTCTGGCCACTAACTCACTTTGTGAAGAAGGCAATTATCCAACCTTCTTTGGGCTAAAGTGTCCACATTATTCTACTAACCTGAGCTATTATAAGAATTTAATTTTTTAAAGAGATGTGAAAACAATTATTCCTTCAAAAACCAACTTCAAAAAAATTTTCTCCTTCATTCAATTACTCCTTCCTATTTAAACATTTTGAACTTCTACTCTCTGCTAACGATTATGCTATATATGGAATTTATGGTTAGTAGAGAAACCAGAAATGAAATAATTACAATTCTGATAAATACTATGAAAGAGAAATACTAGGACCAAGGGTAGCATATGTCAAGAGACTTAATTTACTGTGAGGGCTCAGGGAAGTCTTCCCTGAGGAATCAACATCAAAACAGAACCACAAAGAATAAGTAGAAATTAGTTTGGTAAAGAAGGTAAGATTACAGGCAGAAATGCAAAGGCCCTGAAGCAACATTCAAATGTAAATTTGAATGGAATTATGGA
Organism: Cheirogaleus medius; assembly: GCA_008086735.1. Lineage (NCBI taxonomy): Eukaryota > Metazoa > Chordata > Mammalia > Primates > Cheirogaleidae > Cheirogaleus > Cheirogaleus medius. Next base: position 16,618,147 of record VBSM01003148.1, on the reverse strand, counting down.
ATACTTAAATAACTTTTCAAAAACTTTTGAAAAAAATCAAAAATTTAATCTGTAACATTGAAATTTAACCCACAAAATTTGCCATTTCTAAGCCCCACCCTCCTGTAGGCTCATCGACAGCTTGGATTTTTTTTTTAATTGTCCAATTTTTCCTAAGAAAACAATAACAGCCTAGTCCTTGCTCTATTATTTTCTGCTATGTACCAATGCTTAGATAACTAAACAGATAAATATCCATGTAGAAACAGTGTTTTGGAACACAGAATAAAAATTCTGAATAAGCTTTTGTTTTTAGGACATATCATTAGGTACATACAAGTTCAGAATTTATATAGCCCCCTGGCATATTTTCCATTTAAGCGTATGTAAAAAAACCTCTCTATCCCTATCTTTTTAAAAAATTTTTTTTAGTTCAGCATATTACAGGGGCACAAATGTTTAGGTTACATATATTGCCTTTGCCCACCCCCCGAGTCAGAGCTTCAAGCGTGTCCAACCTCCTCTATCCCTATCTTTAAAAAGAACTCAGTGCTTTGTGTTAATTATCTTTTATATTCACAATTGTAACTCCTTTTATATAGACAAAATATGTCAAACTAAAATAGCATGATTGGTCAAATTTTTTGAAGTGCTCTGCTAAATTTCTTTTCAATTTCAATATCCTTTGGAACAGCAGGTTTTATAAGAGGATCATAGTACATGTACATACCATGATATGTTTTAAATACATTATATTAATAAATGTTTACTAAGGGCTTTTCCTTCTCATAGCTTATTGAGGTACTAAATAGATAATCTGAAGATTTTCACCCTGCTCTAGATCCAGACACATATAATCTAAAATCATTTTATGTCAACAACATATATTACGTTTCTTGAATTCTAAACCCATTAAATTGCCTCAATCTGCAAATTAGCTTCATAGGATGCATAAAGTGTTGTGAAAACTTCTTTATTCCTACTCTTCTGAAAATGTGCATAACTACTGATTTGCCATGTTTTAGTGTTTTAATATAGGTTATATATAAAATTATTCCCCCATTTATATAAATAGCTGGTTCAAAAGAAGTTTATTTTATATAGCTAAGCAGTTTAAAAACAATTTTCTTGGAGCTTTTATTAGCTTATTTCAGAAGACCTCCTAAACAGACCTAAGAGTGGCCTGGTATTCCATTATGCCACAAAACATGTTTCTTGCATTTTACAACTAACCAACCACCTCCAATTGCTGAAATTTTACAATTGGTAGAAGTAACAATGTATTATTATTTCTACTATTACAGTCATGTGTTACTAATTATTCAGAGAAGGGAAGTATCAAAATACACTTTTAAATAGCTACAAGATGTAATAGTCAAACATATATAAAATTTGAGGGCACATAAATAATTCTTAAACATTAAATTTTTTAATTGTTCATATATTTTCTTTTGATTTAGAAGAAATAAAACCTCAATGAGGAAAAAGAAAACCCCTGAGGTTACAGATACTTTGTACACAGTTTTTTCTTGTAAGAATTTTGATTAGAAATTGAACTTATCCTTTTCTAAACACTGAAGAAGAGAGCTCTTACAACACTTTGTCTGCTTTGGTAATTACTTTGGACACATTTAATAAAGCAATTTCTCTTATTAGAACAGCAAAAACAATAAAAAAAGATCAGGAGATTTAAAATGAACTAAAACTCTGTTGATAATTTTCAACTTTAATATTCACTTCACAAAGAATGAATTGAAAAATGTTTAACAAGGGTAACTGCTTTGATCATGATGCCTATACAGAAAATATTTTTCACGTTATTTTGGATCCATGATACATATTTACTTAAACAGGATATTGGGAGGATGGAAAGAAGAAAACAAAATAAAATCCTCCCAGATATGTGGACAGTATGTCAAAGTCAGGAGTAAAATGCATTGGTATCTTATGCTACCAAAATGAAAGCATTTGACTGAAAAAAAACCTTGATCATTATATATAATACATACATTTATTGTAGCTCATTCAAAAACATTTTTAAATGCATGGTGATTTTTTAAAAAGAAGAAACCATTTGAATGGTTAAGTTAATTGACTATTAAGAAACAAAAGTTTTTATAACAAAGTGTATAGGTTATTTTTTAATTAAAAATAACAATATGGGAATATGCATGATCTGTCTGTATTTAACATTACTAAAGGAATTCTTAAATCTACATAACATGAAATATTGTAAAATAAGTTCCTCAGGAAAAGAAAAATCTTAGCATGCTATCCAGATATTGGTTAAATGCAGAGAATTTCAAAAAATTAAGTTATATTCCTTTTGTATTCTATTCCTTCATAAGCCAGACTGTAAGTGTAGAATCTCATATCTAAGCCACTTATACTTTGGTGATCACTTAGCCTGCCAATTTAAATTAAATGCCATAATATCCTCTATATTGTACTCTTATGGGAAGAGGTAACCTGCTACTACTCACTAAAAGGTGATCCCTCATATCTTAAGTGTTATATATTCTTCAATATTTCAGTATTAACATTTTAAATTAACATCAATTATTTTCCCATTTTTAAAAACAAAATTTGTTTGGCTATACACATATTGTCCAGAAAGTAAACTTTTGTAAATAGTAAGTGTCCATTCACAAAAGCCACTGGGTAGGACTGAGCAAAAAAAATGTAAAAAGTAACTGCATGTAAAAAATGTAATGTACTCTAATAAACTTAACTTAGTATATATGAAATACTGTGTGCCTACTATTGTTCGGGGTACTTTGAGGAATAAGAGTACGTACATACACAGACACACACACAGAAAAAAATTAATCCACATGAAACAACTACAGAACAATAGATTATCAATTCTGAAATGACAAAATTTTAGAAATAGAGAACAGATTAGTGGTTGTCCAGGATTAGAGACAGCAGGAGGTGGGTGTAGTTATAATAAGGCAACACAAAAGATCTTTGTGATGATGAAAGTCTTCTGTATCTTGGCTGTGGTAGTGGACAGTGGACACACATGGACTAAAATTACGTAGAATCACACACACACGTACAAGTAGGGAAACCTGAATAACATCAATGGATTTTTATCAGTGTCAACATCCAGGATCTCTCTGAATCTATTCCTCACAACTGTATGTGAATCTATAATTATCTCAAACTAAAAAGTTTTATGCATGATTATAAAATATACTTTCTCCATTCTAAATACATAGCCCTCAATAGAAATACACAGGAATAAATGCCTAAATCCCAGTGACAAAAGAAATTACCACACAGGTACAGCAGTAATTCCCCTCAAAGAAACCCAGAGTAAACATTATGCCTGAATATTCTGTCAGTATGTTCTCAATTTTCTTTTAGCTATGTGTTAATTTACAGTAGTTTTAAAGATCACATCTTATAAACTGAAGATTTCTCTTGACACAGTAATAAAATGTGGTGGAATCATCTTTAGACAAATAAAGAGAAAGAGAGAATCACCATTATCTTCTCTATCCCTCTTTCTCTCTCTCTCTCATCTCCATCTCTCTACCTTTCTCTATTTCTTTCTCTTTTTTCCTTCCCTCAGGAGAAAGAGTTCGTTTGGACTGAAGGGTAGAATGAGAGCACATAAGAATTTCACGAAGTCTCGTCTTTACCTACTTGGAATCTCTTGGAAAAGATTCAAACATCATTCTCTTTCATGAATGCAAGACAGAAATAATGTGTAAACCACTCTGGAATTCCTTTGCTGTGAGGTAGTCGAAGGTGACCAAAGGCAGGGTGACATGCAACCGCACCCAGATAAAACGGTCTCAGTAGGGCAGATTCCTATCTCTGTCCAATGACTTCTAGGCAATTCCTATGGCCTCGACTTTCAACCTGACACTTGTCCGATTTCGATGAGGGAGAAATGAGGACATCAAGCCCCTCTCACACCTATCCTGAAGCTTCACACTCTCTCAGCCTCCCCCTCAAAGACCGGCTACAGAGACTAGATGCTTCTGCGCTCTTTGCGTCCTCCTGTCCCCACCCTGTCGCTTCCCCGAAGCTCAGCCGGCAGGGGCGAGCCTGGGGGGCCGGGGACCCGGGGCCAGGCAGGGCCGAGGGGGCGGGGGTCTACGCCCGTAGTGACGGGAGGGGCCAGCGGCACCGAGCGACGCGGGCTCGGGGTGAGGACTCACCGGCATTCTGCAGCGTTTCGATGTTTTGGGGTCTGGTCGCCAGCTCCGCCACCATCTGCACGAACTGAGTCCGGGCTTTCTGGTACTGCTCGAACACTGCGGGGGAGAGACTCAGTGGAGCTGCCCGCTCGCCCCGTCGGCCCCGCCGCCGGCCCGTCGGGGCGCCGCGCCCGCCCGGCCCTACCTTGCAGCACCTGCCTCTGACTCATGGCGCCCGCGGCCGCTCTCCGCCCCGACCAGCTCCGCCGCGACGCGGCTCGCCCGCGCCCAGCCTGCGAGGCCGCCGAGGGGGCGACCGCGGCGACGGCTCAGCCTCCGACGGGATCCGTCCCTCTGTGTACCCGCGTCGCCCGGGCAACCGACCGGAACCGGAACGCGGCCGTCTCGCGGCAACGGCCAGGCCCGGGCGTGACGTCACAGTCGCGGTGCCCGGGCGCCCCGCGCGGGGCAGAGGCGGCGCGAGGGCGGCCAGCCCCTGGGGAACTCCGCCTGCAGGGGCTCCCCCAGGCTGCCCGAGGCACCTAGCCGCTGCGGGCGTCGTCCCCCCGTCGAATGTCACCACCCCTCCTCGTGGGCGCGTAGGACAGGCGTCCGCCGGGAGCCAGGAGCTCGGGGATCTTCACAACCCCCACCCCCCAGCCCGGCGTGGTTTCCTGCCGCGGCGCGGGCGCCGGGAGAGCCCCACCAGCCCGGGGAACCTGGTCCCAGCGCGGCCGGGCAGGGACACTGCAGCCCCGGAGCTGTCTGAGCTTCGACGGTCAAGGGAGATCTCACGCGTGACAATGTGTACTCTGATAAACACTTTAATGTCAGGGCAACTCTTAAGTCAGTGTTTCCCTCTTTAACCCAGCTGTTACATACCTGGAAATTCTGGTCTCAAGATTCCCGAAGGATCCCGAGGACCATGTTCATACACTGAGTTACACTCTATTGAAAGTATTTAATGAGCACTCAGATTCAGTCAGAAAAGCAGACTAGGAAACAATGTGATAAACGTCCTGTCTTCCGTGGCTTTCTCCTAATTACTACTAATTTTGCTGTTTCCTCTTTTTTATGTGATTTTTAGGAACATTTTGTCTTTGTCTATTAAATTTAAGCTTTATTTTGTTGCTGAATGACATTTCCAAAAGAGAGAGAGAGAGAGAGAATCTTTACCTGGAAAACCAGACTTCTCTACTCTATATAACTTGAACTCTTTACCTAATTTTTTGTAAAAAGAAAATTTAAATACTTAGTCTATCACGGGTTTCTAGCTTGTGTTTGAAAACTATATACCAAATGTTCCAATGACAGGTGTCAACTTTAAATGTTTCTCTATCAGAAACTACAATTTCACCAGGTGTCAAATGGGTAGATAGCCACAGCTGCTGCTGCAAGACAGGAAATCCCTTGATATTTCTTCTTCTATAGTAAGGAGCATGCAAACTTAGCTGGTTCTTATATTTGGAGTGAATCCTCTATAATAATCTTTAAGATCTCACCCTGACCTGACTCTGATGAAGTCCTAATATTTAGTGGAGCTCCAAATAGTTGGGGAATGGACTAGCAATCAGAGAGAGGAACAAGTGTGTTTAGTCGGGTCCCTGATACCCCAGGACAGGTCCATGTCTTTTCCTTCTGCAGTTCAGAAGCCAGTGATATCCACGATCCTTTTACTTAACTCTAAGCCATAAATTCTACAATGATATCTACATTCCCCTAAGGGAACAGGTCCTTTAAAATTAAAGTTGTTGTGCACTCCCATTTAGAGATGTGGAGGGGGAAACATTGAGTAAATAATTAAGATTGCAAATAAACTGCTGTAATTTTCAGTTCCTTGTTGCATTGTTTTTAAAAATCCCCTTAAAACTAAAAGGTTCCATATTTGGTTTCAGTCCTTAAACAAACAATTCAGACTCTTAAGCTACTCTAGCTGCCATTTTTAGCAATTGCTTTACTATTTGTTTTCTACTTTAAAAGTGTTAAGAGCTCAATAGTGAAAAAAAGGTCTAAACCTATAAATTTAACACAGTCTACTTATGGGATGCAACAAAGTTCTTTGAAAACTTAAGGTCAAGTGGTATGTAAATTATTTTAAACTATAGAGTCTGAATATCTACTTTGAGTCTTTGAGTTAAATTGCATTGCTCCTGATAAAACATAATATAGAATGCCTACTTCATATCTAAAATTGGACATATTAAATAAACTAGATCTTTGCTCTTTATTCTAGCTTTCTTTTTAAAAAGTCTTTAAAATTAAATGGAGAAATATAACACAGAATAATCATAATATGCATATAAATAAAATTATTAGTAATTCAAATATAAAATATGGCAAACAGATTACTTTTATTGACAAGAAAACAAATCTAGATTCTCTGACCCATTTTCAACTTACTAACTTTAAAACAAAATACCATTCTGTTTTATAAAGTTAAATGAATGCCCCATGATCACATACACACCTCACACACCTCTAAACTAACAATTAAGCAGTGAAAAAGAATACTGTTCAAAGAGATAACTTCAGTTTTAAAAAAGTGTTATTAAACTAAGAGTACTGTTCTTAAAGTACCAGCTGACTTTAGAGGTATACAATGTAATTGACATATGACACTATACATTTGATTGAGAATGAAATATTATCTGAACAACTTGCAAAAGTGTTTCTATGAAAGGTTTGTTTGGAAACCTTTGGCTCCTTTTGTAAAAAGCTAATCATAATATATAACACTTCAACATCATTTTTTCACTTAATTCCTTCTTTATTTATGAAAAGGAGACTGAAAAAGTCAACAGGATAAAGACAGTTTTAAAATCCTGTTCTGTTTCTCTTATCTTCTTTGAGAATTCAGAAAATCCCATTACCATGGGAATATCTGCTATACATATTCCTAAAAGAAACTTTGCTAATTTTAACATATATGTATTTTTTTTCTTCAGCTCTTAGCTGAATTTTAAAAGTTAAAGCTTTATGTATGCTAATTAGACATTAACATCCACATTTTAAAAACTGTTGTGGAGGTGAGTCAAGTGTATATATATTCTCCATTAAGTCAAACACATATTAAATATCCATGTGTGCCAAACACTTTGCTAATAAAAGAATGTGCCTTTCTTCCATCACATGGAGTCTAGTAAGAGATAGACATTAATTCATTCTACAAGCATATACCTACGGAAATCTGTATTAATTCATTCAACAAGCACATACTTCAGCCTGCCAGTGTTTTAAGGGCTGTAATTGCACTAAGCACCATGAGTGTTTTGGGAGCTCAGATGAGGGACTTAGAGTAAAGTAAGTGAAGGGTGAGAATATCTAAAACATCATTTAAATAATAAAAGCCTTCTTGTTTTTAATAAAAATTAGCTGAGTTTTATTCAGATATGAAATCTCTTTCCCCTCAAAATGAATTTCCCCCAAAAACATTGTGTTAGCATTTTAAAGGGCATTCAATTACATGTAATTATTTAAGTTATGAGAATACAGAGATCATTTTGCCAACACCAAATCTAAATTACTAAAACAACTCCATATTTACAAACTTGAGTTAAAAATAAAAGCATTACATACTCCATAATCAAGTTAGTAGACCCAAAATATTGTCTATAATGATAAAAGCAGACGTGACTATCTGAAATGTTGCACTGTCTTTTGGGAAATAACATCGGCATTTTACCTTTAGGTCTGAGCATACCATCCAGTTATGTCATCAGGTTTGTCAGCCGAGCAGAAGAGACTTGGACACTTCCATCTGGGAAGGGCAGATTAACATTTGTATGTATGCTTTGTGTTTGTGTCTTATTTCATAGTCTTGGCTTTTCAAACCTTTTAAAGTCAATTCTTTACATTTTAAAGTTTTTTGTTTCTTTTTAGTGTTAAGGCCAATAGAATGTTAAAAGGGCAATGATTTACTTGGCCCCAAAGACCTAAAAATATACCTGTACATGGCTTCCTTTCCAGCAATTCGGAGGATGCAGAGATTGAACACATCTTTTCCACTCCTAAAGAATTGTGATTAGGAGATTCCACACACGAATAATTTTGCTTCCAAAAAAGGGTACCATATAGCTCAAAGTGATTGATACTAAAAACAGATACCTTTAATGCAGAAATCTGAAATACGGCATAACATTTTCTAAGGCAATGCCATGCATAAAAACTAAACTGAATTATCTCAGTTTAGCGTGTTAAGTGACATAAATATCTTCTTGACTTACATGAGTTCTCTTAATTAAAAATTGTACCCACAGCCTACATCGCCAGATAGAAAGCCCCAAGTGCCTTGGCACAGAAGCCCATCAGCCACTCCCTCTCAATACCCTCACCCTCAGCCCTCCGACTCTTTTAAAATCTTGGTGTTGCTGGACTTGTGTCTGAGAAGTATTCCTCTCCCACCTTTCCCCCCAACATTTTCTTTTAGTAGTTTCATAGTTCCAGGTCTTAGATTTACGTCTTTAATCCATTTTGATTTGATTTTTGTAGATGGCGAGAGGTAGGGGTCTAGTTTCATTCTTCTGCATATGGATACCCAGTTTTTCCAGCAACTTTTATTGAAGAGACTGTCTCCTCTCCCACCTTTCTATTAGCACAGGGCACAAGAGACAAAGGTGAACGGGGCCACATAGTAAAGGCCCCTAGAGCCCACCAAGCCCGCGGGGATGCAGCCCAAGCATCCCTCAGGTGCGGTCTTGCAAGGGCTGAGCAGTGGCTGGCTGGCCCCGCCCAAGCTGGACGGGGCAGGTCCCCGTGCGGGGTGTGCCCAGGGTCCTCGGTTCCACGGCGTTGGCAGGCAGCTGCGCCCAGAGTTAACAGGGGTGTCCGGCCGAGGAGAAGGGAAGAATGGGATACTCCCCGACTTCCTCGGCTTTTCCCATTCATCCAAAGTTTCTCCAACTCCCACAAGCAATCTCTCCGAGACCGGAGTGTCTAAAGGAGGAAGGGGGACCGGGAATCGGGCGGAGCGGCCCGAGGGGCCAGCCGTGGGTCGCCGGGAGAGGCCGGAGAGGCGGCGCGGGGGGAAGGGGCGGAGGCGCGCGGCCCGAGGGCGCGAGTGCGGAAGCGCCCTGCAGGCCGGGCGGGGGCTTCCCTCCCGCGGGGCCTCCCCCGGCCGAGCCCCGCGGGGCGGGGGGGTCCAACTCTGCAGCTCCCCGGCAGCGCCGCGGGGATGTGGGGAAGGCGCGGCGGGGCGGCTGTTAAGATAAAAAGGCCTCTGTCCTTTCGCTTTGGTTCCCTGGGCCCGGCCTCCCGCTCCAGCCGCACTGCCGCGCGGGGGCTCGGGCAGAGGTCCCGGTCCGAACCGCTCAGCGGTGCGGCTGAGCCGCGGGCCCAGGGGAAGGTGCGGCCGACTCGCGTGGCGCGGCGGGGCTGGGGGAACCCCGGGACCCGAGGCCCCGCAGCGCTGGCGCAGCCAGAAAAACTCGCAGCAGCTGCTTGGGTCGGCCTGCTGCGCCTAGTCTGCTCCCGGGACTGCTAAAGAGAGCCCTGGGCTGGGAAAGTGGGGAAGGGGTCCAGGCTACTCTCTTTGCCGGGACAGGGGTGTGGGAACCCCGCGCCACCTCACAGCAGCCAGCTTCTCTAAGAGCCCGCGGCGCAGGCCGGATCCCAGAAGCTGGGAGAGGAGCCAATAGCCTATTTAGAAAAAAAAAAAAAAAGAAAGAAATTAAAAAAAAAAAAAGCTGCACCTCACCGCGCATGTGCGAACCTCAATTTTTTTTTTAATTTTGACGTCATTTCGCTATATCAAGTCCCAAGCCTAAATGTCTTGTGCGTTGGTTACTCTGATGAATAACTCTCTGTATACTTTGACTCTTGGAAATTACTGCAAAAGTACAGAGAGCAGGTCTTCAAGATTTCTGAAACTACTGAAACAAAAACAGTGTCTCCTGTTTATCTACTCTGCATGTCCGTTTCCCCCACAGAGATGATCAGAGCCGAGAGTGAGCTCCGCTAAAACTTAGACTAATTTCGAGGACACGGTGGCACTCCATCTAATTCTTTCAGAGGAGATGGTTTGCACTGGAATTTGCACCTTTGCTTTTTGATATTTCTGATGAAACATCTGACTATTGCTAAAGCTTGATTAATTTACCTCCTACTCTAATGTAACCTAATATTTGTTTTTTAGAGTGAAGAATAAAGGTTCTTATATGAACAACATAAAAGATTAACTACCTAGATGAAGAAAATACTAATACCTATCCTATTAGTAAGACAGACTTGGTCTTAAGGAAATGAATTATAAAGAAATGCTTTTTTATTCTAGGAGGGCTTTGGGGGGGGCGTCCTGGTGAAATTATACGCAATAGATTACCATTTATTTCATTTTTAAGTCAAGGGTAATGGTCTTAGAAGTTCACAAGTAAAGTTGGAAGTATACAAATAATTTCAGTCTGCTTATGGTCATATTCCAAAGATAAGCAACCTAAACTCCTGGCTTAAAGAATGTCTTGCAATACTAAAAACACATATGGCTAATGTGAAAATAGAGACATCTTGTAGCCCAACTGAATAGAAAAACATGGATTTTTTAAAAAAAAATGTTATGCTTATGTATAATGCTTTAAATGTATGGCAAAAGTTTAAGAGGGAAACCAAGAAATTGGTATCAATTATCTTTCTGGTAAAGAATATTCACAGAACCCACTGCAGACCATGATAATATAACAGACTTGTGTTGCACTAAAATCTCCTTTTAAGTTTAGAGGGGCTATCTGAATTGTGTACGTTAAAGTTCATGCAAATGCATTTTCCTAAATTGTTTATATTAAAATTCATGCAAATGCATTTTCCTAAGTGTATTTTAAAGATTGCTTACAGAGTTCAATGATAAGCTTACTTTATTGTAATGAATTTTCTAAGAAGTGTTCTCCAAAGTGAATTATTTGAGCAGAACAATTATTTGGTGAATGTGAGAGGTAGTTCCAATGAATCTGGTAACCTCTTTCTCCTTAGAAAATGATGGGACAGTTTGAAGAAAACCCAAGTGAAAATATTTTAAGAAAATTGTCATGAAGCATATTTAGAAAGAAACAGCTGGTAAACACATTTTCCCAAGCTTACTGTGGCTGAGTTCTTCAGTTACACTAGAAAACAAACTGTAATGAATCATGTTCAAAGCAAAAACACTCTCCTGAGGTAATTACTGATAGCACTAATTTGTCTGATTCATGAACAGCTAAAAGCTTTCAAAACATCATTGTATCTTTCCAGTACAATTTATTCATAAGTGTTTTGGAAGTATACTTGCTGAACTTGGGAGTTTTGTTGAGAAGGTTGGAAAGGAGTCAAAAATTGAGTGGTAGGGTTCTATAGAAATGTAACCGATTCCAATAAAAAGTCCTCTGTACGGAAGTACATTATGGAAATGATGTGGTTGTCAGACCTAATTGCTTGGCTTTTGAGTCCTCATAGAAGAAATTCTACAGCCTTAGGGGTATAGCCTCAAAAGCAGCAGCGTTCCTGGTTTCAGTTTAAATAAAACAATGAAATCCATCATTATTCAAGTCAATAGCGATAATTCACATGAATATGAATGCACTTTGATCTTATCCTTCACTTCATTGAAAGACACAGTCGTAATGAAAAAGGGAGATAATCTCTTTAACTTGGTCCAAAGCAAGTTGTTGGAGCTTTTCTTTCTTGAAAGACCGTAGAAAGGAACTTTTCACTAAAGCCTTGCTTTCCTATTTTTAAGGTGGTGGTGGGGGTGGTTGGGCAAGCTACAGGTCGTTATGTTGCCTTTAGGAACCAAGTAGTGCTAACTTTCTTCTTTGTGGTAAACTGTCTTATTTAATGAACTTGACATCTTGTGAAGCTTAAAGGTGAATGTCTTATATACCCTAAGGGTTATTTTAGGGGGCTTTGTTAATTTGAATTTACTATCATTTATGATTAAGACATAAACTATTTTCAGCATGCTTTAAAGCTTATTTAAATTAAATAGTAGATATCAAGGTGCATTGTCTTACTGGCTTTGCAATATCCAACACTAGATCCTTAAGCACTCCTGTTGAACTGCAAAGACAGTTAGTGTCATGTCTGTGCTATAAGAAAATATGAAAGTCACTTTAAAATTTCTCCTTTCTTATGGCTATTTAACCAATTTTTCAGACACTTTTGATGAGAAATTAGCAAAGTTATAAATTCTTGTGTTCAATTTATCTTTCTCCTTAGAATTCTGGAAACATCTTTAAGATATTTTTTCATATAGTCTACCACATTTGAAATATCATTAAGTAAAACATGCATGAGTGAGGATATCTGATTGATGTTACTAGTTTGGAAAATGTTTAGCTTTTCATTGAGTTCATTAAAGATATCCAAGCTTTGTGCCATTTATTAGTAAGTTGTTTGAAAGTAATCATTTTTGAGACTTCTGGAACCCTCTGCAAATCCCACAAATATTGTTGAGTTATGTCAAAAGGACTCTGGAGCATACAAAGAAAAAAAGGTAGGTGATTGTCTTCAAGGAGCTTTAAACTTAGAAACTTCAGCACATCTGTGATTTACATGAAACTTCAACTCATCAAGAACATTCAGCTAACTCAATAGCTATTTAAAGCCCAGACAAGTATTAAGAGCAAAGATATTTGGCAATGCATATATTTCCCGAGTTATCCTAGTAGCTAAATAAAAGACTTAGCTGAATACTTTGAAGACATTTCTTCAATAAAACCTGTTTAAAACACTAACAAGTTCTATTATAAAAAGTTAAAGCACTGTCCTAGCACCACAGAAAAACGCAGAAAATCCATGTTAATAATTTTCTTTATGTATCAGACCCCTCAGTCCACACTGCCAAGGGCTGATGTGGTTCATCAAATAAAATGGAAAGAAAATTAGTGCCCTATCCACTTATGATAAGTATCTAGACATAATAGTTGGGCCAACGCAAATGGTTACATTCTGGATTTTATGTAAAATATTCATGGTAGACAAAGAAGAGGAAAGATTGTAGCGTGTGCTTGTGCCTGTGGCTCTAACCTAGAGGAAAGCCACTGTTACCAAGAGCAGAAACAATCATGAGCTCTTCTTTGTGTCAGCGTTACTAGAAAGGGAGTGGGGGTCTTGACTTCTTTCTTTGGCAACATCCTTATTTCTGATGTCAAGAAAAGCTGATTGGCCGTTGAAAAGGCATCTGGGCTACAGTCGGGGAAGAGGGCACCTGAGGCTGGAACTGAGCAAAGCGGCCCAGTCCGGGGATGCTCAGGTGCGGTTTCCGCGCGGCCGTGTGCGCCCCCGGCAGCCCCTATTGTCTACCGTGGGGGCAGGGCCGAGCCAGGGCGCCGACTTCGGAGCCGAGCTAAGGGTGCTGAAGGATGAGGACCGGGGGTGGGGGCGAGGGGTGTCACCAAAGGCAACCCCCAGGGCTTCAAACGCTCGACCCCGAGGTGGAGGAGGAGGCGGCGGTACCCGCCGCGGCGGTCCCGGTTGCAAATCGCCGTCGTGTGGTTGCTACTGGCAACCGAGCCTGTGCCGAGCGCGCAGCCCCGCAGCCCCTGCAACCAAGGTGGCGAGGGAAGCGGCTGCCGCGCCTCGGCCGCGCGGGTTCTGCCGCCCACAGGGCTGTCGCTCCCGCCCGCGCCCCGCAGTCCCCTCGGGCCTGGACCGCAGCTGTGCGGCGCGAAGGGCCAAAGGGCGCTCGGGTTGGGGGCGTCGCTGTCTCGGAAGCGTCAAATTACTGGCGCCCTCCGTGAATGCAACATGGCAGCTCCGGCTAGAAGACTGGATCCTTCGCTGCGCCTGCGAGGCGGGGCCGGCGGGGCAGGAGGACGCCCCGCGGAGCGCCGGGCGCGGGCTTTCCAGGCCCGGAGTCAGCCGCGCCCGCGCCCCCGGCTCCGAGCCCGGCCGCTGCGAGGGGCAGAGCGCGCCGCCTCGCCTCGCCTTCGCCCCTCGGCCCTTTGTTCTCCACCGGGCAGGCACCTCGCCTCAGCCTCGGGGTTGTTCATGGAAAGCCTCGAGGACGGGCAGCCCGAGGTGGGAGCACCAGCCCCTCTGGCATTCCTCGCAAAGGACCGGCTTTTCCGGTCCCCTGGGGGCGGCGTGGGGGGCTCCGGGCCCAGCTGCACGCGTGAGGCAGGATCCCAACCCTGCCCTCCCGGAGAAGCCGCCTCTCGTCGGGTCGGCTCCCTCCCGCCAGGCCTCAGCCACCGCGTCCCCTCCTCACAGTGGAGACGCGGGAGGCGGGAGGCTGGGGCCGGGACACCACGGGGCCAAAAGGCGACAGTGTCCGCCGCGACCCCAAGGAAACGAGATTCTCCACACTGGGGAGGAGAAAGCTGCGGGCTCAGAGTCGTCTCAGTCTCAGAGGGAAAAAAAAACTCGTGGAAACGCCCTTAGGTCTGAGCCGGCCTTCCTCGGGCTCCACCCTGGCCCTGGGCACGGCGGAGGCGGCGGAGGGAGCCTCGAGGACAGGCCCGGCCCACACGGGGTCGCGGGGCCGCGCCGGCTGCCCTGCGCCGCGGAGCCGTCCTCCGGGGGTGGGTGCCAAAGGGGGTTCCGTGCCCCCGGAGGAGGAAAGCCAGGGGGAATTTGCATTTTGTAAAACCGCGGTTAAAAAATGACTATGCCACGTAGACAAAGCCAGTTGTGACGTTCAGCACAACGTGCTACTGAAATTCCGAAATCTGCCACCAAATGGCGGCTCCTGCAGCCTGCTGCACTGACATAAAGAGGACTCGCCTGGCGTCGCCCATGTCAGGCCGCTTTCACTTCTCCGTTGTTCCCTTGACCCTTCCCAAAGTCGCTGCTCCCTCCCCCCGTTGTAGGGCGCAGGCGGGACCCCCGGGGAGAAGCCTCTGGGGACCCGCAGGCGCGGGCTCCGCAGGCAGCCGGCCGCGTCTCGGCAGCTTTCGGGGGGCGACGGCCCAGCCTCCGCACGCCCGCTCCCCTGCCCGGCCTCCCAGGGCCCCCTCGCCAGGGACGCACTTAGGTGTCGCCTTTGTGTCCCAAGGTGTGATCCTTTGCCCAGACTTTGAGGTTGCTGCCCCGCAGCCACCCCCTCCTCAACACTGTCACCTTGTCAAGATTCCTGCCCGGGGGCTGGAGCGCGTCCTTCCAACTACACCGGCTCAGCGGGACGCCCCTCTCTCCCTGGGCCCTTTCCAGTCACCGCCCGCGAGAGCCTGCAGGATGGCAGCTTTGTTTGTTAATAATTTTGTTTAAACTCCATCACACAAAAAGCTCCAAGGGCACCTCGTCATTGAACGAGAAAGGGCACTTGATTTGAACCGGGAGGAGGACAGAGAGGCGACAATCGGGCATGGCTCGGGTCAGAACTCGCTTCTGTGGGCTCTGCCCGTGTGGCCGCCGCCTCCCGGCCGCTTTCCCGCCCGCCTGACACGGGGCCGGGGGCCCGTCGTCGCGCCTGGCTCCCAGGCGGCCCTGCCGGTGTGGAAGGCTTCTGCAGGAAGGGGGCCACCCTGGGGTGTCGCCGCCGATCGCCTCTGGGCCCGACTTGGGAGGACGACGTCGTCCCCCGCCTCTCCAGCCCCGCAGGGCCTGACAATCTCGCTTTCAAATTTGGCGGGATCCGAGGACGCCCAGCCGAGGGCGGCGCGCGGCGAGCGGCGCACGCGCAAAATGGCCTCCGCGCCCCGCGGCCTGGGCTCGCGCGCCTGGCCAGGCCGAACCCGCGGCGCGGTGCGGAGCGGAGGTCGGAGCTGCAGCTCTTGCCACTAGAAAGCTGCTAGTTAAGAAAATAAGGAAAGAGAGAAGGGCTGTTTCCTCCTAACGTGTCATTTTGGTAAAAAGCCCGCCCCTCCCCCACAACTGGGAAGGCAGCGCTGTGGGGAGAAGCGAGATCATTTCCATCGGGCCGGTGGCCCGTGTCCTTTCCACTGGGGCCTGGAACCTAAGAAACTTGAAAAATTTTTTTTTTAGAAAGTGTTGGCGCTTCCCACCCTAATCACCCTCGCGCCCTATGTTTATCTTGCACTCGGCGCAGTGCGCTCCTCTCTTCCGCTTTGTTGGAATATCTTCCATTCCTGAGAGCATTCAGACCTAAGATTCTGGCTCCTGGACAGATTTCTCTGTCTGTAATAAACTCTTTTTAAATCTCTCTAATGTCCTCATTCCTTCCATCCCAATTTTCGACCCGTTTCCTGAGTACCCTGGTCTGCAGCCTTTCAAGTCTTTCCTCTCAACGTGGGCTCTACCTCATGTAGGGTGACTGAGTTGGAGATCTCCCTGAAATCACGTTCACAGTGAAATTTGGATTTTATGATGACCCAACAATCAGAGCAAGAAGTAATATTTTTACTGAAATGTAGGGAACAACACCTGCCATTTTTAAAAGTTACTTAGGATAATCTCTGGAAGGGGTATTTTTAAGGCATGGGGCAGAAGAATGAGAGTGATTTAATTCATTCATTGGAAGTTTTTATTGAGCGCTTACTATATTTATTTGGAGGGCTAAATGAGACTTCTGGATGAGTTTTCCATTTGAACTTCTTCAGAAAACTCACAAGGGTCCTAGAGTAGCCTTTCCGGTGGTAAGTGACTTTTGATGTCGTCGACTCGATGAAGACGGAGGTGACGGTGAAGTTCTTCATGTGAGACCTCTAGAAATTGCACACTAAGAAAAAGAAACTGGTGCAAATAAAGGAAATCCGTTTCAAGAACCAAAAGAAGAAAAAACGTTAAAAAAAAATTAACTGCGGAAACAGGAAACACTCGACTGTGTAAACATTTTAGGAGACTTTCATAGTCAAAACTGGGCGATCTTGAGATTTACAGGGAGATCGGCTGGCTCAAGGTCTTCGCGGAGGTATTTCCCCAGTCTCATTTACTGGAAGGCTGGAATACGTGGTAGGTGCCTCTGTTCCTCGTAAAGAAGCCGTCTATCTGAATTCTGTGGTCCCAATTTAGTTCAAGGGGGGTTTTTTTTGAGTCAGAAATTTTTTTAGAGCGACCTTAGAAATAATCACCTGCTGTGGTGTTCATTTTATACATAAAGAAACATCCTCGGGTGGAAAGACGTATCTAACCCAAGAGCTTTATGTTGGAGCTGGGTTTGGTGCTCTTTGCGTCACATTAGATGTCTTAAAGGCATATACGGCTTTTGAAAGGGTTTCATTAGTGTACTATGAGGAGAAGCGGAGATCTAAAATGATACAAGTCTGATACAAGTCTAGTCATTTTTAATGTAATTTGATAAAGACCTTTTGAGGAAGACTATGGGGAAAACAGCCATAGTACTTAAAAAATACTGTGGAACCTCCATTTTATGTTAAGTACTATACTAAATCAGAATTTCCAACTGTCATTCTTGGTGCAAGGGGAATAAAAAGATTGGACATTTATTAAACATTTAAAATATAAAAAGGAATGAAAAACTTAACACTTGCTTCACCCCAGGATTTTAAGAGAGTGACTGGGTTCCATGTGCAGCTTTTGTTTCTAAAATTAAAATCCTATCCCCTCAAAAGATATCATAAGCTATTTTAAAAGATCAAACATCTTCATTTCACGTTGGTCAATGCAAATAGCATTTCACATGGGTATTTAAGTTCCTATTAAGTTTTCACAACAAAACTTTATCTTGATAGGCCTATACAATGAGTGTAAGGGAAGACTTTACAAATGATTTGAAACTTCAAATATTGGGGGAAGAGGAAAGGATGAAGCAAAGTTCCTACCAGCTTACTGTGCTTGGTGCATTTTACCTCCAGAGTTCCTAACCTTTGCACATATGGATATGGAAACGAACCAACAGTATTGGCAGGTTAAGTCAACTGAAGAGCAACTTTTCTCCCCCCAGTTCTTTGCAATTAACGGCCGGCAATTTTAAAAGCAAAAAGTACTTGTAAAGTGGTATGCATGTGTAAAGTAAGATAGATCACTATTTACACAACAGCAAACAGCCTCATTTTTCTTTTCGCATTTAAGCTAAAAATCTGTGAAATCAATTTAGGCATTTTCTGTGGAATATTTTGTTAGCACTAACTAGAATATTTTCAGAAACAGAAGTCAAACTGAAAACCTACTTTCATGTACCCTACTTTAATTACTAAAAGCTACAAAGTTAGGAGCTTTGACAATGGGTTTTCAT
The DNA here is from genome assembly GCA_008086735.1 of Cheirogaleus medius. Classification (NCBI taxonomy): domain Eukaryota; kingdom Metazoa; phylum Chordata; class Mammalia; order Primates; family Cheirogaleidae; genus Cheirogaleus; species Cheirogaleus medius. The sequence goes on along the minus strand of VBSM01003148.1, from coordinate 16,599,958 downwards.
TACGTTGAAATTTTTAAAAGTGGGAATTGAGCAAAAGTTTTAAATCTTAATTGGCAGAGCTGTAATAGCTGGTTAAGAATGTAAAACATTATAATCTTCTCGTTTTATTAAAAAACAAAGTTTAGCTTGAAACATCCTTTAAGCTTAGTTTTCAAATTGAGTAGAGGAATATCTTTTCAAATAAAATAGATGAAAATGTGTTCAAATATGGTGAAATAGTAAGCCATAGTAAATACAATATCTGATATATTTTAATAAGTCCACCATAAAGAGGTTGAGATGTAATGTCTTCAAGTTCCATATTCATCTTATAACTTGGTTTTGGGTAAGTCAAATGACAGTCCACTTGCATTTAAAGTATTTAGCCTTTGAAAAACATTTTTTCATTTTTTGTACAAATGATCATCCAAAGTAAAAAATATCACTTGAAACCTCCATTAACTTTTGTTTTAAATAACATCATGAAAAAACAAGAAGAAAAGCCTAGAAAAATGAGTTAAATTCACCAAAATTGGCAAACATTGGTAACTTTTACTTCAAAGATTGTAAATAAACAGATACATCTTTCAATGGGCTTTCAAGCAATTACACAACAAAGCATGTACTTCTTAGCAACATCACTATAAGACAGCAATGTATTCTCTTTAGCTTTTACCTGTTGTAATCCACTATAGGGTTTCCAAAACTTCTGCACATTGTGCTTTTCGTATCAAATTTTTATTAAAGATCTTAGCTGTTTTCTAAATGAATATCCTTTTATTGGATTTTTCCAATTACAAATGAAATTTCATTTTACATCTATAATTAGAAACAACACTTACAATGGGACTGTACAAATTTAGGTCAAAATAAAAATATATGTATTTTGTGGCTTCATAAAACAACCTTTACTGTATCTTTAAAGAAAGCAGAAATAACAGCAATATATGTAAAAGTAATGATTTAATGACTATAAGCAAGACAAAGCAATAGAATTGTGCTTCTTTTGCAGACTGGGGACAATGAAATGTTTAGCTACAATTTTCCCATACAAACATGAAACAATATTCATATAGAATAAACACCCTTACAAATAACTGATGGGTGATGAACATACACCAAGTTCGACCAAAGCAAAACACAAACTTAAAATTGGGGTTATTCATATTATAAATTCAACATGCTTGGTTGGCTCTATTTAAAAATACCTGTAGAAGCTCATCACAATTTGCTTCTATTTCCAGACATTACAGAGAAGGCATATTCCATTGTTAATGATTAAAGCAACTTTTAAATTTGAGATTACAGCTATGCCACATATTAAAATAACTTTAGATAAAATGCCTTCTTCCAGAAATTTGCTGGTTTATTTAAAAATTTGTTTTAGAATTATAGTGATCAGTATGCATTTTAAAAATACATTAATTCCATCATAACCAATGGAAAATTAAGACACTATTTCCATATTTCTTAAAAGTTTTTCTTTACTGCAACAATTAATTTTAAAAGTAAACATGTATTACTGGAGAAAAGTCAGTATTGCAATGATTTGCCAATTGCTTCCAATGGAATAGAATTTAGAATTAGATATCCACATTAAAAATAGTCTATGCTGGTAAGCAAGGCTCAGCATAGGGTATGAGTATCTGCAAAGGTCGAACCAGTTGGGAGAGTTTTAACAATTATTTCTGAATGCATGAAACACAATATTTTCTTTATAGTATTTATAAATATATCATACAATACTGTATCCTGTTATGTCATATACCAATATGGCATTGTACAATAAGCATAATGCCATCTGATTCTTACAAAAGCGAATCATTTAAACAAGTCAGTAAAATAAACGGTAGTACCCGCTTTTAGGCATACAGATTGTAAAACTGAAGTTTACTTTCCTTTGATCGGTTTTGCGTAGCAACAAAGAAGTAAAAATCAAACAGGAATCAAAATGGCTAAATATGCAAGAAATCGTTATTCACAGTGACATGGCTACATAGAATGCATTATTCTATGCATATTCTTTCTGTTTGTTGAATGTCAAGATAAAAAGCACTTGTTTTCTACAGGTTCACAAAACAGCATAATAACAAGAACAATCAAGGACAATGTAATGTAGGCGTTAGTTGAGTTTAACAAACTGTGGCCCAATGGTTATATCCAATGCAGAATTACTTCCAAATCCAAACAATGGTTACAGAAACCATTTCACATCTTCCCTAACACACAGAAAAAAAAATCTTGCCTGCCTTCCCAGAAACCAATACTTTATAGCAACCATCTTTCTCTTCAATTAACGTCCATGAGTATCACATCTAGTCCATCTTTTATAGCCAAATTTAATGTCACTACAAAAGAAAGCAAATTGGACGATAGTCACATGTATTAGCATCTATAAAGCTGTAATGGCATGAAGATATCTATATAAATCAGGGGTTTAAAATTTTTTTCCTTAACAGTCTCAGGTATCAACCAGAAGAAGTTGCTGATGACCCATTGACGGATGATTTTCGAGGTCTATTGGCAAAGGAAGATTGGTGGTTACCGCTGGGGCTGTTGCTGGTTCCATTCATAGTACTGGAAATGTGAGGAAACTGTGGGTGAGGAGACTGTACTGGAGTACTGGGGCTAGGCAAACAAGAAGAGGTGGAGGGGATACCTCCTGCTGGGCTGTTGGCCTTGTCACTCCCAGAGTCACTTTCCAGTTCTCCAGCATTTGTCAGTCCATCTCTCTGGTGACTGATCTTCATTCTTTTACAAGTAGGTCGAACTCTGTATTTCAAAGGAAGCGGACCATTCTACAAAGTTAAAAGGAAAAAAAAAAATCACTCAACTCTTTAAATACGGTTTATCACCATAACCTAACAGTAGATAGATACACTACTTACCCTTCTCCAGGTATAAATGTAGGCAATATCCATTAGTGTATAGTAATCCTTTAAAGGTTCCTCTTCATACATGACATCAATCTATTGAAGGATATTTCAATTATTACATAAGAACAAAGGTAAATCTATATTTTTGTCATCTAAATACAATCCAAAAGTGCTTTAAAAAGCATATTCTTCAAACATTTGAACAAAGAAAGACTCCTTCTTGAAACTTCCAATGAGAAAAAATATTTCTAGAAATTGTTAAGGGATTTATTTTCATAGCATAGAGGAAATTCATACCAAAGAGATACTTCAATGTTCGTGTTAAATTGAAATTTTTTCTATTGTTTTTTTTGAAATCCCCCAAAAATTAAATTTTAAAAATATACATAAAATGCATGAAGACTATTAAAGTAGATACCTGGAAAGTATTAGGTATGTCCATTTTACTTCTGAGAAACTTTCTTAAGTGCATCACAGTCATTGCTGCTGGGCATCGTAAATATCTTTTATCATTCACCTAAGAGTACATTTAGAAAAGTAATTTTTTTCCAGTCAATTCCTAACTTTCAGATAAGAAGTTCCAATTCAATTGCCTGAATATGACAAAACTGGACATGACTAAACTCTCAACTAACTACACTTTGAGTTTACTATCATTATAAATAAGGAAATTTTAAGTATGCCGAAGTATTAAACACTAACCATTTAAAACACAACAATAGCAATCATATATAAAATAAATTCTAATTATTAAATATCACATGTAGATCAATCTTAAACATCAAACATGACAATTTTCTTCTATTTAAGGGCAACATAACCCCTGATAAAATCTAGAACCCAAACAATGTTTTTTCTGTATGTTTCTGTAACATGGAACATACCTCCTCCTTCGATTTCTCTTTATCTTTGTTTACTTTCCGATCCAATCTAAGAAAGAGAAGTTATTAATGAAACAATGTATCTAATAAACAAGTTAGCATAAAATAGATTTCCTAGAGAATTTACCTGTTCTGGTCAAAGAATTCAATGGATAAACTTATTATCTCATCATCAGTTATAATTCTCTTATCTTCATCTGCAACCTCTCCTCTATCTTCATTAGAGCCATTGGCAGCTAAAAAGACGTTTTGAAATTCAATTTTAAAAAATTAAACATTTAATTAAAATATTTTATGTATAGGAGAATGGAAATGGCACTTTCGATTAAATTCAATTTTAATAAATTTTAATTACTGGATAGTTCTCCCCCAAAATAAAATGCCTTCTCCTAACCCACCCCCCAAAAAAGTTTACCATCAGCTGAAGGATGAGCTGCATAAAAATCCCTTCTTCTCTTCATTTCATCTGAAGGGAAATAAAAAATGATTTAAATATTTGGCATAGCAGGAAAAAGAAATGAGTAATCTCTTTAAATTCATTTTTTAAACAAGTTACTCACTTTTGAAAAGCCCTGGAACTAATTTGTATACAATATCTTGCAGAGTTTTATCTGACCTGAAAAAGAATTAAAATAGTAAACTATCAACAAATATGGTAAAACTAAAAATGTTCATAAGTTTTTACTGATTCATTTTTTAATTGATTATGATGCTGTCTGTAACTATGAGAAGCTAAAAATTATTTGAGAATAAATATATGTATAGCACTCTTTTAAAACAGTAGAAAAATATTTTATATTCACTAATACATTCTTCACATTCACTCAGTCAAGAGAAGCATGCCTTTCAAGTTACTAAATTATGAATAGAGAGTAAAAAGGTGAGAATGGAAGCCCTTTAAACATTTCTTGCATGTCATGAAGTCCATAAAACAATGCAAAAATGGAAAACCAATTCGATTTTTAAATGACAGGGGAAACAAAATCTTGAAATCACTTGAACAATACTGAACTTTGCCTAAAGTTGGTCACTATTAGTGTGGCTAGAAATTAAAGGGCTACCCTCCACATACACATTAGCTGGGGATTCAGGAGTAAATTTCCTGTGAAGAAACAAAGAGGGTGGCCTACGGTACATTATGCAACTGCAGTAACAATTACAAACAAGGAATTTAAATATTTTCCTACCTTATATTCAGCAGTGGTCTGGTTTTGTGAACTTGGACATCACAAATGGGACAATACTTGCTGGTCTCCAAGTAACGAACAATACACGTTTTACAGACTAGAAGTAGGAACACAAAGTTTTTGTAAGTTTAGAAATTTGAGGCTAAAGCATTAAAATTAGTGTCAGAAACGGAAAACAGTAGAGAAGCAAGATGGTAGATGCCAAAGATATTTCCAATTAAACTAATTCAATTAATACCCTGAGAACACATACATTGCTTGTTATAAAATACATATTAACAAAAAAGTCACTATATGCAAGAGAAGCAAATGACTCCACCGCTTTGTACCAACATTCCCACGAATTGCAGGAATTGTTAATAGTTTTCAAATTTCAGGACGAACTGTGAAATACACAAGACACAAAAGAGGGCTAAAGCGCGGTACTTACAGGAATGTAGACATTCTATTATGGTTGTGGCATCAATGAAGTACCCTCCACAAAGCACACACATTAGGTGGGGATTTAGCTCAGTGATCTTGATTCTGGTTGTTCGATGCATTTCTGCTTGATAAAAGATCCTGCAAGACACAGAAGTATTGGCCATAATTCACAGAATGAGAATTGAGATTATCTCCTGAAAGTCGTACACTCTGAAACACTGAGTTCATAAAACTCGTTTAACACTGTACAGCTGGACTGCCCCAACGGTTTCCACAGATGAGACCTGAATCAGTTCTACCAAATTGGCGAAAAAGGATCCAACTAGCGTTACTTCTGGTCTCTCAGGTCATTCCTGGAGGGAGAAGAAAAGGTCTGGGGTGGGGGCTGGGAGCTGAGCGTATTCGGGTCTCTTTCTTCCATTTGTCCTCCTGCCCAGCAGCCCCAAGGCTGCTGCAAACGCCACAGTCCCCGCAGATATTTACCGACCACTAGGGCTTGTTCCAGGTCTCCGAATTTTTTGCAAAACTTCCTTACGAATCTTCAAACGAAAATCCCAGGAGTTCTTGTTGTGTTGGACGGTTCCAGCAACCAGAACCTGGCGTGTTTTTACGCGATACCCAGGGAAAACAATTCTGCTCTATCTGCATCCCTGGCATTTCCGGAGCCGGGTGCCGGGGCGGCCGCAGCACCTCCAGCCGGCCTGGGGCCGGAGCTGAGCGCGGCGGACGCCCGGGGCCGGGATGCGAGGGGCGGATCCGGCGGCGCCCGGGGCTCCGTCTCACTCCGGATTCGGAACTCGCCCTAGTCAGGGTTTCCATAGCAACTTACACTTACACTTGGCATCCGGCCACCGCTGCAACTCCGCGCGGAGCCCGGCCCGAGCCCAGAGCTTGGGCGGCCGTGCGGGGCGGACGGCGGCGGCGGCGGCGGCGGGCGCGGGGGAGGGGCCGGCGCGCCGCGGGGGCGGGGCCGGGGTGGGGTGCGACCGCCGCCGGCGCGGGGGCGGGGCGGCCCTGCGAGGCCCGCGGCACTCGGCACCGGGATCCCGAGCGGCGGGGACCCGGCAGGCAGCCCCGGGGACCCCGGAGCCTGCGGCGGCGCCAGCAGAAGGAAAATGCAAACCGCACTCCCGGCCATTTCGGACACTCTTGGGGGACTCTTTCCACGTCGACGCGGTGCGAAGAGCTGGTTTCAGATCTTGACTCTTCGGTCGGTCCTGTTAGCAATCACTAGGTCAAAAATTTCACGAAGGGATCTTTTGAGAATTGCCAAGTGTGCACTTAGCCCGAAACGGTCAGGGCTCAAATTGCAGAGATGTTTATTGAACCGAACCTCTTTAAAGCTTCCTTCTCTAATATGAAGCTCTCTTGTAGATTAGATGAGCGATACAAAGTTTTGGAAAGGCTGAAAACTGAAATCTGTTTTACAAGAGGCGGAGGAGGGGGCAAAGCTCTGCGTTTTATTTGGACAAACTATGCTGGAGGCAAACAAAACTACTTTAATCGGTACATTAGTGACAATATGTAAAGAACCATGTGACCAGCCCATTCCCAACGCTAAATCAACACCTTGTCAACCCTGAGCAATGATAGGAGAGAAAAACAAATGTCATTTTCTCAGACTAACTTCTATACAAACCGCCACACGATGAAATGATATTCCCAACAGATATCATATATTACAGAAAAGTCACGGTGGGGAACTGTCAGCAACAATACACCAGCCGACAATCAGGGAAGTCAATTACTTTGTGCACTATTCTTGAAAAATACACTTCTTATCCTCCCCCCACCCTTCATTCATTTCAGAACCTGAAATAAGACTAAGTTTCTAGACCTGACTGAAGTACATTCTCAAAGCTGCCTTGAATGGAATCTAGGAACTTGTGCAACCTGCAGCAAGATGCATCTGAGGTTTTAATTCAAGGAATTTTAATGCATAAGAGGAAAATACCAATCAACATACCTCAATGGCTGAAATTAAGAGTTGAGTACTAAAAAATGGTAAACAAAACAAAAGCCTCTCTTATGAATGTGACCACAGTGGCAACCAGCAACTCCAACCAGAAAACTTGTGTGACTCCTCAGTTATCTTTGGATTACTTGTTTAGAAGAATACTGTCAACATAGTGTTAACACAAATCTAAGTGGGGTCACAGAGGAGTTGTAGGTGGAGCACTGTTCCTAAAAAGTAGTAATATTTCAATCCAGTTGTACTTGGTGATTAAAGACAGGCCTTCATGGTGCTTAAAGACAATTCTCCTTGTGAAACCACAGGATCTTTCCTAGAAAGATAGAGGTGATACTTCTGTTGGCCTGTGAAGCATACTACATTAAAGACACTGATCATGAAGCTCATGAAGTGGCTCCAATAAAAATAGCTGCCTTTATTTCTCCTCTACCTTACAGAAAACCAACACCACACAAACAGAAATATTAACACCAAGAACAATCAAACCTCAGTGGAGGGTTATCTACTGGTTGGCTTTGAACATTTAAGTCACATGTACTTGACCAAAACTCTTTCAAATTCATCTTAAGCCTTAATTCACACAACTCCGCTACCTCAATTCAGAAGAATCTGGCCACAATCCTGTTACCATTTATAATGCTAATCACATATCTCTTTGTAACATATATAAAAATCAGTTCTTTATCTCTTTATGCCATTTGAAAGTTCTAGTAAACTAATGAAGACTTCTAAAATGTTTGACATGCTTGATAAGATTTGAGAAACAATCCCTTGCAACTTAGAAATGAAAACCTTCTAGGTCCCAACCCAGAACTGCAAGTTAAGCAAGCAAAAACGCACCAAATATATACAATGGTAAAAAAAAAAAAAAAACAGAACAAAAAAACCTCAACAGTTAAAACTTGCCATTATAACATACTCAGTTGGGGCTGTCAGTTTTTAGTTGGAGGCCTAACACCAGTAATGTCAAAATGAAGGAAAACAGAAGCAAGTTCTAATGTTAACAATCAGCTCGCCTACTGCAATCTAAGAAATGCAAATGAACTCCATAACCCCAGTTCAGGCTCACAGCCCAATATAAGTATGGGTAAAGTTGGGGTTAACTTGGCTCCTGGGGAGAATTTTGCCTATTTGGGTAATTAACATACATCCAAGAACTTAGAATTGATGGCTTTATCAAATACAATTAAATGCTTAATTTTATCACAAAAGCTTGTGTTTATGTGTGCACATGCATACACAGTCAGTTTTATATGGCTTTAAAGATAAGCTTACTAGGTGTATAACTTGCAAAGGTAGGTTATCTCAAACACCTCTGCCTGCACATTGGAACAGATGTATAGGAATGAACTCAAGTATAAAAAAATTTAGAATTTTGTTCATAAAGTCAACCTCAGATTTCTGATCAGTCTACTCAAAACTCAAATGTTAATACATAACTTGGTATATACTGTCAACAATTTGCATCCTTAAGTATCAAGTCTTTAGTGTCACAACTTTGGGGTTAAGGTTCCTCTAAAATATAGGTTGAACTACTCAAAACATTCTACATACCAGCAACCTACACTTGCATTTGGGTAAATATGCTCGGAATTTTGCCTACTTTAAGGGAAGGGGTTAATACATGCTTCTCTTTCAAATATTGAACCGTGACCACTAAGCCCACTAAATCCTTTTATTACAATTGGGAATGATCAAAGTCTCTCTTCTTGTTTACTTCCAATTATTAACTGTAAATCTCTGGGGAAAAGATCATGCTATATCGCTGTCAAGCCTAAATGACTACGTAAACATGTGCAATCAACTTTTCAGTGCTCCCTTCCCAAAGCATCCCTTTGCCAAATGACCTACGCTGACATTTAGCAAAATCTATAAAACGTAGTGGACTTGAGTCATGATTCTGAGTGCATACCATAGCAGAGGTTGACAGCAAAGTTGTAGTCTCCGAGAGAGAAAAAGAAGGAAAAAAGAAGTAGGGAGAAAGGAAACCTCCAGCAAGACTAACGTCCAGTCACCATCTTCACTCCAAAAAAAGCTCCAAATTTGAAATGCCCACTTCCCAGGGAGCACTCCCCAAGTAATGTTTAGAGCACCTATCCAAGACTCCCCACAAACACCACCTTGAAAACTTTACCATTTTCCACACAAATGCAGGAGACCTTGGAAACAACTGGGAACCGCCATCTTACAAGCCATCCAATTTCACACAAGTGTCCCTCCAACTTAAGTTAATAACATTTTTGTTGGGGCTCTCCCCAGGCTAACACCCACCCTGGAGGGATCGCTGCCCTCCACGCAACCCGTCCCTATAAAATGGGGGCGTTCTCTGGACGTTTAAACCCCTCGAAAGCCCCTTTTTCGGGAGAGGAGGGAAGCCACTTGACCCAAGCAGCTCCCGATTCCAGGATCCCGTCCCGGTTTCACCAAAATCTCCCTCTCAACAAAGGGCGCTGCGGCCGGGGGAGCCGCCGAGGCTGCAAGTGCGAGCGCTCCCCTCGGGGGCCATGTGCGTCGCGCGGGTGCCGGGGGGCGCCCGGGGGAGAAAGGAACTAAAACGTGGGGCGCGCGCGGCGCGGCGGGGCCGGGCCGGCGGGCGGCGGCGGCTGGAGCGGCGCCGAGCCCGGCTGGCGGCGGCGACGCGGCGCGGGCGGCGGGTCGGTCCCGGCGCCGCGGGAGCCGGCGGGCGGCGGGGGCGCGCGGGCGCGGGCGCGGGGCGGCGCGGGGCTCGG
>VBSM01003148.1:16577741-16589811 GCA_008086735.1 Cheirogaleus medius | reverse complement strand
CCCCTCGCTCTGCGCCGCGGCGGCGGTGGCGGCGCTGGCGCGGCCGCGGAGACATTTCTGCACAGCGCCACACGCGCCGCCCCGCTCGGCGCGGGCACCGCTCCGGCCCCGCACGCCGCGCAGCCCACCCCGCCCCCCGTTATTTCTTTCTTTCTGCCGCCGCCGCCTCCGCCCGCGGCGCACACGGCCGCGGCCCAGACTCGGCGCCGCGGCGCGGAACCTGCGCCCGACTTGGGCTCGCGGAAACAACAGCGCCCGCCCCTGCCTGCCCGCGGCCGCGCCGGCCCCTTCCCCGCCCGCCCGCCCGCCGGCCGCCGAGGCGGGGCGCGCGCGGGCAGCGGCCGCTCCGGGCAGGGGCTCCGCGCGGGGCCGGGCGGGCTGCGGCGAGCCTCCCGCGCAGGTAACGGGCCGGCCCCGCCCGCGCCCCGAGTCCCGAAGCGGGGGTCCTCGACGAAGCCGGAGATCGCATCCTTTCCCACTGCGTTTAACTTTAAGGCAGGGAAAAGGCGGTCGTTAAAAGTTAACAACACTCATCGTAGCCAGCTCTTCACACAAAGTAATAATTAACACACAAACTCAAATCCAAACAAAATATCACCACTCTTTTTGTGCAAACAACACCTTATTTATTCACAGAGTAACGCTGTCTGCTTCCTTTCATAACACTCGAAAAAGATCAAAATAGGATAATCGTACAGGTACAAAAGATGACTCAAATAACTTGGGCAGCATTTCCCTCTTAACCCTTAGACACGTGTTTTTAAAAGTGTCAAAGTTGATGAATGGCATAAATTCAAAAGGAAAATTTTTTTCTACTGGAAAGGAGGATCCAGCTCGCACAAACGATGGTTCGGCTGAAGGCGAGGCGTTTCTGGTGTTCCTCTACCCTCTTGGGCGGATCGTTAACTTTCCCAAGTTACAACTGAGTTGCTCTTTCCAGGCTTTTCGAAGCATCTTTAAGTTTCCCCACCAAGTCCTAAAAGACGTATACAATGCCACGTATAAAATGCAGAAAGAAGAATCCAAATTCAAGAAAGATGCAAGAAAAAAGTCAGGAGACACTTTCCAAACAAGTTTAAAATTCAGGAGGATTTCAACCTTTGACAAACCACTTTCAGTCAAAAGAAGCGGTTCCTCTAAAATAGCTCATCTTCCAGTGGGCTATTTGCCTTCCGATGGAAACATGATTTCTAACAGAATCCTCTTAACGGAGAAGGTATAACTACAACTTCTTAAGTTATCTAACAAAGGTTATGCTGTATACACATTTTCTAAAAGTTTAAAGTTTGATTAGTGGTACATTAAAACAACTCTGTAGGAGATGAGATGCCTTTGAAAAATTCAGCTTCATCTAAATTTCCAATGATGATATTCATTTTTTCAAGTGGTAAGAACTAAATTCGTTTTCATGTCCATTAATCAATGTAGTTTTGAATTTCCCTAGTCTTATATTGGCTATATAAAGTTTTAGAATTTTATGTATACTTCTCCCTTTATAAAAAACCATTTAAAACTGTGGTTTAAAAATCCCATTTTGAAAGTTTAATTCAATTTCTAAAGGCAAAGACATTTTCAAAGCCATACTATTAATTTTGCTTTATCTTATTGGATCAAACTCATGATGAACAGAAGAAATTTACACTAAACACTACACTTCAAAAGCTTGTTTTAATCTGAGGAGCAGCAAATATAGACCAATTTTCTATTAGTAATATCTTAATTTCAAAAGTGAAGCCTATGTTAAAATATTACTTGTGAAGCCCCCTTCCCATTAAATCCTTAACCAACCTTGATTATCTGCTGACAGATGATTATTTTGTCTTTTGAACTTTCCAAGAGCAAAATTCTCAATTAAACATTTATAAAAAGATGGGCATATTTACAGATCCTAATACTGTACCTGTAATTGTTCCATGGTGCAACTAAAACTAATCTCTGGGTAGGTTCGGGAATCATCATTCTAGGGAAGACAAAATTGCTGTTTATTTAAATCAAGGAAATTTCAAATTTCATTACACATTTCATTTTTAGACAGGGCTTTATCTATAAATACCTCTACATTTAAGGTCACCAAATATGCAGGTCTGTACATCTTATGAAGTTGATTGGTCTAAAACAACACAACACATACATATATCAGCCTTTAACTCCATTTATTTTTAAAGTTCCCTAAATCCCCCTTGAGAAGTTTGTTAAACTTTTACCTTTATCTGATATTCCAACCTCCAGGAAACATCAGTTATATGAGGGAGAGATCTGCCTATACTGAAAGATACAATGTTAATTTTGTACATAATAGCTACAAAAAAACTTTCAGGATTTATATTTACTAAGAATGATGTCTATTTTCTACCCTCACCCCATTTTAATCCATTCTGATTTCAAAACAATGTTAAACTTATTTTCAAGTTCTGAATAGTAAAAGCATTAAAAAATTATCTCAATAAACTTTATCTTTAAAAACATTAGCTTAACTTCAATTGTTTGACTTGCCCTTTGGCCCCTTTTCTTTGGGTCAAGATCCCTGGCTTTTTTGCCCTGTTTTGTTTCATACCAGCAATTTCCATTCATACCTGCAAGTGAAAAGTGCCTCAGCTTGACACCTTATACAGTACCTACCTTCCCAGTAGGCTTTCTAGGGAATTCTTATTATTCTGGGGAGGAAAAAGAAAGAAAGAAAGAAAGAAAGAAAAAAAAAATCTTTGCAAACAGAGAAGAAACATAGTAATTGTTAATTTAAATTTTTAAAGTAAGTAACCTGATATTCCGTGCAAAACAGTTCTATTCGCTCTCTGTCAAATTTACAGTCTTCTAGATAGGTGCTATAGAAAAAAAAAAAAAAGCCAAAGTTTAGTTTCCATTTTTAAAACTGAAATTGAAATCATAAAGGTAGTATTTGAAAGTAAATGGGTATTTAAATAAATCCCATACCTTAAAGTTGATTTGTCAGCTCGGTGCTTTCCTGCCTCCAGTATGTAAGTTGCAGCTGCTGTATGACAATGTTTTAAAACCACTGGGTCGATATGTTTCAAGTCTGGGTGATCTAAAATAAATTAATTACCAATAATGCCTGTGATGATAAATTCTTCATAGTCATGTTTCTAAAAAGGATATTTTAATTTGGGTAAAAAAATCCTACAAACAAGATAACAAAAATAATTCAACTATAAGGACTGTCAATTATAAATAAATGACATGAGCTACAAGGTCAATTGCAAAACAATAAAAAGAACACATCAATAATTCTGTTATCTGGTTTCAATTAACTTCTTTTATCTTGCTTTCTTATTTTTACTATTTTTAAAAACACATTATAGCCCCAAAGAAAAAAAAAACAGTACAAGGGTCATTCTAACACTGGGTGGAATAAATTCAAAGGAAAAAACAAGCAGATAAATATTTTACATGGTGTAAATTTTGGAACAAATAAACTTTCACTCTAAAAAATCATGAATTTAGAGTAACTGGCTCCGTGGACATTAATACATCAAGGGGATGGAAAGGAGGACATTAATTCAGAATATAAAATATAAATTCCACAATTATATCAGTATTTTCAGCTTTGACAGCCATCCCTTTTTTTTTTTTTTTTTTTGAGATTAACCCAGGTGGTGGTTACTATTTTCGTTTGAAGAACTTCCACTTTCATACTTTTTGCACAAGTGTTTAGTTCATGAAACTACAAATACACACACACACAAAAATTGAATTGTTGGGATATTTATATTTAAGAAAATTATCCAAAAATGACCTGTTTTAAAATATGCCTTCAATCCATACTGACACTACACTCCGCAGTCACTGACCCGACCGCTTAAAAGAGACTCGCCTCCTGGTAACTGGTGCGGAACAAAGTGCTGCGCATCATATTTTAAGGTTCTAGGCGTAGAACCTGTGTAAAGCATATGCACCTAGAGTGTTGGCGTGATCATAAGAACTTGAGGTATTCTCTAAGCTGAAAAATGTCAACACTATTTGACCTAGTAATTACTTCGGAAACAGACCCTTTTAAACCCTTGCCAGCCTAGCCCTGGAAGTTTGAATTGCAGGGAGCTCCCCAGATGAAGTCCAAGTGTCAAAACAGCCGCAGCCTCAGACAAGCCTAAAAACCTTAGCTGTTTAGGCCACAAACAAGACTTGAACACGGGCTTTACAAAGGAACAAAGAGGCTGGGAGGGAAAGCAGGCCAGGAACGTGTGGCTGGCTACGTGCAGGTGCCAAGTGGGGACAGAACAATGCTCAGGGGCTGCTCTGGGTCCTGGCAGAGCCACGTCCCCACACTCCGTCCGGAGCGAAGGGCAAAGCCCGGAGACTTCCTCTTCCCGGGGCTTTCGCCCTCTGGCTCGGTCTGGCTGCTCTTCTCCGAGCGCCCCTCCACCCCGGCCGATCCAGCTCAGAGCCGAGCGGCTTACCTAACACGGCCTCGTCCGCCTGGGCGTCCAGCAGGCTCTGGAAAGCCGCCCGGAGGAGAAGCGTGAAGGCGTTGGAGTCGAAGGAGCCGGGATCGGCCAGCCTCTGGAAGCCTTTCTGCACATACTCTGAGAGCTCCATTGTGAGCGCGCCGTGACCTTCGACACGCGCACCACGTGACACGCGCCGCGCGCTCAGCTGATGCGGCCGCGCGCGCACTCGGCTCCGGACGGCCGGGCCGGCTGCGCGGCCTCCCCGCCCGGGGCCTCCCCGCCGGCCTCCCCGCCGGCCCCGCGCCCGGCCCCGCGCCCCCCGCCGCCGCCCCCGGCCAGCCAGTCCTTCCCCCGCAGGCCGCGGGAGCGCCGATTCTGGGCCGGAGGGGCGGCCCCGGCGCCTTGTGGACTCGCTGGGCGCTTTCTCCGGCGCTCGCCGCGGCCCGCGGGCAGACACCGGCACGGTCCCTGCGAGACCCCCGGGGAGGGGGCGCCCGGGGGCGGGTGGGGTGGGGGTGGCCGCCCCGCCTCCCGGCAAACTGCGCCCTCCCGCTCCTCGCCCAGCGCGAAATCCTGCGGGAAGCTAAGGCAACTGGGTTTTGTTTGTTTTTGTGGTTTTTTTTTTAAAAAAACTCACCAGCTTAACCTCACAGCACTGCCCTTTTATGAATGAGACTGTAAGACATCTAATTATATAATTCTTGCCTATTTTTACTTCTTCTTTGTCATTTCTGGAATACGGCAATAGATTCCTTCCTGCGTGTGGGGGTGTGTGTGTATACATATAGACATATAGTGCGTGTGTGCACATACTGTATTTCAACAATTGGGGAATTAATCAATTATTCATGAACATATTTGACAGGATTATTGGCAATTTTATCGCCGCTGCAAATAAATACCTTTCAAAAGCAAACTGCGAAACAAATTTTGTGCTACTATACTCACTACATCTATGAGTCCAGTTTTAGGATCTTAATAAATATATTTATCTTAGACATTTATCTTAGTATATATAGCTAGAAATGGCAAGATTTTTATTAGAGGTGAATTACTGTTTTGGATGCCCATAACTTTAAAGATTCAAATACTGTATAAAGTTTAACTTCACCTCTATTTCTACGAAGTTGGTTTAGAAAACAAGAGTGATTCTTTAAAAAAAAAAAAAGTGAAACAAAGTAGACTAGGCATTTTTGATGAAAAGAATTTGAAAAGTAAAAAAATGCATAGTTCTTCAAGGGTGGAGGGAAGGATTACGGAACAAGAAAGCTGTTTTAGTCTTCAGGAGCGATTATTTGCAAAGTAAGACTCAACGTGAAACATTGTTTTCTTTGGCATAATTTAGGTGCCTATTTGGAAAAAAATGTTAATGAATATAGTCAACATTTAACATTGTGTCAATATGTAAAGAATATTTCATTTCACAACAGGATGAGAATGGACTAATTTAGCATCAGTAACAGGTTGAGTAATTCTACTCAGTACTCCTTTGAAAGCTTTGAAAGGCACGTGCACTGCCTCTTCACTCAGTGAGAATATAGTAGCAGTTAAGGACTTAAAAGTCTCCCTAGGGTCTTTATGAAACAAACACCTATTAATCATGTTCATCTTCTCTTCCCATCTCTCATTTTCTTTCTAATTTGTATCTCAGCAGTAGTAAAATATCAGTTGAAAAATTTTAAAATATCTGATTTACATAGGGAATATTTTACAGAGCACAGTTGTATAAATGTTCAACAATATTAACAACACCCATTATGTCTATTACACATAGTCTGTGACCTAGCATAACATGGATTAATCCTCTGATACAATTTGAGTTGATAACTCTAATTATATTCAATTTAGTGTCAAAAAATACTGCATGAACATAGATTTTACAATGTTATTTTAAAAGAGGAAAGTAAACACAAGTGGTTGTGAGTTTGTGGGCATAAAATTTAGGAAATTCACGAAGATTGTTTCCATAATAGCTGTCATATTACTCTCTTGCCCACATTGTAAGTACTTCCTCTTATGGAATGTTTGTTCTTCTCTGCCTAAATACAGTCATGTGTTAGGCCCAAGTGATGGGCACATTTTTAGCTCACAGAAAAATTTTAATCATAATGTTTTCTAATGCTATAAAAATGGAATTTTCTTGCTCAGGTACATTTATGTCAACTCCCTTTGAAGAAGGCACAGGATTGAGTATTTGTTGAAATGCAGAACATATGTCTTTGACAAGTCATTGAAATACATAGAGGGATGATGATGATTAAAAGGCATGATTACCCAGACATAGACTCTCCTGGTTGCAGCTATAAAATCAATGCATTTTATATTAGAAAAACTATGTATGAATATATCCTGAAAGTGTGAAACTATTTAAAATTTTGCCTTAATCATTGAAAACAGCATTGGAACTTTCACAAAACCTTACAAAATTCTGCAGTTTCAAAGCCAAAAGAATAAAATTGGCCTCAAAGAACCTTTTAAAATAACAATTATATGCAACTGAAAATAACCAAATAGATATGCAAATAGATTTATATGTCTATGTTAATATATCTTGCCTTCTAAACTGCAAAGGTAGAAGGTAGGCAATGCTGATAAATTTTTCTTTTTGACAATCTAGAAATTATTTGAAGAACTAGTAAATGTCATTTTAAACAATGTTTTAGAGTTTCAAAATACATTGTATCCTTTGAATTGGTTACTTTTTTTTAGAAACCAATTTAATATTGACCCCTGTATAGTGATTATAGTTAAAATGGCCAGGATCTATGTGGCCAGCTTTTCCCACAGGCCTCATTATTACATTTGTTAGTTTTATGAATTAAAATACTATCTATTTTAGATTGTATAAGTACCTTTGTGCTAAGAATTCTGAAGGAAGGTATCCCTTTAGATTGAAGACTTTGTGGAACATCCATGGGAAGGGGAAAAAAAAGTCTTAATATGTTTAAATGCCAATGAAACATCCAGAAGTTTTAAATGGCTTGTATATTATGTGTTCTAGTGCAAATCTGTTTTATCCCTGCCCATGAAATAGTTGCTCATTTTCTAGAAAAGAAAGTTAAAAACACTTAAAAACTACCCATGTACAAGAAACCATCCTTTCTCTGTCTCCTAATACTGATTCTGTGATGATTATCTTCAAACCTTGAGATATTTATTACTGAAAATAGAATTTTCTTTTTTTAAGCTATTTTAACCACACATGAACAGTTGGGAAGAGTATTTAACTGAGTTATATGACATTTGAGAGTATAATTGCATCTTTATATCACCTATATTGTCAAACACCAAATTGAGTATTCAGAGGGGACAGCAAAGCTTTTATTTTCAAATTAAACATATAAACCAATCCCTGATAATGTCTAAGTGATAATTCCTACAATAATTAATATAGGCAAATATCTTTTTTCTCACATATCATAGCCTTATTTGTATTTGTGGATTTTAAAATAAAACTCAAATTAATTTCAGTGGAGTCAGTTCCTTTATATATGAGGAAAATTGAAATACTAATTAAATTTAAAAAACTGGAACCACAAGAATGAAAATCAATGATACAATGTTCTCTAAAACACTTAGAAAATTCATTCTTATGGTTTTGCACATGTGTTTTGGATTTTTCTCTAAAACTTTATTGAAAACATTTAGATTAGTAAATAGTATAATTTTTATTTAATATTTTCATCATTTAGTACCATTTTAGAAATTTCATTTATGATATAGTTGTATCAGGAAAATATAAAACTTTAAAACATAACAATAAGAAAAATTCAATATTTTAAATCTAAGTTTTAAAAGGTCAAATTATCATGCTACTAAAAAACTGAGTTTCTTATAGAGATAAATCTCAAAACATTTCCTGAAGTTTGAAAACTATAAACAGAAAATTCTATAGTCAAGATTTTGGCAAGGAAAATAATCTTGAATTTCTGAAATGAAATTTGGGAGCTATCATCAGTGGTCCCATGCCATGATTTTCTTAGCCACTTGAATCAGAGTAAGATAACTCTGCAAAATTAGAGGAACATATCTAAGAATCAAATTATAATTTTTAATATCAAATTTTTATATCTCACCAGTCTATAGACTTTAAAAGATTTTGTGCATATTAGAAAAATCATATCTACTATTTAGGACTTCATTGTAACACACTGAAACTTCCTTTAGGAAATTTGATCCCTTATTCTTAAGCAAAACAATTAATGTCACATGGGAGTGACATTGACAATGTCACATCTGAGTCCTATAGACAAAAATTGTGAACTCTTTAGGAAGAAATGAGGAATTGATTCATAAAAAAGAAAATGAAAATAAACAAATGTAATCTGACAAAAGATGAAGGTACATTTTAATTTAAAGGTAAGAAAATTAGGCAGAAATGAAAAAAAGCAATCATACTCCATGTAACATTTAATGAGAAAAGAACAGGTTGAATTGTGTGTTTTAGGATTTCTCTACATAGACAAGTAAAAAACAATTCAGTAAATGATTTATGAATACAATTCAATTATATTTTGTATGGGTTAATAGAAGCAAGTTTAATTCTTAAATCACGTAACTCATATCTTCTTCACCAGTTAATTGATAGGAAACTTAGGAGCTGGACAATCATCCAATAAATTCTGTCAAATAGACAATTTAGAGAATAAGCACATTTACCCCTTCGATGGCTGGTTGACTTTTTTTCTCTATTTAAATTATAAAGATTACCATTTTGGTTTCCTATATCATTGATCTGGTATCATCCAGAATGACCAATAGCTTAGCTGTGAGAGAATAAAATGAAGCACAGATGTGTTGAAATAAGTTTACTTTGACAAATATATCTAATTCTTCTACATGTATACAGACTGTCCTTTAAATTGTCTGTATATTTTTACAAAAAGAAGAGAGGGAAGGAGGAAGAAAAGAAGAGAGGAAAAGAGAGAAAGGGAAAAGGAAGAGGAAGGAAGTGAGGAAGGCAGGCTAGTTTTTCCCTCCATGAGAAGAAATATCACAAAAAGCTTATTTACTGTTGATTTTCTCTGACACAATCCATTACAGCAAGATTCTTTTAGCTACCCTGAATTCAACTGAGCTCCACAGTTATGCTCAAAATAGACTAGAAGATCATCTGTCATGCCAAGAATCTAATCAGTTTCTAGATGTCCTACATTTAGACTACAACAGCAGAGAATATGTAACAGATTCCATCCTTTTGTGGTGCTGGATTTGGAATCTCTATTCTAACACTGTATTTTCTCATACCTCAGAAATTAGAATTTTGGCCAGATCCAAGAATCCCAGCAAAATATTGAAAAAATGGGCCTATGCTATGGAATATTATTGTCAAAAGCCAAAAATGTTTAAAAGTTTGTATGAATTTTAAAAAAAGCATACTTTTAACACATTAAGATTTAAAGTTTAAGTAATGTACAAATATCTATATTTATTTTAGGGGTATATAATTTTCCAAAGAAAAATAGAAACAGAAAAAGTAAAAGAAGGACTTTATAGATTAAAACTCAGGTTGCAGTAATCTGTACTTGCTCATAAATTGAAAAGTTTGACCATATTCACTTATCAAATGAAGCATTTTAGAATGGAAGTTATGTATATAAGAAAGGATGATTTGCATTAAATACCTAATAAACACTGAAGAAGACTATGTAACTAAATGTACTTTTAAGTCATTTAAACACTTAAAACAAAATTATTTTAAAAGAGCTTACCTGGCAACGAAAGGCCTAGATAAAGTACTTAATATTTTGAAATATGTATAATATTTAAAATAATACTGTTCTAAGAATTTAACATAATTATGGTTGTTGTAAAAATGTTATTTTCAATAGAATACATATTTTATCCCCTTGTCAAAATAAAATATAGACTTGAAGCAATTTTATGGATAATTCAGTTTTAATATACTTTTTAAAAAACTTTAGTTGAAAGTTGGATTTTTAAAAAGTAATCAAAGGTTAAATAAAAAAAACTTTGGTTGAATAATTGTGTTGAATTTTCTCACATTTCTGACACAGAACTATTCTGAAAATACTTTGAATCATTTGTATATAACCCATTTTTACACCATGGTAAGTCTTAAGAAAGTAATTTCACAGATTTTTGAGAAAACAAGCACCTAAAAAGTAAAGTTTTTTCACTGTGTTACTTCCTATAGACTCAGTTTTTTCTCCCTAAGCTTTTAATTGTTTTGTTAAGGTTAAAACATAAACATTGTTGTTCTAACTCTTTCAAATGTTATTTTCAAAATTAGATTTCTTTGTGTAAGCATTTTAATCTGTATTTTATGAAAAGAAGTGGGGGAAACTTTTATAAAATCTTTTTAGTGTAATAAAATGCCAAGAAAATAATGACTAGCAACAGGTGAAAGGGAGAATTGTATTTATACAGTCAATTTAGTCCATGGAATTAGACACTTGGAACTGAGTTACTAGTATCTGGGTAATTACTTTCTTTTCTTTTCTTTTTTTTTAATGGTGAAGGAAATAGGCCTGGATCATTTAGAGAAACAGTATTCTAAATCAAAATTAATCAGATAATCGGCAACTTTTATTTGACTTGCAGTACTTTATAAATTACAAGCCAAAAAAACGAGGAAACTTTGGTAAAAATAATAATGTAGATGGAAATAAGTGGGCAAATGAGGCCTAAGAAAACTCTAAATTTTCATATGCTTTTCTTAAAATTTGAAAGTGACAGAAAATTTTAAATGAGGCCCAACTATGATATATAGATGAATAGTCAACAGAGGTCTAAGAAAACTTTTATTTTTGCTAAAATAATAATTTAATTAAAATATTTGTGGATTGAAGTGAAGAATAGTTTTATAAGACCAAGGGTATCAATAATGACATACATATTTTACAAATTTCTATGGACAATATGCACTCTTCTTTACAAAGAACTCTTTCAACAGTGTACACTGGAAATATTGGGAAATATTGATATTATACATGTCAGTTTTAATAGAAGGAAAATAATATTCTTATATGTACATTTTGATGTAATTTTAAAGATTGCCTTAAATCATTTCTGTAACAAGGTGGACATAAATAAAAATATAAAATGCAAATGTCTGTGAAATATTTTAACCAATGATCAAAGTGTTTTTAGAAACCTAAAAGAGCATTTTCAAACTAGTACTTTTAAATTAATTTTAATTTTGTTTTATTTTTATTCTGTTTCTAAAAGTTGCTATGATCAATATTCATCTATTTGTAGAAACTATGACATTCCATGATGATTAATGTTCAAATTGAGTCATAAAGATAGTCTGTTATATTAAAATCAAGAGTGAGCATAGGAGAGTAGTCATTTTACAAGCAAACATCCTGCCATGTAATGGGGGTTGGGGGAGAATCTGTCATAAAGTTAACAGACTTAATTAAATCTTTAGCTAAGCTTTAAGTATCTGCCCATTTCCAAAAATGGTATAAAGACAATCTGATTGTCTTTATATGCCTTTTCTCTTAGCTTTCTTTTATTTTATTAAAGTTTTAGAAAAGTGGAAAGATTTGGTTAGATTTGAACATATTCAATTATGACTCCCAAGATGGTTTTAAAAATATAACTTTACATAGAAATGTCATCAGAATCTCAGGCATAGCTATATGTTATGCAAAAAGTTTTGTTTTTACTTTTTTTTCTACTTTTTTTTTTTTTTAAGG
>VBSM01003148.1:16538949-16577641 GCA_008086735.1 Cheirogaleus medius | reverse complement strand
AAAAAAAAAAAAAAAAAAAAAGTAATATCAAAAAATCCTGGGGGGGGCATTCATCCAGAGATGTATTCTATTTTTTTATGGAGAGCTTGTCATAACTTTGCTTAACAAGTTTACTTTTATCTTAGTAACTGCAAGGATTATTATAAAGTTATATAAATAAGTTACAGTGCCTTCTTCAAGTATATTGAAGTTCACAGGATTTATAATATAGGTTATAATAAAGGTAACATGGGTTGTTACTTTACTTTTTTACTTTGCTGTTCTTATAAAGAGTGCTTGTATTAGACAAGTACCTGATACATAATAGGTAGTCAAGAATATTTATTGAATGAAGGAAGGTCGTATAGTGCATGGGGTAGAAAAAACTGGGCTCTCACCCCTATCGCACTTGCTCCCAGTTCTATGACCTTGGTCTAAAGATTTATTTTCTCTAAGTCTCATTTTCCCCAAGTGTACAGTGGAAATAATAATGGCAGCTCTTTCTTATGGCTCTTAAAAAGCATTCAGAGCTAAGGCACATGCTCCACGTGTGCAGTCTTAACCAAATAATGTAATTCTATCATTGTGAATTTTGTTTTTACTGGTGTAGGTTTTTTTTTTTTTCATTTTAAATTGACAGCTGTTGTGCATGTGATATAACCATTTGAGGACCCCAAGCACATAAGCCCCTATTTAGAAAATTAAAATAAAAACCTTCTGGGCTGCCTGGCACTTCTTCACTTTCAAGGGACTCTAAAGTGAATCTTGCAGAACTCTTGTAATAACAACAGTCACATAATATCCTCAAAGGCCTTGATGACTATAATTCTCCTGACCCCCCAGGAATCCACCAATATCCATTATGGTCAGGCTACCTGTAAACACCTTTCTCTTAAAAAAGCCTAGAGGGCCGTTTCATTCCCCCCTCTTTTCACCAATTCTTACTCTAGTTTTTCTCGAATCATTTCCTTTGGCAAACAGCTCTTTAGAAAGTCTCAGGGAGCAAAATCAAGATGCCTTCATATTCTCCTTTGGGACATCCCTTGTCTGGTCTCAGGGAGTTGCTGTCTCATACTTTAGTAGGAGTAACCCAAAACTTGTGGTCCTTTTGACTCTCCTTGACTACAAAGAGCCACATGCTGCATAAGGCATTGAGAAGCTTGAGAAAATTTAAAAACAGTAAGAACTCTCACTTACCATGGAATGGAGGACACACAATTTGGAATGCAGAGGTTTAAACTCTACGCTGCCAAAATATTGAAGAGTTCAATGAATTCTGGCAAATGTATGCAGTCGTGTAACCACACCCCACTCAAGATATAGAGTATTGCCATAATCCCCCCAAATTTCCCTGTTCCCCTTTGCAGTCAGCATACTTTGCCCCACCCCTGATCTCAGGAAACCAACTGATCTTTGTCTCACCATAGTTTTGCCTCGTCCAGAACATTGCACAAATGGAATCATGCAGTATGTATTTTGTGTCTGGTTTCTTTTACCTAGCATAACATTTTTGAGATTCACCCTTGCATCAGCAGCTCATTTCTTATTATTTTTAAATAGTATTCCATTATATGGATATACCACAGTTTGTTTTTGCATTCCTCAGTTGATGGACATGTGGATTGGTTCCAGTTTTGAGGGGCAATTATGAATAAAGCCTCTATAAAGATTTGTGTGCTGGTTTTGTATAGATGTATGTCTTTATTTCTCTTGAATAAGTTCCAAGGTATGGGATTTCTGGGTTATATGACATAGTTTAATTTTACAAGAAGCTGTCAAAGTGTTTTCCACAGTAGCTACATCATTGCATTCCCACCAGCATCATATGGAAGTTTCGGTTGCTTTACATCCTCTTCTATCTGTGGTGTTACCAGTTATTTTTATTTTAGACATTTTAATAGGTGTATATTATTGGCATAATAGGTCTATTATTGTGGTTTTAATTTGCATATGCCTAATGACTAATATATTGAGCATCTTGTTATGTACCTCCTTGACATCCAAATATCTTTATTTGTAAAGTGTCTATTCAAATCTTTTGCCCCTTTTTCACAGGGTTGTTTTCCTATTATTGAGTTTTGAGAGTCCTCTATATGTTCTGGATACTTATCCTTTAACAGATATGGTTTTGCAAATATTTTTGTGGATATTTCATGAACTTTCTTTTCATTTTTTTTAGTGTCTCTCAAAGAGCAGAAATTTTAATTTTGGTTAAGTCTAATTTTTTCTTTTATGAATCATGCTTTTGGTATTATATCTAAATAACCATTCTCTAACCAAGGTCACAAAGATTATCTCCTCTGTTTTCTTCTAGAAATTTTATAGTTTTAGATTTTACATTTATGTTTAGGATCAATTTTGAGTTAATTTTGACATATGGTATGAGATATGAATTAAGTTGTGTGGTTTTTTGTTTGTTTGCATATGGATAATTATTTTGCCCTATTCTTTTGAAAAGACTTTCTAATCTCTGTTGGATTACCTTTGCACTTTTGTCGAAATTAAATGGACCATATATGTATGGGCTAGTTCTGGATCTTCTATTCTGTTCCATCGATCTATGTATCTATCCTTTTGCCAATACCATACAGTCTTGATTACTGTAGATTTATAGTAAGTCTTAAAACTAGGTAGTTTGTCTTCCAACTTTTTTCTTTTTTTTTTTTCAAAGTTGTTTTTGGCAATTCCATTTTGGTTGGTCTTCTACATAAATTTTAGAACCAACTTGTTGATTTCTACAAAAAAGGCCTGCTGGGATTTTGATTGGGATCACATTTAACCTAAATATCAATTTGGGGGAGAAATAACAACAATATTGAGCCTTCCAAACCATGAATGTGGTATATTTCTACTTTTATTTATGTCTTCTTTGATTTCTGTCATCAATGTTTTATAGCTGAGCATGTGGATCCCGTACATATTTTGTTTTATCCTTTTTATATATTGCTGGATGTGATTTGCTAATATTTTATTGAGGATGTGTGTGTGTGTGTATTTTCAAGAGGAATATTGGTCTGTACTTTTCTTTTCTTCCCATGTATTTGTCTGCTTTGGGTATCAGGGGAATGCTGACCTCCCTCCTCTTTTATTTTCTGGAAGAGTTTGCGTAGAATTGGTATTATTTTTCCTATAAATACTTAGTAGAATTCACCAGGGAAGTCATCTGGGCCTGCAATTTTCTTTGTTCTAAGGTCTTTAGCTATGAATTTATTTCTGAAGTGGATATAGTACAATTCAGGTCATCTGTTTTTTTTCTTGGGAGAGCTGCCACTTGTCTTTTCATTTCTTTAACAGTGTCATTCAAAGAGCAAAAGATTTTGCACTAGTCATAGCACTTAATACAATAGACAATAGCAGACAATTGTAGGTTCTTAAGCAGCACAGTACAGTGAAACAGTTGTGTTTCAGGAAGATGAGTAGGATTTGGACAGGATCAAAGAGGCAGACTGGAGTTAAGAAGACTATCTAGCAGGTAGGGGTCATGGCAGAGGTGGTGGTAGCAAAAATGAGGAAAGTGAGCACTTGGAAGTCACTTTAAAGAATGAATTGACAGGACTCAGTAACTGTCTGGGAATGGGTAAAGATGGAGAGGGGCAGTCAGGAATGATCCTGAGCTTCCCTCTGGAGCGATGGGAAGAATGGCAATACTGTAGACACAGATGGCTTGATGGGAAAAGTTGCCATTTTAGGGGTAAAGGTAGTGCTTCATCGTGGGATATGTTGAATGTTAAGTGAGTTGCCAGGAGAATTCTTAGCAAAAATAGTATTAGAAAGGATGACAGTAAAAGAGATTCTTGAATTAGTGAGGCCAGAGTGCCACAGAAGGAAAAAAGAATTAGGTAGGATTGCCATATAAAATATAGACTGCCTAGTTAAATTAGAATTTCCAAAGAAAAAGGAATGCTTTTTAAATAAGAATGCCCTAAATGTTACATTTGACATACTTATATTAAAAATTAATTCAGTATTTATCTTAAATTCAAAATTTAACTGGGCATTCTATATTTTTATGGCTAATTCTGGCAACTCTGGAATCTGAGAAGTGTGATTTCCTTGTGAATGTTGGTCCCCAAGGCCTCAAAGGAAGAGAAAGTATCATGAGAGAAGATCACAAAATTTTTGAAGAAATTTAAAAATTCTAGACAGTATAGGTTGAGAACCAGGCTGTTGATGACTGAAGAGAACTCACATTATCCAAATCATATGCCTATTTTCAAGTTTGGGCCCATAAATACAAATGTTAGCCACATTTAAGTTTCTCTCTGAATAATATTAAAAATCATTTATAACCCAAGGAAATGACACAGTAAACATAGTATTAAAACATATTTCAAGAAAATTAAATATAAATTCTATTATAAATAACAAATCATAATAATCTTATCAAAAGAGGATAATTTGAAAAACAGAGGGAAATACCATAAAACTGGCATTAAAGGCTTTAAATTAATTTGTTTCCTGGGACAAATAATATTAAAGACTACATATTAGGCATTATGAACAATGTCTTAAGATATACATCCTCACAACTCTCCCTGTAAGTTTTATTATGCCTTTTTTCACAAATGGGGAAACTGAGGCTAGGGGGACTTTAATCTCTTACTTGCAGTAACATCGTGTGGCGGCTTTATATTGCGGCAGCATAGCTAAGCTGGGATTATGTTTCCTAGAATTAGAGTTGGCCCAGGATATAGCTGGGCAAGATTTGGAATGCAGAAGTGAAACTGCGGCCCTTACACTCAAAACACACTGTTCCTGAGCTCCCGGCTCTCCTTGGTGGCATGAGGCAGCAGCTGGATTCACAGCTCCCTTAGCTCTTGTCCACCTTCTCCCTCAGGTGCTCTCAATCCTGGGCCAGGTTAGATGCAATGAGAGACAGTATAAAGCCACCACCCTGTGATACTGTGCATAGGTGGACTCACTATTCCACCACTTCGTGTCCAGCTGTCCCTACCAACAGCCCACCCTGCCTATTTTCAGTGGCTTCAGGCATCATAGAGCCTTGTGTAGCTCCCATCTATGTTCCCAGGTTAGTGTGAAAATTTATCTGATCCACCAACTCTCCCCTCCTTTGCAGACCTTTACTATCATATCTCCCACAATTGCACAAAGTCTAATCCTTGCAATGAATCCCTTATTTCATATTACTCCTAGCAGTTCTGCTTCCCTGATCGAACTATTAATGGATACATACAGCAAACGAATTGGTGAGTAGCTTCTCCAGCCCAGGTCTGTCTGGCTCCAAGGCTCATATCAGTCTTCCTCTTATATTGCAGAAAAACAATGAAGATTTAGACTGTTTTGTTTGGATTTCAATCACTATCAAGCTTGGCTTATTGTTATAAATGGTATAATTGCTTAGTGGTTATCATGCTGAAATTGGTAGGTTTCATAGCGGTTTGAGCCCCTTTTATGTTTCCTAACACATGCTATTTTGAATTTCAATCACTGTATATATGTCATCTTTCATACTGAATGATAAAGTTCTTCAAAGACCAAAGAAAACTTTTAGATTTATTCTCCAACAGCTTCTGCCATAGTCTTTTGCAAATAGTAAGTGCTCAATAAATTTAAAAAATTTGTTACTTTTAATATGAGTAACTTATTTTCTCAAAAATGTGTAGAATAGTCCCACATTAAAATATAAACCTACATTTGGGACACTGGGCTATACCATAATATATGGAAGAGTTATTGCAGTTGAGATATATAGAAAGATCAAAAAATTTAAATAAGAATTAGACCACTGTCCAACCAAAAGACTGGATTGTGCTTGTTACAAGCTGAGGCTAAGCTTTAGAATGAAAGACAGAATCTTGCCTTCCCTTAGACTACTTTTTGTCACATATTACTGAAAAGATACCTGCCCCATTACAGATAAAGTAGTGCCTCCATTGGTTTTCTTAGTCTTTAGAAACATACTCTGATTTATTCAGAAAAAGCTTTTTAAAAAATTTATATAGGTTAGTCAAGATAAAAATGGTTTTTTTCAGAAGGATAAAAGGATTCTGTTTTCAGAATCTCTGGAAGGATCCAAGAATGAGGCTTTTGGGCAGTGAAACTAGCTCTCCAGGAAAAATGTGTTTTCTTAATTTTCGTGCTATTTATAAGTAACAGCTGTAGACATGGCACACTTTTAGGTTTAATCTATGTTATTAAATTTCTGCATCACTTAAACTCTAGAAAATCAACAAAATAATAAATCGAGCCCTGATCTGTGGTGTTTGCCAATTTCTGTGGTGTAAATGCTTCCACCACAACCAGTCTCAAGCTTCCAGTGTGATGTCGCTGAACATGGATTTGGGAAGAGCTATACCGTAAAGATACAAAAAAGGTAAATTACTTTATGTCCTTATATACTAGTAAAATGAATAGAAAATGATGAGTTTTCTAAATAAGTTTATGTAGTTGTAAGTTTATATAATTTACTTTTTAGTATTACATTTAACAACTGGTTCAAAAATTTCTGAAAATTTAACAATCAGCTCCAAGCTGATTCAGCTGGCTCTAGTATACCATTGCTTGGGGGACACCTAGCCAGGAAACAGCACCCCAAATCGCTCACGGCACTGCTTTGGGGAAGATAGCACTGCACCGCAGCTGCACCCCGACCCTGCCACTGGCATTGGCTCTGGGCACGGGAGTACTGCTACAGCCAATGCCCTTGCTGCTTTAGGAAAGGTCCACAGTTGGCATCTGTCACAGAGCACCATGACCTTGTGTCTTTGTGTTGCTAGATCCAAAGACTTCGAGTTGGTAGATGCATCTGATTTGACAGCCCCCACATAGGTATATGAAATCTGAAAAAAATAAGTATTTCATATTTTCAGCTAAATAAGTAGCACACTCTGCCTCATAATGAGAGAGGTTCTCCAAATACAGAAAAAGAGTTCAGATACTCGGTGGTAAAAAAAAAAAAGTGACATGTGGCTGCCCAGTTCTGTATTTCATCCCTTTGATTGGCAAATATCAGTATACAATCTTCTTCCCATACTTAAATTTCCAAAAATAGAAGGAAGAAAGAAAAAAAAAAAACAAGAAAGAAAGAAAAGGACAGAGGGAGGTTTGGAGAGAAAGACACAAAAAGAATCTTAGAAGGAAATAAATGATGCTATTAATAACTGGCATGATGAGTAAGCTCCAGTACAGTGGAAAATGTGTTCACCTCCTTCCTCAAATGGGTCAACCCAACGTCTCATCATGAATTGCATCCAGTTCCAAGTCAGGATCTCTTAGTTTCATCATCATCCCATCTCAATATTCTGTGATCTATGGCCCAAGCTATAAAATTCATCACTAGATTAATTTAAGAGCCTATATTAAATAGTTGGGAAAAGAGAATTGAGAAGAAAAGGGAAATTAGTTAAAATGTATAGTTATTACCTGACTCAGAAAAGAAGAAAATAGTCCTTATTTATATCATGAATCACCAGGCCAGGGTATATGTTATGATCTTTCTCCTCCTACTACATGCTCCGTATTCTCTTTGCACTCCAGCGGACTGGGATTCTTAACCCAGAGGGATAACTCAAACCATCATCCCTGAAAGGTGTGAGCTCTTAATAGTCCAGCATGTATAGGAGTTTCTATTAATATAATTTTCACCACCGCCAAGGCAGTATTAGGAGGGGACCCAATGTATCTTCGAGAATTGGTGCATACCCTTTTCTTACCCTTTATTTGGTTGCAACCTTACTTTCCTTTAGTAGTCAGGAGGATTCACTACGGAAAACAATGTAACAACTTTCTTCAACTGGTACCCACTGGCATGAGAAGCCTGAATTGGCCATTTGACACTTTCAGGTTATAATTGGGTGAAACCAATGGTTTACCTCTAGTGAAAGCGTTCCTCCTTCAGTACTTAGACCTCCATGCCAGAGCCCAGTGTCACTGGGATAGAAAGTAAACAATTTGCAGCGGATCACTGGGGGTAGTAGTGAAAAGGTCCACTCTTATTTCCACCTCTTGGTTCCCAAATTCATCTATGCTAGCTGTGGGGAAATTGGTTGCTGGTTAAGAATAGTTGCTGCATCCCATAAGACAGCATACTAACCTACCGAGCATGTGTATCATTAAGTCTTCAACAGATCATCCCACCATTCTATAAGGCCAGGTACTTCTGAGTAATGGATACACGATAAGTGAATCTCATGGATACAGGCTCACTGTCTTGTTGCTTTTCCTATAAAGTAAATTGAATTTTTGATGATACGTTATCTTTTTTGAAACATCTGTCAGCTTCACTGACTATACAGGTGAGTTAGCCACATGAAAAGAAGCACTATTCCTGCATCTTTTAAGTTTGTTATGATGACTCTTACTTCTGTGATCCCTCAGGGATGGGGTATTGCTTTTGGGTGACTTGTTGGTAGAGAGGGGGACAGAAGAGGAGCTCCAAGGACTCTGGATGTGGCCCTTCCTGCTGTAATAGCTCTTGCTACAACAAAGAGTAAGTATGGAGGTTTTTTTCAGTTTCTAAGTTTATCTATTCCTTTATGCTCTTAGGCCACAAAGGGACTAAATACAGCATGGGCTTAGCATCCCATTGCCTCACCATTTGCCTAGGTGAGGCAAACTCTGATCAAAACTTTCTCATTTCTATTTCTTCAGTAAATACTTTTTGAGGGTCAACCACATGGAAGGCATTGTCCTAGCTACTTGGGATTCAGCAAGGAATGACACAGACAAAGATCTCTGCTCTTATGGAGCTTATGTTCTAGAAGAAAGGGAAACAGACAATAAATGAAATAAATAAATACTATGCTACATCAGAAGGCAACATAGTCTATGGTATAAAACAAAATCTAGGAAGGAGGATGAGGAGTTCTAGATGGGGAGGTGTTTGCACTTTTAAATAGGGTGGTCAGGGAAGGCTTTGTAGGACTGGTAACATTGGAGCTAAGATTACAGGAAGCAAGGGAGTGATTCTATTCCATCCTGTAAAACACATTTCATTTAGGAATTATAGTTGGTTCAGAGCCAGTTTCCAATAGTCCCTCCTTCCCCAGACAACTAGGTATTTGCCTTTACAGGGTACACTTATCCTGATCAATGACCATGGGTGTGCTTGGGAACGCCCAGGAGGAAGATTCACACAGTACATACTTGTGATGTTGTTGCAGGGTCCTCCTCCCTTGGTACCCAGCCAAAACGGGCGGACAACCCATTTTGGGTTCTAGAGACCAACTACTCAAATGGCCTTTAACAGAGATCCTTGCAGGGCTCGTTCAGTTTACCACTCCCACTTTGCTGCTGCCCATACCTTGCCCTGGTGATACTACTTGTCTTCTACTACCCTGGGACCTTGGTATTCCCTTTGTGAGTCCATTGGGGAATGAAATCAGGAGCTTGTTTCACCTGACATATCCCTAGGCTACATATTAATAGAATGGCCAGGACAATGTTCATTCATTTGTTTTCAATGCTGGCACCCCCCTCGCCAGGGAATATCTTCTGGACACTCTAAGGGGCCACAGTTGAGATAGCAGCCTATGCACGATCAATCCACTCCAACATTCTTTTTTATTTTTTTTTTTTTGAGACAGAGTCTTACTTTGTTGCCCAGGCTAGGGTGAGTGCCATGGCGTCAGCCTAGCTCACGGCAACCTCAAGCTCCTGGGCTTAAGCAATCCTTCTGCCTCAGCCTCCCGAGTAGCTGGGACTACAGGCATGTGCCACCATGCCCGGCTAGTTTGTTTTTTTTTTTTCTATATATTTTTAGTTGGCCATTTAATTTCTTTCTATTTTTAGTAGAGACGGGGTCTCGCTCTTGGTCAGGCTGGTTTCGAACTCCTGACCTTGAGCTATCCACCCGCCTCGGCCTCCCAGAGTGCTAGGATTACAGGCGTGAGCCACCGCGCCCGGCCAATAATGATGGAACTATATAAATATACGTAACTACAACCAGATGATAGATGAATAACTAGCTAGCTAGCTAGACAGACACAACAAAAGGTGGAGGAGATAAGGGACAAAGAAAATAATTCTCACTAAGTCATGTCTTTATAGAGTCTTTGAGCAAGGTAATGAAAGTCTTAGCTTCAGTTGGCAAAGGACACTCAAGGTGGGGTGGAAAGCCCAATATATTCTGAACTTTTCTAGTCCTCCCATATATGAATCCTCTAATCCTCAGGGTCCTACTTTTTCCCATTCAGTGCTCTAACTTGAATATCAGGAGTCTGAGAGGCTGGTACTTCAACATATACTACATTTAGACAACCCATAGAGGATTTAAGTTCGATTTTCAACCATCTCAGCACTGATGTGGGGCTCTTATCAGCCTTGCTGCACAACAGATAGGATATTCTTTAAGAATAATCATGAGAATACCTGGTTTTTAGTCCTTGACATAAGCTTAGAGATCAGACTTTGAGTCTGGCCATTCTCTTTCTTTAAGCTGTCCAATACCATTCAAAGCATCAACTTCACCCTCTAGTTTTTTACTTCCTCATGCCTTTCACGCTGTTTCTTTGGAACAGGCCTTGGGTCTCCCAGTGCCTTGTATTAAATAGCACTTCATGCCAGGTGACCACAGATGACAATGTAGTTAACAGTAACATGTAACAGCAAAGTCCCATCTAGACTCTACGTATTTTATCTCACGACTACCACCCTCTGTGGAGTGCGGCAGAAACACCAACAAACTCATAAATGTCTACTTTTTTGTTTCCATGTTTTTCAAACTCTCAGTGTACTTCTAGAGCTAAAGAGTTATTAGAGTCTCTCTTTTTCTAAGACTCCATTCATATCATGGCCCTTTTGTTATGACAATGGACGTGCAGGCGCTTTGCAAGTAATTAAATCATAGGGATGAGTCGTTACACATTATTTATATTTTTGATTTGCAGTGGTTAAGAGCACTGGCTTTGGAGTTAGGAAGACTTGGGTTCAAATTCTAGATCTATAACCTACTTGTATGATCTTAGGCAAATTACTCAACCTGTTTAAGCCTCTGTTTCCTCGTCTGTAAAAATGTGGATAATAGTATTTATTTCCTTGTTGGGTGAGGTTGTCATGAGAATTAAATAATCTGTGAAGTGCTCAGTGGCACATCTTAAGAACTCAGTAACCGCTGAGCTTCTATTTCTGAGTGAAACCTCATGAGGATTTGGAAAGCACTTAGTCTCATCAGGAAGACATTTATAAATGATCATAAAATGCCTCAGCAGGTGTCTAATCTCACACATTATAAAACTGTCATGATTAAAAAGCAACCCATAGACCGCATCAATTCTATGGAAATTCTCAGTGTCGAAATCAGAGAATAAATCAGACTTCTTGAGTCCTTGAGTACAGGTACTATGTCTTGTTTACCACTGTATCCCTATACACTACCACAGCTCATAGAGGACGTGGCAAAAATCAGGCACTGATGAAATACTTATTTAATAAATAATGTTTCTTGCCTCGAAATTCTAGAGGTAGCCTTTATTTTTTTAGCTTCCAAAGCCCTGTGCAACAACACACTCCCAATCAAAATCCCAGCAGGTTTTTTTTTCTTTTGTCAAAATTGAGAAGCTGATTCTAAAATTTATATGGAAATGCAAAGGGTGAAGAATACCCACTACCACCTTGAAAAACAAGGTTGGAAGACTTTTACTGTGAGATACTAGGATTTATACTATAAAGCTATAGTCATTAGGACAATATGTTATTCATGCATAGATAGACAACCTGCTACATAGGACAGAAAAAGAATCCAGAAGCAGACCCAGGCAGATATGATTACCTGATTTGTGGTAAAGATAACACTGCAGGGCAATGAGGAAACTACTGGTGCTGGATCACCTGTATATCTATATAGAAAAAAATGCATCTTAACTCTTACCTCACACCTTACTTTAAAATAAGTGTCAGGTAGATTGCATCGGAAAGGTAAAACTATAGTGCTTTTTTAGAGGAATACACACAAGAAATATTTATAACATTGGAGTAGGCAAAGATGGCTTACCTACAGCACAAAGAGGGCTAACCATAAAAGAAAAAATTATATAAGAGGACTATATTAAAATTAAGAACTCTATTCATCAAAAGACACCTTTGAGGAAATAAAAAGGCAAACTATAGAATGGGAGAAGATATGACAATGTGTATATTTGACAAAGGAATCATCTGGAATATGTAAAAACTTCTACAAATCAAGAAAAAGACAGAATGCAAATAGAAAAATGGACAAAAGATTTGAACAGACTTTTGCAAATGATAACATAAAAATGGCCAGTAAACCTATGTATGAAAATAGACTCAGTATCATTACAGTATAGGGAAATACAAATTAAAACCACATTGGTTCTACTTAACAACTAAATAAAAATTAACACCGATCCTTTTCAAATTCTTCCATAAAATATTAATAGAAGAGAAGGAAACACTAACTCATTCTATGAGGCCAGTGTTACTCTGATACTAAAGCCAGACAAAAACACCACAAGAAAAGAAAACTACACACCAATATTTCTTACACATATTGATGCAAAAATCTTCAATAAAATACTACCAAACCAAATCCAGCAGCATATTAAAAAGATTAAACACTATGACTCAATGGGGTTTTAACCAGGAATGCAAGGGTGGTTCAACATAATAAAATTAATCAATGTAATACACCACATTAATAGGATGAAGGGAAAAAAATCACATGATCATCTTAATTGATGAAAGACAGGAAAGACATTTGACAGAATCCAACACCCTTTCATGATGAAAACTCTCAGAAAACTAGGAATAGAAGGGAATTCTTCAATGCGGTAAAAGGCAGTTGTGGAAAACGCACAGCCAACATCATACGTACTCAATGGTGAAAGACTGAAAACTTTCTCCTAAGATCAGTAAGAAGAAAAGGATGCCCATTTCAGTCACTGCTATCTGACAGTGTGCTGTAAGTTCTAACCAGAGCAGTAGGTAAGAAAAAGAAATAAAGAGCATACAAATTGGAAAGGAAGAAGTATAACTATCTCTATGTGCAGAAGACATGATCCTATATATAGAAAATCTCAAAGAATCTACAAGAACAAAGAAGCAAAAAAACTTCACTACTGGAGCTAATAAACAAATTCAGCAAAGTTGCAAAGTACAAGATCAACACACACACACACACACACATACACACACAAACCCAGTTGTTTTTCCATATACCAACAACAAACAAACCAATAAAGAAATTAAGAAAACAATTCCATTTTCAATAGCATTCAAAAGAATAAAATATATAGGAATAAATTTAACCAAGGTGGTGAAAAACTTGTATACTAGAAACTACAAACAAAACATTACTGAAAGAAGTTAAAGATCAAAATAAATGGAAAGACAGTCTGTGTTCATAGGAGAGAAAACTTCATATTGTTAAGATGGCAGTACTACCCAAAGTGATCTACAGATTCAATGTAATCCCTACCAACACTCCAATGACAATTTTTGCAGAAATGGAAAATCCTGGTCTCAAATTAAAATGGATTACAATGGACCCTGAATAGGCAAAAAATATTGAGAAAGAAGAACCAAGTTGGAGGACACACACTTCCCAATTTCAAAACTTACTACAAAGCTGCAGTAATAAAAACTGTGTGGTACTGACATAAGATGGACATACAGACCATTGTAAAAGAATCAACAGTTCAAATAAACCCATACACTTATGACCAATTGATTTTCAACAAGTGTGCCAAGACCAACTGATGGGAAAAAGATATTCCCTCCAACAAATGGTGCTGGATATACGTGTACAAAATAATGAAGTTGGACACCTACCTGGTGCCATATATGAAAATTAACTCAAAAGCAACAATTTAAATATCAGAGCTAAAATCATAAAGCTCTTAGAAGAAAACACGGGTAAATCTTCATGACCTTGGATTTGACAATGGATTCTTAGATATGACACCCAAAGGATAAGCAACAAAAGAAAAAATAGATAAATCGGACTTCATCAAAATTAAAAACAGTGCGAACATCAAAGACATTATCAAGAAAGAGAAAAGACTGCTTATAGAATGGGAGAAAATATTTACAAATAATCATATATCTGATAGGGTCTGGTATTCAGAATATATAAAGAACTCGTTTAATTCAACAACAAAAAGGCAAGCAATCAAATTTAAAATATGAGCAAAGGACTTGAACAGACATTTTTCCAAAGAAGATATGCAAATGGCCAATGAGAACATGAAAAGATGCTCAGCATCATTAGTTATTAGGGAAATGCAAATCAAAACTACAGTGAAGTACCACTTCATGCCCACTAGGATGGCTAGGCTATAATTTAAAAAACAAATTAACAAACAAACTCTGAAGATAACAAGTGTAATTTTCTGCCAAGGATGTGAAGAAATTGGAACCCTGGTACATTGCTGGTGAGAATTTAAAATGGTTCAGCCACCATGGAAAACAGTTTGGCATTCCTTAATAAGTTAAACATGGCATTACCATATGACTCAGGGATTCCACTCCTAAGTATATACTCGAAAGAATTGAAAAGAGGTACTCAACCAAATACATGCACACACATATTCATAGCAGCACTATTCATATAGTGAAAGATGGAAATAGCCCAAATGTCCATCAATAGATTCATGGATAAACAAATTGTAGCATATACACACAATGGAATACTATTCAGCTATAAAAAGAATGAAATACTGACACATGGTACAACATGAATGAACCCCGAAAACATTATGCTAAGAGAAAGATGTCACACACAAAAAGCCACATATTGTATAATTTTATTTATACAAAATATCCAGAATAGGTAAATCTATAGAGATGAATGCAGATTGGTGGTTGTCAAGGACTGGGTCAGAGGACAGAAAAGGGGAGCAATTGCCTAATAGGTATGGAGTTTTCTTTTGGGGTGAAATGTTTTGGAGCTGGATAGAGGTGATGATTGTTCAACATTGCAAATGTCCTAATACTGAATTTTTCACTTCTAAAAAGTTAATTTTATGTTATGTGACTCTTACCTCAACAACAACAGCAACAAAAATTTAAACAAAAAGAAAAGAAAAAAGCTCACATTGGGATATCTACCAGAAAAGCTAAAATTAAAAAAAAAGTGCTGGCAAGGATGTGAAACAACAGGAGCTTTCACAGACTAGTGATGGACATGTAAATTTGTTACAACTACTTGGGAAAATTGGCAATATTTACTAGTCATATTTCCTATGACTCAGGAAATCTACTCTGTGGAATATATCCCAAAGAAATGCATGCATAGGTCCATTAAAAGACATGTACTCACATGTACTAGAATGTTCATAGGAATGCTATTTGTAGTAGCCCAAATCTGGAAACTAGCCAAATGCCCATCCACAGCAGAATGGATAAACAAATGGAATACTATAGCAATGAAATAAAAATGAACATTCTAAAACTACATGTAACAATATGGGTCAATCTCATGAACATAATTTTTTTTAAGAGATAGGGTCTTACTCTGTTGTCTGGGCTCTGGGCTGGAGTGCAATAGCAAGATCATAGCTCACTGCAACCTCGAACTCCTGGGCTTGAGTGATCCTCCCACCTCAGCCTCCCAAGTAGCTGGGACGATAGACGTGCACCATCACTCCCAGCTAATTAAAAAAAAAAAAATTTGTAGCGATGGGGTCTCGCTATGTTGCCCAGGCTGGTCTTGAACTCCTTGCCTCTAGTGATTCTCCCTCGTCAGCCTCCCAAAGTGCTGGGATCACAGATGTGAGCCACCACACCTGGCCATGAACATAATGTCAAGTGAAAGAAGCCAGGCAAGAAAATAGCACATGCTGTATGATTCCATTTATGTAACGTTCAAAAGGTAGTTATGGCTGATCTATGTTGCTAGAAGTCTGGATACTGGTTGCTTCTGAGTAGGCATGGGAAGGAAGGAGTACCCTCTGGGTTGCAGGTAATGTGCTCTATTTTATAGGTGTATTCAATTTATGAAAGTTCACAGTTATATACTTTTCTGTTTAATATTATTCTTCAATTAAAACATTTTAAAATATTTTTATGGAGAAGTTTTGGGTGATAGGGGAAACATATTTCTGAAGGGCCTTTGAGAGACAGGAGATGAAACAAGGCTTCCTTATCCCCTAAGAAGCTTCGGAATCCAGAGCAGCTCAGATTGTGTGGCAGTAGTCATTGTGCCTGTCTTCTTTGGGGGTTACAATAGCCACAGGGAGACTTCCATTCAGGATTTTGATTCCTATTTTGAAAGGAGAGCGCCGATTTCATTTGTTGGCATTAGAAATACAGAATTTGTAGCTCGAGAGGACCTCAGAGGTAGCCTACTCCAATTCTTTAATTTTACTAATTAGGAAAAAAACCACAGAGTAGTGCAAGTGAGTATAACATAACGTCATATAGGTTTTATAAGCAATACAATTAAGTACTATGAGAAGTTAAGTTATATAAGTAAGTTAAGTAAAATAAGCCCTATATTGCCCTCTCTGTTCATATTAATGATTTTAAGGGAGTCTAAATCTCACTCCTGCCTGCCCTTCCTCCTACAATTCAAACCATATAATTTTAGGCTTTGAGGCTTTGAAATTATTTTTAGAAAGAAAAATTTAAAACACTAATCAAGTACCCCTTCTGGATTATCTTTTCTACATTAAAAAGAGTATAGAAAAATGCCTGTTAAATCTCAGGCATTTCTGAGATTTAACAGATTGTTTAAGTTAAGAAATTCAATTTAATTGATTTGTTAGGACAAATTTCCTTAAGAATTATAGGTGACATAGAAATAATAGAGTTGAGTGCACTTAAGGAGTTTAATAACTAATGAGAAACTAATGAGCTAATTCTATAAAGGAGTGTAATTCTATATTTCTTTAAGGGAAGCTTTATAAATCATGAAACCTTATGGAAAAGGCGAAACATTTTCTGCTCAGGAAATGCCACCAAATTGTTTACTGCAAATGTCTACGTTACCTTTATATTTTTACAAATAACAAATTTAAGATTTTGTCAAAATCTGTCAATTCTCTTGAATTCCAGTCCATTTATATTAAACAAGGCATGAATTGACAAGCTCTTAACCATAAGCTTGAGACAGTCATTTTGATCTTCTCAGTTGGAATTCCTGTTCTGAACACCTATATCTGATGCACATACATAGTCCCTTGGCTGTCATCCCTGTGCCCATCTGTTGGCATGGCTTGCTGCCTACTCACGAGTTTGGACTCCCGCCCTAGTGTGTAGGTGCCAGGGAATAACAGTTTACACCAGCAGCCTGCAGGACGATGTCAACGTCTTCTCTACCCAATGCTGACACTTCGTGTCCACTAGGGTTGGATCTGTGTGCTTCCCTTGATTGGATCACATTTTTTCTCCTATGTTCTTGACAGTTGAAATGTAGTG
Source organism: Cheirogaleus medius (assembly GCA_008086735.1). Taxonomy (NCBI): domain Eukaryota; kingdom Metazoa; phylum Chordata; class Mammalia; order Primates; family Cheirogaleidae; genus Cheirogaleus; species Cheirogaleus medius. Next base: position 16,560,328 of record VBSM01003148.1, on the reverse strand, counting down.
GAGATTGGGGAAAAGACAGTGAAGGAAGTGAGCTTCCTGGTTCTTAATGTTTTAAAACCTGCAGATTAATTTCACTAGGGCAGCTACCTTGGAAAGCCACGAAGATCATCACAAGGAATTTCTGACAGGAGGAAAAATCACCCCTTTTGGGAGATCAACCACAGCAGAGAATTGAACCACAAAAGACTGTACTTGTTCTTTCAAATGACCCCCCAAAAAGGCTAAAAGGGTTAACTTTTTCCCCCCTTTTTCTTTTTTTCTGAAAAGTTTTATTTGTGATGCCTCTTCATATCTGGCTTAGAAAAAACAAGAGGTTTTCTGGATGTTTCTAGGCTTTAGAGCAACCACTGCTTATCTTAGTGTGGTTGAAGTAGAAAAGACGAAAATCTATTATATAGTTATCTGCCCAATTCCTCTAAGGCTGTTGTTCATAGCCCCGTTACAAACATGATTATTTTCAAACATACAGTCCTTGAAATATCATATTATTTCCTATATTTTATGAGACCTAGAAAATGTTAGGACTATGCAATGGAATAGTAAAGCATAAGATTTTAAACCTGTGGATAAGATAATTTAAAGTCAACACTCTCTGATCCTTCAAATTCAGAAGGTAGGGGCTAGAATCACACATACAGAAGGAAACACAAGATCTTGTAAGGTTTGATGAATTATTCTTTGGTTCAGAAGAAAATGACTCAAATCAGGAAACCCAGGCATTAATCTTACAAAACTCATGGGTGATGGATAAGGTTCCTTTTTGTTAGAGGAAAAATGGTAAATAAGAATATTGACAGAAATCACAGGCCCATCACAGTGGCTTTTGCATCTGAAACAATTAGTATGATTGTTAGCAAGATTTGGAGGTTAGTTTGTTTTCTGCCAAGTGACATGAATTATCTTCGTTGTATGATAAGTCTGGTAAGTCAGAGCAAAAGAATAAATATATTTTTTACCTTAAGCAATTAGTAAACACGTATTGAGCACCTATCATGTGCTTAGCATGTGCTAAACACTTCAGGAGATTTAAAGAAAATTCACTCCAGAATGTTCTGGTAAAAGCACCCCAGAATTCAGTATCACGAGAATCAGTTTTCTGGTCTTGGATATACAAATTGCTAGCTACGAAACCTCAAACAAATCACTTATTCTCTTTGAATCTTACTTTCCCTGTCTGTAAAATGAAGATAACGCCTGTCCTGGTTTCTTTTTAATGTGGTCACTGTTGTAAACAAGTCGACCATGGAAAAGCTCTTTGAAAACCATATGGTGCTATAAAAATAGGGGTTGTTATTTACATCCCTGGAAAAATCATCCTAACATTTCTGGAGAATTCCTTACTTTGATATTTGGGAGAAAACAAACTCTTGTTAACTTTTAAGTTAAACGTTGGGTGCAAATTGTAGAAAGCTTTGAATGCTATATTGGAAGTTTGTATTTTGTCACGAAGGCAGTAGTAGTTATTCATGGCTTTTCAGTTGGGGAGTGTCGTGCTATAACTTGGATATTTGATCCAATTCACGTAGCCTTTTCACATTTAAAAAGTGTAAGTGGCTTAAGCTTAATCGGAAGATTCTCATTTCATTGTGAGTTTCATAGGACTATCATCATCATCATCATAACTATCACCTAACAGTTACTATGTGCCAAGCACCGTTCTGTGCTTTAAATGTATTTACTTATTTAATCCTCACAACAACCCCATATATGATTACTATTATAATTATTATTCCTATTTTATGAAGACACTAGGCACAGAGAAGTTAAGTGCTTTCCCTCAGGTTATACATCCAGTAAATAGAGAAACTGGAATTTGAACACAGGCTTCAGTCTGTGCTCTCCAATAAATGTCTAATGAAATTTGATAAGTATTTATTACATGTCTACAATATAACAGACATACAATACAATATAAAAGCTGGGATCAAAAAAGGAAAAGGCATGGTGGCTGCTCTTGAGGAATCTATCCTTTCTGAAAGCATCTTTGGTAATTATACTTTTGCCTTAGTAGTAAATAATCAGTATTTACTTATTTATTCATTTGACATATATCTATGGAGCACTTACTATGTGCTAGGCTTTGTTTTCAGTGAATAAAGCCAAAACAAAAATCCCTGTCTTTATAGAACTTACATGCTAATGAGGGAGGACAGAAAATAAACATAAATAAGTAAAATATACATCAATATAAATAGGTACAATATAAATAAGTAAATTTATAATAAAATAAATTTGTAAATTTATTTACAAATAAATTTATACAATACAATATAAATATTGTATTTATACAATACAATATAAAATAAATTTATATTGTAAATAAATTTACAATATAAATAAGTAAAATATACATCAGGAGGTAAGAAATATGATGGATAAAGTAGAGATGAGTGATAAGAGAGTGTTGAGGTAAAAGTAGGAGTTGCAGTTTTATTATACCTTTTCATTTTTTATTTATTTATTTTTTTAGAGACAGGCTCTTGCTCTGTTGCCCAGGCTAGAGTGCAGTGTCATCATCATAGCTCACTGCAACCTTGAACACCTGGGCTCAAGCAGTCCTCCCACCTCAGCCTCCTCAGTAGCTGGAACACACATACCACCTTGCCCAGCTAATTATTTTTTTTGTTTCTGTACGGACAGGGTCTTGCTATGTTGCCCAGGTCAGTCTCCAACTCCTGGCCTCAAGCAATCCTCCCACCTTGGCCTCCCAAAATGCTGGGATTATAGACGTGAGACACCAAGCCTGGCCAGAGTTGCAATTTTAAATAAACTAGTCAGGTAAAGACTCATTAAGAAGGTGACTTTTGAACCAAGATCTGAAGATATATCTATAAGGCTATCTGGAGAAAGAGAATTCTTGGTAGAGGACCAACAGTGGCAAAGATCTTGAGGAGTAAGTATGCATAGAGTGTTGAAGGAATAGCAAGGAAGCCACTGTGGCCGGAGCGGACGTGTAGCGCACAGTGGGGACTGATCAAGAAGGACATCTGAGATAATTGCAAGGACTTTGACTCTGTTCGCAATGGGAATACATTGGAGGGTTTTGAGCAGAGGAGGAGATTTTAAAAGGATCATTCTGGCTGCTATATTCAAAATAGACCTTAGATGTGGGGGTTGAGGGAGCAGGAAAACCAGTTAGGAGACTATTGCAAGAAACTGGGAGAGAGATGATGGCGGCATGCACCACAACAGAGGTGGCAAGAAGGGGTCAAAGTCTGGATACATTATGAAGGTAGAACAAGTAGGACCTCCTCACAGATGAAATGTGGGGTGCAGCACAAGAGAGAAGCACCAAGGATGGCACCCAGGTTTTTGACCTGAGCTATCTGGAAGGATGGAGTTGCCATTTATTGAGATGGGAAAGATAGCGGGATTTACGGTTTTTATTTAGGGGGAAATATCAGAAGTTCCATTTAGGGTACATCGAGTTTGAAATGCCCATTAGACCTCCACGTGATGCTTTATAGATAGGGAGATATTTGAGACTGGAGTTCAGGGGAGAAGTTTGAGCTGGAGATACAAACTTGGGACTTGTCAACGTAGAGGTAGTTCTTCAAGCCTAGAGATTGCTTGAGAGAAACCTAGAAAGAGACATGCAAAAAGACTTAGCCCTGGGCTGCATCAACATTTAGAGTTGAAGGAGAAAAGAGGGAAGCAAGGAGGGAGATGGAAAGATGGAGAAGAGCATCAGGAAGAGAAATAGTGGAAAAATCACTGCCATGTTTGGAAGGAGCACAGGAAGATCTTGTTTTTAAAACTCGATTCATCCGTTTCCCAAGACCATATTCTACTTGTTTATCGAAAACTTGGCAGCAGCGTATAAAGGGGCATTGTTTCTTTTTACAAACAAATTACAGCCCATTTAATTCTGTGTTTGAGTGCTATTAAATATTTAGATAATCAGCTGCAGAACTAATTGACCTTTGGGGAAAGTCTTTGTAGCCCATTCTAGAATGTCAAGTGTTTTGGTTTGTTCATAGTAAAAAAATGTGGCTTGAGAGCATGCAAATCCAATGCTCAGTCCAATTAATTACATATTAATGTTTTGTTAAGTAACTACGCTTAAGGTGAAATTGCTCTAAGGTCAGTTTTAGTGAAGAACCAAATGATATTCGGGGTCACAGAAGGTCTTTAATGCAGGCATAATGTGAATCAAAGGAAATGTCTGTGAATTATATTCTAAGAGTTGCCCGTTCTCTTTGCATTAAGGTTTTCCAGCTAATTGAGTTCATTACTTGTCACATGAAAGAGATTAAGTATGTCAACAAGTAGCTGGATAATAGAAGGTTTGTAGGAAAAGTATGGCTAACGCTAAAGTTCAAGTCTTTATTTCTAGGGAACAAAATATAAAGATAGCAAAGGGAATGTGGCAATGAGGGTTTTAGCATTCAGGACTGAATATGCAGGGGCTTGGCAGGCAAAGGGCAACACAAATGGAAAAGGTTGGGGGAATCTCACAAGGCATTCTCCACTTCTTCAGGTTGGCCCCTTTGCTAGATACATTGTTCCTTTCCTATCTCGCCATCTTGGTACCTTCCTAACACATTCGCCATGTTATCCCATGTTCCTACTAAGGAACTATTCCAAAGCAGTTTGGGCAGCAAACACACGTGTTCTTTGCATGGTAGTAGCTAAATGTCGCCTTCCTGCTGCAGTCTCTGTGCCTACCAGCCAGGTGTGGCAGATATTGCTATCAGCCCCCACATCCACTCTTGCCCTTTTTTCTATGGAAACTCCTGATTTTTTAGCAGACACAGACCACCCAGAATAAACATTACTTTCCTAAGGCTCCCTTGCCATTCCTTCTGACAACATACCTATTTTGAGATTTATAGAAAATGTTGCCTCTTCCATGAAGCCCAATCTGATTCACGTACCTGAAAGGTGACTTTACACTTCTGTGAATGCTCACCAGATTTTACCTGCATTTCTGTTATGACATTTATAAAAATGCCTGATGCAGTGTTAAAAAAAAAGTCAGATGTACCTTCTTTAACACTTCTTAAAAGCTCCTTGAACACATGAATTAGATGTTATTTATGTTTGATAGCTTCATATCAGGTACTTGACAAGTAAAAGGCACTCAATCGATATATATATATACAAATATATATATATACACACAAATATATTGAATGTAATACAAATTAAGAAAAGAAAACAATTAATAGGTAGTAGTATGCTCTAGTAAAATTATTTATTGAATTGTATTGAATTGTGGAAGTAGCTGTTTTCTTACTGTATTCCCACCTGTTTTGGACTTTACTCTCTTTCTAATGTTTTATTTTCTAATCTTTATTCATTTGGATAGAATAAAGACAATATAATTGAATTTGAGCAAATGGAACTTAAGAGGTCCTGCTTTTTTTTTCTGTCATCTTTTAACATCTTCTTTGCCAAATAAGAAGCTCATCACTATTTAATTAATTATATTTTGATTGAAGTCATTGGTGGAAAGCTTTCTAAAAACATATCTCCTTGCTACTCTTTTGCTTAAGAACCGACAGTGACCCCCCTATTCCTTTCTGTATCAAATCTGAATTCCTCTGATTTTTCAGTGGATTCTTCCTGTGGCTATACAAATGTAATTTCCACCACTTCCCAAATGAACCCTCAATCCTATCAAGTTGAACTCCCCCCTGCCTGGGAAAGGGACCCTTTTAACTGCCCCTCAGATGTTTTGTTTATTCTCTTCCTCCAGATGAGACCACTTTTTTGCTCTAGGTTTCTTGCTAAAATCCTCTCTCTCTCTCTCTTTTGGTGAGGGAGTGGTCTCACTATATCGTCCAGGCTGTTCTCGAACTCCCAGACTCAAGCAATGCTCCTGCCTCTACCTCCTGAATAGCTGGGACTACAAGCATGTGCCATAGCACGGGGCTCTCTCTAGTCATCTCTTAATTGCCTGCTTGAACTTCACCTGCTCCTTTTAATTTTACTAGAGCATACCACCACCTATTAATTGCTTTCTTTTCTTAATTTGTATTACATTTATAATTTGCAATTTTTCTCTTAATTTAATTCCATTTAAGAATATCTCTGTTGTTTAAATCTTATGTCCTCAACTAAAATATTAGCTCTGTGATTGCAGGAATATATAGTTATATATTTATACTTAATTATAGCTAGTTACAGTTATACAATCCCCAAATAGCAACCTAGCCAAGCGCTGGGTACATAAATAGATATTCAACAAATACTTATTGATTGATGGATTTGTTGAGCACAAAATTAAATTCTATAACCCTGAGTTAAATATAAAGTAATTTCTTCTTTAAAAATGTATTTATATAACTTTTACAGCTAATTTTATTTTTCATATCACTTTGAAATGAACTGAATGTCTACTATTTACCATATAATTCCATCTTAAAGTGATTGCTGGGGATATAATTTCTCTGCAATGAAACTAAAAACATACTTTGATAACTTTTTCTGGAAAATTTAGTGAACATACAACATTAACTTGGAACTAGAAGTTGAAAACAATTTGGTAAATTTTTAATTTTATACTATTTAGAAAATCTTAGCAATTCGATTTTGTCTGAAATGAAATCTTTTTTCAAATTATAGATTTTGTCAGCATATTCTATTGAATAATAATGCACCTTCAAATTTTTGGAAAAATAGAAACAGATAAATTGAACTGTTTGTGAAAGAGACTAAGTGAGACTAAATTACAATGTAAAGAAATGCATCTTCACTAAGATGAGTTTCTCAGTGCTAAGTTGATAAGTATTGATAGATAGTAATGCTTCAGTGAATACAATGATGTAAATAGTAATACTGACTCATAAGTTCTTCTGAATAATATACTTCTAAAGTGTATTATTTTAAGTTATGATCTTAAGCATGAAAACATTCTTATGTGGAATCTAATTTACATTCTAGAAATAATTATAAGCCCTTTTAATAGAGCATTCAAAGGTGAAAATACATTTATAATAACAATAACAACAAATTCAAAATTGATAAGGTATAAAGTAATGAGGCTTCACATGACTAGATATTAAAAACAGTAAAAGCATTCATATTATTCTTTTTGTTTTTCACAATATGATTGTAAATTTTCATAGCTTTTATACAAGATGAATATCTAATTGAGTGACATAAGGAAGAGAATATTTTCTTTTTCTGCTAAAGTCAAGTCTAGGTCTAAATTCATGTTATCATCATAAAAGAAACTATCATAAAAATGGCAAATTTTGATCAGCCTGGAAAAGCCTCAGTTCAAGATTGACTTCTAGAGGTCATAGATCAAGTCTGAAAAAGCAATCAATATAGCTTACTGTGTTCTAGGTGCAATAATAGTAGGTTCTGGAGTTTCAAAGTGCATATAATGTTTACAATATCCATAAAAATTTCACAGTTGGAAAAAATTATGCTAACATATGACACAAATTGTCCACAATATGAAAAAGTAAAGAATTATTCTTTGACTTTATTTTACTTATTTATTTTTATTTTGTTTTTGAGACAGAGTCTCACTCTGTCGGCTGGGCCAGAGTGCAGTGGCATCATCATAGCTCACTGTAATCTCAAACTCCTGGGCTAAAGCGATTCTCCTTACCTCAGCCTCTCGAGTAGCTGAGACCATAGGCACAAACCACCAGGCCTGGCTAATTTTTCTATTTTTGGTAGAGGTGGGGTCTTGTTATATTGCCCAGGCTGGTCTGAAACTCCTGGCCTCGAGCAATCCTCCCACCTTGGCCTCCCAAAATGCTGAGATTATAGGCGTGAACCACCATACCTGGCATATTCTTTGACTTTGGAGCTCATGGACCAAATTTGTATGTCAGCTGTTGATAATGAATTACTGATTAATTGGAAAAAAGTCAGAAGCATATATGATTTTCACCTTATAATCAGTCAAGGGCAAACATCTTAAATCCCTCATAGGCCCATATAACCATAGTTATGAATGAGATTCATGCTATTTCAGATAAGAATTTTAAGGTTTTGGGGCACGGTCATTAATAAACTCAGAGAACAAAAGATTACATATTCTGATAGTGTCATTGCAAATTATAGAGACCAAATTTCTAAGCATGAAAACATGTAACATTCTGAACTTATTTAAAATTTGAAAATATCACAATTTGATTTTAACCAGTAGGTCTAAAGTATATATTTCTCTTATCTTTAAAACAGCTAATTTAGAACAGGAACCTGGGGACTAGTTCTCTTCTGCAGGGAGGGCCAGCCTCTACTCTGTGGAGCAGATGTTCTATATAGTTTATGAGTAAATATTAATTTCACTTTATACTGTCAGCTCGCTCCTGAATTCTTTCTTGCATGAAGCAAAGCACCCACTTGGAGTGCAACATTGGGAGTTACTTTTCTGTGTCATCTTCTTGGTGACCCAGATGGGATGAAGGGAGAACCTCCACCCCTGACCCCAAATTAAGGCTGAGGCACTATTCAGAGCCTGAATTACAATTATAGGGCCTTGACTCATGGGTATCTAACACCAAACTCAAGTTAACTGAATTCCTGTTTTCAGACCTCGGAAAAGACAATAACCAAAATAAACTGCTTTCATGAGACAAAGGACTAGGCCCATATTCAGAGACATTAAGACTCATTTAATAATTTTGCTTCTATCTAAATTAATATAGATTTGCAACTAGATAATTTAAATGCTTAGCTACATACAAGCTTCTTTTTCCTGTCAGTATGAAAACTAGTTGGGGAGGCTTCAACAAAGAGTGGGGCTCAGGAACTGAATGGAAATTTGATTCACTAAAGAAATCAAATTATTAAAAAAACAAATAGAATTCCTTGAAATAAAAAAATTCATTCAAGGAAATGCAAAACACAGTGGAAAATCTTAAGAATAGACTAGACCAGGCAAAAGAAAGAATCTTAGAGCGTGAAGACAACACCTTCCAATTAAACAAGTCAGTCAAAGATAAAGAACAGAGAATTAAGAGGAAGGAACAAAGCCTACAAGAAGTAAGGGATTATGTGAAGAGGCCAAATACCTTCATATCCCTGATGGTGAAGAAGAAATCACACAAGGGTTGGAAAAACTATTTGAAGGAATAACTGAGGAAAATTTCCCTGGTCTTATTAGAAATGTAGATATCCAGGTACAAGAAGCTCAAAGGACACCTGGGAGATTCATTGCAAAGAGGCAATCACCATGACACATAGTCATCAGAATGGTAAAAGTTAACATGAAGGAGGAACTCCTGCAAGTCATAAGGAAGAAACATCAGGTAACTTACAAAGGAAAACCCATCAGGCTAACTGCAGACTTCTCAACTGAGACCTTAACAGCCAGAAGGGATTGGGGTCCCATCTTCAGTCTTCTTAAAAAGAATAATGGGCACCCTAGAATTTTGTATGCTGCAAAACTAAGTCTCTTATATGAGAGAGAAATAAAGACTTTTTCAGACTCAAGATGAAGGGACCAAAAAAAATATTCCATGCAAATGGAAATCAAAAGAAAGCAAGTACAGCCATTCACATACCAGATAACAGATTTCAAATCAACAATAGTAAAGAGAGACAAAGAGGGTCATTATATAATGGTAAAGGGAGCAATTTATCAAGAAGACATAACAATCCTAAATATTTATGCACACAGGTACACCTAGATTCATAAAGCAAAGCCTACCAGATCTAAACAAAGAAATAAATAGCAACATTGTAATTGGCAGGGACTTCAACACCCCACTGACAGAACTGATCCTCCAAGAAGAAAATAAATAAAGAAACACTAAACTTAAATGGGACTCTAGAGCAAATAGGTCTAACAGACATTTATAGAACATTCTATACAAAAACTACTGAATATACATTCTTCTCATCGGCATATGAAAAATTCTCTAAGATATATCACATCTTAAGCCACAAAACATGTCTCAGCAAATGCAAAAAAATAGAAATTATACCATGTATCTTCTTAGACCACAGTGGAATAAAATTTGAAATCAACTCCAAGAGAAACACTCGATTCTACACAAAGTCATGAAAATTAAACAAATTACTGCTGAATGATTATTGAGTCAAGAAGTAAATTAAGGTAGAAATCAAAAGATTTCTCAAACTAAATGACAAAGGGGACATAAGTTATAAATATCTGTGGGATTCGGCAAAAGCAGTCCAGGGGAAAATTCATAGCCTTAAATGCCTACATCAAAAAGATAGAAAGATCACAAATCACCAATCTAATGAATCATCTCAAAGACCTAGAAACGGAAGAGCAGACCAAACCCTAATCCAGCAGAAGAAAAGAAATAACTAAGCTCAGAGCAGAAATAAATGAAATCAAAATGAACAAACAAACAAAAAAACAAATTAATGAAACAAAAAGTTTGTTCTTTGAAAAGATAAACAAAATTGATAGACCTCTCCTAGATTAGCCAGAAATAGAAAAGAAAGGACCCAAATAAGCACAATCAGAAATGAAAAAGGAGATAATACAACTGATACCACAGAAATGCAAAATATCATCTGTGAACACTATAAAAACCTCTATGTACATAAACTCAAAAATGTTGAGAAAATGGACAAATTCCTGGAAACACAGAACCTCCCAAAGCTGAATCAGGAAGAAATAGAACTCCTGAACAGACCTAAGACTTATGAGCAAGGAAATTAAAGCAGCAATAAACGATCTTCCAACAAAAAAAGCCCCAGACCAGATGGTTTCACAGCCAAATATTACCAGACCTCCAAAGGAGAATTGGTACCCATACTGCAGAAATTATTTCATAACATTGAGAAGGAAGGAATCCTCCCCAACTCATTCTATGAAGCCAGTATCACCTTGATACCAAAGTCAAGAAAGGACACAACGAAAAGGGAAAACTATAGACCAATATCCCTCATGAATGTAGATGTAAAAATCCTCAATAAAATTCTAGCAAACTGAATTCAGCAGCACATCAAAAATAATCCACGAGGACGAAGTTGGCTTAATCCCAGGGTTGCAAGGATGGTTCAATGTATATAAATCCATAAATGTAATTCACCACATAAACAGAAGCAAAAACAAAGATCATATGATCATCTCCATGACTGCAGAAAAAGCATTCAACAAAATTAAGCACCCTTTTATGATAAAACCTCTTAACAAAATAGGCATAGATGGAATATACCTCAAAATTACAGAAGCCATATCTGACAAACCCACAGCCAACATCATACTGAATGGGGGAAAGTTGAAAACATTTCCACTCAGAACTGGAACAAGGCAAGGGTGCCCACTGTCACCACTTCTATTCAACATAGTGCTGGGAGTCCTAGCCAGAGCAATCAGGCAAGAGAAGGAAATCAAGGGCATCCAAATGGAGAAAGAGGAGGTTAAAGTATCGCTTTTTACTAAAGATATGATCTTATATCTAGAAAATCCCAAAGATACCACTAAGAGATTCCTGGAATTGATAAATAAATCCAGCAAAGTCTCAGGTTACAAAATCAATGTATGCAAGTCAGTAGCATTCCTAAACACCAATGACAGTAAAGCTGAGAATCAAATCAAAGACTCAATACCTTTCACAATAGCTGTATAAGGCAAATAAAATACTTGGGAATATATTTAACCAAGGAGGTAAAAGATTTCTACAAGGAGAACTACACATCACTGAAGAATGAAATTGCAGATGATGTAAACAAATGGAAAAACATATAATGCTCAGGGATGGGCAGAATCAACACTGTTAAAATGTCAATACTACCCAAAGTGATTTACAGATTCAATGCAATCCCCATCAAAATACCAATGTCATTTTTCACAGATCTAGAAAAAATAATTCTATGCTTTGTTTGGAACCAGAAAGGAGCCTGAATAGCAAAACAACCTTAAGCAAAATGAGCAAACCTGCAGGCATCACTTTAATAGACTTTAAGCTATACTACAAGTCTATGGTCACCAAAACAGTATGATACTGGCACAAAAATAGAGACATAGACTAATGGAACAGAACAGAGAACCCAGATATGAAACCATCCACATGTTGTCATCTGATCTTTGACAAAGTAGACAGCAATATACACTGGGGGAAAGAATCCCTATTCAATAAATGGAGCTGGGAAAATTGGATAGCCACATATAGAAGATTGAAACAGGATCCATATCTCTCACCACTCACAAAAATTAATTCAAGATGGATCATAGACTTAAATCTAAGACATGAAATCATAAGAATTCTAGAAGAAAATGTAGGAAAAACTCTTCTAGCTATCAGCCTAGGCAAAGAATTTATGAAGAAGACCCCAAGGGCAATCACAGCAACAACAAAAATAAATAGATGGAACTTGGTTAAATTAAAAAGCTTCTGCACACACAGCCAAGGAAATAATCAGCAGAACAAATAGACAACCAACAGAATGGGAGAAATATTCACATGATATACTTCCAATAAAGGGCTAATAATCAGAATCTACAAAGAACTCAAGCAAATCAGCAAGAAAAAAAAATCAAATAACCCCATTAAAAAGTGGGCAAAAGACGTGAAGCTTTTCCAAAAAAGATAGACTAATGTCTTATAAACATATAAAAAAGTGGTCAATATTGCTAATCATCAGAGAAATGCAAATCAAAACCACAATAAGATATCACCTAACCCCAGTGAGAATGGCTTTTATCAAAAAGTCCCCAAACAATAGATGGTCATGTGGATGCAGAGAGAAAGGAACATTTATACACTGTTGGTGGGATGGCAAACTAGTACAACCTCTATGGAAAACAGTATGGAGATTCCTCAAAGAACTAAAAGTAGACCTACCCTTTGATCCAGCAATCCCACTACCATTTGCCCAAAGGTAAAAAAGTCATTTTTTTAAAAAGACACTTGCACTAGAATGTTTATTGCAGCACAATTCACAATTGCAAAGATGTGGAATCAACCCAAGTGCTTGTCAATGCATAAGTGGATTAATAAAATGTGGTATATGTATACCACGGAGTACTAGTCAGACATTAAAAAAATGAATTAATACCTTTTGTAACAATCTGGATAGTACTGGAGACCATTTTCCTAAGTGAAATAGCTAAAGAATGGAAAAACAAGCACCACATGTACTCACTATCAAATTGGAATTAACCCATCAGCACTCATGTGCACAGATGGAAGAAAAACTCAATGGAAATCATGCAGGTGGGAGGGGGGAGGAAAGGATGGGTGAAATCATATCTCATGGGTACAATGTACACTATCTGGGTGATGGGCACACTTATAACTTTGACTCAAGCAGTACAAAAGCAATCCATGTAATCAAAACTTCTGTACCCCTGTAATATTCTCAAATTAAAAATATATATAAAAAACAAAAAAAATATTGAAGGCCAGTTTTAATATTTCCTTTTAATCTAAAGATATGAAAGAAGAACTAATTATTTGGGAACATTTGCCCAGGATTAAACCTGTTTCTCATGGGCCCCCACAGGTTGGCAGAGAAGCTAGTATACCCCTGTGGGCCCATAGAGGACGTCAGGTTCTTGTTCAAAAGGCCACCTCCCAAAGACAGTAAGAAAGCTAAGTGACACCTTCATTCAAATGACTAGTGTGAATGTGCTTTCAGGGGAGGTAGCGCAAAGGGCCAACATTTTCCTTCAACAGGCTACGTGGCTACATAATATCAATAACCCCACTGCCCAGACCATCTGGGATTCTATTAAGGGACATTTGCCCAGTATTATTTCGTTCCTTCCCTTCTTAGGGCCCTTATTAGCTATACTTCTTCTTTCAATCTTTGGGCCATGTTTATTTAATCCTCTGGTTACATTTGTCTCCTCTAGGTTACAACAATTTCATGCCAAGATGATGCTAAATCATGACTTATAACCCATCCCAGCAGCCGATGAAGAACATGAACATGGAAGCATCCTGCCACTGGGCCCTTAGACCAGGTTTCCAGAGATTTCTACTCCTCCAATGCAAAGCCTACGCCCATAAGAGCATCAGGAAGAAGCTACAGAAGAGGGACCTTCATCCTTCTACAACCCTTTAAGATTAAGGGGGAGTATTGTCTCTGAGGGGGGAATGAGACCCGGAACTGGCAGGTACTGCTTGCTACAGGTATTGCCTTGGGGAATGCTTTGGGCATTGCTACAGCATTACCTGAGTCAGGAAGCCTCAAAACAAAGTTTCAAATTGCCCTGATCTTAACAGCATGCAGGCAGGGAAAGCTCCAACCTGTTAGAATCAAGATGGTGGAAGAACACTGCCCCTCCATGAATGTTCCTCCCATTGTTTAGACCATTGCTTAAACAGAAAGACAACAGGGGGCTGTTGACAATAGAAAGAGAACCAGGGGGCTGGTCCTCTTCTGCAGGGAGAACTTGCCTCTCTGTTCTGTGGAGTAGACTTTCTAAAATTTCTGAATAATTTCACTTTCACTTAAAAAAATAAAACAGCTAATTTAAAACACTTTTAAAAGGATTAATTGCATTGTATAAGACAATAACACAGACTTTTCTTAAATTTCTGATATTGTTCCCAAGAACAATGATACTTAACATTGGACACATCATTATATTTAGGAGTTGACACGCTATAGTTTTTTAAAGTGCTCTTTGCTTATTTCTGTGGTCTTTTATTCAGGACCCAATATAGCTTGGCTCTACATTTGAACTGCATTAGGAGAGAATGTGATATTTGCCAAGAATTTTACTAACATTTTGACAAATTGTGAATTAAAGCTATTTTAAATTGTACTTCATCTCTCCAATCTTGTCTCTAGTTAAAGGAGGTTTTTGGTAAACTCAGATTTCTCATTGGAGTCTAATAATCTAATTTTTTAAAATCATTTGATTTAAAAGAAAAAGCCAGCACTAACACATGGAAACCTGGAACTCAAGGATGGAACTAAGACACCCCTCTCTTCTTAGCATGTGTGGTGGGCGCCCTCCAGGAGGCTCGTTGTGACTGACCCTCATCTCCGGTAGCCCTGCCCTTGCATAATCCCCTGAGTGTGGGCAGGACTTTGGAAGTGAGGACACATCCCTTGAGAGATTCGTTTGCAAGACCGCTGTTTCCTTCCCTCTAGGCCCCCCAGTCTCCTGCTCTCCCTGGGATCGCTCACTCAGAGGAAACCCAGCTTCCGTGTTGTGAGCTGCACTATCTAGAGGCCTCTGCGGCAGAGAACTGAGGGAAATCTTCAGTGGGATTGGAGCCCTCAATCCAACACCCCATAAGGAAAGGGTGCCTGCCAGTATCCACCCGAGTGAGTTGGAAGCGGATCGTTGAGCCCCAGTAGACTCTTGAAAAAGACTCGGCCAACAGCTAGACCCTGAGCTGGAGCTGCCCGGCTAAACAGCCCCCAGATTCCCAAGTCTTAGAAACTGTGAGATCATAAATGTTTGTTGTTTTAAGCTGCTAAATTTGGGGGGCAATTTGTTATGCACCAGTCTATAAACAATGCAGAACGTAACTTCTAACATGTTCATAGCTAAAACCGGTTGGACGGAAGCCCAGAAGGACCAGCTTTTGACTTTATTCTGCTCAGTAACTGGTGGTGTTAGATAATAATGTAGGCATTCACGAAACTCAGACATGGCAGTTTGTATTCCTTGACGTGAGATTTCATTTCTCGGAATTCAGTAAAGTGCTAAGCTCTGGTGTCAGACTGCCTAGGCTTCAATCTGGGCTCTATCAGTTATTGACTATGTGCATTTGGACAAGTCTTTTATCCAAAACTTGTTTCTTCATCTTTAAATGGAGGTAATCTTAGTACTGTTGTGAGAACTGAACGAGGTAATTCATTTACAGTACCTGGCACCTAGTACACATTTAACAAGTGTAAAAAAAATAATAATAATTATTATTATTATTATAAGCACCATCAGGTCACAGAACAGACATTGACAGCTTTTATTCTTGATATTTTTCTTCACAGTTTGAAAAACAGCCCTTTACTCTATAAATAAATTAAAAATATGACTAGGTTCCTATTCTACAGGGAACTCCGGCTAATATCTGTTTCAGGTTTTTATTTAATAGCCAGCTCTACTTAGAGAGCATTTCTCCATTCTTTTTTTTTTTTTTTTGAGACAGGGTCTCCCTCTATTGCCTTGCTTAGAGTGCAGTTGGTGTCATCATAGCTCACAGCAACCTCAAACTTCCAGGCTCAAGCGGTCCTCCTGTCTCAGCCTCCTGAGTAGCTGGGACTACAGGTGCATGCCACCATGCCCAGCTAAGGTTTTATATTTTTTGTAGAGACAAGATCTCACTATGTTGCTCAGGATGGTCTCAAACTCCAGGCCTCAAGGATCCTCCCGTCTCAGCCTTCCAAAGTACTAGGATTACAGGTGTAAGTCACCTTGCCCGGTCCCGTTCTTTAGATGAATATTTTAATTTATATATTTCTTGTTTAAGCTATAACGAAGTTTTCATAAGTTTAAAATGTGATAAAAATATAAGCAGTAGTATTGCCAAATAGGATGACAGCACTCTTTTGGCGTGCTTATTACGGAAACATGAATGTTGAGAAGACATGAGTTGTATCCATAAATGAGTGATTTTTTTTTCAAATACAACAAAACTATCCATACGAGTATATTGTTTCCTTCAGAAGAATAACTTTCATTCATTCCACAAATATATATTTAGTACCTCCTATGTTCCAGGCAGGTGCTAGACATGACACAATCCTTGCCTTCAAGGAACTTAACGGTTGGAGACAGAAGAGTACACTGGACAACTTCAGGACAGATTAAAGGGTACAATGGAGTAAAGGATACAACGGGGTACCACAAAAAATGGGGGTCAAAGAAGGAAGATGGGGGCAGGTGCTTAAAGGTTGGTGAGAGTCGGCAGGCAGGAAGTGTAGACAGGGAATGTGGATTACTGGTCTGGGGTAACTGTGCAGGCAAGAGAGCATGTGGCTTATGAATGAGGCTAAATGTAATTCAGCACAGCCAGGTCCTGTAGGGACATGGGGAGCACCCAGAGATGCAGCTAGAGGGGACAGCAGGGTTCAGATCATCAAGACTCCTGTACGCCATACCCAGGGTTCTGGATTTTGTTAGCAGTGCATTGGTGAACCAAGGGATGATTTTAAGGAGTGAACGCTCCCACTGGCTTGTCACTTATTCCATAATGCTAGGATGCCTCTTACATGGACTTCTCACTCTTTTGAATGGGCTCAATGCTGATAACTGCGTTGGACAGTAGACTTGATTTGGAGGTGGGACAGGAAACAGAAACCATTTAGAGGAACTGTGTTTAGTAAACAGAGTTGATGATGAAGCAGGTTAATTATTATTTGGGGTAAAAATTTTGCTCTGATTATAAAGCCATGAGGCTGAATCTTTGCTTCTTATTGCACTTCATAAAACAGACATTTGTGGACTTTTGAATTTGTTAATTGCATGGACACTCACGTTTTTAACCAGCTTGACAGAAGTAGAATCACCCAAATGCTCTAAAAGAATCTCATCTCCCCGAGTTAAGAAAATGGCACCTGTGAAGCTTCTGGTCAGTCCCAGGTGCCCTGCAGTCAGAGCAGGGCCATGGGGCCACATCACTCCAGAATCTGGGTCGTGGTCCCATTGCAAATCAGCTCGGACATCACCACCACCATTTGGGTGTGGGTTTCTCACCTGGTGGTACTATCAGTGTTCAAAACATTTTCATATGTATTTATCTTCTCTGAAATGTTGGTGACAAACACTTCCAGTTAAATTCTGTGATGTGTGCAGTCTTTTTCATTCTAGTGAGATGCTTCATGGTCAATATCGAGCATCCGTCTTTAACACTCATCTTGTTGATAAGTTTATGGCAAGCACATAGAGGGAAGCCTGGTTTTTCTGAGGACCAAAGCAGAAGTTCATGTTTGAGACCAACTTAAAATATCCTACAAACCTCATTTTTATAGTTACAAAATGTTTATGCTCAATTTTTACTTTTGATAATCTAGTATATTGATGGTTTTTCTGATTTGGGAGATCAGATGTCTTAATAGTTTTTCTTCTTTAGCAAACATCATCTTATAATCCTGTCTATTTCTAAAACGGATGTCTGCTGTGTGGAAAAGGGATGCAACAAAAGGAAGTGACAAAAATAAGTAAAGGAATCAAGAAAAAGGGAAATAGGAGTAGAAAAGATAGGATCAGGAGTGAGGTTATCACACAAAACATATACAACAAGGAACACTATGCTTTCAGGAAGAAAGCCACACATCTGCCTTAAAGATTTTTAAGGGCCAAGAGGAAAAAGAAAACACCACTGGTCACAGTTCTCAGTGTCCAGATGATTTAGAAAAATCACACCATTACTAGCAGCCGCAGCAGCCAGTCCCCTTGGAGAAGGCTGCCAACGTGTGGTTCCGAGACCACAGAAGTTGATCTTGCTCTAAGCGCCACTCATCAACCAGGTACGCTGTAAAGTGCTCTCCTGTGGGTTACTTAATTCCACAGCTGCCCTCCCTGAAACAGCTGGAGGCAGAAACCAAAAAGTGTCAATCTTAACAGAGTTAACGATTTAAATCATTTTACAAAGAAGGGGCAGTCAAGGAAGCACCTATTTCATTGCTCCAGAACCACAGTACCTCCAATAATTGACACCCACAAAATGGGCAGTTGTACCCTACCTCTCTCTCTCCTCCCCACCGTTCTCTAGCTGCAAGTGGGTCTGGGACACGTAGCTTTTAGCTTTTCAATACGGGAGTCACAGTGGAAGGAGGTTAGGAGAGATACCGTGTAAACTAGTCTACCATATCCATCTCAATAATTTTAGTCCTTTGCATATTGGTTGGTCTATGAATAGGTTTGGACGCAGTTGTGGGTGATGAGATGTGAGGGGATCTCTTCTGGCAAGGGCTTCCCTTCCTGAATAGACAGACAGAACTTCTGAAGGACACCATTCTCTGTCCTTACCCTTCTTCCTGTCTGGAAGACAGATGCAATACCTGGCGAAGTGGCAGCCATATGAAGACTATGAGGTACAAGCATGCAAACAAAAGTTAACACATTATGGATGATAGAGAAGAAAGATTGAGCCTGGGTCCCTGATGGCATTGTTGGGATACTGCACCAGACCTGGATTGCCTAAGCACTGGACTATTTTTATGAGAGACAGATAAACCTCTATGTGTTAAAACTACCACAGCTGAATTTTCTGTTTGCTGCTAGCTGCATTCCTAGACTAGAGCCCATGACAGCAGCCAGGCTAGGACAGATGAAAGCGTCCTACCACCTAGGAGGTGGCAGCCATGAAGATAGAGAGAAGTGGTCAGATTCTGGCTATATTTTGAAAATAAAACCACCAGGACTTGATGATGGATTGATTGATAACAGGGGAGAAGGGTATGGAAGAAATCAAGGATGTCTTCTAGGTTTTTATATAGATATGACTGATGGAAATGTATAATCTTGTTTTAATTCAGAATGTGGAACATTCTTACTCCCACAGCTGCAGAAATACCTAGGGGAGATAAAAACATCTTTGCATTGCTCCCTTGACACCTGTTATCCATTGAGCTTAAGGAAAAATTGGGTTAAGCTCAAATTTATAATACAGAAGAGTTTGGAAATACGTAACATCTATTATGGATGCTGTAGCTGGAATGTACATCAGCCTGTCCAAAGCCTTCTCATCTCCAAAGCCTTCTTTTCCATCAAAGTCCAGGTGTACAAAACTAAATGCTGATGTCAACCATCAGGTTCTGTTTTTGATTGCTTACAGGGATAAACTATTAGAATATCAGTGCTTCTAAAGAATATATTAACTTCTTGAATCAGTAACTAATGCTGGATCAATAAACTTTCCAAATCAGAGATTGTTTTTTTAGAAAAGAATATGTTCTTTTAAAAAAAAAATCTACCATTATTATTTTTATATATATTTTAAAATATCAAGTGAAAAAGAAAGATGATTTTGTATGTTTTATGCTGATTATTTGCATTGCTAAGACTTTAATTTTGTTCATGAGAATATACTAGGAAAGTCAACTACATTGCCTGCTACAACCACAGTTGGGTCTAAAGATATTATCACCCTCCTATGCCTCCTCAAAGGGCAGCCTTTAGGTATACATACTCCGTGACCCTTTCATCCCCTGTCCCAGCCCCAGCTGAAAGGACTGTATATTCACAGATTGGCACGAATAGGTTTGGAAGAAAGAACAGGCCACTCAGTTTCCCTCTCTCTTTCTCTCTCTCCCTCCCTCCCTCTCTCTTTCAGCTAATGGAGGTAAGTTAAGTCAGTCTCTGCCTTTTACAACAAAAACAGCCCAACCCAAACCCAGTAACAAATTCTCCTATCTTTTATACTGCAAATAACAAACAATTACACTCTTGTGTGCTCTCTAAGCCTGGGCAGGGGGTGCATGGAATATTTTCATATGAGTGATCCTGGGCATTATTTTCTCCAAGGTGAAACCCAAATTCTACCTGGGACATTTCGTTCAAAAATCCCATTCGAACCAGAGCATTCTGCAAAGTGAGGAACAATTTCTAGGGAGGATGTTTGTGCAATATCTTCCTCCACAGGCCTGGGCCCATGTTGGCTGGGGTGCAGAGGAGAACAAACCAGGACTTGCCCGACAGCACTCAAGACGGCTCGCGAAGGTGGCCTCCACCCAGGGACAGCTTTGTGTCTGCTTCTTCAAGGACACATGTTGTTCTTCACCAGACAGCGCCCCTGGGCCCACCAGCCTTCCACATCCTTCTCTCCGGTTCCCTTCCTCCTGGGTGTCTCTGTCAGCAGCATGCAGGCTGCTGTTTGCAGTGTGAAACTATTCCATCCCGAAGGAGGGAATATGGGAAAGTGGAATTCCCAGTAATCCAAGGTCAAGTCATACTAATTGAGACATACATACTTAATACAGGGTGATGAGTGTTGTTTCAATGTATAGAGAATATGATTTCTGCCAAGTATCTGTCACCTGGGTCCTGGGAGAAATGGCCAAATATGCAGAAGGAGTTTTTGCTTCCCTCCCACATGCTTCTCTGCCTGCAAGGTACCCAGCTCTCCCCTACACTATAACCATAGTTATTCACAGACTGCTGGATTTAATATTTGCATTTTAAAAGAAAAGATTGGCATCTCCCCTCCCCCCACCAATGAATCTAAAACAGGTGACAGGTGAGGTGCCTAAGGAGGCCACTTTAGCAGCCTCCTGGGAGATAGCAGAGCAAGACTTCCACATTCTGCCATCTCTGACACCTCTTTTCTAATTCTTCCAGTTTCCTTGTTAACCAAATGTAACCGACTCAAGTATCCCCATAAACTGTATGTGGGCACCACTGCCGAAACCTTCTTGTGCCTCTTTTGTTTGCCAAGCACAAGAGACCTCGAGCCATCCCTAATACACACCGGCCTTCAGAGGCCTTGTCCCATGGCAGGAAGGTGGGAGAAGTGTATAAGATACAAAGATGGGCCGGGTGCGGTGGCTCACACCTGTAATCCTAGCACTCTGGGAGGCCGAG
>VBSM01003148.1:16444670-16530629 GCA_008086735.1 Cheirogaleus medius | reverse complement strand
TTTTTTTTTTTGCTTGTTTTCTTTTGAACAGAGGGAACCCCCAAGCACTAAGATAGTTATGTTTTTAAGGCTAAACTTTTTTTTTTTTAATTGCTTTTTCTTTTACCACTCATGGCTGACTTTTGGTCCTTTGTAAGAAAGGATGAACTCTTTCAAAAGAGACTGAGGCTTTTGAATACGTAACCCCAAATTGTGGTTCTGGGGTGGTGCCTCTAGATGCGTTGTGATTTCGAAGTTCAGGGGTTGTAAGCGATGTTCCGTGAAACAATGGGCAATATGCTGCTACGTTAAAGATAAAACAGACGGTGATATTTCCTGATTGTACTGAATCTTAATAGAAGAGACTCATTTTGGGGGGCTGAGGGGGATTTGCCTTGGTTTTATTAGAGAACCAGCTAACAGAAGCTATTTCAAGTGAAGGGCATCCTTCAATACAAAGCTGAAAGCAATGACATCATTTTCTGACTTGAGTGCCTCTTTAGTCGTGGCAAAAATATTAGTCTACATGCAATGTTTGAAAATAAAATGATTTTGCTTCCCAATTTTTTTTTTTTTAACCATCTGTATTTCACTTACTCTACTCCCCTCTGCCAGTGCATTCTCACATCTTCTGGTCAGTTTTACCTCCCTACCATGATCTGTTAGAGCCACGTCCTCCAGAAAAAAATACAGGTGTTCATCTCTTCTGGGACTCTAAAGCTTCTGGAATTATTTGAAAAGAGCAAAATTTGGTAAGGAGATTCTTTTTAAAAACAATACATGAAGGTAGTATTCTTTGAAGGAATCTTAGAATGTTTCCTTAAAAAATTACCTTTCTTGGGTTTCATTAATTGCCTTTGATAAAATTAGGTTATAAACATACCTTAATTTGAGACTATTTCTTTATGAGAGAAAGGAGAAAGTAAATAGGTCATGGCCAGAACTAAACCAATGCAACTAGGCCTTGTTAAGAGCCTAAATCTATAAATTGTTTATATCTCAAAATATGTTTATCAAATTGAGTTTGGTATAGATGTTTCTCTGACTCAAATAGTTGATTTATAAATGCCTTATAAAATAGGTTAAAATGTGTTTTTAATCCAGGCTCCTACTTCTTTGTCATGTGTTTCTCCTGGTAGATAAACAGGTACGATGACTCTAACTTGATGAGTAGGCAGATATTTTTCCAGATTAGCTTTCTAAAAATGTGCAAAGTTATTAATACCGTTCAGTTTAATTGGAGCGATTCAGTGCTTATACCATGTTAATCCTATTAAGATGTTATTTCCTGCTGGGGATAAATTAAGCACAACTCAGATTATTTTAGATTTTATATATACTTTATGTAACGGGGGCTGGGAAAAAGTATTATTTATCCAAAAAAATAAATATTGAATACCAGAAATGTTCAAAGCACATCAAGGCAGTGTATTTGATGAGGTGGGTATCAATTATAGTGTCTGTCGTTAAGAAGTTTACAGATTGTAAAGAATGATTAATCCTTCTTAGTTTTCTCTCATTAAAAAAACAGTCATATGGAAAAAAAATAAAATTAGATCCCTGCTTTTGCCCACATACAAATTAAATTTCAGATAGATTAAGAACCTAAATAAGAAAAACAGAACTTTAAAAATATTGGAAGAAACTATAAAAGAATTTCTTCATGGTCTTGTGGTAGAAAACCAAACTTTAAACCAAACTTTAAAATGCACAATCCATAGAGGAAACGATAACTTGGACTATAGTCATGTGCTACATGATGATATTTCAGTCAACGCTGGACTGTATATATGATGGTGGTCCCATAAGACTATAATGCTCTTTTTATTGTACCTTTTCTATGTTGAGATATGTTTAGACACACAAAACTTTCCCATTGTGTTACAATTGCCTACAGTATTCAGTACAGTAACCTGCTGTTCAGGTTTGTAGACTTGGAGCAACAGGTATACCATACAGCCTAGGTGTGTAGTAGGCTATACCATCTAGGTTTGTGCAAGTGCTATGGTGTTCACACAATGACAAAATCATCTGAATGCATTTCTCACAATGTATCCCTGTCGTTAAGTAACACATGACTATATATCAACATTTTAAAAATACTTTTTATATGGCAGAAGCCCACATGAAAAGTTAAAGGATAAACTGAGAAGAAAGGTTCAAGGCATGTACCTGACAAAGGATTAATATTCAAAATGTATGAGTAACATACAGAAAGAAATAATTTAGGTATAAAGAATTTCATAAGCGAAAGATATAGGCAAGGATATACACATAATGAAGTGAAAGGATAGTACTATTAACAGGAAGGATACATACTTCAAAAAAGTGATTTCCTTTTGGAGAGAAGGCATTGATTCTTTATAAAAAGATCAGAGGCAACTATGGTAAAATGTTAACGCTTTTTGTTCTTTGTACATGTATTGTACAAGCTTGTTACATTTATTGAAGAATCCCTAACACCAATTCCTAGTCCAAAAAGCAAACAAACAGATGACACATTTCTTTTCCTTAGTAACAATCTCGTAAGACAATGTTCACATATATTGAACAAAGCAAACACCATTCCCCAGGGGTTTTCCTGCAGAGTGTTGAAATGTTGCATGGTATTCACAGAGATTTCCCTAGTTTGGTCTTTGTCATAAGCTTGTGTGTTTTCTGAGTAGATTTAATGAGAAGAGCAGAAACATATTTGAAACTATGAATATGTGTATAAGAGCATATATTTCTTTCTCTAATGAAATCATGCAAAAATTTTTGAAAGTTTTTAAAAAGTGAGCAAACAAAAACCTTCCACACCATTATAGAAACACTGTTGAAAAATCATTTAATAGTCTCAAGCCTGGCGTGCAAAAGAGCTGTGTTTAACTGAATTTTTTTGTGCCGTCTAAATATCAGGAATTGGTATAGTGGAAGAATATATGAGATCTCATTTTCTCGGTTTATATGGCAGGAGTTCATACAGTGTTTATATCTGTCATTGCTATGTATTATTAACAGAAGTCTTGCTTACTTATAACTTCCATAGGGATTATTCATATCATGGGAGCACTGAAAAGATATAACATTTCACTTGCTTTGAGACCTTATGTTTCTTTTAGGTCAATAAACATCATGAAGCAACATAGTTATTATTTTGCTTGCCCATGTCTGAACTGAGTGAGAGGGGGTTTGTACACAGTGAGTCACGTGGTGAGTAATAGCAATATGATTATGCCGAATAAAGGTCAGAAGAGGCAAAGAGATGCACCACTCTTTGGGCACATATAGATCCTTCTAATTTCTGCCAAAATAATCTTGTGAAAGTTCCAAAACTTTCCTCAAAATCCTTCTATGACTCCTTATTGCCAATAAAATTAAAGCCTAAGTCTCTTCCCTTAGCATAGTGGCCCCTGTGACCTCATTGCATTTGCATTTCCTGTCTCATTTCCAATAGTACCAAGCAAACTCTGTATCCTTCAGCTACCAAGCTCTACTATTTATAATATATTCATTAAGAAGAGTCATCTATACTTGCTTATCTTTTTCTTTCTTCTTATATCACTTAGAGTGTAACAGAAAACCCAGCTAAAACAGAGACTTATTTTGCTTATGTGACAAGAAGTCTGTAGATAAAGAGTTGTTGGTGTTTTCTCAGGGGTTCAGTGATATCAGCTTTGCAATTCATTTGACCTTCACTGCATGGTTGCAAAATGGCTGCCATAACTCCAAGCATCACATCTTCACATTGGCATCAAGGGTGGGAAGGCAGGCAGAAATTTTAATATAACTTTTCCAGAATACTCCACAAAAGGGTTTTCTCTTACATGTCATTAGCCAGAACTGTGACATATTATCACCCTTTATCTCAGTGCTAGGCCCACCTTTCCATATCAAAGGGAATTTGTTCAATGCCTAAATAAAAGTGGAATTCAGTTTAGGAAGGAAGAAATGAGGGGATGGCTTTGGGGTAGGCAATAAGCACTGTCAGCTACATCTCCCTGCAAACCATCACTCTCTTGAAACATCTTTGACTGATGTCATCAGTGACTCTGGAACTTTTTCATCCAATGAACAGTGTTTATTTTCTAACTTACTTGAACTTTTTGTGGGGCTCAACCACAATCTCCTTGGAACGTATTCATCAAACACCCACTCATCACTTACAGTGCATTAGTCACTCTGCTAGGTGAAGACAATACAGAAATGAATCATGAGTAGTCCTGGCCCTCCACAAGTTTATGGTCCCGTGGGGGAGACAGGTGAACACTTCAATGCAAAAGAATGTTATAGATGTTGTGACAGAATTATGAATGAGATAAAATGGGCACGAAGAAAGAAGCAGCAATTTCTAGATTTCA
Source organism: Cheirogaleus medius (assembly GCA_008086735.1). Classification (NCBI taxonomy): domain Eukaryota; kingdom Metazoa; phylum Chordata; class Mammalia; order Primates; family Cheirogaleidae; genus Cheirogaleus; species Cheirogaleus medius. The sequence goes on along the minus strand of VBSM01003148.1, from coordinate 16,526,310 downwards.
GGTGTGATGCCTCTTTTCAGGGAAGGAAAGGGGAGGTACAGCTATTAGCAAACACAATCTCACTTGCCTAGTTTGTTGGCTCTTTGCTCCCCACCCTGGAAAAATACAGACCTCTGTAGAAAATGAAAAGCAAGGTAGGGACCAGGTGGCTGGCCTCCTCTCGTCCCTTGGCATGAAAAATACACATGGAATTCCAAGGAATATTCAACCAGTTTTTTCTTTTTTATAAAACTTCAGATAATCCAACTCATACAGAATCCACATAAAATCTAACTCATTTAGAATCCACCAGGCATGGGAATGCTAGAGTGACCTTCTTGGTTTGCTCACTTTGTCCTTCTGTTCTATGGAGGGCACGAGGTCTCATACTGAGACTCTGGGAACCCCATGTCCCTACTCTCTTAGATGGCAGAGCCTAACCTCTCAGGATGGCAAGAGGGACGTATTCAGGGAGATTCAAGCCTATCTGCTTGGCTGTAGTGTACAACTGAAGGAGAAAGAAAGGCACCATATGCGTCAAAGTGAGCCTGGAAAGGTAGGTAAGGACCAGTTCATGCCATGCTAAGGGACTTGAAGAAATTTGATAGCTCATTGGTTCCTAAGCTTTCTTGGTTCATTGCTCTTGTAGTGTTTATTTTTTGTGGTGCCCTGGGGCAAAAGAAATATTTTACAGTCCTGTTCATTAAACAGTTAAATGTAAACAACATAGTAGTGGTAATCTGTGTGGTTTATGATAGATAGAACTGTATTTCTCTCAAAAATTTAAAATATCCCACAGCAACCTTGTGAGTTTGTTCACTGTGGTGCCCCAGGGTGACTTGGCACACAGTTTGAGAACCATGGTACAGATAAAGATTTTTTTTTTTTCATTTGGTGAATTAAATATTCAATTTTGTATTTTAGAAAGATCGCTCTTCATGGATTGGAGGATTGATTGGAGTAAAGGCATGATGGGAGGTAGGGAGAACACGAGTTAATGGTAGCATTCGGGAGAGAAGTGATGAGGATATAAAATGAGGCATACTAATGGGAATGCTATTGGATCTAGAATGGATAGAAGGATTTCCTTATCAATTGGCTTTGGGAGAGAGAAAAAGATAGGACGATTCCTACAATGCACGTTTGGGTGAAAGGGTATAAAACAGTAGGAAGATAGAAAAAAAACTTGTCTTTGGGAGAAAGAGTTCCATTTTTGGCATGTTGAATTTGAGATGTCTATAATGAAAAAATGGATATATGTCATTGGAGCTCAGGAGCTGATCTGAAAAAGAAATATAAGTTAATAAATTATGAACATATAGATTGGGGTTGGCAACATGAGAATAAGTAAGATTGCTCAGGGTGAGTGTAGAATAGAAAAGAAGCATGCTCGTATGTGAGGATTTATTTCGTGTACCAACTTTACTGAGCCACAGGATGCCCAGATATCTGGTTAAACATTATTTCTGGGTGTTTCTGGAAGAGATTAGCATTTGAATTGGGGGACTTAGTAAAGCAGATGGCCCTCCCAGTGTGGGCAGGCGTCACACAATCAGTTGAGGGCCTGAATGGAACAAAAAGGGGGAGGAAGATTGAATTCCCTCTCTGTCCGCTTGAGCTGGGACATCGATCTTCTGCTATCCTCCGTGCTTCTGGCTCTCGGGCCTTCCAATGACACCACTAGCTTACCTGGGGCCCCAGCGTGCAGACTGCAGGACTTCTCAGCGTCCCTGATCGTATGAGCCAATTCTTACGACAAATATTACAACTAATACACCATGTTTAGGGAGTCAACAAAGAGAAAGGATCCTGCAAAGGAGACAGAACCAGGAGAGGTGTCACGAAGCTTGTGTAGGGCAATGTGTTTGGGTGAAGCCAGGACTCTTCCCCTGCTATTGTTCTGTTCAGTAGAGCCCCTGGGTCTGTCTTTTTTTGTGTGTGGGGCTCCCTGGGCAGAGCCTCTGAAGGGCAGCATCACAAAGAGCTGGGCAAGGAATTGGTTCTTCAGTAGAGAAGGTGGAGGCGGCGGGGAGGGGCAGGGGAGAGGCCGCAGCAGGCAATGCAGGGAGGGCTCTGTCCCCTGCCAGCTCAGCTCTACGTTCAAGAAGCTGTCCTTTCTGGGCCTCCAGGAGAGAAGCACCATTTTTATGTCCACATTTTAAGAAAAATAAGATACGTAATCGTTAACAGTATCAAGTGCAATACAGAGAAAAAGTGAAGAGTGGAGAAAGTCTATGGAATCTAAAATCTGGAGGGCCCTGGTGACTTATCTAAATACTTTTTTTTTTTTTTTTTTTGCAGTAGAGGAAGGCAGAAACCTGAGGAGCTCAGGGAATAGCAAAGGAGACAGTCATGCAAACAATAATAACAATGCAGTGTGATAGGATATAAGATTTAATTTAAGGTGGGGTAACTTTCTCTTGTGTCTGTCATCTGCTAATCACTTCCTATGAGTGTCTGTCACTAGCGGGACAATTTCTGACTGCTCTGAAATGTCCTGGTCCCCGGGTTGCATCCTAGGTCTTCTTCTCTTTTTGCTTGTTCCTCCCGAGCAATTTCATTGAATTAAAAACTTGAACTGGTACCTGCAGACCAGTGATTTCTCAATCTATATTTCTAGTTCTCTGATTTACTGAGCTTGCATTCTGTTTCCAGCAACGTGCACAGTACTGGGCATGTGTAGTTACTCAGTAAATGTGTCCTCATTAATTTAAAAGTTGATCCTAAATAAACTGATAATATAGGAGTAAATTTAGATATCAAGTAAACTGCGCTTTACATAGCGAGTAGGTAAAGAAACGTTTCCCATCAGATTTGTCATAAAACTTCAACAATTAACTGGAAACCAGATGACAGTTTCAGTATGGGAATTGGGTTAGATGCAGCTAGTCACAGTGAAGATTAGCAGATTAAAATACATGTGTCTGCAAATCAGAATGCAGGTTCTGCAGCTAACTTTGAGCAATTCAGCTAATTCTCTGTGCCTTCATTTCCACACTAGTAAACGATTCAAAGGCACAGTTATGCTTTCTGCTTTTATTTATTTATGGTTATTAAGATGTAATTCACATACCATAAAATTTACCCTTTTAAAGTGTATGATTCAGTGTATTTACAGAGTTGTGCAACCATCACTAGTATCTTATTCCTGCACGTTTTTATCACTCCAAAAAGAAACCTCATACCCAATAGTGGTCACTCTCCATTTTCCCTTCCCCCGGTTTCTTGATTCTGCTTTCTATCTGTATATATGTGCTTATCTGGACATTTCATGTGAGTGGAATCATACAATAGGTGGCTTTTTGTGTTTGGCTGCTTCTCTTAGCATTAAAAAAAGTTAGCATAAAGTTTTCAAGATCCATCCATCCTGTGGCATGTTATTAGTACTTTATTCTCTTTTATGACTATATAATGTTCCATTATTGGACATGTCACATTTTACCTATTCATCAATTGATGGACATTTGAGATGTTTCCACTTTTTGACTATTATGAATAATGCTGCTATGATGACTATTATTATATGAGTTTTTGTGTGGCCATATAATTTCAATTCTCTATGAGTAGAATTGCTGGGTCACATAGTGACTTTATGTTTGACATTTTGAGGAGCTACCAAAATTTTTTTCAGAGTGGCTGCATCACTCTACATTCCCATCAGCATTGTATAAGGGATCCAGTTTCTCCATGTCCGGGCCAACAATTGTTATGGTGTATTTTTTGATTGCTGCCATCCTCATAAGTACAAAGGGATATCTTATTGTAGTTTGATTTATATTTCCCTAATGACTACTGGTATTGAGCATTTTTTCATGTGTTTATTTGCCATTTGTTTATCTTCTTTGGAGGAATGTCTACAAATCTTTTGCCCATTTTAAATCTAGATTATTTTTCTTTTTATTGTTGCATGATAAGAGTTCTTTATATATTCTGGATGTTAGATCCTTATCAGATACATAATTTGCAAATATTTTCTTCCATTTTGTGGTTTGCTTTATCACTTTGTTGATAGTGTCATTTGGAGCACGAAAGTTTTTAATTTTGATGATGTCCAATTTATTTTTGTTGTTGTTGCTTGTGCTTTTGGTGTAATATCTAAGAAATTATTACCTAATCCAAGGTCATGAAAATTAAGGCCTGCCTATGTTTTCTTCTAAGAGCTTTATGGTTTTAGTTCTTACATTTAGATCTTTGGTACATTTTGAGTTAATTTTTGTGTATTGTGTGAGTTAGGGCTCCAAATTCATTCTTTTGCAAGTGGATATGTAGTTGTCCTAGCACCATTTGTTAAAAAGATAATTCTTTCTCTACTGAATTTTCTTGGTACCCTTATTGAAAAGAGATTGGCCATAGATGTTGGGACTCTCAATCTTATTCCATTGATGCCTATGGCCATCCTTATGCCAGGACCAAAACTACAATTCCAGAATCAAAAATTTGCATAGAATAAATTTTTATTCCCAAATTATTTGATAATTCAAGAGACTTGTGATTCTGGATTTTCATACCTCTTTTAAAAAGAAGTCTTTGCACCAACCCTATCTAAAATAATGAATTTGCATGCATAAATCCAAAGTTAAATGTCCACCAGCAGAGCCATTTTATATAATTCTACTTATGTTGATGATGTGGGCTTTGGCAATCTTTTTCTCTGCATAGCCTATGAAATAGTTTAAAAAGTCAATTATGAACTGAGGCATTCAATCATTAGACTGCTTAAGATTAATCTAATTTAAAAGTTAGTCTTCAATTTCAAGCAAAACCCTTCAAATTATTGTTAGACAAAAAAAATATTTATTTGTTATATCCTGTGGACTTATACAAAGGATTTAAAATTCCTCTACTCGAAATTCAAGGATTCTGAGAAATAAAAGATCTCCTGACTCTAGGGCCATGGAATCTCTTGGTGCCATTTGTAGTGTTTGTATTTCTGTTACTGACACTCTTCATTTAAAAAAAGTTTTAAAAATATTCTCTAGATAAAGGAGATATAGTGGTAAGGTGAACCTCTCATGAAGATGAAAAATTGGTTCTCTTAGAACTGCCATAGACAGTTGTATTTGGTTCTTTAGCTCATAAGGAAAGATTTTTTTCTAAATAAACAAATCACAGATTCTTTTCTAATCTTGCTGAAGGGAAGCCCCTGGCACAGTGTTTCTGTTGAGGTCACTTGTATCGTACATGGACCCTCTATTGATAATCTCTGAAAGGATTTTTGATCTTTGTGATTATTTAGACATTGCTAAATTTTTGAAAATTCTCCGCTCCCTAAGTCTTAGTGGTCATGCTTAAGAACTGTTTTGTGGGAGGCAACCCAGGACAAGGGGAGGCACACTTGGCTAAACTTGATATACCCCAGCTGCTCCATGTGGGTCTTAGTTTTGCAGTTGCAGAAATTTAAGTTTATCAGTTCACCAAGTAGTCAGCAGGGATGGAGAACTTGATTCTTCATAACCAAGTATAAAAGGATTTGGTTTTCAACACACAAAACTCAATGACCATTCGTTGAGGCTCTATCTCACCAAAGAATCAGAACCAATTTTGTGCAATAGTTGTTCACCTTTATGATGAGTATTTCTCAGGAGATGGAATGTCAAATCAGAATTATTTAGTGAATATGTAACTGGAAGAAAGAAAAAGAGAGAGAGAGAGAGAGAGAGAGAGTTTTTTAAAGTAAAACTTTTAATTATTATTTCAAGAATATTTTTGTTTAGTTGGAAATGTTAATATTGCATGAATATCACTGAAGGATACTGAGAAGTTCTGCCTCTGCCAAACTCATGATCAATATCACACATCTCTTTATGCTTATTCTAGCCTCATTCTTCTTCCTTTTACCATTCTTTCGGGTTGATGTTGCAATATCCATTTTACCAAATGTGTTAAGTGGAGCCAAAGTGCCTAGTTTGAATCTAATCATGAACACCAGACAACCTGACATTTAGGGACATTCTACAAAATAACTGGCCTGTACTTTTCAGGAATGTTAAAGTCATGATAGCAAGAGAGACACAGAGAAAAAGGGAGACTCAGGAATTGTTACAAATTAAAGCAGACTAAAAGACATGATAATTAAGTGCAAATCATGGTCTTGGTCTTTCTTTTGCAATAATGGACCTCATGGGAACAATTGGTGAAATCTGAATAAGTTCTATAGATAGGACCTAATTCTAATAGTGTTGAATGCATGTCAAAATCCTGACTTTGATAAATAATTGTACTGTGGTTATGCAAAATAATTCCTTAATTTAAGGGACACATTGGAATATTTAGGGGCTATCATGTCTGCAATTTGCTCTCAAACAGATCAGAAAAATCACCTGAGTATATAAAGCAAATATTAGATCTAAAGGGAGAGAGAGACTGCAATATAATAATAGTAGGGGATTTCAACACTCCACTTTCAGCAATGGGCAGATCATCCAAACAGAAGAAGAATTAATGAAGAAACATTGGACTTAAACTGCACCAGAGACCAAATGAATCTAACAGACATTTATAGAACATTTCACCCAACAGCTGCAGAGTACACATTCTTAACAGCTCATGGAACGTTCTCCAGGATAGATCATATGTTAGGCCACAAAATAAGTTTCAATACATTTCTAAAAATCAAAACCATATCAAGTATCTTTTCTGACCACAATGGAATAAAACTAGAAATCAGTAACAGAAGGGCCTTTGAAAACTCTACAAATACATGGAAATTAAACAACATGCTCCTGAATAACCAATGGGTCAATGAAGAAATTAAAAAGGAAATTAAAAAATTTCTTGAGACAACTGAAAATGGAAACACAACATTGTAAAACCTGTACAACACAGCAAAAGCAGTTCTGAGGGAAGTTTATAGAAATAAACACCTACAACAGAAAGATCTCAAATAAACAATCTAGCATTTCAGCTCAAGGAATTAGAAACACAAGAACCTAAAGGTGATTCTGACATCTTTGCAAAGGACTTGGAACAGTGCCTGACACAAAGTGTTGTAGAAAGTGTTAAATGAATAAATCTAGAAAAGCACTGTAGTCTTAATGATGTCAGAAACACCTTTAGGAACAGCAGTACTTTAAAATTTAAAGACTTAAAAAACTTTTAAAATTTTTTCTAGAAACAACTGTTTGGATTCTTATTAGTCTCTTCTTTGACCACCTTGGGATTCTTAAAGTCTCCCTTGGTAATCTCCTGCACTAATTTTATGGTCTGCTTCATATTAGGAACCTGTAAGCTGCACTGGTTTTCTACAACAAACATTTAATGCAGTTCTTTTATTTTCTTTATTATTTTCAGTTACCCAGCACATGTCTTTAGCATGAGTAAGTCAAGTGCTACAGGAGGTGTAAAGATGGGCAACATTTCTCACCTCCGGGAGTATACAAATCAGAAGAGGGAATTCAATAAGCACAGAAATGGTCATAATATAATGTGAGGTTTGGAGAAGTAAAAAGTGCAAGAAGGTTTACAAGAAGGAAAGATTACACCTAGTGGGAGGCAGCAGGGAAGGTTTCACAGAGGACGAGGCCACTGCACGAGGTTGAAGGAGGAATGAGACTTTAGTAGGCGAGCTAGACAAGGGACGGCCATGCACAAAAGACAGGGCAAGGAACAGCAGGCGGTACCTTGCGCAAGTTATTTGAAGTTTAAATAGATTTAAAGTTAAATTTTAAACCATCGTAAGCCTTCGTTTCCTTATCCATAGAACAGGCATAACAATAGTCCCCCCTCTTACAGAGTAGATGACAGGTAAATGTGATGCATGTGTATGCAGCATTTTTTTAGCACAGGGTCTGACAGTAAATGCTTATTATATGTGCTGTTTGTAATGCTATATTATTTTGGGTACACATTTATTGGAGGTTAGGTTGTGGTAGGGAACCAGCTACATGGAATGTATTGGATTAATACTGAGTGGTGGGAATGGAGGTGGGAAGGAGGGGACAAAGTCACAGTTGAGAGCCATTGCAAAGGTAGACTCTATGTGACCAACCACAGGTAAGAAGTAAAAGAAGAGGAAGCTGAGTTGATGCCAGGGTTTCAACTTGGGGTGCTAGAAGAGTGGCCATGTCCTGAAAGGGCCACAGGAAAAAGAAACCAACTTTTACTCCAGGCACTGGGCAAGTGCTTGATTCCTGTTATCTCATATTCAAAAATCATCCCTTTGGCAGGACCATACTCGAGATATACAAGAGCACTTGCTATTTACAATATCCTAAGATGAATCGTTTCTGTAATACTACAAAAGCTATTTTTTTTCAAATATGGATTTATATCAAGCTTGTTTAAAAATCTAGATTACACCTGTATGCATAAATTCCCCAAATAACATTTATATGTCTTCAAAATTGTAATGATGCAACGGCTAACTGTTTATTGAATGAGCGGTTCCCTGAGTACCAACTTTTTACTAGGTCCAATTTTCTTTCTGATTTAGTTGCCTTTAACTCAAGGTTTCCTATCCATTCTATGGGAAATAGCTGCAAGGAGAAAGCAATTCCTGGGGCATTGGTCTGTACCCCGCCACCTGGAATTTTACTGGAACCGTGGAAATGGAGGAGAATAGTTTCTCTTTTATAGCACGCCCGCTGTGCCCTCACTGGGAAGTATGTGAGAGGGCCTGGTGCTTTTCCTGAATAAATCATCTTGGCCTTAATGATCAGCCTTAGATTTTCTGGTTTAATTGAAATTGTACCCCCTGATTGAATTAGGATACTGTTTTTCTCTTTCATTTCTTTTAAACATAACTATTAATCTTTAAAAATTTAAATGGCATATTTGAGATTTTAGAAGTGAAAAAAATATTTTTCATGTGTGATTTTCCAGTGGGCCTATGAATCAGGCAAGGCAAATATTATTAATTTTATTGAGGAGGAAAGAGAGGAACACCGACTCCAAATCAGGAAATATTTAGTGTTCTTCCTCTTCCATCTGCCACCTTGCTGAATTCATTCCACACCGGTCTCCTCCCCTGTGTCCCTCAGTTCCTCAGCTGACAGTTTGGACACCCCCAGACTCAGGCTCAGGCAGTTCACAGCTGAGGAATTGAGTCTCCCTTCTGAATCTGCTTACTTTCTCTATTCCTTTGAAGCAAATGAAAAGAGGATTATCTGTTCTGACTTTTTTAAATGTTAATTTTTAACAGGTGAGTTCAGGAAGGTGGGCAGGAGAGCCAATTTATCAGCACTTTCATGGGGTCGATGGGACAGCAAAGAACTGTTGCCTCAAATGGCTTCTATGAAGACATCATGGAAAATAAAAGGCCATGGCTCCCATACTAATAATAGTGGCGTGGTCAAGAGATGTATTGTGAGACAGAACTTACAAAAGTTTCTGAGATAACCACAGAGTCTTCCAGGAGAAGTTTCCCTAGTATACTGAAGAAAGTTACCTGACCCCCATTTCTAGCTGGATTCAAGATTCTTTTGGTCTGGACACAGTTGAAATCATTGGTGCTATTTCTGAATAATACTTTTCTACCAATGAGACAAACACTGGTCCAAATTTTTGCTTTGCATTATTTGGTAAACCCATAAAAATGGTTTGAAATGACTTCCATATACAAAAGAGAAGTTCACAAAGAAAAAACTATATTTTATATAATACATCATGGGATTAGAGAGAAAAAAAGAAAAAAATTTATTTTAAATAATTTTTGTTTAAAACCCCTAGGCAGAATATTAGCAGATTATTTTTGTCTCCCTTTACCTTTTCTCTTAAGCCATGTCTGTTTAATTAAAAATACAATGGAGATAATTATCTACCTTCACGAAATTTTCCTAGTGACACAACTTTTAAAAATGATGAAAAAGGAAATATGCTAATTATATATTTCTCAATTTCTTGTTTCTCAGTCTTCAAGGCTGGTTCTGTAGTTTTTTTCTTTTTAACATTTTAAATAAAATAACTGGTTATTTCCATAGTTAATTAGCTTTGCATTTTTTTTCTCTCTACTTGAAACTACTTCAAAAGTACACATAAATATTAAAAATATTGAATGGAATAGTAGATCCAGTCTAAAAGTCAACTGTAGAAGCAGTATTCTCTCTGCAAACTGGTTTCCATCATGTGGCTATTGGCTTGCTAAACTTAGTCCACAGTTTTGGATGAGAAGGACATTTTTGGTCAGTAGGAAACATGCTTTAAGCATGAGATTGATGGCAGAGTTCAAGTCACATTTACTATAAATCAGTTGTAAAATGTGACTTAAACTTGCTTTCAGAATTGGTGTCATAGTTGTTCTCTTGCTCCTAGTGACATCTGGCTTAGCATTCTCTTTTAACTTGTTTCCTGGTATCACAATCTTCCATTTATGGAGATGACTTCTGTGACTCACTGGATTTTTGGAAAAAATCTAACTGGACTTTTCTTTTCTAACAGATCAGTCACCATACTTCTGAAATACAGTAACTAAAAAGAATTCAAGTCATGCACAATCATGTTACTGGAAATCCTGTGAGTCGCCTATGCTGCTAGGATGGAGCCAGAGGCTCCTTATCTGAAAGCATTGGATTCATGATATCTGGAAGGTCTACAAATCACAGTGGTTATTTGCAAAGATGTTCTTTCTTTTTTCTATTTCTCTCTTTTCCTCTATAAGAAGAAAATAAAATGTGTAGGCCCATTAATCTGCACAGGTCAGTCTCACTGATAGGGCATATTCTTGGAAAAAGTAAATTTGCAGTTCAATTGGCACATGACACACAAATAAGGGGCAAAATGCCCAGACCATTTCCCTTTTAGCAATTATAAAGACCTAAGTACTAATGAAGCTATTGGAATCATTTGTCTTGGGTTATTTTAAAATTTAAGGAAAGACAATGTATGTTTCCAAAATTAATCCAGTGGGCTTAATTTGGCTTTAAAAACCTATCATAAATATTACAATCTAAGATGAGATAATTACAAAGATTTAGATGACAATACATACTGTTCTCTTATTTTTGTAAGTGGGTATTTTGCCTACAAGCTATATTTGAGATACATCATTGGAGTAAAATGTTCAGATTCCATTCAATATTTTTAATGTTTATGCTTTTTTGAAGTAGTTTCTAGTAGAGAGAGAAAAAAAGGCAAAGCTAATTAACTATGGAAATAGCCAGTTATTTTATTTAAAATGTTAAAAAAAAAAACCACACAAAAAAAGGCTACAGAACCAGCCTTGAAGACTGAGTTTTACAACAGTGGTACTCAGACAAATTTTTAGTGTAAAATGAGTTAATACTCCTTTCTCAATTAGTTTTTCTCATCGGCTGTTTCGCATCATCTCTGTTCTAAAGAAGTTAAAATGTTATTTTGAAGACTGAAGTGAGGGAAAGAGATTGGACCTGAAGATATTTCCTTGACTAGAACCGTTGCTAGTATTTTAAGCAGGAGAGCAAATATTGAATGAACCGGCGGTGAGGCACACAGTTGCAGTCTGCTCTCCCTGGAGAGTCACAAGAACAATAGCAGAGAGGACACGCATTTTAGTATTTGGAGAAGAAAAGCCAGTGCCTGCTAGTTTTAGCTCACGTTCACAGGTACCTAAAATATAAAGTATGAAGGGTGGCATCAGTATATGCTCTGTCTAAGCGTTTCCTAGATTTGTTTTTTTCAAATTTTCGGAACTTTCAAGTGCCCTTCTAGAAGTTTGTTGAAAGCGGACTGGTGCAGCCTTGGCGTGAATTCACAGCTGTTTAACATCTCAACGCTTGCAAGGAACTCGGCTGTAATTGGTCCCAAAGCCAGTTTGAGCTGTCTTGCCACGCCACAGGAACTCACGACGTCGCTTGGGCTAAGGCATGTCGCAGACAACTTCTATAAACCCTGATACGGATTCTTTTTCCAGGCATTGTGGACAGGGCAATTTAGTGACTGCTAAAAACTTAAGTTTCAAGTTCCCAAGTGGAAACTTGCAATTCTTTGAGCAGAGAAGAGATGGTCTGGAGTTTGAAGAATACCTTGGGAGGCTTCAGGACACACACAAAGGGGACGCTTTGCACGCAGAGCATTTGCAGGAATGCACCGTGTTGGCCAGCAGTGTTTCTGTGCTAAAAGTTTTCAAGAGTTAGCAGAAAGCATACTTTCTTCTTCTTTAACTTCTCTTTCCTCAGACCGCGTTATAGTCATCCTGTGATGTGAGGTGTGCGTTTTAAGCGGCATGGCTTAAACGTGGGTGTATAGGCTCATTCCAGGGAGAATCGAGGACACATTTAGCAATAACTTACAACGCACTGGGACCAAAAAATGTTACCGTAGCTTTTTCCTGATGTTTTTATCCACTAACAAAATATTAGCGTGAAATAATTGTACTGTAGGTTAGTAACAAAACAAATAGGGATTGCACATGTGCATTTAATAACACCTGAAAATACATAAAAAGAAGTCAAAATACATACAATTTCAGATGACCTTGGAAATGCTACACAAGTATATCGTGAAGATTAGGGAGCAAAGCACTGGAAAATTACTTCGAAACAAAAGGAAAGTTTCTCAACTCACAAGATGAAATTTTTTATTTCCGTGTAAGAGGAAACTAATCAGATAGTTATTTTCCTGAAACAGAGCGTTCCAAATGGGAGTTGGGGGGGGGGGAGGGAACAACAATCTGTAATGCTGCATGATCTTGTTGTAATTTTCCAATATTTTTAAAAGGTGGAAAATAAAATTAAGAGGGTTGGAGACGTTAAGCAAAAAATTTGGATTCCAACAATATGAATCGGGAAGTTGAAAGTAAAAAAACAGCTACGCACTGCCTTTATTATTCCTCATAAAAGCTATGGCTGGAGGAGCTCAGGGCATCAGAGTCTCTGTGGCGCAATCGGTTAGCGCGTTCGGCTGTTAACCGAAAGGTTGGTGGTTCGAGCCCACCCAGGGACGAGTCTCGTTTTATGAGCTGCTGTCCGGCAGTTTTGCACAGATCGCAGAATCAAGGCCTCTGGGCTAAAGTGGGGTGGATGGTCCGAGGACCGGAGCAGAGAAACCGGCGATTCACGTCGCGCGGCCCACCGGCGGGTGCTCTTCGGCTTCCAGCGGTGCTGGGGGTCCCCCCTCCAGCCGCCTCCCTCCCCCGGCGCCAGGTGAGGGCCGCCTGCCCGGCGCACGGGGCTCGGCCTAGCCAGGCTGCCGAGCGGGCGGGGCGGCGAGCGCCGGGGGCGCGCGGAGGCTGCGCGTGCCCGCCAAGCGCGCGCCCGCCGCCCCAGCCCGGGGCGTCCCCGGAGGCTCGTTCGCGCGCGGGCGCGCCCCCGCCGGGCCCTGCTTCGGGACCCCTGGAATCCCACGGGGCCGCTAAATGCGGGTATTTTTAAGAGTGTCAAGTTCAACCTGCAAACTGCTTTAAAATTCTCGTTTCTTTTGTTTGTTTCCCGTCAGTGTAAACACGTACTCAGTCTGCGACTTAACACGAATTGTTCCTGGCGTTAATAAATTCAGGAATAATTTTTGTCATAATAAATCCTTTACGTGGACCTATATTACAACAGTGTGATTGTTAAACTTAAAAAAAAAACAACTGTGAGAAAAGTTAAAAGTGAAGCTGCTACCATATTTTTGCTTCAACATTTTATAAGTCTATTGCCTTTTATTTCACAAAATGCTAATCCTTCTCAAAATAGTTACCTTGAATTAGTCTTGATTCTCTAAACATGCACTGCCTTTGAGAAGTAATCATAGTTTCATCGTAATAATTATTGTCTTGGGTATAGATTGCAGGAATTTTGGAAGACAGTTTTGAAGAAAAGAATAAGAACCGTTGTGCCTTGTTCCTGCAAATATATAGTTTTATACTCTTTTTAAAAATATTTTTCTCTAGGTCAACATATTAATAAAGGCCAATATTTTGTGAGTGCTCACTACTTGCAGGCTCTGTTGGAAGTGCTGTCATGCATTAACGTATGTAATCCTCACAACCTGTCCAGGTCCTATTACTGCACAGATGAGGCAACTCAGGACAGCTGAGTGATTTGCCTGAGGTTGCAGTTATTAATAGTTTGGGACCCAGGTACTCCGGCCCAGAGCCAGAGCTTGTCACTGTTGCTCTACCTAAAGTTCTCTCCTTTAAAATACAGCTACTCAATTAATGAGTCAATTTAAAACCAAAAGTGAGGTTTTAATTGGTTTTTATGAAGTTTTACTAATATTGTGCTCCAAATCTTGTCAAGGGGGTTAAAAAAAACCCCAAAAAACCCCACAACACAACATTCATGGAATGCTAAAGGGCATTGTTAAATTACCAATTTTTTTGTGCTGCTACATTTTACTCAAATGAAAACTGTGTGGTAACATGAAATCTTCCTGGAAAATGTGTCTTTGGGAAACAATTTGATTGCATTTAGATGGAGAAGGCAACATTAGAGATAGAGGCAGACAAAATCTGGAAAAGAAATGGAATAAATTCAAGCACTAGGGAGCTAGTCTAGAGTCTAGGGATTCTTTGACCCCAAGTTGGTGTTTGGGAGTTGGTGCACCCATGTAGACCTCTGTTTCAGGACCCTTTTATGAAATACTACCAGTGTTTGCGCTTGATAGATGCCTAGGCGGCAGTTTTTAAATTTGATCCCACATTTCTAAGTATATTCTATTTCTTTCTGTTTGGGGGATTAATAGGTTTTAGAGACCAGAAAATAAAGAAGAAGAATTAAATGAGAATAGACACAGGGCACTGAGTGCAAAACTGCCCTCTGATATTAAATAGTTGATATTATGTGGACAAATGCTTAGGGCATTTCCTTGGAGTTGACTCTTACAGACTGGTAAGATAGATAGGAAACATTTTAGAAAAATTGCTTAAATATGTATAGATGCATTGGCTTTGCAAAATTTTAATGTGTATTGGTTGTAGATATTGTAATAAATACTATTTCTGGGGAGCATCATTTTGTCATTAATTTCTTAGATCCAAAATGCCAACCAAACCCAGATATACGTCGAGATCATTTAGAGCATTAATTAAAGGCTGAATAGCATTTACTTATGTTGTATATCTGAATATGTAAATATGTAATATGTTCCTACTATTGCTAATAAACCATTGTATATTTAGTTGCACATATAAAATCAGAGGGGAACTCACTGAAGTAATGTAAAAGGATGAACCAATTGCTATAGTTTAAAATCTCATTAGAGAATGTAATATTCATATAATTCAGCAAACGACAAAATAGGTAATCAATAGACAAAAATCAAAGATCTTTCAGAAAAGTTATAGAAATCACCCATTTAAAATATTTTTATAATGCAAGTGTTTCTTTAGACCACAACGGAGGCTGGGAGGAAACCACAAGGTTAATGTCTCTGTTTTCATGTCCAACACTTGTGTCTGAGGTCATGTGATGCAAAGTTTAGAAAAAAAAGCCTGAAGATGTTTACGTGCCCTGTTTATGCATGCATAAAACATGATAATGAATAATGCAAATATGAACTTGAATTTTATATCTCTGAATTTCTGTGGACACAAGGCCTAAAATATTCAACTTACAGCTACAAGTGACAGAACAGGGATAAATTGGTTGTAGAATAAGCTATAATACATTTAACTAGAAAATAGTTTAAGAATTTGAAACATTTTGAGTAATTAACAATGTTAATTTTGTCCACTGCACTATTTCATTTAAAGTGCTTCAGGTTGATCATTTTTGGTAGTGTCAGTGTATTTTATGACTTTATGCACTGGAAATAAATGTTGTATTTATAGGAATAAGGTGAGAACCACACTTGTAAATCAATCTAAATACTTAAACCTTATGTTATTTATTTTTAACTTTTTTACTGAGGTAAAGCATACATATATAATTTACCATCTTTATTATGTTAAGCGTACAGATCAGTGATAATAAATACATTTTTACTTGTTTTCCCCCTTCCTCTCCCCTTCTCTTTTCTTCGCAGCCCCTAGCCACTAGTAACCACCAATCTACTCCATATTTTCATGAGAGCCGCTCTTTCTAGCTCCCACATAGGATATGAACATGTGATATTTGTCTTTCTGTGCTTGGCTTATTTCACTTAACATAATGGCCTCCATTTTCATCCATGTTGCTGCAAATGACAGGATTTCATTCATTTTTGTGGCTGAATAATATTCTGTGTAAATATATATATCATATCATATCATATCATATTTTCTTTATCCATTCATCCACTGATGAGCACTTAGGTTGATTCCACATTTTGGCTATTGTGAACAGTGCTACAAAAACACAGGAGTGAAGATATCTCTTTGATATATTGATTTCCTTTCTATTGGATATATACCCAGTAGTGGAATTGCTGGATCATATGGAAGTTCTATTTTTAGTCTTTTTTCTATAGTGGTTGTATTAATTTACATTTGCAGCAACAGTGTATGAAGGTTCCTCTTTCTCCACATCCTCACCGACATCTGTTATTGTCAGTCTTTTTCATATAAGATATTTTAACAGGGGTGAGATGATATTGCATTGTGGTTTTGGTTTGCATTTCTCTGGTAGTTAGTGATGTTGAACATGTTTTCATATACTGGCTGGACATTTGTTTGTCTTCTTTTGAGAAATATCTGTTAAGGGCTTTTGCCCATATTAAAATAAAAAAAAATTTTCTTTTGCTATTGAGTTGTTTGAATCCCTTATGTATTCTGATTATTAATCTCTTATCAGATGAAGAGTTTGCAGATATTTTATCCCATTTTGTGGGTTGTCTATTCACTTTGTTGATTGTTTCTTTTGCTGCACAGAAACTTTTTAGCTTGATATAATCTCAATTGTCTATTTTTGCTGTGGCTGTCTGTACTTTTGAGGCCTTACACAAGAAATCTTTGTCCAGACCAAAGTTTTCTTCTAGTAGTTTCATAGTTTCAGGTCTTAGATTCAAGGCTATAATCCATTTTGATTTGATTTTTGTATATGGCGAGAGATAGGGGTCTAGTTTCAGTATTTTTATAGCTTAAATTTTTAATAAAAATTATTAAAATTTTTATTGATTGAAATATAATTTAAAAGGGAACTTTATTAAGCATAAATTCACATAGAAATGTACACAAATCATTAAGAATACAACCACATACATTTTTACAAAGTTAATAGACTTTTGTAACCAGCACCTACATCAATGAATAAAACAATAACAACATCCCAGAAGTCCCTCTTGTGTCCTTTTACCAGTCACCAAAATATAACTTTCAAACTAGAAATATATGGAATATTTGGTTAAAATGTGAATTTTAAGTTGTCAGGACTGAAAAATAAATTTACTACTAAACCCTATGTCTTAGTCTGCTCAGGCTGCTATAATAAAACACCATAGACTGTGTGGCTTAAACAACAGATATTTCTTTCTCACAATTCTGGAGGCTGGGAAGTCCAAGATCAAGGTGCCAGCAAGATAGGTTTCATTCTGTTGACTCTTCTCTTGACTTGTAGGAGGCTGCTGCTATCTTGCTGTGTGCTTGCATAACCTCTTCTTTGCTCGTGCACCTGGGGCAGGGATATCTAGTTCTCTGGTATTTCTTATTGTAAAGGCACTAATCCCATCATAAGGGCCTCACATTCATGACCTCATTTAACCCTAATTACCTCCCAAGGCCCCATCCCCGAATTCCATCGCATTGGGGACTAGGGTTTTAACATATGAATTTTGGAGGGACATAAACATTCAATTTATAACACCCTATCAGAGGAGTACTTACAGTTGAAGATTAGAAGAAATAATGGAAATTAGAAATCAATTTTCCATGCCTACTTACTTATGACCTAACCATCTATGATAAACTTGGTAAGAATAAATTTGTGCTATTGAGGCAGAAAATATGAAAAATTTGCTATTTATTTAAAGTGTTTATTTTTATCTATAAGCAAATAGAAAGTGCTCCTACCCCTACCCATCAAACTATATAAAATTAAGACAACCTTTTAGAAATGATTATGGCATTTAAATTAATTCCATTTTAATTTTTGAAAATACAGAATAAATTTTAAAACCAAGATGAGATTTGATATTAAAAGGTGGTGTAGGAGAAGAGAACTCAATAGTTTCCCAAGTAATATATCCTAAAATCTTAAGAATTTTAATCTAGAGTCCTCTATTGGAGGAAAACAAATAGTTTCCTGTCATTTTGAAACTATAAATAAATATAAAGGGAAATCCAGAGCTGTATGAAAAAAAGCTATGTTTAAAGTTGTGGAAAGTCCAGAAATACCACTGAGGAAAGGCATTCAAGAAAGGTCAGTGTATAAGAATCTAGTGCAAAGTTTTACTTTCTTTTTTCAAAAAAAATTCTTCATTGTTATTATTAAAGTATTATATGACTAAGGTTATATAATCAATATCTGTAAAAGTGTAACTACAGTGATGATTATTGCAACAATATTTACAATAGTGAGAAACTTTAAACAAGATTAAATATCAAACACCAATGGAAACAGTTAAATAAATTGTAGTATATTCTTTAGACATTGGAATAACATCTAAAAACATTTACAGAGATGTTTATACAATGTTCTTCAAAAACAAGGCCTTTGGATGATGTTAAAATGTAGCATTAGGTACAAAAAGCTGGATACAAAACTTCTCAAAAAGTGTGATCTCAATTTTGTAATGAGACTGAATTACTTATATAGGTGATCTATAAGTATTTCTTTTTTTTTTCTTTCAGAGACAGTTTCTCACGCTGTCACTGGGCTAGAGTGCAGTGGCATCATCATAGCTCACTGCAACCTTAAATTCCTGGGCCCAAGCAATCTTCTTGCTTTAGCTTCCCCAGTAGCTGGGACTACAGGCATGCACCACTATGCCTGGCTTTTTTTTTTTTTTTTTAACTTTTTCTAGAGATGGATAGATAATGAATGAAATACTTCAAGATGAGATCATCTGATTTTTTTCTTTTTTATACTTTTCTTTCCAAATTATCTGTAATTAGTACATATTACTATTATTTGTTAACATTTTTTCTAATATAAAAATATATCTGAACTCATACTCTATGTATAATTTTGAATACTGCTTTCCTCTCTTAAAATTATGTAACAGTCTGGGTTCTCCAGAGAAACAGGAACAATATATATTTGCTATAAGGAATTTGCTTATCTGATTATGAAGGCTGAGAAGTCCATGATCTGCAGTTGGCAAGCTGAAGGCCCAGGAGAGCCAGTGGTTTAGTTCCAGTCTGAATCTGAACTGATTGGATGTGGCCTGCCCACAGCAGGGAGGGCAACCTTCTTTACTCAGTCTACCAATTCGAATGTTACTTTCATTCAGGAACACCCTCACAGACAAACCCAGAAAGCATTTAACCAAATATCTAGGCACCCTGTGGTTCAGTCAAGTTGATACATAAAATTAACCATCACAAATTATGTTGAGGGAGAATAGAGGGCCCAGAAATAAACCCTCAAATATATAATAAAATGACTTTCAGCAAGGATGCTGAGACCATCCGATAGAGAAAGGACATATTTTTTAACAACTGATGTGGGAAAACTGGAAATCCACATGTCAAAGAATGAAGTTGGACCCTTATTTTATACCCTGTACAAAAAGTATCTCACAATTAGTCAAAAGACCTCAGTGTAAGACCTAAAGGTGAAAAACTAATAATAGTAAACAGGGAAGAAGCTTTATGGCATTGGATTTGACAATGTTTTCTTGGATATGACACCAAAAGCATAGGTAACAAAAGAAAAAATAAATAAATTGGACTACTTTAAAATTTAAAACTTCTGTGCAGAGGATACTATCAACAAAGTGAAAAGGTAATTCACAGAATAGGAGAAACTATTTAAAAATCATATATCTCATAAAGAGTTAATATCTAGAATATAGAAGGAGCTTCTACAACTCAAGAACAAAAAAACTAATCAACCCAATTAAAAAGTGGGAAAAGGACTTGAACTGACCTTTCTCTAAAGAAGATATACAAATGGCCACTATGCACATGAAAAAGTGGTCAACATCATTAGTGCTAAGGAAATGCAAATCAAAACTACAATGAAGGCCAGGTGTAGAGTCTCACGCCTGTAATCCTAGAGGCTGAGGCGGGAGGATTGCCTGAGCTCAGGAGTTCGAGACCGGCCTGAGCAAGAGCGAGACCCTGTCTCTACAAAAAAGAAAAATTAGCCAGGCATGGTGGTGCACGCCTATAGTCTCAGCTACATGGGAGGCCGAAGCAGAAGGATTGCTTGAGCCCAGGAGTTGGAAGTTGCAGTGACCTATGACAACACTGCACTCTACCTGGGGCTACAGAGTGAGAATCTGTCTCAAAAACAAAAAACTACAATGAGATACCACCTCACATACATTAAGATGGTTACTATGCAAACAAAACAAAACAAAAAGCAAAATAACAAATGTTGATGAGGATATGGAGAAATTGGAACCCTTGTGCACTGTTGGTGGGAGCATAAAATGGTGCAGCCACTACGGAAAACAGCATGGCAGTTCCTCAAAAAGTTAAAAATAGAATTATCCTATGATCCAGCAATTCCATTTCTGAGCACATGCTCAGAGGAACTGAAAGCAGAGTCTTGAAGAGATATTTGTATACTCAGGTTCATAGCAGCATTATTCACAATACCCAAAAGGTAGAAGCAACCCAAGTGCCCGTTGACATTGGTACATGATGAATGGATAAACAAAATGTGGTATATACATACCATGGAATGTTATTCAGCCTTAAACGGGAGAGAAATTCTGACACACACCACAATGTGGATGAATCTTGAGGACATCATGCTAAGTGACATATGTCTGTGACAAAAAGACAAATATTGTGTCAGGTACATGGAGTGGTCAGATTCATAGAGACAGAAAGTAGAATGATGGTTGCCAGGGACTGGGGAAGGGGGAGTGGAGAATTATTGTTAAGTGAGTATAGAGTTTTAGTTTTGTAATATCAAAAGAGTTCTGGAGATTGGTTGTACAACAAAGTGATTGTACTAACACTACCGAACTGCACACTTAAAAATGGCTAAGATGGTAAATTTTATGTTATGTATTATATATTTTTACCACAATTAAACATTTTTTAAAATAAAAATTATATTGAGGAGATTTGTTCCCCTTTATCACATGAGACAGCATAGTATTGGTGTAAGGATAGATAAATAGGCCAATGGAAACAATTGAGAACCCAGAAACAGATTTAAGGATCTTTAATTAAAAAGAAAGTTGGGCTCTCAAGGAAGAGAAGCATAACTCTCCACTCCTTAAGTGTGTGCTGTTCAAACTCACTTCCTTTGAAGAGTTCAGTGTGGAAAGAGGAACTTTACATGGAGAAACCTGACAGACACTACCTCATCCGGATGATCAAGGTCAACATCTGCAGTGATAAGTGACAATGACGGTGTGTACCCCTCATGTGATGCAGCACTTCACCTCTGTGGTCTTCCTTCGGAAAATCCACAATCCCAGGCTATTCACAATGAAAACATCAGACAAATTTCAATAGAGGGTCATCCCACAAAATACTTGACCAGTACAACTCAAAACTCAAGGTCCTCAAAACACATACCATACACCTGAGGCTGTGTCAACTACGGGTACAACTGGGCCCACTACTTGATAGAAATTGTGGTTGTACAATATCATCCTCTAGGATCTGTCTGGTTTTTGCGAAGGTCAGGCTAGCTGAAGATACGATGAGGACCTCCACTATACCCTTGGAATCTTCACAGGTGTAGTAAACTCTGCCATACTCCTTGCAATGTGATATTGTTTTTTATTTATTAGCTAAGCTGAAGCAGGACGAGGTACTTTTAGAGTCTCCATTCAGTCTCTCCTGCTAGGATAGCTCAAGCACCACATGCCAAAGAACCAATGTGGGTCATTCTGCCAGCTACCATGCTGTGTCCACTCCAATTACGCATTTATGCATTAAGTGCTGCTAGGTAATCCATGAAGCCAGGACTCCATTTATTACCTGGCTTATGAAGGTGCCCACTCTAACGGAGGGGGGAATAATGACACTTTGGGTCCTTGGGTGTCAATGTTAATTCAAACCCTGTGTCCAACAGTCCTTGAAATGTCTGGGAATTCCTCTTTCCCCAGTGTACCCAAGTAAATGGTCATATGTCCCTTTGGGGAAAGGGCTGGGGGAAGCTTTATTATACATGCTCAGCATCAGTCCCAAATATCCTCTCTTGGCTTCTGCTAGTGCATGTTAGCTTGGTGCTGTGGCTCCTTTTGGGGGTGTAACCTCTTCTCTCCCTCAGCAGGCTGGATCATGCTATGACCGAACCCTACTTTTTCTCTGATGGCTGGGAGGAGAGGGGACCCTACTATTCTCTGATGGCTGGGTCTCAGGGGAATGCCTGTGGTCTTGCAAGGCAGAAGACTCTGCATCACTTTCAAGCAAGGAGGGAGTGCTAGCTTTTGACAGGGCGAAGTGGGCCACTTCTGCAAGCCCAGAGCGTGGGGAGAATGTGGTAATTCAAGATGTCCTCATCCCATGCATTGAGGTCAACTTCTTCCCAATGGACGAAGCCCTTGGGCAGCAGCCTGGCCTAGCTTGAGCATTTGACCTCCTCTGAAGCTCTGTTACCCTTATCCTTGAGAACTGGTCTTGATCCTTGGCCTTTTCTGGTGTCCACTCATAGGAGATGAGAATCTCTTTATATGGCGCCAAAGAGGCCGTCTGATTTCGTGCTTATCCTTAACTGGTAATTCATGAACCTCAGCCTTTCATTGTCTTTCTCTGTCCTCAGCAACAGCCAATTCCATAACCCTTGTAATTCCCACCTTCCCTCAAGCTCCAGAGACACCGCACCTGCCAGTGCATCCCCTTTCACCAGTATCCGACCCCAGTGCACACTGGGAATGTTTTAATAACTGTGCCACTTCCTCACACCCCAGTGACAGGTCCTCCATGCCTGCTGGCCAGTGGGTGATCCAGCACCACAATCTCATCTCAAAGCCACCTTCCTAGGACCATTTCTAGCACCAGCTGCTGCAGGTCAGATGTCCTTGGGAACTGAGGCTCTGAGATCTGCACAGAGGAGTCTATGGAGGCGCGTTCCCAGAAACAACCCCCTGGAGGGAGCAAGGGAAGCGATAGGCTTAGGCAGAGGGAGGAGGTGAACTGTGATGCGGCTGATGCCAGGCACCCAGCTAAGGAGCACTGAGGCTGAAATAGCCCTTCAGAGATGCACCGGATCAAAGCACAAGGGCTGGATCTCTGAATCCCTGCATCAGCCAGTCATTGGCAGTGGGCTGCCCTTGAAGAAGGGGCATGAACTTACGTGAGGCAACTTCCTTTGACCAAGGACAATTCCAGAGGGTGGAGTCAGCTGTGAGTCATGGGCAGCCAATAAATACTCCCAGCAATAGCCTTGGACTTGAAGGAGGCCTGGGTGAGGGGCCGTAGTATCCACTGCATAAATCTCCTAGGGGTTTTTTTTTATTATTATTCCTTTTATGTTTATTATTTCTTTCTGTATTCCTTAATTCATTGCTGGTTTTGTTCTTCTTTTCTCAAGTTACATGTTTAGTTTATATAGTTTAAGTTTTTAAAACACTTTTTGACTTAAAAGTTATTTAGGAGAAGTTTAAAAGTTTTTCAAGTAGTGACTCAATTGATAAATGTTGTGTGTGTTCTGACTCCACTGACCGGCCATTCTCCCATCTCTGTCTCTCTCCTCAGGCCTCCCTATTCTCTGAGATACAGTAATACTGGAATTAGGCCAATTAATCACCCTACAATGACCAGTGATCAAAAGGAAGAGTCGCAAGTCTCTCACTTTAAATCAAAAGCTAGAAATGGTTGAGCTTAGTGAGGAAGGCATGTCCAAAGCCAAAATAGGCTGAAAGCCAAGTCTTTTGTGCCAAAGAGTTGGCCAAGTCGTGAATGCAAAGGAAAAGTTCTTCAAGGACATTATTTAATAAAAGTGCTATTCCATTCAGCACACAAGCTAAACAGCCTTATTGCTGACATGAAGAAAGTTTGAGTGGTCTGGAGAGATCAAACCAGTCACAACATTCCCTTAAGCCAAAGCCTAATCCAGAGCAAGGCCCTAACTCTCCAATTCTATGATGGCTGACAGAGGCGAGGAAGCTGCAGAAGAAAAGTCGTAAGCTAGCAGAGGTTGATTCACAAGATTTAAGGAAAGAAGCCGTCTCTATAACATAAAAGTGCAAGGTGAAGCAGCCAGTGCTGAGGGAGAGCTGCAGCAAGTTATTCAGAAGATCTAGCTATTAATAACACAATTGATGAAAGTGGCTACACTAAACAACAGGTTTTCCATGTAGTTAAAATAGCCTTTTCTATTGGAAGTACATTGGACATTTCGGACTTTCGTAGCTGGAGAGGAAAAGTCAATGCCTGGCTTCAAAGCTTGGAAGGACAGCTGACTCTCTTGTTAGAAGCAAGCTAATGAAGGTATTGACTTAAAGTTGAAGCCAGTGCTCATTTACCATTCTGAAAATCCTAGGGCACTTAGAATTCTGCTACATCTACTCTGCCTGTGCCCTGTGAATGGAACATCAAATCCTGGATGGCAGTGCATCTGTTTACAGCATGGTTTACAGAATATTTTAAGCTCACTGTTGAGACCTGCTCAGGAAAAAAGATTCCTTTCAAAATATCACTGCTCATTGACAATGCACCTGGTCACCCAAGAGCTATGATGGAGAGGTACAAAGAGATGAATGTTGCTTTCATGGGTGCTAACACAACATCCATTCTGCAGCCCATGGATCAAGGAATCATTTTGACTTTGGAGACTCATTATTTAAAAAATACATTTTGTAAGGCTATGCTGCCTTAGTAATTCCTCTGATGGATCTGGGCAAAGTAAATTGAAAGCCTCTGGAAAGAGTTCATCATTCTAGATGCCATTAAGAACATCCATAATCCATGGGAGGAGGTCAACATATCAACATTAACAGTAGTTTAGAGGAAGTTAATTCCAACCCTCATGGATGATTTTGAGGGCTTTAAGACTTCAGTGGAGGAAGCAACTGCAGATGAGGTGGAAATAGCAAGAGAACTAGGATTAGAAGTGGAGCCTGAAGACGTGACTGAATTGCTGCAGTCTCACGATGAAACATGAACGAAGGAGGAGTTGCTTCTTGTGGATGGGCAAAGAAACTGGTTTCTTGCCACAGCCAGCCTTCAGCAACCACCACCCTGATCAGTCAACATGGAGGCAAGATCCTCACCAGCAAAAAGATTATAACTCACTGAAGGCTCAGATAATCATTGGCATTTTTTTAGCAATAAAATATTTTCAAATTAAGGTATGTCCATTGTTATTTAGGCATAATGCTGTTGCACACTTTATATACTACAGTATGGTGTAAACATAACTTTTACATGCCTTGGGAAACCAAAAACTTTGTGTGACTCACTTCATTGCAATATTAGCTATATTGTGGTGGTCTGGAACCAAACCTGTAATATCTCCAAGGTACACCTATACAAGTTTTGGGTGGATATATATTTTCATTTGTTTGGGATAGACAACTAGGAGTGCAGTTACTGGGTCAGATGGTAACCCCATGTTGAACATTTCGAGTAACTGCCAGACCGTACATGCTTTTTTGCATATTAGTCTCTCAGTGTCTTGGTGCTTTTTTCTATCGATTTGTATGAGCTCTTTACATAGGCCAATATTAACCTTGTATATTTCCAGAAAGCATTTCATCCCTGTATACTGCTTGCCTTTAATTTGGGTAATGGATTCTTTTGGTGTGTAAATATTTTTAATTTTTCTATTGCTGGTTCTATTAATATTTTATTTTTAAATCATTTCATTGTTACTAAACTTTAAAAAATATTCCTCTGTATAATTTGATAAGTATTAATATTTGTTTTCTTGTAATTCTTCTATAATTTGATCTTTAAAAATATTTTATTACTTTATTTAGTTTGATTGAACGATGTGAGATTAAGATTTAAATGGATTTTCACTCCCAATTATCTAACCAGTTGTACCATTACCATTTTCTTAACACCTCCTCCCTCTCCTACTGTCTTAAATTTGCCTCTTTTATCCATTATTAATTTTTTACACGTCCTAGTCTGTTTTGATCCGCATATCTATTCCTCACCAATACCGCATTATTTAAATAACTGAAGGTTTATAATATGTTTCATATCTAGAAAAACAGCCATTTTCTCTCCAACTTAGAACCTCACATTTAATTAATCATTTTACTCAAAAATTTTTTAATGACTCTTATTTTTTTCCAGATGTTTCCCAGATTTTTCCAAAATTTTATTAAGTTTTCTAAATACTATTGGAATATTTATTGTGCTTTCGTGAAATGCTTGATTTAACTCGAAGAGACTTGACATTGTAATAGCAGCAAATTTTGTCATCGAGGAAGCTGGTATGTCTCTCTAGTTACAGCATTTTGAAATAGCTGGGCCAAGCATTGTACTCATTTTATGCAAATCACGTATTGTTTACTCCCCACAGGGGCAGATCAGGTTTTGTGGGGCCTATAGCTTATGAAATTTTGAAGATTTTTTTAAAGAAAAAGAATGCAAAATTACCAACACAAATTAAAAGTCCTGAATCTTAGAAGGAGCCCATGCAAGTGACAGGCTCTGGGGATTCCTTAGTTTTACAGGCAATGGGCTTTTTTTTTTTTTTTTTTTTTTTGAGACAGAGTCTCACTCTGTTGCCCGGGCTAGAGTGCTGTGGCATCAGCCTAGCTCACAGCACCCTCAAACTCCTGGGCTCAAGCAATCCTTCATGCCCGGCTATATTTAGTTGGCCAATTAATTTCTTTCTATTTTTTAGTAGAAAATAAAATAGTAGAATAGTAGAAAAAAGTCTACTATTTTTTAGTAGAGATGAGGTTTCACTATTGCTCAGGCTGGTCTCAAACTCCTGACCTTGAGTGATCCACCCACCTCGGCCTCCCTGAGTGCTAGGATTATAGGCACGAGCCACCATGCCTGGCCCAGGAAATTAGCTTTTGCTCACAGGTACGTTTTTATTACTCTTGTGGGTGACGCCTCCTGTTATTACATACTTTTCATGTTATCTTGCATTCCTATAGGATTAAAGAAATCATACACCAAACTTAGAAAATACTTTGAAAAAACTTTTCTGTTTTTCCATTTTAGAATTTCTATACCAATAATCATACTATACACAACTAGCAATAATTTTATATCATTCTTTTTTCCCCCTACATCTTAAACTTTTTGAAGGAACGAACTATATATGGTAGGTAATTAATAAATGTTTGTTAGTGATGACTGATAAACTAAACAAAAGAGTATATTTATTGAGGCCACAGCTGGAAAAATTTGTTACTTATCAAATTTCATGCTTCGGATAGAACAAAATTGTGCCCATAATGCAGAGTGGAGGCTGTAGACCTGTATATTTATGTTTTAAATAAAATATATTTTATTGGTGTATATAATAACATACTTTGCATTTTAGGTTGTGCTTTTAATATAATTTTAATGCTCTAAACTCAGAGTATACTTATAAAGACTTTTCAATGGTCTTTATTCCAGAAATTATTCAAGAAACTTTGTATTTGGCCTAGATTCCTAGACCAAAAATAGATAGCCAAAGGGGAAGGAAAGCTTCCTAAAAAAATAGTTTTGAGACCATAAATCAATAACTAGGCTAAAAAGTCTCACTAGGGACTTACTCTATTTACAAAACAAATGAGAAATATCGGAAAGGTTATTTGGTGTATGTCTCCTACTACTACAGCATTTTATAAGATAAGGGATCAGATTTTTATAGGCCATTTGAAAACCACATATAGTAGAAATTTCAAGAGACAAGTTATTTAGAATTTCTGCTTTCCTCTTTAATTTCTTTGAATTCTAATGCCAGATATTGTACAAGGTCAGAAAAATGGACAATTCAAGCGATTTATTAGTTAATTAAATGGACTGTCTTCTTTGTGGCTGGCACAAGTTTTGGAAAACTCACAGAATCCTATAGTATACAAAGGATCCCACCAAGGGCTTTACGGATCCGACCACACTGTGGGTGACATCTCTGGGAATGCCAGTCCTAATTCTTAATTAACCAAATAATCAAGAACACAGGTTTTTTTTTTAGTTAAAACTTTCAGCTTTAGTAACCTAAGACATCTATTCACAATAAAAAATGCTCAAACTATTTTGATTAAAACTTCTAGTTGAGTTAAATGTATGATCAACTAAATGTTTGGAACATGGGATTAAGAAGTGATATGGTCAAATACGTGAACTTTTAAGTAGCATTAATTAGCACACCATTAAGGTGGAGGGGAAAACAGATGCATCTTAAATTGTTTTCAGTTAATATGATATAAATACTTATTAGATTTTCTAATTGCCTAAACATAACAAAACAACAAAAACCCTACAATTTATATGTGCTTTCAGAATTGGTAACCACAGAAAATTCCATAAAGGATTTAAATTTTTTTAATTTTTACATTTTTTTAGAGACAGCATCTAGCTCTGTCGCCTAGTTTAGCGTGCAGTGGTATCATCGTAGCTCACTGCAGTCTCGAACTCCTGAGCTCAAGCAATCCTCCTGCCTCACCCTCTAGAGTAGCTGAGATTACAGGCATTTGCCACCATGCTCAGCTAGGATTTTTTATTTTAATGTATGGAGGTTTTGGACATTTCTTCTCATAAATCTCACCTTTTTTCCCTTCAAATGGGCTTTTTGGAAATAAAAAAGTGGATTATTATTGTGAATTAATGCAAAAGAAAGTATACATTGAGCTGCACATGCCACCAAACTCAAAAGCCTAAATTTGGAACAAAACAGTTAAAAACATGATTAAATAAAACCAAACAACCTTTAATTGCATTAAGCGGTGAGACAAAAAAAAGAAATGAGCAACAGTATAATGTTAAACCCCTTCCATAGAGAGCCTTAAATTGAATATTGTGATAAGCCTTGTGGTTGCTTCAGCTTTCAGCTGGTATCATTGTCTAGTTTCTAAAGCAGGACATGCAGTATTATATCTTAAAAGCTCTTTAATTTTTAAAAACCCTGGAGAGCCTTTAAGTGAGACTTAATTAAAATTCAAATCAACCTTAGATGTGTATCCAAGACAGTTTTCAAAAGACCCGGATAGCCTATGTTCATTTGATTCATTCACTCTCTGATGTTATCGTCTTCATTTGTTCTCACTCCGGGCTGCACCTACTTGGCCAGCAAGTCTGGCAACATGTGCGTGGGGCATTTTCAGTTGACACAATGTTTGGATATGGGACACTTCTGGCACCTAGAGGAAGGGACCGGGTGTGCTTGGTTTGGTTCTGCACAGTGAAAAATTTTCCTGTCCTGCTAGAGTTCAAAAGATGCAGTGAACAATATCCTATCACAAATATGGCAAGAGTGCTTTAATACAAATGTAAATCAGTGGACTTTTAGTGTGAAGGAATACCCAAAAGTTTTATAAGAAGCTACACAGAAAGGCTCCTCATTTAGGAAAAAGTCATTATGAAGAGGGAAGCTTAAATGACATAAAGATACTGTGTCAGAATCACTGAAACACTTTCTCAGTAGATCCTGTCTTTATTAGAAGTTTTGCTATTTTGTTCATCATAGGTTTTTGGCATTAATCTGATGTTTTGAAAGATGGCATTAAAATATTACTTATCTTGATTACTGAGTTTAAATTTAAGGAGCCCTTAAATTTTGTGCCCAAAGTGAGTGGCTCACTCCTCTTACCCTAGGCCTAGCCCCGGTGTACACAGTTTACAGGGGGAAGGGTTTTAGTGCAGCCATGCAGTTAACGTAAAAGCAAGAAAATCAAAATCACATTGTGTAATTAAGGAGATTTGACAGTCCCCATACAAGACTAAGAAACCAAATATTATTAAGAAGCACCTGCAATACAGTCACAGTATATTTTATTAATAAATGTTATTTAAAATATTTCATATTATTGCCATTCTACATATTTAATTTTTTTGTAGCGCCATAAGAAATTAATGCTGTGAAAATCACATTTTAAAATTATTTATCTGACGGTTGCCTATTGTTTTTCATTCTTGCTCTGATGTATCTCTGACATCCATCAGACAACTTCTTTATTTACTTCTTTCTAAAACTCCATCCAGTATTCTCTCTGGCTGTTGAAAGATGTGGCCTCCAAAGTCTTTAAGTACTGGAGGCTAAATATATACTTTGACATGTGGTAGAATTTTGAAGTGATGGATATGTTTTCTATAGTCACATAGGGAATTATTTTGATTTTATGCTTTATAGATACGGCTCAGATCATTTTTGAGGATATTGTATTTCCTCTCTAATCTGTCATTATTTTTTTAATTATATAGAAATAAATCTGATGCACTATTACTTAGCACCATTTTTTTGTTGTTATTGTAGTGTCCTTCTGTACTTCTATTCATTTCAGGATATCTCTTTTATGGGATGACTTATTATCTTTTCTTAAATCAAAACATAATCATTAAGTCAAAGCAAGGAGCTGGATATTTTAATAGACCTTTCAGTGTAGGCACAGCTGAGCATTTACATATTGGAAGACATATTTTATGAATTATTTTCCTTTCTGTTTGTCTGGGAAATGATCGTTGGGATGCTATTTTCATTTTTATGCAGTTAGATTATATTAGATATCTAAGAGTTTCATTTCAGGATATGTGATAGATCATGTTTCCAAGGATGACCACAGCAGTATCTCCCATTCCACATGTTTGTGTTTTTTTCCAATATAACCTTGACATTCCAACATCAAGAGGTGGAGTCTGTTTTCTGGTCCCGTGGCCTGTTTTGACCAATAGAATGCAGCAAAATAATGCTGTGTGACTTTGGGGGCTTGGCCCTAAGAGGTTTGCAGCTTTCATCTTTGCTCCTGGGGACGATGCTTCTTTGTCCCCAGCTGCCATGCTACTGAGATAGGGGACTGGCAGCCTTCTCAGTAAGGAGTCATAAGACCTGAACCATCATAAGACCTGAACCACAGTCTCTGATAAATCAAGAGACAGGAGAAACTGGCCAAAACCAGCTAGAACCCAGAAGGCCAGGAAAAATGACGTCAGGTTACCCTCACTGCTCATTATACCTGCTTACAACGTGTTAGTTTACTGAAAGAAAGTCCCGCCAGCACCATGACAGTCTACAAATGCTATGGCAACTCCAGGAAGTCACCCTACACGGTTTAAAAAGGGGAGGAACCCATGACTCCAGGAACTTCCCACCCTTTTCCCAGAAATCTTGTGAATAACCCTGTCTCCGCTTAACATAAAATTGAATAGAAGGTGTAAAATAAGACCCCGGAAACTCACAAGGTGCTATTCCGAGTTGCTCTGAGAGCTAGCTGCTGCCTCGTCTATGGGGCAGCCTCCTTTTTTTCTTTTCTTACTTTAACAAACTTGTTTTTGCTTTAGTCTGTTGGCTCACTCTTGAATTCTTTCATGTATGAAGCCAAGAACCCACTTGGCCTTCAAACAGACCCCAGATTTGGGGTCCACTTTCCTGTATCACTGTGAAGAAGCCTGAGAAGTTTCAGGAGAGGCTGAGCTGGAAAAGAAGGGAGGCCCCAGCTGAGCTCCAGTCATGTGAGTGAGGCCCTTGTGACTTCTTAAGGGACCCAGAGCCCCAGCTGACACTATGTCAAGCAGATGAACTGCCCACTCGACCCACAGAATCACGAGAAATAACAAATTGTTGTTTGGGATGGTTTGTTTCACTCAATAGGTAAACAAAATAGGCTATCAAAGGGAGTCATTACAGGATATATGTTATAAAAAAGAGTTGTTGGATCTGACACTGTTGAGAACTACTGTGTTTACCTTTAGGACTTGTAAGAGATTCAACAACTTGCAAGCTTTTTTTTTTTTTTCCTTAATAGGAAGGAGATCATTTGAATTAAAAACTAATCAATTCCCAGATTTAAAAAAAGAATCAATAAGGCAGAAACTTACCACATCAATTTCTGAATTTTTCTTATTTCCTCCCATTTTGTTTAAGTGAGAAATTAATCATTTTCTACTGGAAGACAAAAACTGTGGCTAGAGTTAGCTGTTAGACAGTGGTTGCCATCCTAGGGGTCAAAAACTGGTGCGGTCCCTCCTTCTCTGTGCTCAGCAATCATTGTTTGTGTGCTAATTCTCAAATGTATACAGTTGCTGTTATGATTAGGAAAATACAGATTCAGCCAAAAGCATTACTAATTTTATAGTTTTTTGTCACTGTGAATTTTTCAGTTGGGGAGGTATTTGGACATTTAAACAGAGTTCTCATACTTGAAATGTTGGGAATACCACTGGTGGAGGCCTCTAAGTCCAGCTGCTAATGACTTTGTCGTGATTCTGTGTAACGAATCACTGTCTATGATCTATTTGGTTTCTGGATCTTGACATCATTAGTTTCTTCTAGTAAATTGAGCAATGAGTGAGAATAATAAATTCCATAGAAAATTTAGATAAGAAATTTCAGTGGCCTTCAATGGGCAACATAGCCCTACATTAAGCGTCATAAAGAAATTGCTCCATGAAGCCATTTTCAGAAAGCAAAGACCTTTTGTATAAAGGTCACTGGGTTGGTGGAGACATAATAAACTAGAAGTAAATGGAAAAGCTAGTGGATCTACAGGAATGAATGAAAATTTGCAGTAATTTATGCTATTTGGCTTGGATGCTGTATGCTGTATCCGAATAAGGACATGTTCTGGAAGTCCCAAATCAGTAAATGACATTTATTGAATTTGGGAATACCTTTAAATATTTTCATAGTGCTCTATATTTTTCAAGGGATTTTCCTGTCTACCTCACAAGAGTGTCTTGAAGATCTAATAAGATATTATTCTCCCCATTTGTGGACCAGAAAACTGAGGACGCAAAGAGATGCACCTATTTGGCCAGATCCCAAAGTGAATCAATCACAGAACTGAGAGAGGAACTCAAATCTCTGAATTTTCATTTAGTACTTTTAGAGTAAATATGATCTTTAAGATTAAAGATTATAAAACACCCATTCTTGTCAAGTTCTGACACTGGATTTGTCAACCCTTGTAGAGATTAGTCTGATGTCATTAGCCGGGGAGAACTTGCTGGAATGCCCATGTGATGTCTATCACAATATGAGCAAAGCCAAGGTGAGCATCAGTATTTTGAAGACTTGCATATTGGAAGAGATTTTAGGTACTGATTGTTCTTATTCTTTGTATAGATGGTTGACATTTTCTTGATCAAATGTAGAGAATGAATAAAAACATCTTTAGAAACTTATTAACACTATTGTCAGGAATCTGTAACACACAATCCAAGCAGAGACAGTGCGCTTATTGTGTAATATCATTTTTAAGATGAGTCTTGTAGCTTTCCTCTCAACCAATCTGCCATCACCAATCACATGGGTGGACAGCTACCAGTGTTGACCTTCAACTGAGTACTCGTTGTCTTTTAAATGATTTAGTTTTTTCCCCATAATTTAAACATAGATCAACATAAAGCTTTAACAATGTAAAAGAAAGACTGAGGTTTAAAAGAACTGTGTTAAGATTCTCTGGTGCAAGAAAAATTGAAGGACTCTTTTGCATTCATTCACATCAATATTGGAAGAGACTTTAGATATCATTGATCGGTAGATGTTTTTTTCATTTGCAAAATGTTGGTGTCTAATAGAAATTCATCAACTTTTAAATTTTGCTAAGTACGAAAAGCCCAGAAAAGATGTAGAATTAGGGAGAGGAGAAGTAGGAAGGAAAGAAAAACTACTGTTCATTGTCATCACTCTTTCATAAAAGACGGGACACAATCTCAGAAGAAAAGACAGTTGTTTAAATTGAGAACAGTTGGCTTCACGAGGAGCTCACTACGAGGCCCTATCTTCTTGCTGTGCTGTGGACTCGTGGAAATGTAATGACAGAGGAGCGTTGCTTCCCACACCTGCACTGGGAACCTTGAATCTAAGCCCATCTCTTCACTTTGCAGATGAGCAAAAATTCCTCTCCAAGTATATCTAAACACACTTTAAGAAGCTTATTAAAGGCCGGGCACAGTGGCTCACGCCTGTAATCCTAGCACTTTGGGAGGCCGAGGCGGGAGGATTGCTTGAGCTCAGGAGTTTGAAACCAGCCTGAGCAAGAGCGAAAGCCAAACAACTAAAAATAGAAAAAATGAGCCGGGCACGGTGGCACGTGCCTGTAGTCCCAGCTACTTGGGAGGCTGAGGCAGGAGGATCGCTTGAGCCCAGGAGATTGAGGTTGCTGTGAGCTAGGCTGATGCCACGGCACTCTAGCCCGGGCAAAAGAGTGAGACTCTGTCTCAAAAAAAAAAAAAAAGAAGCTTATTAAGGTCGATTCATGCGTGGTTTTTTTTTTGGTTTTTTTTTTCCTTCAGAGAGAGTATTCTGCTTCAGTTCTCTGATTTTGCTGGCCTAAAAGCCTTACAGATCGTGTACCTAGAAAGGTTCAGTAATCATTTCTAGTTCCTTTCTTGTCATGTCAAAAACAATGCTATCTTTCTGGTAAACAATGGCTTTTTTTTCCTTATACTGGCGCTGGAATAGTCCAAAAAATATTTATTTCTCTGGTCTGAAATCTGAGTGTTCTAGCTACTGATGCCATTAACCAGAAAAGTCAGGCTTACTATTAATAACATTAACTAGGTGGGAGCATAAACAGACTTTGGAACACTTTTTATTTTATGATTTTGTTCACAAGACACAAAAGAATTTTCATGATGTTTACATCTTCCCAGTATCATATCTCTTGTTATAGTTTCTGAAATACATAGAACTTTGGTGTTTTTTGTTTTTATGTTTTTACCCTGGCTTCTTAAAGACCTGCATGTGTAGGAAAGAAAATAATTATCTCTTGACATTTGATGTTATCACCAATCTATCTTTTCCATTTTCCCTTCCCATTTCATTTTCTCTGTTCCTCCTCACTCATTTTCTTCCTACTCCACTCCTCCCAACACATTCCCATTCCCAGAGAGAGTTTCCAAAATATATCTTTGGAAATTCCAGTTTGCCTTAATTTCAGCCGAGGAGTTTTCATTATATTCATATACTGAGAAGTATTTAATAATTATGTCAATCATTTACATTCTAGTGTGAATAAGTGTTAAGGTTAGCCCCCTCCCCCATCTAATTTCCTGGAGAAAGCATGAAGATAATGGATATTGGAGAAGGGTGCCATCAAGTGGGGAAAATGGCAAAAGAATGGGGAGGCTAAAAACATTGAACATGAACTTCATCTGCTTTACAATTTTGCTTATGATTGAGTGTTGTCACCATTTTAAAAAAAAATCCATTCCAATTAGTTAATCAGACTTACCTGCAGACACCTTGGAGTAGACAAAAGAGAAATGGGTTTGATTATGTTTTATAAAAGAAAAACCATAGAAAATCATGCTTTACAAATAATCAGCACAAAGATTTCCGGTTAATCATGGTGGAGTGAACAGATGCGTTTATTTATGTTTCCTCTCTAAACCGCACTAAAAGGATATTAAAGGATTAGAAAGGAACAAACCCACAAGAACAAAGAGAATGGCAGAGGAAATGACAACAGACAAAAGATGCTAACAAAGACAGGGAAAGCAAATGAGTGATAACTGATTTAGTAGTGTGAATGAGCTTGAAACCCAAGACTCTGAGTGGAGAGCCGGCCAAAAGAAAGCCGCTTCTCTCTGCAGAACCCAAGAAAGCCACAGGAATGTGTAGGAAGCAGAAACCTCGGAGGGAGGGAGTGCAAAGTGCCACTGACATTCAAAGAATTATTTGAAAGGCTTTTCAGCTTGGGCTCCCTCACCCCTCCCCAACCCTCCAGAAGATTGGAGGTTTGTTCTGGAGAGTGTGTGGATGAATTCGAGATAGATACAGAGAAAACCAAGCAAAGGAAAATGTCTGGGAAAAGGTATCGTAGAACCTTATGTGGCTTCGCTGAGCAGATCGATGGCCATAATAATGAATCCTAGAAAGTTAACTCATTATGTTATAACTAGCTGGGGAGGAGGAAAAATGATTTGCTTGTTTGGTGAGTAAGAAATCTTAATTTTCCATAGGAAGAAGTCAAAAGACTTCTTAAGAACAACAACAACAAAAAAAATCAAGGAATTTTTAAATTAATTTTTTATTAAGAACAAAAATCCAAAACCCTCAAGGAATAACAGAATAGAGGGGTTATTTTGAGATATAGTAATATAAGTTTGAAGAAACAGCCCAAAGAGTTCACAGTGAGGACTCTACAGAGTGAGATTCTCAAACGGAAAGGAGCACCTCTTACAAAGTTTCAACTATAACTGAAATTTTTAAATTAGCAACTTAGGAATTATTTTTTCCCTGCCCTTGTGTTATTCTCTGCTTTGTCATAAAACATGTCATAGTGTGGAAATAAGTAAAACAAACTGCTGCTTTAAAAAAAATCCATATTGTTCTGAACTTTGACATAATTAAAGGTGAAACTATGAAAAATATTCCAGAGTGAATCTTCTTTGGAAATTTTAGACTTTGTTGCTTTTGTTGAGTTCTTTCTTGATTTTACTGGCTCTTGACTTTTTTTGTTTTTTACTCTGCTTGGTTCTATTTTCCTTATCATACTAAGTACCAAAATAATAACTTATCAGATTTTGTGTTTTTTTTTTAAAAAAAGAAATGATGACATGAGACAAATATAGAAAATCTGAAGTTTACTGATTCATTTTTGAACCTTGAAACTGAAGAAAGTAATAGAATAATTATAGTTATGGGAGATGTTTTATTCCTGCCTATTCTTTTCTTTTAAGCTTAGATTCACTGATATTTTCCATTTAAGCAAGCATACAGGTTTAAAATGAGGGAGAACAAAGAAAAGAGAAAGATCTTAATACTTCTGCTATGGATTGGATAAATTTTGAAGTCTATGCAAAGAGGCATCAGGACACAGGACTGAGACTCCTTTGCAAAAGGAAGCTGAGGCAGATGACATAAATCAAAGGAATTCTTATCATTTATGTATAAAAAGAGTTGGAGAAGGTACAAATAAAGCTGATAATATTGCTATTCATATTGTCCCTAGAATGACATTGAATTTTCTAGCCAGTTTGTGAAATTGGAGTTTGAATTTTTATCTCAAATTGATAAGCTTATCAAATTCCAGGCTGAAAAAAAACCCTGTTATGCAAACACTTTCTCCAAATGTAAATTTACTTTAGGAAAAGGAAGGCTGGTGTTTCAGATGCTAGAAGATGAGTGTGGGAATCATTCACTTAGGTAAGCATCACAACAATTATTTTAAATTCTTTTGTAAAATAAACTAGGTCATTAGTGGAAAAAAAAAGACAATTATGTCCTACAATTATCTTTTTTGGAATTAAATCAAACAGTTCACTTAGTTCTCAGAATTTACAGTAAAACACATGAATGTTGGAGACTTGTGCCAGCATGACTGGCAGAATGGCTTCCTTACACCATGAGTGTTTGGTCTAGATCATATCTCTTTCAGCTCTAAAATTGTCTGGTAAATAACAGGAAAAAATTCTGTTTTTTGGGAATTATGGCAGGTTGTTGATTTTCAAGAATTTAAAAATAATAAACATTTGGATACAAGCCATATATGATAAACCCACAGCCAATATCATACTGACCTAGGTACCCGGATGGGAGAAATACTTGTGAAGTTCACAGTCCAAAAGTACAGTTTCACTAAAAAACTGAGACTAAATCACAGGACTAAAGAATGCTTCCCCTTCCCCTATACCCTCCATCACATTACTACAGGCCTATTTACAGCAGTTCTTTTTACCCAGTACATCTTGTCAGACTATCAAGAAAAAATTACAAGGCATACTAAAAGACAAAAACACAGTTTGAAGAGACAACCCAAGCATCAGAACCAGAGATGGCAGGGATGTTGAAATTAACAGATAAGGGAATTTAAAACAGCTGTGATTAAATGCTAAGGGCTCTAATGGATAAAATAGATGGCAACAGCAGATGGGGAATGTCCGCAGAGCAATAGAAATCCTAAGAAAGAACAAAAAGGAAATACTAGCGATAAAAAAAAAAAGTCACAACAGAAATGAAGAATGTTGGATGGGCTTCTTAGTAGAGTGGACACAGCTGAGGAAAGAATTTTTGAGCTTGCAGATATATCAATAGAAACTTCTAAAACTGAAAAGCAAAGAGAATAAACACTGAAACAAACAGAATATCCAAGAACTGTGGGACAACTACAAAAATTGTAGCATGTACGTACTAGGAATACCAGAAGGAGGAGAAAGAAACTAAAGAACAGGAAAAATATTTTTAAATAATGATGACTGAGAATTTCCCCAAATTAATAGCAGTCACCAAACCACAAATTCAGGAAGATAAGAGAACATTAAGCAGGATAAATGCCAAAAAAATTATACCTAGGCATATCATTTTAAAACTATAAAAAGCAAAGGTTAAGAGAAAATCCTGCAAGACACCAGAGGAAGAAAACACCTTACCTATAGAGGAACAAAGACAAGATTACATTGAACTTGTCTTCAGATACCATGCAAGTGAAATACTTAAAATTGTGAGAGAAAATAACCACCAACCTAGAATCCATACCCTGTGAAATTATCCTTCAAAAGTGAAGGAGAAATAACGACTTTCTCAGCTAAACAAAAATTGAGGGAATTTGTTGCCAATAGACCTGCCTTGCATGAAATGTTAAAAGAAGTTTTTTAGAGAGAAGAAAAAGAATATAGTTCAGAAACTTGGATCTACATAGAGAAAGGAAGAGCAACAAAGAAGGAATAAGTTAAATAAAATAAAAACTGTTATTTATCTTATTCTTAATTGATCTAACAGATAACAAGTTGTTCAAAATAATAGCAACAATGTATTTGATTATATATGCTTATGTATGTATCTTTTGCATATATGTATACACACATATATATACAGTCATGTGCTGAATAATGAAATTTGTCAATGACAGATTGCATATATGATCATGATCTCATAAGTTTATAATGCTGTATTTTTACTGCATCTTTTCTATATTTAGATACACAAATACTTACCATTGTGTTACAATTGCCTACAAAACTCAGTATAGTAACCCATTGTACATGTTTGTAGCCTAGGAACATTGGTCTAGAACATATAGCCTAGGTTTGTGGCAGGCTATACCATCTAGGTTTGTGTAAGTGCACTCTATGTTGTTCACCCAATGATAAAATCACCTAACGACATATTTCTCAGAATGTATCCTTACCATTAAGTGATGCATGACTGTATACATATGCTTGTATATGCTATATTTAAGTGAAATGGATGACAACAGTGATAACAAGGGACAAGAAGGAGAAATTAGAATTATTTTGTTTTTATAAGGCACTCATACTACCTGTGAAGTGATACAGTATTTGAGAGTGGGCTTGGATTTGTTGTAAATGTGTATTGCAAACTCTAGGACAACCACTAAAAAAAGTTAAAAAAAAAAAAAAGTATAGTTTACATGCTAAGAAAGCAGAGAAAATGGAATCATATAAAATTCTCAGTTAAAAACCACAAAAGCCAGAGAAAGAGTAGAAGTCAAAAAGAATAAGGGCAAGAAATAGAAAACAGTAACTAATATGGTAGAGATTAATCAATCCAGCTATACCAATACTCACTTTGAGCATCAATGGTCAAAAACAGCAATTAGAGATTGTCAGAGTGGGTCAGAAAAATAAGACCCAACTATATGTTGTCTACACAAAGATGACTTTAAATATAAAGACACATATAGATTAAAAGCAAAGGAGCGGAGAAAGCTATACCATGCTAACACTAATTAAAAGAAATCAGGAGTAGTATATTACTTTCAGACAGAGCAAACTTCAGAGTAAAGAAAGTTATCAGTAATAAAGAGGATCATTATGTAATGATAGTGAGGTCAATTCTGCAAGAAGACATAACAATCCTTGATGTGTACACATCTAACAACAGAGCGTCAAACAACATGAAGCAAAACCTGATAGAACTCAAGGAGAAAGAGATGAATCCATCATTATAGTTGGAGACTTCAACACCCTCTGTCAGAAACTGACAGATCCAGCAGGCAGAACATCGGTAAGGACATAGCTAAATTCAGCACCATCAATCAACTGGATATAATTGACATCTACAAACTACTTGATCCAACAAGAGCAGACTATACATTCTAATCAAGGTCACACAGAACGTTCGCCAACTTAGACCACATTCTGAGCTATAAAACACACCTTAACTAATTTAAATGAATAGAAAAAAGAATGTTGATACACACATACCAAGTGAGAATTTTTCCCTAGCTTTATCTCCAGGTCTTTACCAGGAGGAAATGCTAATTCCCATTATAGTTACGCGAAGTATGTTAATAACAGCTATAGCTTCTTATTCTTTCTGGGGAATCCTTGGGACTTTTGCAATGAGAAGAATAGGAAATACCAACTCTCTTATTCCTGCATTTCATCTCTCTTCTCCTAGAATTAATAGGGTTATCTTGCTGCCCTGCAGTCTCTCTCAGCCCATCTCCTCCCCTCCAGGAGCGAAGAGTTCTTATTTATGTGTTACACGGTTGGCTGGTTGTAATATTAATTTTCACTGACTCCAAACACTGTCCCCAATATGCTTCCTCATAGAACTGCCTTTGGCACCAGAGTAAGGTCTGCTCAAAGATAGCCCCTTCTACTTTTCACACTTGGGTTTAATTACAAAATTTTGTTTGTTCATTTAATTAGTTGGTCACAGCATTAAGAGGCCTATAAGAATGCAGTATATAAAGCAGAAGAAATATTAGACAAAATCCTCTTATGGGAAGTCAGACTGTGCTCAGTGAAGAAGGCATTCAGAATGCACTGGGGAGAGGTTACAGAGGGCTATCAGCCCAGTGGTAGGATGTGTGTGGGATATGTTATATGTGTACAGAATGCTTATAACTTAAATTGATGCATTTGAAATACAATTGATTTAATCGATGTATATGTACCAGAAAAATGATATAGATACTGAATTTTTGTGCATAAATTCATTTTTAAATGATGTAAGAAAATCCATTTTAAAGCCAAAGGTGATCTTTTTTGGAATGTGAAGAATGATTATTTAATTTTCTGTTTTTTTAAAAATTGGATATATTCTATATCAGCCTCTCTTAAAAAGAGGCAAATATTAATTTTAGTGTATACCATGTGGGATATATTAAGAGATATGAAAGTTTTCAAATGAAAATATAATACATTCTTAGATAAATAAGTCATATTTTCATTTACTTTGAAATTTAAATTGTACTAACTAAAAACATATCTATGATAGCACAAACACTATGTAATCCTCAGAATCTTAAATCTATAACACATTCAAAATATTCCAAGGTTAGAGTTCAACTTATTCAAAGTTTAACAGTAAAAAATTATTGCTAAGTTATTGAGTTAGTGGCTATAAATTATATGCTATTATATGGCTTCAACTTGTTCTGAATTGAAAGAAATGAAAGAAAATAACTCTTAGAAAA
Source organism: Cheirogaleus medius (assembly GCA_008086735.1). Taxonomy (NCBI): domain Eukaryota; kingdom Metazoa; phylum Chordata; class Mammalia; order Primates; family Cheirogaleidae; genus Cheirogaleus; species Cheirogaleus medius. The sequence goes on along the minus strand of VBSM01003148.1, from coordinate 16,485,000 downwards.
TTGTAAGAAAATTGAGGTTAGTTATTGAGTCTGGTTTCATTTTAAAATCAATGAGGTTTTCTCTGTAGCAGTTCTCAAACTTCAGCATGCACCAGAATCATCTGGGTAGAACACGGATTGCATGGTCCTACATTCTGATTAAGTAGGCAAGGTGGGGAGTCTATAACGTGGATTTCTAGCAAGTTCCCAGATGATGCCAATGGTCTTGGTATCTGGGCCACACTTTGCAAGCCACTGCTCTGTAGCATTGATGGATACATTTTCTTCTATTCATGCTTTGGTACACTGCTGGCTTTCTTTGTTTGAAATCTTCCTGGTATGGTGATGGGGTAACCCTGCTCACCAGAACAGCCCTGTTACACCAGTGCCTGTGACTATAGAAACAATATACTTTGTCACCAGACTAATATTAGGCGGATGACTATTCAATATATCATAACATTTGGTCCTGTTGTGCATCTGTTCTCCAACTTGATTATCTAATGAAGGAAATGGTGATTTTGTAAAGTATTTGTTTATGTGCATGCTTAGTAGTGTTGGTATCTGGTCCATAAAACATACTTTGGCCAACTAACACAGAAACATTTACTGGATTCATCATGAGTAACTAATAAATTAATGTAGGTGAAAGGAATAGTTAATTAGCTCTAATCTTCACAGTAAGGATCATTAGCATTTAATGAGAATGAATAATTTCATAAGACATGGAAATATATTGCCCCAAGCCAAATAGTTTATAACCACAGTATTGCAAATTGCTATTTGAAATTAATGAGTGACATTTTCACATATTGTTAGATGATCTATAATATTTTTATCTTATACCTCTAGGTCCAACAGGGTATATACAAGGGTCATGTAATTTCACTATAAATTATTACAGTTAACCAGACTTGAGAGTCTGTCTTCCTGTGAAATACTACCCCTCTTTTCCTCGCTAACTTCTGCTCTAGTTTCAACACTACTGCTGAGAGGCTTTCTCCGATCTCCTTCATCCATCGTCCTCTCTTCTCTCACAGTGCCAGTTCTTACCCTTTCAGGACACTTAACTGTCATTTGTGCACATGAATTTACTTGTATGTTTTTATTCAGTCAATGTTTCTCTCTCTCCTTTATTTGCACGCTGTGAATGACAAAGGACAAAGGTGAACGATTTAGTGAATGAAGACTGCAAATGGGAAGGACATCAGATACCCCAAAGTCTCTTTTTCTCTCTTAGCTATAAATATATCAATGATTAATTGGAGGCAACAGGTCTAACAGACTTTAAAATTTTAATAGCCAATATGGAAGATAGTACCCTTTAAAAAGACTTAGGGCGCATTGCCTAATATTACCTCGGACTTTAGCTGGAAAAAAATGCTTACGTAGAACCAAATACTTATCCAGTTAATATCATTTACCTTTGACTGTAGTATTGAAAAAAAGGATTAGCTATGATTGTTTTCTTAGCTACCATCTCTTATGAACAGAGTGGTAAAGCTTAAGAATAAATCCTAATGTCACCTTAACTGTGACACTGGATCAAGGAAACTTCTGAAGGGGCAAAGGTTGTGAGCTAGATTCTTGGAATGCAGTCAGCACTGCCTATGTGATTCTTCCATGGCGTCCTGTGTTTTAGCAGAGTTATTCCACAAAGATGCTTTATTTTCAAGCGCAATAATTTTTATAAAATGTTCTTAGGCTCAATGCATATTGAGACAGCAAAAAGAATTGTCCATTATCCTAGTTTGAACACACCACCACTTTAGATACGGCACGATTGCATTGTGAAGTATGGGCATCAATACCCTATTATGACATCTAACCCCCACACCCTAATTTGATAGTGCCTCATTTCTACCCTCCTCCTCCCTCTGTCTTACATTTGTCTTCCTGAAATACAGCTATGATCATGCCAGGCCTCCCTTCCACGCCCTGAATCTTATGAAGGTCTTCCCTAGCTTCAGAATCAAGCACAAACTTTTTAGGGCATATTTGACGCCATGGTTACATGACCTCAACCAACATATCCAATCTTTTAAGATTTTAATCTTCTACTCTTTTCAATAAATCCTGCCCTTGGCTCAAACCAAACATTTGCATTTCTCTACCCACCAGCTGTATTTTCCCAGATAGTCTATTGCTTCTTTTGTTGGACATAGCCCTCTCTCCTGTTTTCAAATCCCAAATCTTATTACCCTTCAAGGACCAATTTAGTTGTCTCATCTTCTTTGAGATTTTCTAAGCACTCAAGCCCCAATCCCCCATCTGGAACATCATTTTATATCACTGTCTTATGATGTGACTTCTACCCTGTCTTATGCTTATTTATATTCATTACTTATATCTATATCTAATTCCCCTTACTTTGAAAAATGGTTATTGAAGCTTGGATCTGTTTCATTTTCTTATCTCCCAAAATGTATAGAATAGTTCTAGTTTTGCAGGATGCAGTGAAGAGTTAGGGTGAAAATATTAAAATACTTTTGTTTTTTTCTAGAACACCTAAGCTTCACATATCATATAATGTGTTATTTCAAGATCCTATTCATTGGAGATTAATTTAATAAAAGAAAGATTGGACCGACTATCTGTTATGAGTTTTACTCATTGAAATAGGACCTAAGATTTAGCTTCTTAATCAGACAGCTCTCCTATTACTAAATTGTGTTAACTATTGATGCCAAAGTTAATTATTCAGCATTCGCAAATTCTCAGTTAACAATGAAAGGAGCATCTCACTAATTGATAGTTATTCTTGCTTTATTTATTTTATTCCACCAATCTATTGTATTTAGGAATGTCTAGTCTTTAAATTTGTTCTCTAAAAAAAAAGACAAGAAAAATATGCATATTTATTTTATCCAAAACTCTTCAGCTTGAATCCACCCCTAGCATACAACGAGGCCCTAACTCCATGCCTACCTGAGCACAGAAGGTTACAAAGTCGCCCTGTGCCTTCTCCCCATTCCAGAGGAGGAGGAATGGGACCAGGACCAGCCACCCCACAATGACAGCTTTTATCTTTTGCAGGAGCTGCCTAGAACTCTAGACTAGGATCAGAACATTTTCGTTCTAGTTCTAGCTCTGCCTCCAACCAAGTGTGCTTGCTTATTTATTATGTTTTTAATAACGTAATGAACACCCTCAAACCCACCACATAAAACAGAAATGAGGACCTTGACAAATAACCTAACTTTTAACCACATGGCCCCATTTTGTCCCTTTGGCCTTCCCTGACCTGAAGTAACCCTTGTCCTGAATCCTTTGTTCTTACTTTCTTTTTTTCCTCCCTTATTGCCTCAATATATTTGCATGAAAGTATTTTCTGTTTTAGCTGCTTTTAATGTTAAAAGGGCATCAGTCTACCTCCTGACTTATCCTGTGTGTTAGGATTGATTAAGCCAGTCTGGGGAGGGTTTTTCTGGTACTTGCAACATAAAACTCATAACTGATGCAGTGACCAAGCTTAACCAGAAATGAAGGACACAGTCTCCCTCCGTATTCACTTGAATGAGTGGAAGGTGTTTATGGAAGGCCCACAGCAACACGCCTGTGCTGCTCTGCTCATCCTGAAATCATGGCCTCTTGGTGCTGGAGGGAAATTCTCCCACCGTCTCCTGGACAGAATTTTTAACTAGGCTGTCTCAGCACAGGGCTAGACAAGCCAGCAGGCTGATTCAGGATGGCAGCTTTTACATTCCTGCAAACAGCGAACTAATTCGTTACTTAATGTAGTCATTCAACAAACATTTATTGAATATCTATCACATGATAGTATTTTAAAAGGTACTTGGGATTTGTTTAAATCAGGAATAGTTGCAGCAGACACAGCAATGACTGTCACGAAGGAAGAAGTATATACTCACAGTTCCCTCGAAACAGGAGAAATGACACGTCACATGGGTGGACCTCACGAGGAAGCAGTCAGGAGGCAGGGCACGAGGGGAAACGTGGACAAGAAAGAGCCTTTATTATGGTTTCCACAGAAAGATCAGATGAGGCAGCGTGAGCAGGCTTAGGACTGGCTGGTTTGGAATAATTCCAGCGGGCTCTGGGATAGAGGGACTGTCTCTAGTTGCCGGTACCAGGCCTGGAGGTGATTAGGGGGTATAGTGGCCTGCCATGTAAAATCCCTGTAACAGCCCAGTAAAGGAGGTAGTTGAGGGCACGGGTTTCGGACTGGTTGGTTTGCATAGAAGAGGAGCACTTGCAGGCGAGTCCTTTACTGTCGCTAGGAATTAGCTGGCCCTGGGAGGGGGTCTCTCCAGGTTCAGATGTCAGCCCCCGATGTCAAAGCATCAGAATAAAAAGACATGCTTAATACAGACAGGTACTGTGTTAGATGGTGACAATGAACACAATATTGTCCCTGCCTTCAAGGAGCTCCCAATCCAGCGGGGAGACAGACACAGCCAGATATTTATTGATGGACGCATGCAGCAAGTGCCATGGTAGAGAGAGATGCACTCCGGGTATCCGCGCCAGAGACAGGCACCCAGCTCAGGTGGAGGGGGCTGGGAAAACCAGAAAGGACTTTCTGGAAGGAACGATGCCAGAACTGAGAACCGAAGTAGGCATTATCTACACGAGAAAGCCGGAGAGAGAAATTCCTGCTCAGAGAAGAGCATGAACAAAAGAACGGAGGCAAACAACATGGTTTGCAGGGCAAACACAAAAATGTAAAAGTTCAATGTTAAGATCAAAAGCGGGGTGGAAAGAGTTGAGACTGGAGCCGTGGTGGGTAAAGACCAAGTCAAAGAGGGTTTTGTGTTTCTTGAGGATTTTGACTCTTCTGCAGACCAGGGTACTTGGAACTGGGTTCTGAAGACCACTTATGTACGGTAAGGCAGTAATAGTTTTTTGTTTTTTAAAAGAAGACTTTATTTAAGACTACTGCAACCAGAAAGAGAGATTGAATTCAGTTCCCAGGTAATAGTATTTTAACTCCCATTTCTCTCAGCAGCCCACGATGCACATTAGCATGCTAAAGGTTCTGAAAGGTAAAAACAAACTCAGTGAATCCCAGAATGATTTGACCACAGAACCTCTTTTTTCCCCCTTAGAACAAAATATATATCTTGAGAAATACATTTTTTTCCAGGGCATTGGTGGGGAGGGACATTGTTAACTTTGAATCTTACAGATTGCTTCCTAAATGATCCCACCTCCCTGAAACAGTAGTAGTGGGAATGGAGAAACATAGATGAATTTCTTAAAGCCTATAATGTAGAATTTTATTATATAATTCAATTGAGCATAATTTTAAAAAATTTATATTTCGATAGATTTTGGGGTACAAGTAGTTTTTGGTTGAACTGTAGAGTGGTGATGTCTGTGTACCCATCACCAGGATGGTGTACATTGCACCCAACAGGTAGTTTTTCCTCCTTCACCCTTGCCCATCTTCCTTGCTTCTGAGTATCCAGTGTCCAATCCATTGTGCCACCGTGTGTGCCCCTGGGGACCCATGGCTTGGCTCCCACTTGTGAGTGAGAACATGTGGTATTTGGTTTTCCATCCCAAGCAGAGATGAATTTAAGAATTATTTGGGAGATAAAAGAGCAGTCAGTGCCTTACTCATTAAAAAGATGTAGGGAACCCAGATTATGGAAATGATTATGACATTTTGGGTCTGAGGAGTCTGTCTGACCTTTAGGTAGAGATGTTCTTCAGGCAGCCAAGGTGAGCTCTTGTATTTGAAGCCATGGAAGTATGTTTGATGTCACCAGGAACGTTTGCCAAGAAAGAAAAGCACTGGACCCCAGGGAACTCAACTCTTAAGCAAGAGGAGAAAGAAGATTCCAGCAAGGTAATGGGAAAGGAATGGCCAAAGAGGCAGGAGGAGTCTCAAAGGCATGCAACATCATAGAATATCAGAGAGTGGGAAACTGAAGTCAGAAGGAGTGATCAGCAGATCCCTGTGCAGCAGCGGGTTTCAGCGAGGTGACAGCGGTGTGCTGGAGCTGGCTTGGAGTGGCTCACTAGACCAGTGCTAAAATCTTAAAACTTTTACGAGCCAATTGACACCAAGTTAGTAGCTGAAATCAGCCATGGTGAATGTATTCACACCCATGCAATGGAAGTGTAATGTATTACAAAGTCAGCCTCCCTCACTCCTCTTCTGAGAAGGTGATTGTCCAGCATTTTACTGACACATCGCTGGATAAACTCTAGAACATGTTCTTTGGATTTTTAGATAGAAAGTCATTCTAGAGGGGAGTTCTAGAATTACGTGCAAGTCTCCAGATTGCAGTGGTTGAAGGAGTGAGTGGGAGGTAAGGAACGGGAGAGGGTTTAATGAGAAAGAAAGATATAAATTATGTAGTAGCCAGAGGGTAATATGAAGTCAAGGGAGAGGAGAAACAAGCATATTTATAGCTGAAGAGGATGTTTCCAACAGAGAGAGAGAGAAAGAGAGAGAGAGAGAGAGAGAGAGAGAGAGAGAGAGAGAAAGAGAAAGTGTGTGCGCCAGGCTGAAGGTACAAGGTGACACAAAGATCTCAAGGCAGGGAGGAGAGGATGGTCTCAGGGCACAGGTGGAGGGGGTCCTTCAGTATGAGCAGGGATGGCTGATCATCCAAGATTGGAAGGAAGATGGAACCTTTGAGAAGGAACCAATGTTTGCCATTCAACTTGCAGTTAAACTTGTGGGACTCCCCATCTCCCTTCAAGTGACCTTGGCTGCTTCTCACCTTGGAAGTTGACACTTTGCTGCCACTTGTTTTGCCTTTGGGCAACAGCGAGGCTCTTTCCCTTAGTTACTCACATGCAACACAAGTATAAAAAAATTCTTTTATTAAGCAATGAAGGAGAAATAACAAACGTGTGAAAAGGATTATAAGTGTCGAATTGTTTAGGTCTACATCCAAACCCACCATGGAGATTTTAGCTATCGTAGCTACTGGATTTGGTTGGGTAATGAATCAAATCTTGGCTTCAATCTCCTGTCCTAATTTTTCCTGCTTCTCCTGCCATTTTCATTAGCCTAGATTTAGGTTGTTATAAATGCTTATAGTAGTCCATTTCTGACCTAACAAGGTCCTCCCACTGAGGAATTTGAAGTCAGGATCACAGATGCCATCTCATTCCTTATTGCTATTTCTAATGTTGGTAAGGAAAACAACTCATCGCAACTAGAGTGCATTTTCTGAGCCAGGATTGTGTCTTCTGTATGTCCTCATTCATCCATTGATTCATTCAATAAATATTTATTAAGAGCACACTGTTTTCTGGGCAAAGTGCCACAGGCTAGGGATGGTGGGCTAGACACACAGAGCTTTCAGCATAATGGGAGAGACATATATTAAGTAGCCACACAAATAAAGACATATAATTACCTGAGTTAGTTAAGTGCTTTAAAGGGACAATGAAATATTTAAGAAGAAGAGAGAGAGCTGACTAAATTTCTGCAGTCATGAGATGGCTTCCCTGGGAGAATACTGAGCTTTGAGGGATGAGCAGGAGTTTTCCAGGCAAAGCACAAGGCAAAATGCATTCCAGGCAGAAGTAACAACTGAGAAAGATCTGAGGCAGGAAAGCTTTGTTATTTTCAGGGAAAAAAAGAAAAACGAAGAAAGAACAAAGCAGCTTGAGTCAATATCTAGTGGAAAAAGAAGGGCTTTGAAGAGGTAGACTCTGTTAAGTTTTCAGATTGTATTGTAGGTGAAAATATAAACCAGTGAAAGGCTTCAGACAAGGCAATGACATAACGTAAATTGTGTTTTGAAAAGATTACTCTGGTGGTTAAGTGCGGAAGGATCAAAAAGGAACAGAATTAAGTAGGCTATTTTAGAGGCTAGTTTAGTTGTTCAAGCGAAAGATAATAGTGGTATAGACAAAGAAGTTTGCCTTAGAGATGGAGAGAGAGAAAATATTTGGATTAGATTTTTCAGAGAAATTTCACTAGTGCATCACACCTGTTCATTATTTTACTGTATGTCTTAGATGCAGCAATAAGATAAGAAAAATAAACTAAGAGATAATGGCAGGAGTTACGATGGAGAAAGCCTTAGCCAAGTGCTTAGTCTTCATGAATGAGGGACAGTGACCAGGGGACAGTGATGATTGCTGTGGGAAGGGAGAAAGGGAGGTATAAGCAGGTGGTTGATTCCAGAAGGCACAAGAGTTTTACAAAAGGGGGAGGAAATAATATGCCTGTAGTGGCAATATGGAGGAAGAAGCATGTCTGGGTGGGTTCTCCATTTGAGAGGACTGCAGAGGACACGGTGTCCCTAAGGAACATCTATGACTCCATTATGGCGAAAAAATTAAACAGATCATTCAGAGAAGATGATAAAAATAGAGGAAAATTTGCTAAGTATAGGTCAGAATTCTCAAGAGCACTTGGCCAAGTGCCAGTGCCTAGTAGGTGCTCAATAATTATTTGTGACCAGTGACAGTGCCAGAGTGTGCACCCAAGTTTGCTCCCAAGAAACAGCCTACAACCAGTGACAAACAAGGAGTTGGTGGATAAATGCTCCAGCTTCTTTGCCTGTTGGTTGACATAACTCTGAGACATGTTCTACAATGCTTCAAAGAGCTCCCCATTAGGTTTTAGCTCTGTAAAAATTGTTTCAATTTCTGTCCACAGCAGTAATTTGTTTAATAATATTTTTGGATTCCTTCCCTTGTATGCCTAACTTTTCCACTGCCCTATTAGTGTTTTCTGGAATTGCCTCTGAAATTAACTACTTGTACTCAAATTCTTGGGTCTGTTTTTGGGGAATGCAAACCATGACACATAGTTTAGGAAACAAATTAAGAGCCAAAACAACTCTTTTAAAGAGCCATTTAAAAAAATTAGAAACATCAAAGAACAGAACAGATACATCTTAAAACCAAATTAGTGATATAGGGGAAAGTCTTGACAATCACAGTGTCTAAAGACTTTTTTTAAAGACAAAGACGCTAAAGCAATTTAAAGAGAAGATAAGATATTTGGAGGACAAAGACTAATCAGAATAAAAGTCCTGGAATTAGAGAAACTAACAAATGGATCAGAAAATGTACTTAAAAACCAAGAGATTTTTCCTGATTAGATGAAGGAAGTAATCTAGAACATCTTGTTCCTAAAAAAAATTATATGGGAGCAGCAACACAGAGATATATCCTAGCGGGTCTGCATTTCGTTGATTAGAACAAAATTATTTAGGTATCCAGGCAAATACTAATTATTTACCAGGACAAAAATCAGAATAGCTTAGACTCCTTCAATTTTCAAGAATTATTCTCAAGAATTATTCAATGTCTTCAATTTTCAAGAATTATTCAATGTCTACAAAATGCTGAGAAAGAGAAGGTGAGATGCAAGAATGTTTTTCTCACTCAAGCTGACATTCAAATATAAAGGCAAAGATAGCCTCAACCATAAACAAATCCAGAAACCACATGCCCTTTTTGAAAAAAACAAGAGAAATCAAAACCAAATGGCTAACAATAAAGAGAAAAGCCACAATAAAAAAGGCTAGTAATAAGAACTCAATTAATTTAAATGTACAATTAAGACTAAACAATTATGGAAAATGTGGTTACAGAATATAAATGTTATAAGCCTTGGCAGTGTATAAAATGGTAATAGAAATCAGGCATGGAGGGAGAAAGGAGGGACATGGGAGGAGGTTTATTGTGATCATTTCTTTGATATTCCTCTATAACTGGGAGTCAACAGATGTAATCTGAAGTTGCTATTTAATAAAATCAAGGTATGGAGAGTTAATGATAGTGAATGAAGTTGTAAGGACTGCCAACCTCCCCACCCCGAGCAGATTACAAATCTTCAAAATTGTCCAAAGAAACACACACACACACATGCACACACACCTATAAAACCAAATACAGGAAAGATCATACATGTGATAGTAGTAGTGATAATAGAGAACTTAAAATAAAATAGAAAAGTAATAACTATATAACTTATATTAATATGTATAAATGGGAATAAGTTCATCTATTACAAAAAACCACAGAATAGACTTAAAACTTCAAAAAATACAATCATCCACTTAGAAGAAAGAAATACAGAATTGCAGAGGAGAGGTGGTTCTTTGAAGACAGAAATACAGACAAAAACCAGATAAGCCACTGGTTAGTGTAGTAATAAAATGAAAAGAAAAAAAGACAAATACACAAAATTATAAATGAAAAGGGGGCGATGATTATTGGCATTGAGGAAATGAAAAGATCCTGAAAATACATTTGAAAATATAAGTAAAAAAATATTGCACAGTGGAACAGATAGACAAATCTAAATAAACAAGTAAGAATGTTAAAGGCAGTTAAAAAGCTGCCTTAAAATCCCCAAGCCCACATAGTTTCACTGTTAATTCTTTACAATTTTTAAGAAACAGGTAAATTGGATAAAATTTAAAATGCTCCAAAACACCAAAAGGGGAAGTCCTTCATGTTACATTTATACAAGTTTAACACTGACATCAATATTTGACAAGACAGAGCACCTCACTTACCAATATTTATGTAAAAACTCCAATAAAGCAAGGGCAATTGTGATTCAGCAGTACTTTAAAAAACATACCATTACCATTTGGGTTCCTCCTGGACTGCAAGGATGAGTCAATATTAGGAAAACTCTGAATATATTATACCTTATTAATAGCCCAAAGGGGAAATTTATATATATTATGCATTTATATATTATATTATAAATATTATATATGTGACCACTCTAATAAATGCAGAACAAGTATTTGGCAAAGTTCAACATCCAACATGATTACAAAAATAGAGACCAAATTAAAAATGGATGACAACAGCAGAATACACATTTTTCTCATGTGTACGGGGAACATTCTCCAGGATAGACCATATGTTAGGCCATAAAACAAGTTTTAATAAATTTTAAAAGATTGAAGTCATACAAAGCATCTCTTCTAATAATAATGAAATCAAACTAGAAATCAATAACAGAAGGAAAACTGGAAAATTCACAAATATGTGGAAACCAAACAAGATACTCTTACACAACCAATGGATCAAAGAAGAAATCACAAAGGAAATTGGAAAATACCTTTAGCTAAATGAAAACAAAACATTACAAAGCAAAACTTATGGGATGTGCTAAGAAAATTTATAGATGTAAATGCATATATTAAAAAATGGCCTCTATCATGTTAAGGAAGTTTCTTTTTATTTCTAGTTTATTTAGTGTGTTTATCAAAAAGAGTGTTAAATATTGTCAAATGCTTTGTCTGAGTCAATTGATATGATCATGTGGGTTTTTCCCCTTCATTCTATTAATGTAGCATATTACAATGATTGATTTTTTTTTGTATGTTAAACCATCCTTGCATTTCAGGAATAAATCTAACATATGCTTTTGGTGTATAGCCCTTTTAATGTGCTGCTGAATCCACTTTGCTATCATTTTGTTGAGGATTTTTGCATCAATATTCATCAGGGATATTCGTCTGTAGTCTCCTTTCCTTATAATGTCTTTGTCTGGCTTTGGAAGTAGGGTAATGGCTGGTTTCATAGAATAAGTCAGGAAGTGTTCCCTCTCTTTAGTTTTTTGGAAGAGTTTGAAAAAGATTGGTGTTGATTCTTTAAATGTTTGGTAGAATACCAGTGAAGCCATCTAGTCCAGGGCTTTTCTTTGCTGGGAGGTTTTTGATTACTGATTCAATCTTCTTATTAGTTATAGATCTATTCATGTTTTCTATTTATGATTCAGAGTGTATATTTCTAGAAATTTGTCCTTTTCATCTAGGTTATCCAATTAGCTGGTGCTCAATTTTTCATTGTATTTTCTTGTAAGTCTTTTTATTTCTGTAAAACTGGTAGTAATATACCCACCTTCATTTCTTCCTGGTAATTTGAATTTTCTCTTTTTAGTCATTCTAGCTAAAGATTTGTCAATTTGGTTGATCTTTTCAAAAAGTTAACTTTAGGTTTTGTTGATTTTTGCTATTGTTTTTCTATTCTCTATTTTACTTATCTCCATCCTGATCATTGTTTCCTTTTATCTGCTGGTTTGGAGTTTTGTTTGCTCTTCTTTATCCAGTTCCTTAAGGTGTAGGTTACTGATTTGAGATTTTTCTTCTTTTTTAATGTATGTGTTTATAGTGATAAGTTCTCTCTTACCATTGTTTTTAATGCATCTCGTAAGTTTTGGTATGTTGTGTTTCGTTTTCATTCAGCTTAAGGTATTTTCTAAGTTCCCTTGTGATTTCTTCTTTGACCCATTGATTGTTTAAGAGTGTGTTGTTTGGTTTTTGTGAATTTTTCAGTTCCTCTTCTATTTTAGATTTCTAGTTTTATTCCTTTATGATCAGAAATCATAGTGGCATCTTTCTAGTTTTATTCCCTTATGATCAGCTCTTATGCTCTTGGCCTGGAAAATTGGATCCCTAGATGTTCAAATGCTGGTTATGCCTCTTCACTAAGATCTTTGCTCAAATATTAATATAACCTCATAGAAACTTTCTCTGACTACAGTTTATAAAATTGTACCCTACCTCTCCACATCCTACAGTCACTTCTTGTTTCCTGGTTTGTTGCATTTATAGCATTTATCACAATCCGAAATTACATGCTTTATTTAATTCTTTACTTCTTTACTTTAAGTCTTTAATTCTTAGTTCTCTATTTCTCCCAGTAGAATATAAGCTCAATGAAAGCAGAGATAGTCTGTCTTGTTCACAACAAGACCTTAATAAATATTCAATGAATATGTATTTGTTGAGTATCACCTTGCTCTTCAAATAGCACACTATCTTTACTTAAATAAATTTGTTTATATAGTTTTTCATGCTGGGAGACTTGAGGGGCAATTCTTATACCCTGTGTAGTTTTTATATGCTTTTTCCTTCTCTGAAGTTACTATTATACTTTTTGCCCTCCATTGTGTTTGGAGTTGAAAGTTGGATCATCTAAATCAGTTTATACTATATCTTTTATAATTTCACATGTTTCAGTAAAATCTTTACTAATGTTTTTCTGTGCTGGTATTTCAGATTTTATAGTAGTTTCTAGAAAATGTTTTTCACAAGCAAACCCTTTAAGCAGCATTGCAATTCTTTTCTGAATATTTACACTAGTTATATTTTCGTACAATATGTATTTACTGCAGTGATTATTCATTAAAATCAGTGAAATTATTTAAGGTTATCTTAGAATTTCAAAGAAGAAGGAAATATTGATTTATTATTTGTTATTCATGCAAATTTTCTCATCCTATTGACCTGACAGTATTGAATATATTAATTGTATTATGTACAGTCACATATCATATTATACGTACATCCCATTATGTGAAATTAAGTTATGTTCAATTTATTTCGCTATTTGGAAGTTTAATTGAAATGACCACTCTTTCATCAAAATTATAAGTTTTCTTTTTATACCATCTCTTAATAACATATAAAAAAATAAATATGTTATTCACTGCTTTTACTTTGTCTCTGACTTCGTTCCTTTTCTACTTTATATCAATCTTCCTCTTTCTCTGGTCTTCATTTCTCCAGAGTTGCTCTCAGTCACCACCAAACATTATACTGGAGCCAAATATCTGGCACTTTTTTTCTGTCTCTGTGCCTGTCCCTGACAACTTTACCTCTAGGAAATAGTTTAGAATCTATTTTAAAGTTAGATTAATATTTAAGAAGCAAGAAAGTGCCAGAGCTTATTTAGCACAATATGGTGTCAAACTACTATTAACACTTTGTTCTTTGATTTTCTCTCTGGGCACGCTGCTTTTGTTGATGATGGAAATATAGTGGCTATAAAGGGAAGACATAGCCCCTGTGTCCTGGAAAGAATAGAAAGAAAACTCTCTCATTTAAAAATGGGATTTTGCTCCCCACAGTTTCCACCACATTTTCGAATCCTGCCCTACTTGAAGGTCAGCTGCTTATTCTAGGAAGGCTTCTCTTTTGTCTGGACTCCCCCAAGGAATTGTTATTTGCATCACACACTCTAGTACGTTCTAGCTTTATATTTGTTTCATGTTGTATTAATAGTACTTTTTCTCTAGAGGATATAGGCTTCTTGAAGGCAAGACCATGTTTTATACATAAAACAAATAAACAAGCAACTACTCAAATAGTAGCATGACTCTACATTAAATATTCCCTAGGATTAGACTTTAAAATGACTTGTTAACGATGTAGTTTGTGAGAAGGACTCTAGTTATTTAGATGTAATTTCAACTCCCTGAATTTTAGGTTAGTAAATAGAAAAGGACTATTCTTTATGAGACACTGTCATTTCTTCACTGTATTTTTTTTCTTTTTTTTATTTCAGCATATTATGGGGGTACAATTGTTAAGGTTATGTATATTGCCCTTGCTCCCCTCCCCCCCTCGAGTCAGAGCTTCAAGCGTGCCCATACCCCAGATGGTGCGCGTCGCACTCATTGTGTATGTATATACCCATCCCGTCCTCCCCTCTCCTATCTGCCCTACAGCCGATAAATGTTATTCCTATATGTGCACTTAGGTGTTGATCAGTGAAACCAATTTGCAGGTGAGTACATGTGGTGCTTATTTTTCCATTCTTGGGATACTTCACTTAGTAGAATGGGTTCCAGCTCTATCCAGGAATATACAAGAGGTGCTATATCACCATTGTTTCTTATAGCTGAATAGTACTCCATGGTATACATATACCACATTTTGTTGATCCACTCATGTATTGATGGGCACTTGGGTTGTTTCCACATCTTTGCAATTGTGAATTGTGCTGCTATAAACATTCACGTGCAGGTATCTTTTTTATAGAATGTCTTTTGTTCTTTTGGGTAGATGCCCAGTAATGGGATTGCTGGATCAAATGGTAGATCCACTTGTATCGCTTTAAGGTATCTCCATATTGCTTTCCACAGAGGTATTTTTTAAAGAAGTTCTGTTCTCTCTCCACGCACTGCCAGCTATCCACTTTCCATAATTGCAGCTTTCTTGAGCAGTTAAAATGTGCCAAACAATATTCTAAACATTTCACCTATGTTATTTAAATCTGAAAATCCTGCAAAATGACCATTATTACTATTATTATTGTTATTAGAATTTCTGTCTACGGCCATATCACCCTGAACGTGCCAGATCTCATCTGTTATTAGAATTTCTGTGTACGGAACTGAATTAATCCTTGGCTCATTCAATGCCCCTATTTGTTTATTTACTTTTAATGAGATAATAAGCACCTATGAACCCACCACTTGAGAGGAAAGCTAGGAACTTGACCCTAACCTTTACCTAATGCCCCCTCTTCATTAGCCTCTTTCCCCCCCTGCCACACCCCAACCCAGGTCACAGAAAAGTCGGTACTGTCATTGTTAAGTGTTGAAAGTGGAGCCAGGTGGGAGGTGTTTGGGTGGGTTGGGGGGCGGATCCCTCATGCGTTGCTTGGTGCCCTCTCGCAATAATGAGTGAGTTCTCGCTTTGTTAGATCACGCGAGAGCTGGTTGTTTAAAGGAACCTGGCCCCGCCTCTTCCCTCTCTTGCTCCCACTCTCGCGAAAGGACACACCTGCTCCCTCCTCTCCTTCCGTCTTGGTTGGCAGCGCCCTGAGGCCCTCACCGGAAGCAGATGCTGGCCTGACGCTTGTTGTACAGTCTCCAGAACCGTGAGCCAAATGAATTTATTTTCTTTGTAAATAACAAAGATGTTATGTACAGCCTCGAATGTTCCCTTATGGCAACGTAAAACGAACTAATACAGTTATCTAGCATTTTGAAGATGAGGAATCGGAGATTTAGGGAGGGTAAGAGGTTTTTTTTTTGTTTTGTCTTGTTTTTGAGATCACCCCACTAGTAAGTGGAACACCTGAGATTCAGATCTAGGTGTGTCTTACTCTGGTACCTGGGCTGAAAACTGCTCATGTCATCTCCCAATTGTTGTTCTTCATGGGCTAGGTGGCAGACAAGTGGTGTTCAGTGAAATGGAGCAGGTGCTCGAACCTAAATCTTGAAGAGATGGTAACCACCCCAAGCAAGGCTGGTTCGTCTCCAGGCTTGAGTTTTCCTTTGTGTTGGTTGGATTTCTTTACCTAGTCCCTCTCTCGGTTAGTTCATGGCTCAGCTCTCCTATGGCTGGGCACATTCCAGTCGGTTCAGGTTTCAAAAACTAAACGAAAAGGAATTATAATTAAGGGCAGCACTGTGTAAAGTTGCTTTGGTTTGGAAGAGAATTTTTCTAAATAAGTACCTTGTTGCAAATGGCAGTTTGAAAAATGGTAATTTCAATAGAAAGGCTTTATTGTGTACTGTAAAAAGAGCCCTCTTTTGGTCTACAAATGTTGGTGGCTAGTGTGCAGTCTGGTGTTATCTAGAAGAATATGTATAGATTTATATGTGAATGTTTTATTCTGCTAGTATATTGAATTACGGATGAGGACACAAACACTCTCTCTCTCTCTCTCTCTGTTATCTAGAAGAATATGTATAGATTTATATGTGAATGTTTTATTCTGCTAGTATATTGAATTACGGATGAGGACACAAACTCTCTCTCTCTCTCTCTCCCCCTCCCTCCCTCCCTCCCTCCCTCTCCCTCCCCCCTCTTGCAATTGTATACTGTATAAAATGCAAAGTTAAAGGAGGCAACTAATTAGTGAGGCCTCAAAAAAATCCTATTGAACAATGTGTGCCCAGATGTCCAGGAAAATATCCAGAGAAGTGAAAGGTGCATCCACTGAACATCACAGGTTTGTCCTCAGATAACTATTTCCTTTTTGGATTTAATGGAAAAGAATGTATGGCATGCTACTGGACACTTGCAGAACTTATTGATCCTTAACAACAGACTCGAACAAGGGCATCAAGGGTCTGATGAATGAGGAAGTTGTTCTTATAACAAAGGGAGGAAAAAGTCTAATGAATAATGTTAGTGTGTGAAGCACTAAATCAAGGTATTAGATTATTAAGTCCTTTACTTTTCTTAGTGGCCATTGTAAAATAAACATGGTTTATGTAAATAATTTGTTGAACTGATTTTCTGCCTCGTAGGAGAAATAATGTTACCAAAATAAAGCATGTTAACAACTTGTCTAAGGTGCTTTACCTAATTCCTAGTTGTAATTAGGTGTTTGTGGGGTTTTTTGACTAATCAACTTAATAACATCCAGTACTAAGAAAATAAGGAAATTGGCTCAAAATTATGGCTCACACATTCTATTTGTGTCGGTGTTCCCCATACGGAGGCTAGAAATTAGCCACGTGGTATATTTAGTATCTATTTGGCTAATACTATGTTTTGAAAAACTTGAGCATTGATAGATATTATGGCTTTTCTTTTTTCTGTGATACAAATTCACATGTTTTCTCCTTGGATTCTAGTTACCTGAATCCACTGTTTATGGGGTCCAAATACCTAGTATTGTTACACTTCTTCATAATGTTTTTGTCCCTGAAATGTAAGAACGTAGCAAGTAAGAGTTCCTGGGCTTCACTTGGTTTCGAATGGAAGGACTCAGTGATCAGGTATCAGTTGATTGAGCATCTGGGCTATCTCAGTCACAGTACAGGTGCTAAGCTAAGCCCAGAGGAAAATAAATCTATTTCCTGCCCTCATGCCTAAGTGAGAGTTTTGGGTTTACTCTATGCCTCTTTCAAGCACAGTTTTCTCCTCTGAACAACATAACACATTCTCAACTTTTCTAAGGATGGTACATAACTAGCACCAGTCTACAAGCTTAAGAGTGAAGTTTTTCATCATTTCCAACGGAGGCCTTAAGCCATTAGGAAGTAATTCTCCTTCTGAATTCCAGATAAGAAAGACTGGTGGATTTGGGTATGAGAGGGGGCCACAAATATTAAGGGAAGATGTACACAACTAATTTATCACTGTCAAGAAAATTGTGAGAGATTTGCCTACAGGTAGATCCTTGGCCAACTGTGGTGAGGTTCAGGCAAGTTTCTTGGTTAAAACCTTTATTTTAATTTTTTTTGTTTGTTTAGTAGTATTTTTCTGACTATAAAAGTAATCATTTTTATAGAAAAAATTGAAAAAACTAAAAAACACAAAGAAGAAAAAATGTCAACCTTAATTTCACGCAGAGAAAAAATATCTTCCAGTGTGTTGTCTATGCATTTACATATGTTTAATTTATTTGTCATCAATTCTGTCACTCTTTTTATTCATGGTTTGCACCTTTGCCTTTATTTTGAAATGGCTTTTCCCTTCTGCTACCTCTCAGGTCATATAAAGAGTATTCAAGTCTTTCTCAAATTCATTTATGATATCATTTTTCTCTTTTAACTTTTTAATTCTGGCAATTCCTTTTTTCTGCAGTGAGTAGCCAATTGTTCTAACTCCATTTATTAATAATTTTTCCCCAACTTGAAATGCTTCATTTGGTACTATAATTAAAATGTTTTTAATTTTAAAAATTTTCCATTATCACAGTTTTTATTTTTATAATAATTATACGTATCCAAAATGTTCCCAGCTATGTACTCTTCCAGTTAGCTTCAGAATCAATCTGATAATTTACAAATTCCAGTGGAATTTTGATTGGGATTGCATTGAATTTACATGTTAAAATAGGGAACATTGCCATATTTACCATTTTAAGTTTTCTGATACAGAAAGATGGTTTATTTTGTGAAGTATCCTAGTGTTCTTTTTGTTGTTCAAGAATGTTTTATAGTTATTGTTGTAGTCTGTTTTCTGATGCTATAAGAGAATACCACAGACAGGGAAACTAATAAAGAGAAGAACTTTATTTGGCTCACAGTTCTGGGGTATGGGAGTCCAAGAGCATGACTGGTTTCTTGTAAGAGTCATCTCATGGCAAAAGGCAGAAGATAGCACACAAGACAGAGAAAATTGGGCCAAACTCATCCTTTTATCAGGAGCCCACTCCCAACATAATTAACCCATTCCCTCAATAATGGCATTAATCCATTCATGAGGGCAGAGCCTTTGTGACCTAATCACCTCTTATAGGCCCCACTTCCCAATACCATTACATTGACAATGAAATTTCAACATGAGTTTTAGAGGGAACATTCAAATCATCACAGTTTTCCATGCATAGCTCTTGCACATTTATTATTAAGTTCATCCACATGTATTTTTGAAAAATATTTTTCTTAATATTTTGAATAGGATCTACTTCTAATTACATAGTCACTGGTTATTTTGGGGTTTTGTGTATTCATCTTATATTTTGTTAAACTTTCACATTTAGTTCAAATTATTTTTCAGTTGATTATTTAGAACTTTCTCGGTGGCCAACAGTATCACCTACAAATAGTGATGTTTTTAGCTCTACCTTTGCATATTTATTATTCTTATATTTTTGTTTAAATATCATATTACCTGGGTTTCTGGAATAATGTCAAATAGGAGAGGACATAGTAGGAATTCATGTATTTTTCTTACACTAATAGGAATGCCTGTAAGTTGTGCAGTAAATTTCTAACAAATAGTCTCTTCAAACTAAGTTTTCCTTCAAATATTTAAATATTTCTTGCAAATATTTTCTTCCAGCCTATGGCTTGTCTTACCATTCTCTTGACAGTGTCTTTCACAGAGCAGAAATTTTAATTTTAATGAAGTCCAGCTCATCAATTTTTTCTTTCATGGATCATGCCTTTGGTGTTGTATCTAAAAAGTCATTGCTAAAACTAAGGTCATCTAGATTTTCTCTTGTTATCTTCTAGGAGTTTTATTGTTCTGTGTTTTACGTTTAGGTCTGTGATTTATTTTGAGCTAATTTTTGTGAAGAGTCTAAAGTCTGTGTCTAGATTCATATTTTTTAATGCAAATGTCCAGACTATCCTTTCAACATTGAATTGCCTTTATTCCTCTGTCAAAGTTCAGTTGACTGTTATTTGTCTATTTCTTTGTTCTCTATTCTGTTCTATTGATCTACTTTGTTCTTTCACCAGTACTACCCAGTCTTGATTACTGTTGTTTTATAGTAAGTCTTAAAATCAGGTAGTGTCGGTTCTCCAACTTTGATCTTCTCCTCCAATATTATGTTACCAATTCTGGGTCTTTTGCATCCTCATAAAAACTTTAGAATCAAATTGTTGAAATATTCCAAATAAGTTGTTGGGTGAATGGGACTGCATTGAATTTATAGATCAGATTGGAAAGAACGTTACAATATTGTTTTCCTATCCATTTACATCAAATATCTCTTCATTTATTTAGATCTTTGATTTATTCCATCAGAGTTTTATAGTTTTCCTCATAGATCTTGTACATATTATGTTATTAATAGATTTATACATAAGTATTTCTCTTTTTGTTGCTAATGTAAATGGCATTATGTTTTTAATTTCAAATTCCAACTGTTTATACCTTGGGATTTTCTACATAGATAATCATGTCATCTGCTATCAAAGGCAGTTTTATTTCTTTCTTACCAATCTGTGTACATTTTATTTCCTTTTCTTGTTTCCTTTTCTTGTTTCATTGCATTAGCTAGGACTTCCAATATGATTTTGAAAATGAGTGGTGAAAGGGGATATTCTTGCTTTGTTCCTGATATTATCAGGAAAGCGTCTAGTTTCTTGCCATTGAGTATGTTAGCTGTAGGTTTATTGTAGATGTTCTTTATGTTTGAAGAATATCTACATAAAAATGTTTTTTATGTTCAAGTTGAGGATATTTCCCTGTATTTCTAGTTTACTGAGAGTTTTTATCATGAATGAGTTCTGGATTTTGTAAAATACTTTCTCTGCATCGATGGATATGATCGTGTGATTTTTCATCTTTAGCTTGTTAATGTGATGGATTACATTAACTGCGTTTTGAATGTTGAACCAGCCTTGCATACCTGGAACAAATCCAACTCAGTGGTGGTGTATAATTCTTTTTATACATTGTTGGATTTGGTTTGCTAATATTTTCTTGAGGATTTTTGCATCTATATTTATGAGAGATATTGGTCTGTAGTTTTACTTCCTTGTAATGTCTCTGTGTGATTTTGGTAGTAGGGTAAGGCTGATTTTATAGGATTAGTTAGAAAATATTTCCTTTGCTTTTATTTTCTGGAAGAGATTGCAGAGAATGTTATAATTTCTTTCTTAAATGTTTGGTAGAATTTACCAGTAAACCCGCCTGGGCCTAGTGCTTTTTGTTTTAGCAGGTTATTAATTATTGATTCAATTTTTTAAGTAGATATAGGCCTATTTAAATTATCTCCTTCCCCTTCTGTGAGTTTTGGTAGTTTGTGTCATTCAAAGATGTGGTCCGTTTCATCTGTGTTGTCACATTTGTGTTCATGATTATCATTATTATTCATTTTATGCCTATGGGATCAGTAATGATTATCCCACTTTTATTTCTGATATTAGTAATTTGTGTCTTCTCTCTTTTTTCTTAGTTGACCTGGCTAAAGGTTTATCAATTTTATTGATCTTTTTAAAGAACCAGCTTTTGGTTCTGTTGATTTTCTCTATTGATTGCCTTTTTTAAATTTAATTGATTTCTACTCTACTTTTTATCATTTCTTGAATTCTTCTGCTTGCTTTGGATTTACTTTGCTCATTTTCTGTTTTCCTAGAGTAGAAACTCAGATTATTGATTTTAGATTTTCTTCTTTTCCAATATATGCATTCAGTGCTATAAATTTCCTTCTAAGCACTGCTTTTGCTGTATCCCACAAATTTTGATAAGTTGTATTTTCATTTAGTTAGGAATATTTTTAAATTTCTCTTGAGACTTTCTTTGACCCATATGTTACTTAAAAGTGTTTTATTTGGCCTCCAGGTATTTTGGAATTTTCCATCTACCTTTCTATTATTGAATTTTAGTTTAATTCCATTGTGATCTGAGAACTTACTTTGTATGCTTTCTGTTCTTTCAGTAGTTTTGAGCTGTTAGATGGGACCCAATAAATGACACCTATTTTTACCAACCACATTCTGAATTAACTGAAAAATAAAACGTATCTGTCAGCAGATGAGGGACACAAATATCACCTTCATTTTTATAAGGCTGACTTGAAAAAATGTGGCTTCTAAGCATAGGCAAGTAGACTCCCCACTGCTGAACCCCGGAAACAGAGTGACAAATCCACACAGTGCCAGGTAGCCCTGGACCAGAGAGAGCCTGCCCACCACGGGCTCAGAAGAGGCAGCGGACAGTTGATCCTCCCAAGTGAAAGCAGAGGGGGCTAGCCTTGCGTACCTAGTTTTTCCTTCCAAATTCCCCCATTAGGTTAGCTGCTTAGGGCAAGGAGAAGCCAGAATGTTTGTTTGGGGAATTATTCCACTAGCAAGGAAATCTGAGAAGTAGGAAAGAAGCATTGACAAAAGTAATATCTGGATGGGTAATTCAAGACTCCGCTTTCTGGCAATAGCTTTACAGCTATGGCTGCTGCTTCAAGACATATTGATAAGACAGCCACAATTGTTATTAATATTATCTACCTTTCCTTTAGGAAAGTTGAGAGGCTTAAGCAGCAGGTCCCTCAGATGAGGGCCACCCCGTCTTAGCCCAAGCTGAGAGATAGCACCTACAAGCAAAACAAAACTCCTTCTCAAGAAGTATGAGCAAGAGCTTGAAACTCCACACTTTTATGCCATAATGCACGAACCAAGTGATTTGGGCCTAGAAAACAATGCTTTGTCTGCTTTTAGGGCTGTAGCAAAAAGTCAGTAATTCCCAAGGAAATGCCAGGTCCTAAGCATAAGCCCTTGGAATGAACACACTCAGTTGCACTCGCTGAAAAATGTCCCCTCAAGGTAATGAACACAGTGACTTCCTGAGTAAAGCAAACAGGGAATTTAGAGTTCTGAAATAAATCTCATATTTGGAATACTTGGAGGTTTTGTGGGAAAATACATTTTATCTTAAATAGAAAGATGAGAAATCAAGATTATATATATATAGGGCAAACTTTTTGGTTTGCTGCCAAAATATTAGTATTAACCAAACTGTGGCTTATTAAACAACTCAGTAATTTTACGGGTTAAGCTAACTAACCACAAACAATCAAGTTTTACTGACATAGCTATGCCGCAAACAAGGTTTAGAAACTATGCACAGTCAGTGGCCTGAGCCGTTTTAGACTTGAACTTCAGCAGGTTTGCTCAGAGCAGAATTTCTGCCCTTTGCAGTTTCCTTCAGAGGGTTCCACTGGGAGCTTGTGTGAGCAGCTGAAAAGTGTAACTGTTAGTTCTTCCCTTCTCTCAGCAAAAGGATTTAATTAAACTTGGTTCATACACATAATTCACACATCTTTGATTGTTCTTTCCTAAGCCCCTTTCAAAATTGCTTTGGCTGCTAATAGCAGCCTGCCTGGGATAAAGGGGAAAGATTTATGCCGACAAAACATACTCTGTATTTTTTTCTTTGCTTAATAAAGATGCAGCTGATGAGCATATCCAGTAATTAGAGGAGCCGGTGTATGTATGTCATAGAAGAAGGAGATTGGGACAATAATAATTTCGTAAAGTTAGCAAGAGTTACTATTATTATATACCTGCTGGTCCATAAAGAACTGAATTCTTATTTCTTCATGTTTGTTGAGAATGTCTTAGGTTACATTGTTTCAAAAATCTACATTTGAGTCAAATTAAACTAGATGCTAAGTTCTTCATTAGATAAACACATGACAAAGGAAAGAGGAGAATTGGTGATTTATGCTGAATTTCAGTTATCTTTAGATCCTACTTACTGCCTCCAAACTTACCTACTTAAAGCCAGATTTTTATGCCATTCATCTACAAAATAACCTTTGTTCCTCTCTAATATTCACACAATAACTCCTATAAAAGTAAATTTGGTGAAAGAATTCAAGGCCTTCCGTAACTTAGCCTGATTTCATCTCTCCAGAAACTAGACACTCTTCTTAGTGTCTGGTACTATTAATCTGTGGCTTTTCTTCAAACCCTGCACATTTCCCCTTTCTGCTATTGTCTGCTCAATCAGCTCTTTGCACAGTGCAGCTTAGTTGTTACAAGCACAGCCTCTGTGTACCAAACTTTGTTCCACAGCTTAGTAGTTGAGCAATCTTGGACAAGTTTTCTAATTCATCAGTGCCTTAGTGCTGGGGTCCCCAATCCTTGGGATGTGGCTTGTTAGGAACCAGGCAGTACATTACTGTCTGAGCCCCCCACCCCCACCAACCCCACAGCTGTCCATAGAAAAATTGTCTTCCATGAAACTTAGGAATGGGGCCTCACAGCAGGAGGTGAGAGGTGGGCCAGTGAGCAAAGCTTCATCTGTATTTACAGCCACTCCCTGTTGGCTCCCCTCCACCCATAAACCCACCTGAGCTCCACCTACTATCCCCGCCCTTTCTCCCCACCTCCCACCCCCCATCTGTGAAAAAATCATCTTCCATGAAATTGGTCCCTGGTGCCAAAAAGGTTGGGAACCACTGCCTTAGTGTATCCATCAAAAAAAGAAAAAAAAGGAGCTAGTATTGCCATGAGAATTAAATAAGGCATATATAGTGCTTAGAACATTGTTCTGCTTGTAGTAAGCATGCAGTAAGTATTAGCGATGATGACAGTGATGACGACAATGATGGTGGTGATGATGACTGGAATGCCTGTCTCCAAAATCTGCTTATTAAAATTTTACTTGTTCAATTCAAATATTACCTTCTCTAATCTATCCCTCCCTTCCTCATACCCCCAGTTTGTATTTAAATTGACTGAAATACATGTTGAAGAGTGATAGTATATGGGAGAAGATAGGTAGGACTAGCTTCATGAAGAAACTGAGTGTTGACCGGAAATGTTGAATGAAGTGATCGTTAATGAGGACTGATGAAAAAGGGAGGGATGGCCAAGCCTGAGTGCTGAGAGGATGGGGTGATATGAGATACAAAAAGGCAGAGTATTTATGGGAAAAGGTCATGAGTTTTTCTTTGGCTATACCGGAAATCACCCAAAGGGGGATACGATTCTGATGTTGGGGAAACAGGACAGTTCAAAAGATTATTCTGCACACAGCCATGTGCCACATAATGGTTTGGTCAACAAAGGACTGCATATATGGTGGTCCCATAAGATTACAATGCCATATTTTTACTGTACCTTTTCTATGTTTAGATACACAAATACTTACTGTTGTGTTGTAATTGCCTGTAGTATTCAGCACAGTAACACGCTGTACAAGTTTGGTAGCCTAGGAGCAGTAGGCCATACCATATAGCCTACGTGTGTAGCAGGGTATACCATCTAAGTTTGTGTAAGTAAACTCCATGATATTCATACAATGATGAAATTGCCTAACACATTTCTCAGAAGGCATCTCCATTGTTAAGCAGTGCATGACTGTAGTTGTGTTGTAAAATTCCAGTGAACCAGACCTTAACAAATCTTTCACTTTCTTCCATTACCTTTTGTTTTTATAAGTACTTATGTGCAATACATTTTTACATTAGTATCTTCTTTATATTTGTAATATATTGATGTGGTTAACAGGAGGCAAATAAAATCCCTGTTGTATAGAAAGTTGACTTCAAGAAAGCAAAAGAATACCCAGATCATTAGCAGAGAAATCAGAGTGTCCTTTTCCAGGTCATTGATGATCATATCAAAGGGTATGGCCATGACATAGACCACATGGTGCTCCATTCAAGTCTAATGAGCTGGATAAACCACCCTGTAGGCTGCAGTCGTGCAGCCAGATTTTTCCTTAGGACTGTCTGTAGTACCTCATCGGCATGTTCTTCATTAGAGGAAGATTCCTGTCATGCCCCACTTTTTCAGCCCTGAAAAAGGTAAAGTCTATAATAGCCAGGACGGTTTAGTCCTACTCAGATGTAGGCAAGGGGGACCTTTATCCACAGGCTAAGGAAGCTCTACTGAATTCCCTAGTTAATCCCAGTAAGGCAGCCATATTGAGTAGATTTACCCATCTGCTGCTGAGATATGAAGTTAGTATTCTACAAGAAAACCTATACAGTATATGGGCACTCTGGGCACACACTGGCCTTCTCCTAACCTTGCCATATTCACTTGCTTTCCTCTTGGTCTTATTTGCACAAGGACTTGATCCTCCATGAATTCCAAGTCAGTTGACCAAGGTTTTGGTGCTCTGCCTAGCCCTCACCAACCACTGTTTGCCAGAGATCATGTCCCCCAGGAACTGGCTAAGATTTTTCTCTTAACCAAATATACCGTTAGCAACCATGACACTGCCATGGTTCTGCTGTCATTCTCTGCCAGCTGAAATGGACCATCTTTGACATAAGCACAAGCCCAGATAAATCCTGGGGTTAGTATATGCATTGGACCCTGCCCAATGGGGTCAGTGCTACACCTGGGTGAATTTCCGTAGACCATCTCTGCCCATTGCAAACTAGCCTGCTGCTGAGATCCCAGTGTGCTTGTAGCTTGTGCTGCTTGTGCCTGCCCAATACGTGAGCTAAATTTACCCTCTGGTCTACCTGACCCTGAACCTTCCTCTTTAAAAAATGTGTGGAAAGAAAAAGGCGCATTCCTCTATAGGCTGGCCGAATATTTAGCAGAGTCTGCGTCACATTCAACACTTTCCCTTGTTTTATTTCAACTTGTCTTTAGTAAGGATGTATAATAACTTTCAATTATTTTATATATAATAGTAGATCAGAAAAACTTCTATATCCTATATTCCAAGTATCTTTAA
Source organism: Cheirogaleus medius (assembly GCA_008086735.1). NCBI lineage: Eukaryota > Metazoa > Chordata > Mammalia > Primates > Cheirogaleidae > Cheirogaleus > Cheirogaleus medius. Next base: position 16,458,481 of record VBSM01003148.1, on the reverse strand, counting down.
TTTTCCATAACTATCATCGAAAGCTCTTTCTGATGGTTTGGTTTTAAATTCTTTTTGTTGTTGTTGCTATTATTGATAAGTGTTTCCCTTCAGCTGTTGCATTGTACAGCCAGGCTTAATAGACTGAAGTTCTAGGCTTTGAACACCCCCCCCCCCACTCATGGCTCAATCAAGATGGAAAAAAACAGTATAAGAGCTGACATATGCAAGGAATGTTTATTTCTACCAAGAGCACTGCAGTTAGGTATAGTGACTATTTGCTTGAGGGTTTGCTGATTCAAATGTCTATGAGTTAGCTGGGGACTTTGTTGTATTTGCAATGCAGTGCTTAATAAGCATTGCCATCACCATTGTCAATCATTGTCGTTGTTATCAGCATCATCATCATTTTAGCTGACATTCTTTAGATATAAGAATATGTCTATGTGCATATTGTATTGTAGGAATACATTTGCAGCGAATGAAGTTCTATAGATGGGGTAGCAATTGGAATAAGCTTGTAATAGTGAATGGATTTTAATTTATTATGTACAACTTTGGTTCAGAGGATAAGTAAACTACGCAACAGGGTAGAAGGTGTCAATTCAACATATCAGAGTTGCACTGTGTGAACGCCTGCTAGGATCTGGAAATTGGAAGGGTGCTATGCTCCCCAGCCTACCCTCTCACTGCAGACCCATTTTTACAAAGAAGATATATAAATGGCCAACAGATACATGAAAAGGTGCTCAACATCACCAATCATCAGGGAATGCAAATCAAAGGCACAATGCAATATCACCTCAAACCTGTTAGAACAACTGTTATCAAAAAGTCAAAAGATGGCAGGTGTTGAGAATGTACAGAAAAGGGAATCCTTGTGCACTGTTGGTGGGAATATAAGTTGGTACAGTTATTATGGAAAACAGCATGCAGTTTCCTCAAAAAGTTAAAAATAGAACTACCATATGATCTAGCAATCCCACTTCTGGGTATTTATCCAAAGATGTGAAATCACTCATTTTTCATAGTAGCCAAGATATAGAATCAGCCTAAGCATCTATCAGAGGATGAGTAGATGAAGAAAATGTGTGGTATGTATACATATATGTATCATATACTGAATAACATATAATATTATTCAGCCTTAAAAACAATCCTACTACTTGCAAACATGGACAAACCTGGAGGACATGATGATAAATGAAATAAAGACACAAAAATATGGTTACAGCATGATCTCACTTACGTGTGGAATCTAAAAAAGTTGAACTCGTAGAAGCAGAGTGTAGCATGGTAGTTTCCAGGGGCCGGAGGTTGGGGAAAATGGGGAGATGTTGGTCAGAGGGTACAAACTTCCACTTATGCAATGATTAAGTTATTAATATACAGATCTAATGTATAGTGTAGTAACTACCATTAATAATAATGTATACTTGGAATTTGCTAAGAGAGTAGATCTTAAATATTCTTAAAACCAGGGTAACCTACCCCCACAATATAATGAAATAAAAAAAAAAACAAAAAAAACAACCAGGGTAACTATGAAGTGATAGATATGTTCATTAGCTTGATTATGGTAATCATTTTACAATATATGCATGTATCAAATCATAGTGTACAACCTTAAATATACACAAATTTTATTCGTCAATCACACCTCAATAAAGCTGAAAAAAATCCCAGATGTATTTATCAAAGCTGAACTGTGTGGAGTGTGGTCTAGTGCTAAGGCACCGTGCCAGGCATGTTACTACATACAGCAGAGCGGTTATTCCTTCCAGGAACCCTAGGATGTAGGAGCTCTTATTATCCCTTTTATTGATGAGGAAACTGAAGCTTAGAAAAAAATAACACACAACATCTCATTGGCTACTAAGTAGCACGGCTGATCTTTGAAACATTTCTTCCAGAATAAGAAATAATAAAAAAAAGGACATCATTTGAAAGAGTCAGAAATATCTCTGAAAATAATCTGTTGTAGAATTCAAAAGAAAATTCCAGAAAACTGCTTCTTCAATAGGCAGTTGACGTTCAATAGGCTGCAAGAAAATATGGTTCTTATGACCTGGGAAGAGAGGCATGAAGTGATCAAGATGAAAATTTACTGGAATAAGAGGAAAATATAACAAAATGAGACACAGGAAGCCAGAATAAATCATCCTAGTTTTTATATGTGTTTGCATCTAGCTTTAGATTATCTGTTCATCTGTCATTGTTCTATCTATCCACCCTCTTGCCACTGTCACTCTCTTTATCACAACTTTGTAATATATTAAAATCCGGTAGGGTAAGGCTGACTTCATTATTCTTCAGTATGCATTTATGATTTTAAAAATCTCTCATGAAAATACAACAAAAGAAAACTTCCTTATTCTTGTAAAGCACGCCTAGCAAAAACCTGCAGCAAACCTATTTAATGGTGAAATGTTTAAGTTAGGAACAAGACAAGAAAGCCAACTGTCGCTGCTTCTAGTCAATATTAATCTGGAGGTCCCACCCAGTAAAGTAAAAAAAAAAAAAAAGAAAAAGAATTAAAAGATACAAAGATTTGAAAAGAAGAAACAAAACAGGCCTTATCCTTAGATGATACGAGTGAAAGCATAGGCATTTAGAGGGACTCTACAGATAAAACTGCTGGAACTGAGATGAGTGCTCACCACCCTTCTTCGGCATAAGATCAAATATTAAAACCAATTCAGTTCTTATACAATTAGAGCCAGGGACCTGATCTAGAAGGGCCTGTAGGCTTGGTGTGGGGAAAGTGATAGAAGGGAAGCCTATATAGGCTTTTGAGGAAGGGAGTGTCATGGTCACATTTTTGTACTAACAGGCTCCTTCTGGCTGTGCGGAGAATGAACTGGAAGAGACAAGAGGAGAGGGAGGGAGCCCCAGGGAGCAGGCTGTTGACATAGTGCAGGTGAGAAATTGCAGTTGCTAGGTGTGCTTGGTATATGCGGAGATGGCAAGAAGTCGTGTATCAAACAAACATTGAACAACGACTTGTACAAATAATTCATCTAAAGTGCCATAAGTGCTAAAAAAGAGAAGAAAAAGAAAGAAGTTAAAGTGCTGAAAATTGAATATATTAGGAAAAAATGTTTTCCATCAGATGGCAAAGAATGAACAACCTACACCATAAGGAACGCATTACATCTGATAGGAAAACACAAAGTCTGTAATAAATTGTCCACTCTGCTTGCCTTTGTCATCTGATTGATAGCCATTCACAAACTTCAAAACAGATTCTGTACAAGTGTGTTGATTTTCTAAAAATCCAGTGACAGCCAGAGAGAAAAAGAGAGACTTTTCAAAGTAGATTGAATTCATTCTCTGGAAGAGAAAAGGTCACACTTCGTTGCTGAGAGGCAGAATAATTCCAAGTAAGATTTTAAAAACACAAATAGCGTATTTAAATTTAATCAGAATGATATAAATTGACTTTTCCATCTAGGCTTTTTTTTTTTTTTTTTTAGAGACGGGGTCTCGCTCTTGGTCAGGCTGGTTTCGAACTCCTGACCTTGAGCTATCCACCCGCCTCGGCCTCCCAGAGTGCTAGGATTACAGGCGTGAGCCACCGCGCCCGGCCTTCCATCTAGGCTTTATTGTTGTAATTTCAGACATTCCAAATGGAATATTTTAGATGCGAAGAATCTAGAACCCTGAAAGGAAAAGCAAGCCAGTGTTGCCTGAGCCCCAACCTGACAGCAGTGGTTCCCACAGGCAAGGAGGTGACCACGCCAGGGGGCAGGAGGATCTGCCTAAGGGCACGGAACTGGCTGGGACAGCACTGCCCCATAGCCCCATGGGAGGAGGCCAGAGTAGGAGACAAAAAGAAAAAAGAGCATGACAGAATTGACAAGATTGTTAGTTGGACATGGGTATAAACTCTCCAGAAACACTCCTAGAAGCTCACAGAAATCTTTTCTGGAGGCTTTGCTAGGGAATGAAGTTGTTACCTTAATAAATTTCCCACTCAAAGAATTCTTCTTCTGAAAAGTAAGTAGAGTAAAACCCCACTGAAAATCAAAGTCATATTTAGAGAAGCAAGAGCTTGAACACCAAAAAAAACCAAGTGCTTGTTCATTACCTCTGCAGAGAACCAAAGGATATAATTTATAATGATAGCATCTGTGCCTGCCTCGTTACAAAAGGCCTTCTTCACACATACAAAATAGACATGAGACATATTTGGTGCAGAATCAGTTTTTGAGTCTACAGGCAAGTAGACAGCCATAATTAAATCCTGTTCAGCCCCCAGCTTCTTTACTTATTGGATATATGAGCACCTCCTCACCTTAACTCCTTTGTTCTCAGCTTTTTGTTGTACATACTACATTTTTAAATAAATATAGAGTGCTTAGGACACAGCTTCGAAAAATGTTTACTGTAATTAAAACCAGCTTTTGAGAAAAGAGGTAGCAGTTTGCATAGTAGTCCTAAAAAAAAAAGTGACAAAAAGTATACTTATGTATATTATATATGTTATTTATGAGATAGTACACTTAAAAACCACCAAAGCCATATGGGTGAGGAAGTCAGGGGAAATGGAATTATATAGTTTGAACATCAAGGACTCAATTCTTGAACACCCCAGCTAATTTGAGCTCACCATTTTGGGAGGTGAGGAGTAACTATGAACATTGGTGCTTAGTTTTTGTATTGTTTCAGTTTAATGATTTTTTTTCTGATTTGGTCTGTTATCAAAAAGAAGTGATCATCAACTGAGGTGATAATTCTGCCTTTGAAGATAGAGGCACAATTCAAGAGCATTCACGGGCGAAGGTAGCGCCCTGAGACTCTCACCTTGTGTTCATGTCAAGACGTGCTTCCCAGGAGCACACCAGCTTTGAACCACTGCCCTGCACAGAATCTTCTTTTATTTTCCTGGTCTGTGATGAGCAGCAGAAACTGACCCTGGATGATTTTCCGAAAGTTTTGGAAAGACAGTGGAAAGCTCATATGACTGCTGAGGATGCTGGAGATCTAGCTTTGGGGAAGGAGCAGAAACCAAGAAGATATAAAACAGCAGAGACCAACCCAAATACTGCCAAGGATCCAGGTTGTAGGGCCGGTGGGCACCCCGAAGCACCCCTCTGTGCCCCATGGCCAAAACAGCCAGGCCCACAGTGCTGCCCTCGCCTTATACCCCAGCACTCAATTCATGCCTGGGGGGGGCTCACGTGGTCAAGGTTAGGCCACACATGCCTGCCCCCAACTGCTAAGGAGGCTGAGGACAGGAGAATCTGGACTTTTCATTGTTTCCCACGACAACTCTCACAAGACTGAGAATTCCTCAAAGGGGGGGGGGGTCTGATGGTGGGCTGTAAAAAAGCAAGACCCAAAAATGACCTTTGAAAAGATATCCATTACAACACCAGGTTTACGTTGCAGAATGCAATGAATTTGCTGACACAACTCAAAATCCGGCAAAAGTGTATATCAAACTGTGTTCAAACTCCCTGGCTGCCAGTAAAGAAAAGCCCTAATCTATAGCTAGAAAGGAGGAACGCTTTCCTTAACTCTGTGCTGGTGTTCAGGTTGCTCTCGTGCCTTCGTGCCGGTAAGTGGAACTTTAAGAGCTTTGTTGCCACTTCCTTTTGTGAGCAAGTCTGCGGATAACAGGTATGTGAGCAGACACGCATGCTTATTGGCTGTTGTCCCAGCATGTGAGGGGACACAGGGTCACACACCCTGCGAATTAGCCTCTGAACAAGTTCCACTCAGATCTTAGTGGGCGACTGTAGTGACCTTGAACATGGGATCAGGAGAAAGTGAATGTGGAGGAAACATGCATGAAATGATGCCTCTCCCTGTGAAGGAGAAACTAAATTGAGAGACCAAACTAAAAGACCAAAGATGTTTCCTTCCATCCTCGTGGTTTGTAAAACAGACAGATGAATGTTGACATTATTTGAGAGAGAGCGAGAAATCGTGTAGCAGGGCTATTTGCTAAGTGTTGTCTCCATGTAAACCAACCCATATATAATGCGGAACAGAAGACACTAGAAATAAATCTGGATTGGGCTGCACTGCACCTATGCATTTCTTATGAAAATTAGAATGGGAGAAGAAAAAGGAAAATCAAGGGGGGAGTATGACTCCAGAGCAGAGCAAACCATTGAAGCTATCTGGCATTCAACAGCGTGGACAATATCTAGCCAAGGGTATCAGTCTTTTTTTTTTTCAATGAACTTGCATAATTGGGCACCCTTCCTGTGATTTGTGGAATGCAGCTAGAGCACCGTCTCTCCGCACTGGGTGGTCGGACAGACAGCTATCCTAAAGTCTGTCTCCTTTAGCACTTCCTTTTTTTCTTTTACAAAATCTAAGTCCCAGATAGACCCTCCAGACCTACACGACCAACATGTGTCTTCCCGTTGCTCTTGCTGACAGCTGACTCATGCCAGGGTTCATGTAACGTCCATTCCCATTGTTTACCAAAGTGCTGGAGATGTGCCTTGCAGGTGGCAGATCGTTTCAATGTTGGCTTCTAACAAGTCGTGACCATCGGTGAGTGCCAGTATATCTAGGGAAGGGTTAACTCTTGGGGTGAGTAGCCTTTACAGTATTTTAGGGGGGGAAAATTATATTGGCCTTCACAAAACCCGTACTTTCAAAAAGAGGAAGTATGTTTTGCAGAACCCAGCAGTCGGGAGATAAAACCAGAATAATTCAGTTTAGCTACTGAGGCCTGGTGTTCCTCAACAGATGTGATAACAGAATGTAAATATTGAGATCCAGCTGTCAGCCTGTTGGCCTTACACACAGAGGTTAGAGGAACTTGCTGCTCTGGCTGAGAGCTGGCTAAAGGAAGGCAGGAAATTCAGAAGAGAACATTTTATTAGATTTTTTTTTCCTTCTAAGTTTGAGGCTTAAAAAAAACCCAAAAATACAGAGGAAATGCAGGGCTTCCTCCCCGTCGGGTGTTGTCTGCTTCACCCTACCTGTCGTATCTGTCACTCCGCCAAGGGAGCCAGCAGTTGGCTCTTTCTGAGCACTTTTCTAATAGACCTTGATGGGGAGTGCCCAGTCTGACTTAGCTGGGAGGCACAGACCTTGACCTTGACCTTGACCTTGAGAGCTGCAGGCTTGACCGCTGGTTAATCCCATCCCGGCAGCCTGTATTTAAAGCTCTCTGATGGGGTCCCGCCGCTTCACAGAGTCTTTTCATTTGGCTTCTGCTCTGATAGTACACAAATGAAAAAGTGTCAGGCACAGGTGAGTGCTATCATGGAATAGAAAAGGAGAGAGAGATGGAATGACTGCGGCTACTTTACAGGTAGGTCAGGGAGAGCCTCGCCAAGAAGTTGACATTTTCACTGAGACCTGAATGGAAAGAAGCAGCCAGCCATGTGGAGACCTGCCAGAAGGTAGCTGTAGGCAGAAGGAACAGCAGAAGGGCCTGAAGCAGCTGTTAGGAAAATACTGGAGCTGGGGAAAGCAAGAAGGGCTGGGGTCCGAGGGGTATTAGTGGCAGGGCACTGTGGAGACTGGAAGTCTATGGTGAGGACCGTAGATTTTCTTTCTTTTTTTTCTTTCTTTCTTTTTTTTTTTTTTTTGACACAAAGTCTTGCTCTGTTTCCCAGGTTAGAGTGCTGTAGCATCAGCCTAGCTCACAGCAATCTCAAACTCCTGGGCTCAAGCGATCCTCCTGCCTCAGCCTCCCAAGTAGCTGAGACTGCAGGTGTGTACCACCATGCCCGGCTAATTTTTTCTATTTTTAGTAGAGACAGGGTCTTGCTTTTGCTCAGGCTGATCTCAAATGCCTGAATCCCAGAATGACAGAACTTCATCAGCTCTACTCGCATATTCATGTTGAGCAAACATAGACCTTATAGTCAAATGTTGCCATTGAAGTAAAACAAAATACCTTCTACCACCTAACCCAATGCATGGCATACAGTAAGTACTCAATAAATGCTGGAATAAACTAATAAATATGAATAAGAAAACTATTTAAGTTAAATGTTTGTAATGCTGTACACTTATTTAAAAGCATTTTATTGCCTCCTGTTAACTGGCATGAACTATTTATTTATTCTTGTCTCACAAGAAAAAAAATTCATTCTTTTTCAAAAGTCATAGAGTTTCAAAGAAGCTCAGAATATACAAGTTTGGAAGATTATAGATTCAAGGCAGAAGCTCTTACTTAGAAAACAAAAACAAATGTAGACTACAGAAGATACAAAGGCATAATAAAGTGTTATTCATGATTTAGCTATTATTATTTAGTTAAATATTATTTTTCAAGGACCTTAGCTGATCTAACCTAATATAAAATCTTTAAACATAAGCCGTGTTTATATAACTTGATGTGTGTAAATGTCATAGCTAAAAGTCAAATTGTTGCTAAATTTAATGTAAGAACAAAGAGGAAATTAATGTCTTACATTTAAACTGGTTTTAATTTTTTAAGCTTTAATGTACAGAAAGAAAGCTGATTGACAGATTATATAGCATTTTCCCTTTGATCATGAATATGTACCTCTGGAAGAGTTTGTAACCCTGGTTTGAAATGTAACACTTATGAAATCAAAGTATTATTGTGAAATTTAAACTCTCATGTTCTGAATTATAATTAATAGCTTATAATCCTATCACCATCAGTTAGTTTAAAAAGCACGTAGCTTATTTATTAAAAGTGCAGAGGAAAATATATATACTTCTTGTCCTTTCAGATTACTGAATACATATAATTCATTCAATCAAAAAATATTTATTAGCATCTATGCTATGCCAGCCACTATGGGAGTGTTGGGAATAAAAGTGCTTTTTACCTTCAAGGAGCTTAAAATCTAACAGAATATACAGAGATGTAAATAGGAAACTAATACCGTGTAACCACTGCTAAGGACAGAATGGGGAGCCAGGTGCTTAGGAAACAGCTAAAGGAATAACTAACTCATTTCTGGATAACTGCATATATGAAGTTCCAAACACAAGAGTTGCCTTTGCACATTTGAGGAACTGAAAGTAGTTTGGTTTATGTTAGAGTTGAAGTAAGAAAGACACATCAAAGGTGGGCAGTGGGTTTCTGTTTATAAACTACAGTAAAATTTTTAAAGATCTTCTTTCATTGTTTGCCTCTGAATATCTCATATAGCAGCAGCTATTTTCAGTCTATCATACCCTTAAACTTTCTCAAAACTCTCTTTCAAATTATATGTTGATGTCAAAACATAATGAAAAGGTAAGGCACAGAAAGGGAGAAGATGTTTGTGATACATATATCCAAACAAAGACTTATATCCAGAATATGTAAAGAATTCATACTAAAAAAAAAAAAAACTCCAAAAAAAAAAAAAGAATTCATACTAATCAGTAAGAAAAAACGCAGACAACCTAATAGAAAAAATGGGCAAAAGACTTTGTGTTAGTCTGGATTCTCTGAGAAGTAAACACCAAGATGGAATTAAACACAGAGGGCTTTTATTAGAAGCAATGTCTGGGTGTTAGGAAGCAGGGAGGCATCTGGGGCTGCAGGAAGAGCCACCAGATCACAGTGCAAATCTGGTCTTGAGTAAAGGCAAGAGAGAGAGAAGAATGGCTAGAAGCTTCTTAGACTGCTGTATAGTCCAAGAAGTGTTAACAACGTTGTTGGCAAGTCATCAAGACAAAGTTGGCTATCAGATGAGTCTCTTGTTTCCTAGAAGTGGGTTTGCCTTAGAATCCCTGTGGGACAGATGGCCTCGGTGCAAATACCGCAATAGATTCCAAAGTGCAAGAGCTGAAGCCCTTCATCAGTCATGTTCCCTGGAATGTCATTAGGGCACTCAAGTAGTGTCACTGTGTGGTGGGGTCCACATCGCGAAGAACTGAGGCCTCTTGCCAATAGCCTTGTTGGTGAGTCATCTGGGAATCAGAGCCTTCAGCCCCAGTCAAGCCTTCAGATGACTGCAGCCCCTGCTGACAACTTGATCACAACCACTTGAGAGACCCCGAGCCAGCACCTAAGCTGCTTTTGCATTCCTGACCTACAGAAATAGTGAGATAATAAGAGTTTGTTGTTTTTTGCCGCTAAGTTTGAGGGTAATTTGTTACACAGAAATTGATAACTAATACAATGCCCCTCTGCCATGTTTTTTAAATTTAAAATATACCAAGAATTCAGTTCCATTTAATGTATAAATATAGATATCTGCATATTTCACTGTATCAGTGTATAATGATGTAAGATCATCTTTTGAACTAGAGAGTTATAAAACTTACTATAATAAATTCAAACAAAACAAGTATGTAATGCAAAAAGTCTACACCCATCATGACAATTTTACTAACATGAGTAGCTACTGTTAATAGTAATAGTTAAGTGAGCTCTCCCAGATGTTTTGTATACAAATACAAATATGTGTCATCCTATAACTTGCTTTTGAAAAGTTGATAATATATTATGTACATTTTCTGTATAAGTTCATATAGAGTCTAGCTATATGTAGCGTATAAGTAGTTTCATTGTAGGAACATATTAAATTTACTTAATTATAAATAGTTATATAGTATTCCATTGCATCTATCATAATAGGCATTAATTTGTATCAAGTTTTTCACTATTACACACAATTCTGCAATGAACATTCTTCCATATGTAGAAGAATGCATTGAACATTCTTCTATATATGACTAGGCTTAGTTTTCTATTTCAGAAAAATGAAAATAATTATAGCATATAATCCCTGGATTGTTGTTAGTATCAAATGAGATGTAAAACAATTAATGTGATATCTGACATACAGTAAATTTTCAATAGTTATTGCTATTACTTAGGCATTATTGAGTTGAAGGTTATACGTGATGTGAATTTTGGTAAGGTATGCCAAATTGCCCTCCAAAATGGATGTACCAGTTATACTTTAGTAATAAAATGTGTGAGGATATTCCATTCTTCACATCCTCACCAGCTGTGTATATTATCAGTTAAGATTTTTTTAGTCTACATGTAAAACAAAAAAGCAAATCAAACAAAAACTTGTTTTAAATTTCCTGTCACATGTGTGAATCCATTAGAGGTTATTAGTGAGGTTGAGCATCTTTCATGTTTTTGGCCTCTCCTACTTTGTCTATCTTTTTTAGAGACAAGATCTCACTCTGTTGTCCATCTTTGTATTGTCTCTTCATGCCTATTTTTCTGTGAAATTATTTAACTATTTTCTTAGATCTGTAAGAGCTCTTTATGAATTATGAGTAATGTTTTGTCTGTCATATATGTTGCACATATTTTTCCAATTTGATCCTTTGGTTTTCAACATTGCTAATTTTAATTTAAAAAAATTAAGCCTACTATATTCATGGATTGAAAGACTTGATATTGTTAAGATGGCAGCACTGCCCCAAAGTAATATAGACATTCAGTACACTTCTTATCAAAATTCCCATGTACATTTTTTTAAGAAATAGAAAAGCCAATCATCAAATTTATATGAAATTACAAGGGGCCACAAATAGCCAAAGGAATATTGAAAAATAAGAACAAAATTGGAGGAATAATACAAAAATTTCAAAAATTAATACAGTAATCAAAACAGTGTGGTACTGGCAAAAGGATAAACAGAGAGACCAGTGGAATAGAATTGAGAGTCAGAAATAAAGCAGTATATATGGCCAACATAAATGTAAAAGATAAAACCATACAACTCTTAGAAGAAACATGGAGGTAAATATTCATGGATTTAGCAATGAAATCTTAGATATCACATCAAAAGCACAAGCAATAAAAGTAAAATAGATAAATTGCATGCCATCAAAATTAAAAACTTTTGTGCATTAAAGAACATTATTAAGAAAGTGAATAAAACAGCCTACAGAATAGTAGAAAATATTTGCAAATCATTGAAAAGGGGCTAGTATCCAGAATATGTAAATAACTCTTGCAATGCAACAACAAAAAGACAAATAACACAGTCCAAAAAAATGGGCAAAGGACTTGAGTAAACATTTTTCTAACAAAGATTTGCAAATGGCCAGCAAGCACAGGAAAAGATACTGAACAGCATTGGCCATTATGGATATGTGACTCAAAACTACAATAATGTACCGCTTCACACCCACTAGGATGGTTATTTTAAAAAATGGAAAATAAGTTTTGTCGAGGATATAGAGAAACTGGAATCCTTGTACATTGCTGAGGGGGAGAGACTACTTAATGGATACAGGATTCTTTATAGAGACATGAAAATTTTTGGAACTTGATAGAGGTAGCCATTGCAAAACGTTGGGAATGGACAAAATGCCACTGAACTGTACACTTTAAAATGGTTAATTTTCTGTTACATGAATTTCGCTTCAATAATAAAAATTAGGCATGGCACAGTGGCTCACGCCTGTAATCCCAGCACTTTGGAAGGCCCAGGTGGGAGGATCCCTTGAGGCCAGGAGTTCAAGACCACTCTGGGCAACATAGAAAGACCTTATCTCTACAAAAAAATAAAAATAAAAATTAGGCATGGTGGTGCACACCTGCAGTCCCAGCAACTCAGGAGGCTGAGATAGGAGGATCGCTTGAGCCCAGGAGTTTGAGGCTGTGGTGAGGTATGATCACACCACTGCACTCTAGCCTGAGTGACAGAGTGAGACCCTGTTTCAAAAAACATGCTAAGAAAGGCCTCTTCTTTATTGGCTCATGTCATTGAGGAGGTCATCTTTCCTGTATGATTTGACTAGGTCTTGAGCTCCATTTATTAAAGTTGTTTCAGTTCTTCCCTCCTCTGTGTATTGCCTTTATGCCCAGGATGGCTTACTTCATTGTACCCAAATGGACACAGCACTTCCTGGTCTTCTTCCATGGACTAAGCCTTCCAGAAGAGAGATTTCCTCTTCCTCCAACCATCATTCTGATTGGACCAATGTAGGTCACCTGACTACCACTGAATCAAACACTGGGAAAAGATTGTTTTATTTTATGCTAATTGCATTAGGTCAGAGGTTACCTGCTCTTGGACCTGGAGTCACTCCCACCCAAACCAGACGGCTGCTGTCCAGTGGGGGAGAGAGGAGACTACAAAAACTAGTAATAGCATCTGCCTCTGGGTTCTGCCCTTGGGAAGCTGGAGGATGGGGTGAGGAGAGAATTTCCACTGTACTCTCTTTTAGAGACTTAGAATTTTTATTATATATATGTGGCACCCATTTCTTAAAAATAACCAAACATCTCACAAATCTTAACTCCATCTGGAATTTGTTTTGATATAAAAAGTGAAACAGAGACCCAGATTTTATTCTTGCCAAATTTGGCCAAACACCATTTATGGAATAATACCTCTTTTTACCCCTTACTGATTTAAATACTTTCTTTATTATATCCTAACTTCCCAAATAAATGTAGATCTATTTCTGACTTTATCATCTGCCCCATTTTCCATGTTTCTGTTCCTACACCAGTAATAGTATAGCATTTCAATTGTAGCTTTAAAATATGTTTTAATCTTTGGTTGGGCAGTGCACTTTTATTATTTGTTCTTTGTAAAAATAACTTTGTTGGCCATCAGGTCACGTTTATGCTTCCAGATAAACTTTAGAATTGTTTATCGGGTTCCCAAAAAGGTACAGTGGGATTGGAATTGGAATTTCATTGAATATGATTTTTCAGGAAACAGCAATATCTTTACAATATTAAGTTGTATTATTCAATAATCAAGCATATTTTAGGCCAGGCATGGTAGCTCATGCCTGTAATCCTAACACTGTGGGAGGCTGAGGTGGAAGGATTGCTTGAGGCCAGGAGTTCAAGACCAGCCTGAGCAAGAACAATACTGTCTTTACTAAGAATAGAAAAAATTACTGTGTTTCCCCAAAAATAAGACCTACCCATAAGATAAGCCCTAGCAGGATTTCTA
>VBSM01003148.1:16367730-16441935 GCA_008086735.1 Cheirogaleus medius | reverse complement strand
TATCGCTTTAAGGTATCTCCATATTGCTTTCCACAGAGGCTGAACTAGTTTGCTCTCACCTTCTTTCAAGAAAACATTCTGAGGTCACTTAGAATAAATGACACAAATAGCACAGGACCCTTTCAACCATGGTAACAGAGTAAGAACTAAAGAAGGAGAAAGATAGTTATTCTAGAAAACCTAGGGGAAGGAGAGCTACTGATGTTAAATCTAAAATTTACCTCGTAGTCTCTGGCACCAAACTCTTGTTATCTAATACCTGAAAGCATCCCAGTTGTCAACTTTTTTCTTAGCACATAGTTTTAAGAAAAATACATCATGTGAATCTAATAAAAGGATATTTTAAACTATCTCTTTAAAGGTAGTTTTTAAAAGATGCAATTTTATCATATATTATCTGATACTAATTCCCAATAAAAAACTAAATTCAAAACATTAAACTCTAATCCAATCTAACCCCTTACCAAAAAATATAATATCAAATTGTTTGCTGCTCTTTGGGTTTTTGGTTTTTGTCAAGATGGTTGAGAGAAACTATATAAAATGGCAGAGAGATCGAAGGATGTACCATCCCCTCTGGTTCTTCATCGTGTGTTTTCCCCTCCATCAAGCCAGATCACAAAGGGCCTCTCAAATCAGAGCACCTCGTGTTGAGCTTCCACAATCACCTTCAACATGTCTGGCCTTATTCACTTGGAATACATTGAAGGACATTATAAAAGTCTTGTACTGAGCCCGCTACTACGTTTATTGTTCAGACCTGCTGAGGACATTAGACACAGCCATTTTCAGTATTTCACATGAAAAATGAGGCATAATATTTTTTTAATACGCAAGTGTCAGGAAAAGCTCTTTATGTACTTGTGTGTGTTTTTTCCCTAAAGAACTGATGTGCTTTCTTCTTTTGCACAACACAGACAGCAGCTAATCATATTTCTCTTTTTCCTTTGGTTTCCAAGAAACTTAAAAGTAAATTTTCATCCCAGCTTTATCTATATATCCATCTTTCTGTGTACTTTTCATTTGTACACTCGATTTTATTTATAATTTCAATAAATTATATAATTTAGATTATATATCTAATTATACATATATATAAATTTTATCTCTCCCTCTGTTTATATTTACCTTTACAGATGTTCACCTTAATAAATATCTTGCACCTCAAATTAAAAACTTACATTCCATAATACATACATGATTTCAAATCATTAGTAGAATATGGTGGGGTGGAAATAATTAAATGTAGGAAGTCAAAATAATTTGTCCAAATATGTGGCTTTTTGGTTATTTAGTAATAAAAGGGTAAAACTGGAGAACCAAGGCATGATTAGTTAACATGGACCTCTCACATGTCGACAGTGTTAGCCAAGCTTTTATCTGGGTTTAGACAACACACACTTGGAGACCCCCATCATTTGCAAATGCTTGAATAACAGAAGCAAGGATAATAAATCCTGTAAGTAGCCAGCTGTGCCAGACACAATACTAAGAATTCTTCATGTGTAATCTCATCTGTAACTCACAGCAATTCCCCTATGAGGCCATTGTTATCATTATCTCTGTCTTTACAGATGAGGAAACTAGGTACAGGAAGTTCCTGTGGTTACCTGGAAAGGTAGCCGTGGGTCATTTAGAGACCAGGGTGGGAATGGCAACGTTGATGTTTGCTATGTAAAGTAAACAGCCTCAGTGGTGGTATTCTCAACCAGCACTCATCTTGGAAGGCATCTTTGCCTCTGCTCAGACTCTCATTGGTAGCTGGTTGAAATCGCTGACGTCTGCACCCTAAGCACAGAAGATATCACCTTGGTCTGGAGAACTTTGGGGATAAGCAGTAAAGATCATCATCAACTTTAACAGCGCCTCTTCCTAGTGCCTGTGGCATGTTTGGCTTTGAGCAGGGCTGTGGTCAGATCAGTTCTGATCATTTAATTCCCAAGCCCACCCTTACGATTAAACCAGAAAGATCCTTGGGCACACAGAGGCTCTGAGAAGTGATCTCATCAACTCGCAGTTCCCCGGCAGGTGACACCTGCATCGCGTCTACACAGAAAGTCCCCAGTTTCCGCAGATGAAGCTTTAAGTGCAGGGTGTTCAGAAAAAAGTCATGTTGCCTACGGTCTGTGCAGTACTGCTGTTTTAGGCCCATTTCTGCACATGCATAGTGGCCCCTGTCACTAGTGCACTTGCCTGACAGCTCCTGAAAACACTACAGGGTTGTGTAGTCAGATGGGCCATGCGGGAAACCTATAAGGTATGGGCACAGATCCAAGAAGCAAGAGCAGGCCCCCTAGAGCTGAGCCAGGAACTAACTTCCAACAGAATTTCTTAATTAGCCAGCATGGAAAAACAACAAAGATTTTTGCTAGCAGCCTTGTGCTCCCCTCCTTGGTACCTGGCCTCTTTCAGGGTCAAGACCGGTCCTTATAGCTTGCAAACCTCCAGCTGGTTTGTAGCCATAGCTTCTGCCTTCTGCCTTGTTCTTTCCCTGAGGGTATAATTGAGTGAATCTCCCTTTTTGTTAATGCAAGACAGGTGAGTCTCTTTGCTTTGCAATAAGGAGATAAATATCTATGGGCAAATAATCTGGTTGAACAGGAAATAATGCCATTTCCCAAGTTCTTTCATGGCCAAGTTCAATATTTTAAAATAAATATTTATGGCTGTCAATGTGCTAATGAATAGGCAACTATTAATCAGAGGACCAGAAAGATAATGGCAGCAAATGTGACTTCCTGAGAGCAGAGGGAGTAGGGGGCAACATTATTTTCCAGGGTCTGCATCTCTTCTTGCCACGGCTCCCAACTCTATCATAAGACAGAAGTTTAAACATTTCCTTGGCTCTCTCCCAGATGCATTAATTAGGCATTCCTGTTCTGAGGAAAGCTTTGGAAAACATGTTGAAGTCCAAGCCACCCAGGGGAATGGGATGGGGATTGGGGGAGACCCAGGGCAGACACACAGTTGGGGGTCTGTGCCCTTTTCTGGCCATCGGGAGGTACTCGGTTCCTCCATCTTCAAGGGTGTTGGGAGGGGTCAGGTGGGAGAGGAGGGGTAAAGAAGGGGGCTTGAAGGCTTGACCCTCAGGGGCACACAGGATGCTGTCCTGGTAAGGGACCAGGGGTCAGAAAAGGAAATGCCAACCTCATGAAAGCTCCAATTTGGAACACTCAGAGCAGGCCTTTGCCCCAAGTGAACAGCAAGAAAAAGAACCATGCCCAGTATCCCAAACTGCACCCAGAGGAGCTCCCAGGTTGCCTTTTCTGTCCCCAAGCGGAAGTACCCTGTGAACAGGGACAGGCCACCAGCTCAATAGATACCACATCCTAGTCCTGGCATGTATACTCAGCGGCCAGGCAGGGAGATGAGGGTTTAACCAGCATTTCACCTGTCCCCTGGCCTTAGTCTGCTGTCCCTCTCTGCTCTTAAGACCAGCACTGGAGGATGATGGGATGTGGGAATGAGGCAGGGGTGAGAAGCTATCTCAGCTTGTGGGGGGGATGTCAGAGACTGGGGTATCCTAGGAGCAGACACTGACACTGAATTTGGGGTGCAAGGTATTTATTAAGGTGAACATCTGTGAAGGTAAAGAAGAGGAGGAAGGATTGGGCAGAAGGAGAAGTCAAACAAATGAATGCAGTCCTGCAAAAGCCTTGAGCCACTGTAGCAAAATTGGCCAGCACAGTGGTCCCACGTCGGGTCTGAACGACTGAGCCTGACTCGCTCACTCACTGGGGGCAGGGAATCCAGGCAGTCCACGAAGGGGCTGCCAGGGGAGGTTGTTTGCTGACCACACACTCGCTGCAGCCAGCCAGCCAGTTCTTCCTTCTTCCTTTAAGGGGAATCCGGGCATTGCAGCTCTGTCCACCATGGACACAAAGGAAAAGAGATTCCAAGCAAAAACCCTGAAAAGAGAGGGACTGTCATGTCACGATATTATTTCCAAACAACTGTTTCAGGGCTCCGTGTTGTATAAATGTCTTAAGTTAGATATGTACAAGTCTGGGATTGCCTATACGCCAGCTAGCTGGTGTTAGAAACTTAGTTATATTCTATAATAGAATAACTAATAGAATCTACATGGCTGTTTTTAAAATTTATCCCCATAGAATTATTTCTGTGGGTCCTAAGCTTGTGATATTTTAATCAAATTACTTTCCTAATGATGTTTCAAGCTTGAAGCCTTCTTTTGGCATTTTTCTTGTACATAAAATATGGCATTTTATAGTAACATAGTTATAGTAACAGGATAACTAATCTGTATCCCTACCATATATGTGGATTTGGGCATCTGAGCAGGCCGGGAGAAATCATTTTGAATGTAAGTTTCTGATTATATTGATTCAATAAAGGAAAATGTTATTTAATAGTCTGCATATTGAAATCAGTGGAGGCGTAGTTGTAGAATCTAGGTTAGGAGAAAGGGTGACAAGGAAATATTGTAAGACAACTATAAAAAATAGGATGAGTCTATGCAAGCCAAAGTTTGATTGGAGATAATTTACTGCCCCAGGAAAGTTCACTACAAAATACTTGAGAGTGGAAAAAAAAAAACTTAGCAAGATATAAGAGCCCTAAAATTTAATAAATATGTAAACATGTATGGGACAGAATAAATATCCCAGAAATAAATCCATGCATTTACAGTCAACTGATCTTTGATGAAGGTGCCAAGAACACACAATGGGGAAAGGACAGTCTCTTTAATAAATGGTGCTGGGAAAATTGGATCTCCACATGCAGAAGAATGAAACTGGACACTTATCTCATACCATGTACAAAATTCAACTCAAAATGGATTCAAGACTTAAACATAAAAATGGACACTGTAAAACTACTAGAAGAAAAACTAGGAAAAGAAAAACTTCTTGACATTGGTGTAAGAAAAGATTTTTATTGGATATGGCCCCAAAAGTATAGGTAAAAATAAACAAATGGGGTTGCCTCAAACTATAAAGCTGATGGACAGCAAAGGAAACAATCAACAGAGTGAAGAGAAGAGACAACCTATGCAATGGAAGAAAATATTTATGAACTATACATCTGATGAAAGATTAATATTCAGATGATATGAGGAAAAAAACAAAGCAAAACAACACAAAAAAACCTGATTAAAAAATGGGCAAAGGATCTGAAGAGACATTTTTCAAAAGAAAACTACAAATGGCCAATAGGTATATAAAAATGCTCAACATCACTATTCATAGGGAAAATACAAATTATAACCACAATGAGCTATCACCTCACACCTGTTAAGATGACCATTATCAAAAAGAAAAGAGACAACAAGTGTTGGTGAGGACGTAAAGAAAAGAAAAACCTTGCACATTGCTGGTAGGAATTTAAATTCATACAGCCATTATGGAAAGCAGTATGGAGGTTCCTCAAAAAATTTAAAACAGAACTAGCATATGATCCACCAATCCCATGTCTGGATATATAATCCAAAGGAAATGAAATCAGTATGTCAGAGATACCTGCACTGCCATGTTCATTGCAGCATAATTCGCAATAGTCAAGAGACGAAATCAACCTAAGTGTTCCTTGACAGATGAATGAATAAGGAAAATGTGATATATACACACAATGGAATACTATTCAGTTTTTTTTAAAAAGGAAATCTTGTCATTTGCAACAATACAGATGACCCTGGAGGACTTTAAGCTAAGTGATATAAGCCAAGCACAGAAAAAACAAATACTGCATACTCTCACTTATATGTGGAATCTAAAAGTGTTGAACTCATAGAAGTAGAGTAAAATGATGGTTACTAGAGGCTGGAGGGGAGATGGCAGGGGATTATGGAGATGTTGGTCAGAGGATACAAAATTTCAGTTAGACAGGGAGATCTACTGTACAACTGTTGACTATAGTTAATAACAATGTACATGAAAATTGCTAAGAAAGTAGATCTTAAATGTTCTGGCTACAGAAAAATGGTAAGTATATATTAGTTAACTTGATCTTACCATTTCACAATGTATAGATATATCAAAATATTATGTTGTATATCATAAATATGTGTAATTTTATGCCAATTAAAAATTAACTAATTAAAAAATAATAATACAGTCGCTACTGAACTTGACAAGGTTCAACCTCAGAGAACAGACACAATTTCCTACACTGATGAGTTCTGAAACCAAAGAGAAACACTGTTCTGTTATTTGGTTGACTTCCAGTTAATTTGTAACTACAAAAGACTAACATGTAATAAAAGAAACTCAAAAGTAAAATAAATAAATCTATACAATAAATCCAAGAGAAAAAAAGAAAGAAAGAAAACAGTTCTGGAAAGAAGCCAGAGTACAAGGCCACACTGAAATGGAAACAGGGTAGCTTGGAATAGAGCCAGTCGTTGACCTTGGGTGCTTGGTGGGAGAGGAAACTACTAAGGACAGACTGAATATGCCCCCCAGACCACACATGAGGGCCACGAGCAATGTATTGAGTAGCATCACAGTGGTAGGTTCCTACAGCATCTGTCTCTGGTTTGAATAATGCAGTATAGATGGAACCAAAGATACTCTGGAGAGACTGCTGTGCAGTTTTCAAGGGAAATTTATAAACATTATTCATTCTTTGAAAAATACTGATCTGCCATGTTCCAGGTACCTTTCTAGGTGCTGGGCACAAAACAGTGGCACAGGGCACAAAGCCTTGTTGTTGAGTCCCTGCAATAGACCTCTGAGCTCAAGGATCTTGCAGTTTACTTGAGGAATTTGCTTCTACTAGCTAGTTTTGTTGGAAGATGGATAAAGTCAATGGTTGGCGGTAAATTTTAAGTTGTAGTTTGTTTCCATTTCTTTTGACCAAGTTTTTCCTGCTGTCTATTAATATAGGCGATCCAGAATGAACG
Organism: Cheirogaleus medius; assembly: GCA_008086735.1. Lineage (NCBI taxonomy): Eukaryota > Metazoa > Chordata > Mammalia > Primates > Cheirogaleidae > Cheirogaleus > Cheirogaleus medius. The sequence continues at coordinate 16,435,073 of VBSM01003148.1, read as the reverse complement.
GTAGAGATAGGATTATTGTCATTTTATTACTGGAGACAATAAAAGAGATTTTTTGGGTACTGTATGCATGTCTATTTATGTTTGCCAATAAAACTTAAAACATGTCATTTGAGATAAATAACCAGCTAGGTGTAAGACCAATTAGACAGCATGTTGTAATGAAGTGTTGCAGAAACGAGCTGCCTTCTGCAGAATTTTCCATGGGATTCCATGGAAACTAGCCCCTCACCAGCTCCCATGAAAGTTGGGGTTAGATGCTAACCCCTTCACCCCTGCCGCAAAGAGGCAGTGTGAGAACTCAAAGCTCTGCAGCCACCCTCTCCAACAAAATTTCTTCCATAGTCTCCTAGCAAAATTCTCTTCCGCACTGCAATCCTTGTTCTCTGAGTGAGCGAGGGGCTTTAAGAATCGTTGACAAATAACTCCTGTGTTCCCACTGCAAATTCTGCCCAGCATAGAGTGTAATGCTAGATGTTGGATTCAGGTCTTTCTAGCCCTAATCTGCGCTTTTAACTCCCAGACTGACTTTTTAGTTTAAACTAAATGCAAATTGTTTAGAAGCCAAATAAAATTTAAACCTTTGGGTTTATTTTGAATTCTACTAAATGAAAAGAAATACGACTTCAAAGGAAAGCCCAACTGCTCTGTTGGAATATGACTTTTTTTTTTTTACTTAAATACATTGCTATAAATCATATTCACACGGCAGGATTCAGGAATTCAGTGGGACAAATACTGTTACATACACGAGCCAGAGATGGCTCCATCCCAAAATGAGGATATCCGACCAAGGCCTCCATGGATCAGGTGTTCAGTTTTGACACAAGCCCAGTAGCAGGTCAATAGCTGCTTCTGTAAATTTTACACAGACACACTTGTCCATCTTGCACCTGACCCCTCCAGACAAAAGGTGTGAGTGTGAGTAGGAGATAATCGGAAAACATGTTTTCTGGAATGAGACTTAGTGGCTTTGTGGTGGTGAAGAGCAGCAGCTCTGGCACTGGGGAAGGGACAGCTCAGAACCTCAGGAAGCATGGGGGAGAGGGTATTAATCGTCTTTTGTCTTTCAGAGCACCCCCACCCCCACTCCAGAGCCTTTCTTATGAAGAAAACAAAACAAAAAACACTTTATAAGGCTCTCCAAAACTGCAAGTGCCTTAAATAATATAATTGCTGGGTCTGCCAACCTTCACCAAATGGCTTTGACCATGATTTGATGATGTTCTCCTTAACCTTGCTGAGATGTCTATTGGAAACAGCCAAGGACGACCCAAGGCCTGTACATCCTACACAAAACCTTGTCCACCCTTCCAGATGTCTTCTTCCCTTCCCTCATTCTCATAACCATTGCTCAGCCATTCTGTGGGATGGACAAATGTCATCTGGATGGTAGCATGGACAAACAGGACAGACTCAATTATTTGAACTAAATTCAGAACCTTAAAGCCTACCAGCTGGCCAGGAGACCACATTGGAGGCATTACCAACCTGTGCCCTCCAATTAATAATCCTACTTGGTGGCTTCAACAATCGTAAGCATCACCTTTCTTCCAGGGGTACCATGTTTGCTGCTAGGACTGTACTTCTAATGTGGAAGCCAGGCATTAAGTTGTCTGCTCCCAAACCATGGCAATTTGCACCCTGGGGGGCAGGTCATAAAATACCTTCAAGTGCTAAGGAAACACCACTGGATCATGGAGCTCTCAGAGAAGTGCAGATGGCTCTCCAAAATAAGGCTACCCTAAAGGTACACAGGGGAGCTCCCCTAAGGGATTACTAACTCATTTATGTGCACCCTGTGGGTGATTGTCTCCATAGTAGGAGTCTTTAAGTAAGAAAATCTTGTAAGAAATGCATCCCTGACTTTAGCTGATGTGGCCAATGATACCATCTTGCTCTGGAAGGCATTCGGGCCAGCTTCACCTCACTGGCCACAGTTGTTATGGGTGATAGACTTGACCTAGACCTCCCTCTGCCAAGGCAGAGTCTGTGCTAGTGCCAATACCTTCTGTGCCTGGATTAATGCCTTGGGCCAAGGGGAAAGGTCATTACAGAGACTTAAGGAGAAGTCCACTTGGCTTCTCAAGGTAGGCCCTGAAGGTTTATGGGATAAATCCAGGACCTTTGTGGACATGACTGAGATTAGTACAGCAATGGGCCTCATCGTACTGTTTAGAGTCCCGTTAATAGTAGCTTCAACTAAATGCTTTAGAGACAACTTGAATGGACCTAGTGGCAGGCTGTGCTGGTCAGGTGTATCAGCGTGGCTGACAGAGTAGCACACCCTGTGAAAATCATGCAGAAGTCAAGATGACATAAAACTGATGGGTAGATAGCGTCAGAAGACCCTCCTCCATGGGTCTCTTCTGTTCCTGCATGTCTTGCTGAGTTTGCCAAGGCCTGACTACTCTTTAGGGTTGTATTGGTGGCAGGCAACCTTGAGGACTGAGAAAAGGCCTGCTTCTGACACACGGAGAAGTCTTGCTTACTGGCTGCTATGAACGAAAAGGTTCCCCATGCTCAGTGTTCCTCTCCTGTGACACAACCCACCGTGCGTGCAGGCATCTGTCTAGGGCCATCTACACCGCCCCTGCAAATGGGGCTTGGGACCGATGCAAACATGCTGACACTCTGGACACTGCTTTTGCTGTGAGTAATAAAGTCTTTCATCTTGGTACCGGAGTCTCATGTCTCCATTGGCATCCACGAAACAGTGGCGAGCTACCTTATTAACGTGCAAGCAGGGCAGAATCTCAGACCCTTCGCCGTTCTTGACATAAGGCTGTCATTATTTGTAGATGGCACGAGGTAGGTGACATGACATGTACAGAGACAGTCCAAAAGAATCTACAAACAAATTATGAAACTAAATAAGAGAATTTAGCAAAATGACAGGATCCAGGGTCAATAGACCAAAATCAGTTTTATTTCCATATATCAAATAAAAAGAGTAGAAAATAAAATTTCAGAAATATCATATAAAATAGCACAAAAAATTAAAAGCCAAGGAACATATCTAACAAAAGAATCATAAGATCTTTAACCTGAAACTGCAAAACATTGATAAGAGAAATTAAATAATATTGTTTAAATGAAGTGATGATAATATCATCAGATTAAGATGTTAGTTCTGCCCAAATTGACTTATAAATTCAATTCAATCCTAAACACAATCCTAACAGGTAAATTGTGAAAATATCAAGGCGATTCTAAAATTTATGTGGAAATACGGAAGATCTAAATAGCCAAGGCAATCTTGGAAAAGAACTAAGGTGGAAGACTTTAACTAGTAGATGTCAACAATTACAAATTCATTGCGATTAAGAGAGTATGGTAATGATGTACACAGAATCCGATAGATACATGGAATGCAACTGAGATCTCAGCAACAAGCCCATATATATATAGTTGCCTCGTTTATGACAGAGGTGACACTCCAGTCGGTGGGGGAAAGAATGGTGGCTCGAGTGTATATATGCTTGGAAAGAAAAAAAGAATCTTTGCCTTGACTTCACACTGTACACAAAAATTAATTCAAGATAGATCTTAAACCCAAATGTGAAGGATAACACAACAAACCCTGTACAAGAAGACATCAGAGAATATTTTCATGACTTTAGGGTAAAGATTTCTTATAAGGGACAAAAAAATAAAAAAAAGATTGATAAATTCAGCTCCTGGTTGCATAACCAGGAGATACGAGGGCTTATGTCCTGAAAAAGACATGTTCAGGAATGGTCATAGCAGTGTTTTTCATAATAGTCAAAAACTGGAAACAACCCAAATGTCTATCAATGATATCATTGGTAAATAAATTGTGACATAATCATATAATGGAATTCCACACAAAATGAAAAAATAAATCACTGATATACCCAACATGAGTGAATGTCAAATGCTTAATGTCGAAAGAAACCAGAGTGAAAAGAATACATACTGCATGATTGCATTTACACAGTGTTTAAACACTTGCAACACCCTTGAGAAACTCATGTGTTGATAAAGGTGAAAAAAGTGACTATCTTTAGGGGAACAGTACTGATTGCAAAGAGGCAGAGGGAGCCCCTGAGGAGCTGGGAGTGTTTTGTTGCTTGATTTGGGTAGCAGTTGGCAGTTACATGGTTGTAGACATGTCAAATTTCTTTGTGCTGACTTACGATTTGTGTGTAACTTACTGTAGGCAAGTTAAACCTAAATTAAAAGGGAAAAATAATTAGAGTACTGAGTCTATTATTTAAAGTTATAATGTTAGCCCTTGAAATAACTTTTGTGAAGAGAGAAGAAAAAGAGCCACTTATTAGGTCCGACTTGGGAAAGAAAATTTTATGTTTTCTTTTATATTGTTCTATGAAATTTGCATTTTTTACTTATCAGTGCTTTTTTTGACACAAATACTTCTTTAATTTTGTGAAATACCTTTTTTAATTTTATAAATATTTTATATATTTATATTATGATTTTACCATCTTTCATATTATTTTATACATTATTAAAAGTTCTTTCTAGATGGGTGAAGTTACGTTTTGCTTTGTCTACTTTCCTATATTATATGACTTTCTTAGATGCACAACTTTTATAAATCAGGGGAAAAAATTTGCTTAAAAAAAGGAGTGAGAAAAACCACTTAGAGAAATGTTGCCTACTTTTTCAAGTTAAAAAGGTTGTCTAGACCAATTTTAAAGAAAATTGTGTAGAATTTTCAGAAGAATAGTAGTAGTAAATGATGTGCTTTACAGTGCAAAGACATTGCCTAATTTAGAGTTAATGGTAAATTAGTTCGTATTTTGAGAGCCTAAGAAGTCAATCATTTTATTTAGAGTAATTGGATCGAAGGTAACGTAATTTCAGCAACTATTACCTTTATTACAAAGTTAAGATAATTTTGCGCTTTTTTTCCTACAACATTTAATTTTTTTTTCCCAGAAAGCTCAAGTTAAGTCATAGTAATAAAACTGCTTTGGAACTGTTCTTTTTTGTAAAAAAAGAAAAATTTTGTCATTCAACACAGAATGATCATTTCAGAATATCACAGAGCCAAAGAGGTAATTTTGCTCTTTTTTTAAAAAAAAAAACTGTATGGTTAAAAATTTTTTCCATTACATGAATTTTTAGGAAATTAAACTAAAAAATAATATGTCACTTTTAGGATGCTAGGAAAGAAAGTTTTTCCAAATCTGGCAATATCATCACACCTATTATGCACATGTGGCATTTTAATGATTGCTTTCTGTATAAAATTCATTTAAAATATTTACTTTTTATTTTCCGTCCTAAGGACTTCAGTGTATTTACAAGAAGAGAACTGATGAATTAATGAGATGCATCGTACTCATTTATCCACGTTGTCAGCTTGCTTTCCATTGCATTATGGGAGTTATTTTGATTTGATTTGACCTTTTAGCCATGCACATACACAGATGAAGACTACTAGAAAACCTTTCAGGTAATGTTTCTTCAGTGTGGCCAAAGACTGCCCCTGTAGAATCACCTGAAATGCTCCTTAAACGTGCAGAGTGAGTCCTGGGCTGCACCTCGCAACTCCTTCAGATAGTTTGACACATGCTGCTTTGGGTCTTTCTCCATGAAAATCCTAAGCAGGTACAAAACTCAGCTGACTCACAGGCTGTTCAGGTAGCAGAAACATGAGAGGGGTTTAAGACTATGTGGCCCGAGGTTGACTGGAAAAAGTGCATTCCACTTAAAGTTGCTCATTTTTTGTATTTTACGAGAACAGTGTGCTGAGCACAGCAAGCGCATCCGCAGTCCTGGGGCTGACTGTCACTGCTAGAGGGCCAGTGTCTAGCGCAGAGCGTGAGTCAGTTTATCATCTTCAGTTGGTAGCTATCCAAGCATACCAACTGTGACAGATGGGTTTTCCCATTCACAGATTTGCCATTAATTGATATTAATTAAATACCCTTTCGTAATTTAATGAAAAATCAAAATGCAGAAAGAAAAAAACTACAAGAAGAGAAGAGGGATAATGGAAATGAAAAGACGACAGAAGCAAAAGACACTTTGTTTAAGAAGAGAAGTGTCCATTGTTACTAATCGAAACCAAACTAGAGCTGCAATCTGAAGATTTTCTTGTCTCTTCTAAGTGAAAGCACACGGTATATTTTGTTTTTCTATAGACATCCAGAGAAGACTGTTATAAAAACTGAAAATAGTAAGCAGCTAGGAGGGCCCAGATGTTTGTTTAGGCTTCTCTGGTCTCCCAGGAGCCTGGCTCATATTTCAGCTGGAGAACACGCAGCGTCCTTGGCCCGCAGCCACCGTCTGCTCGCAGTGAGACAAGCCTGGATCAGGGTTTGGCCCTGACAAACATTATGTTAACTTATAATTTATATAGAGACGTTAATCGAACTGGGATGATTAAAACTTTCAGAATTAACAGATTTTAGGATGGGTAACTCAGAATCTTTGCCGCAGTGTTCTATATCAGAGTTCAAAAATCCGATCTGTTCAATTTCAACCCACCATTTTAGTCTCTGGATGGACTTAGCTGGATAGAAGTAAAAATTATTCAGAAACCAACACACGAGTTGTCTCATGTGATAACTTTAAACGTTTGTAATCCTAACCTGGATTATAAATACTCTTTAATCTTCTGATGGGACAATTAAAACCCATGTGATAGTTCATGGCAGAGTTTTTACTTGAAACAAAAAATGTTTTTAGAATTCAATTCATTTAAAAAAATAATTTGCTCTCATTATGACTCTTCAACTAATTATATACTTCAATTAATTATGTGTGTTTAACAGCAATCCCAACAACCGTGTTCTGTAACCTTATAATGAAACATAGTACATATATTTAATATTTTATTCTTACACTCTGCAGCAATGACCTCAAAGTTGCAGACTTAAAAATCAATTGAAATCAAGTTAAAGGGGATTTTGAGCTCAAATTCCTGGCTCCCTTCTCTTTTGATTCTAAGGCCACTGAGACAACTGTCCACTATTGTCGAAGCCCGGAGCAACCCACAAATACCTCTGAGGCAGAGGGTACAGGTTCAGAACATCACCGTTTGCAAAGTTAGGACTCAAAAGCTGTGAAGAAGCTTGTCTTGGGGTGAGCAGGGCTGAAGACAGTAGATCCCATGGTGCCTTCTGGCCATGGGTGTTTGGATTAGTAGAAATCCCAGCTGTAGATCAGAACAATGGAAAAGACACATAGTCACATCCTGGTGAAATTTCTGTATCCCAGAAAGTCCGGAAGTCCTAGAAGCTTCCAGTCAGAGAGAATAGGTTACTTTATAAGGGAAAGAGAATCAAACGAGCATCAGTCTTCTCACCTACAACACTGGAAATTAGAAAATAGTGCAACCACGTTTGGAGGGAAGTGAGAGATCCAAGAATGCACCACACAGCCAAGTGATAGCAAAAGAAAATGCATTTTCAACACACCAAGAGCTCACAAAAATGTATAGCCATGTTCCCTTTCTGAGGAAACTACCCAAGGAAGAACTGCAAAACCAATTAAAATCCAAGAATAACTCAAGATGGGAAGAAATAAAAAGTAGGAAGAACAGGGCTGAGCGTTGAATCTTCTGTTATCTCCAGTTAAATGTAAGTGGGTGGCCATCATGTCTGAGAACTGCAGCGTAACTATTCAGTGAAGGTTCCCACCACAGTTACCCCTCCTTCCCACGTCACCGCTCTTCCCCTTACAAGGAAAGCATTACGAGCATGCTTGAGAATCTCTTATCCAAAACCCTTCTTGGACCCCACCTCCCCCAGCAGATACCTTCCTGCTTCTACGGCTCCCATTCCACAGCACAACTCCCTTGGTCCCTGTCTCTCACTCCTCACCTCCCATTCTCTCATCCTTCTGCTGAAACTTCTGGGAAAGTCACTAAAAACCTCCGTGTTACCAAAGCCAGTGGTGATTTCTATTACCTGTTCTTACTCTACTTCTCCATAGCACTTGATCATGAAGGTGGATGATTCCCTTCCTTTTTTTTTTTTTTTGAGAAAGAGTCTCACTTTGTTGCCAGGGCTAGAGTGCCGTGGCGTCAGCCTAGCTCACAGCAACCTCAAACTCCTGGGCTCAAGCAATCCTTCTGCCTCAGCCTCCCAAGTAGCTGGGACTACAGGCATGCGCCACCATGCCCGGCTAATTTTTTCTATATATTTTTAGTTGGCCAATTAATTTCTTTCTATTTTTTTAGTAGAGAGACAGGGTCTCGCTCTTGCTCAGGCTGGTTTCGAACTCCTGACCTTGAGCGATCCGCCCGCCTCGGCCTCCCAGAGTGCTAGGATTACAGGCGTGAGCCTCTGCGCTCAGCTGATTCCCTTCCTCTTAAAACACTTTCTCCCCTTGCATTTCATGACACCACACTCTTCCCTTCAGGAGCTGCTCCTTCTTCATTAGCGTGGACCAGGGCTAGCATACTGGCCTTTTTCTTGGTTTCCACCACGCTGACTCTCTGTGTAAGCTCCTCCAATCCCATGGCTTTATATGCCGTCTATATGCCAATGATTTCCAAAATTTCTACCCTAACTCCTAACATCTCCACCAAACTCCAGATGCATATTTCCTAAAGACTTAACCTGACGTCTCTACTTGGATGTGCCAAGAAGAACTCCTGATTTCTCTCTCTCTCTCCAAAAAAAATAAACATGAAAACACAACAACTAAAACTTCTTCCCTAGTCTTCTCTATGCATAGCACCTAATTATGAAGTCCCCAAATTAGGTAGTCACCTTTGATTTTACTTCATCTCTATTTCTGACACCCAATTCAGCCAATAACACCCAAGGTAACCAAACAGTTGCCAAGGGGAAGTCATTCTTTATAGGAATATTCTACTTAATACACAAAGAAAGAATAATAGAATTAAATATTACCTTTTTGCAATGCCTAATGAATTAATGCACCTATGCAATGTGTGATGGCATCATAAAAGGAGAGGTCAGACATTATTACCTCCTGATGGAACATTCTTGCCAAAAATTCAAACCTAAATGTGACGCCTCTGTGTCTAACAATTAACAGGAAATCTGGAGAATAAGGAGGAGCATGTTAAATACCATAGAGGATAAAACTAGCAAAATCCATACTGTAGAAATTACTCTAAGACAAGCAATTCAGTTTCTTAAAGAAATAAATCGCAAGAAGGTAAAAGAGAGAGAGTGTGTGTGTGCAGATTAAAAGGGACTTAAAAGACCTATGAAGTTATTGTGATATATGGAAGCTTTTGGAATCCTGATTTAAACAAACTATAAAAAAAAATGTGAGATAGTCAGAAAATCCTTAACATTAACTGGATATTTATTTATATTAAGGAAATATTATTAGTGTTTAGATGTGTCAATAATGATGTATTCTATTTTTCAAAGGACTCCTTACCTTTCAACAGTACATACTGAAATACTCAAGAATGAGATGATATCTTGACTTAGTTTCACAGTATTTCATGGGGTTATGGGTTCAGCAATAAATGAATTAAGACTGGCCATGTGTTGGTAATTGTTGAAGCCAGCTGATGGATATATGAGGATTCTTTATACTGTTCTCTCTCCTTTTGTACATGTTTGAAATTTTCCTTAATAAAACTGTAAGAATAAAATTTTGATAAGTAACTATCACACTTGGATTAAAAGTCCTAATTCCTTTCCTGAACCCCCCAAAATATTTCAAAAACTGCCCGTGCCCACCTCAAAGACCAAACCCATACCATTTGACCAGTGTATGTGCAGTTCCCTTGGACCGAATGCTCTTCTTGCCGTTACCTTCATGGCTGCTTCTAATTCTGGTCTCAGCCCAGACTTGAATCTTTACAATGAGATCTTCTCAGACCCTGGTGTTGAACTCTTTCTACACCCATCCCCTCACCTTGCCACTTTCTACCACTTCATATCAGCCTTTTTTCTTCATATTTTGTTTACTTGTTAGTGTGTTTTGTCTGTCTTCCCTACCATACTTATGCATGGCTGTATCTCTGGAGCCTCAAGCCTCCTGAGCTACAGTAGGTGCTCAGAGATTTGTTGAATGAATGCTTAAGTGAAGAAGCTTCCTACTAAGGAAAACTTAACAATGTCCTGAAACCAACATTGTCAATTTTCTTAGCAAAACCAAGGAGGCATTTTATTTGCTCATTGGTTTGGCATAGAGTCATAGATGAAGGGGATCAAGCTAGAAATGAGGAAATAGAAATGTTCTGAAGTCTTATCTGAGTGTAGAAAAGGAATGGGAAAACAAAATCTTCTAGTTGGAGGAAGGAATAAGTATCTTATTTTGTCATATTTATAGAGAAATAATGGCTTAAATATGGCTATCAAAAACACTAAGATAAAACTTTACATCAGAGCCTCAAAGAAAAAAAAAATAGCTACTAACTAAATGCAAATATAGTAGAATAGAAAAATAGTAGATCCAGAATTACCAGAAAGAATTTTTAAAAAGTATGATCAATTCCAGCAAAGGTAAAGAGAGAAAAAAAGGAGGAATTTAAAGAAACTATGATAAATAATAAACATCAAATAAGATGAAATGAAGGAAAGTAAAAAACACAATAAATATATTAATGAATTGAACTTCCCTAACAGAAGATTCTAAATTTGATATTTATAGAAACTTAGCCATCTATTTATAGCTAAGACAAAGAAAGGCTGAAATAAAAACAAAAATAAACGCATAATGTTTAAGACTACTGTGCAGATGTTTCAACAATGTGTCATTGCTCTCAAATATGCGAACACTCATCCAAACAACTGGGGAGAAATGAAATGGTGGCTTTCGGCCTACTGGAAAGGGATGATGTTACTCAACATGCTGAAGTAGTACTTGCAGTTCCAGGAATGCACCACACTCTCCTGCCTCAACTTTGCACAGGTTGTTTTCTCTCTGGACAGCCTCCCCTCCCTCCCTCCTTCCACTTAGCTGATGCCTAGTGGACCTTCTGTTTAGAAGTTCACCTCCCATGAAGATTTCCCTGATTGATAAATATAGAGACTCTCCAATAGACTCCATAACACCTTGTACATCGCTCTACTGTAGCACTTGTATTACCAACTCGAAATTGCCTATTTACCTATCTGTCTCCATAACTATAAGCTCCTTCAAAGGGGGAATATATATGTTCACTTGTGTATCCCCAGTGTCCAACCAAATTAGCCACTCAATCAATGTTTGTGGATAGGTGAATATGATTGTCTGCTCTCACCCATGACTTTTTAAAACTTCTTAATGAAATTTCTGTCCTAGGAAGGGTCTAGGAGGCACCTTAAAGTTTGACTAATATGACCGCCTATTTAGGGCTTGAATTCCCTGCAGTCACGTACACTAGCCGGTTATTTAGCTTGTACTTAGAGCCTAATGATGAAAAGTTCATTCCTATTAAAAAGGAATTTTTAAATCTTCACATTGTTCTAACAATGAGAAACATGCTTTATAATTTACACTGCCTGTTTTTACTAGCCTATTAAATATTCTGGCTGCTCTTACCTTCACTTTCACTCTTTGATTCTGGGTGTTTCCTTCCTCAACCACACATGTCTGAGTGGGTGATTTAGGTAAATAATATTGAGTACGTAAGGAAGGAGGAGAAAAACAAGAGAGGGAAAGGACCGTAAGGGTAGCACTAATAACACTTTAATGTAAAAAATTCCTAATAAAAGACTATAATTTATATTGGGCAAATACAAATCAGTGGGCTGCTGGTTCCAGGTGAGATAAAGTAAGCACACTCCACCTTGTTTCCCACTGAAGGCAGCTATGAAACCTGAAACGAATGCAGGGAGTGGCTGTTTAGAAACTCTGAAAAGTAAATAGTAGCAGGTAGACTGGGGAAGAAGACTGGCATTCAAAATAACACCAAAGTAGCAGTGGGTTTACCATTTTTCTCCCTGCAGAATATCTTGGCATAGATATAAAGTAGCCTGAAACCTCTAAGAGGGTATTGGTGCACACACAGCTCTAAGATAATCCTTCTAGTTGTCTAGCTCAAGGAATCAAAAATGAAAAAAAAAAAATTCCTAGAGCTCAAAGAGAGTGAGCAAAATTCTTTATTTTTTATTTTTGTTCTTAAAGAACATTGTTCTTAAGCACCAAACAGTGGAGTTATGAAATACATGAAGCAAAATCTGAAAAAAAAAAACCAATAGATAAAACTTTAATTATAACTGGAAACTTCAAACCCATCTTAGTAATGACAGACCCATCAGACCAAATGTCAGCATTATGTACAAGAACTGAATATCATCAGCCTACTGGATCAAACTGACATTTATAAAACTCTCTACCCAACAACTGGAAGACACATTATTTTCAGTTGCACGTGGATTATTAACCAACATTGACCATATTCTGGGTCATAAAACAAACCTTAACAAATGAAAAAAACCTGAGATGAGATTATAAAAAGTTTGTTTTCTGATAACAATGAAATTAAATTAGAAATTAATAACCCAAAGGTAACAGGAAAGTATCCAAACAGTTGGAAGTTAAACAACAGGTTTCCAAGATCAAAAAGAAAGTGTCGAGAAATTACCAAATATTTTGAGTTGAAAGAAAAACCATGAAAGTACATTTCAAATTTATAGGATAAAGCTAAAGCAGTGCTTAGAGGGACATTGATAGCATTATATTAGTTATAAAAAAATGTCCAAAAATAGTAAAACTCCACTTTAAGAAACTAGGGAAAAAAAAGAGCAAAGAAAAACCAAATCAAACCCAGTGTGCTACCATTGGAGTAGGAGTTTGTAGATAAGCAAAAGGAGAAAGCTAGAATGATCCATGCAATAATGAGTTAGAGTTGGAGACAGTATGAACACAGGTTTAAATTAATATAGATACAAATTGTTACATATGGAAATATTTATAGATATTTATATATATATACATATGGGTTATTATATACACTTGTATTTCCTTGTCCTATCAGTTGAAATAGTGAAACTCTAGTAGCAGCAAGCACACCTAGTACCTAGGGCATATTCTTGGTTTCTTATGCTATTATCCAATAAGAGGAACCATGGCTTCCTGTAGTAATGGCTGATTTTAGAACTGGGGCAGGAAATGTATATGATGAGCCTGGGAAATAAAGAGCACCAGGAAATAAAGAGATACTAAAAATATATATACAATTACGGGGGTATGTCAAAGTAGTGCAGGAGCCAACTAAAAAAGTTCACAATGGCCAAAGCTGGAACAATTAGAGCAACAAAATAAAGTATTGGATTATAACCCAAAGTACAAAATGAATAGTTGTGAGTCTACATGGATATAAATACATGAATAAACAAAAAAATGGGAAAGAAGAGAAAAAGCTCTCATGTAGAAGAATTCTAAAAACTTTATGTAGATATTCTACTCTTAAGGTTATGGAGCATAACTCACGACCACTTATGCAAAGTGATTTCCTTTCAAAGAACACAGTATGGAAAGGGGAAAAAGCAAATAACTTTACAATGGAGACAGCTGGCATACACCACCTCAGCCATGTGATCAAGATCAATATTGATGCTGGTAAATCATGTTGATATTATGTATTCTTGTTATAATGTGATAAAAATGGCATTTTACTTCTGTGTTCTTTCTTCCCCAAACCTATAACCCCTGTCTAATAATGAGAAAACATCAATTCCCAATTAGGGGAAATTCTACAAAATACCTGATCTGTACTTCTCAAAACTGTCAGTCATCAAAAACAAGAAAATGCTGAATAACTGTCATAGCCAAGAGGAGCCTAAGGAAATATGATACTAAATGTAATGTGGTAACTTGGATTGGATTCTGGATCAGAAAAAGAACATTAGGTAAAAGTTAATGAAATACAAATAAATATGGACATTAGTTGAAAATAATGTGTCAGTATTGGTACATTAGTCATAACAAATGTAGCATAGTAATGTAAGATGTGAAAAATTGGAACTTAATTTTTTTTAAATGTACTATTTATAAGAGCTCAGAAAAAGATAGAATACTTAGGTATAAATCTAACAAAGATGTACAGGATCTGTATGCTCAAAACTACAAAATGACAAAGAAATCAAAGAACATCCACATAAATTGAGACACGTACCATATTCATGGATTAGAAGTCTCAACACAGTAAAAATGTCAGTACTATAGGTTTAACAAAATTCCAAATGTTAAAAGTAATTTTTGTAGATACAAGCAAGCTGATTCTAAAATTTTTATGGAAAGATAAAGAAACTAGAACAGCTGAAACAATTTTGAAAAAAAATTACTATCAGAGGAATCACACTACAACACATAGATTAATGGAACAAAAGGAAGTCCAGAAATTTATGTACAAAAAGATGCCCAGCTGTTTTTTGACAAAGATACAAAGGTGATTTTATGGGGAAAAAAAATCGTCTTTACCATGGATGATATTGAAATTAATAGGACATCTATATGCAAAAAAAATCAATATCAACCTAAACCTCACAGCTTAAACAAATATTATTAATACTTCAAAGTGGATCATAGATCTAAAAGTAAAACTATAAAACTTTAAGACAAATCATAGAAAAAAGTTTTCATAGTATATAATCCAGGCAAAGACATCTTAAACATTACACCAAAAATGATCCATATATGAAAAAATTAATAAACTGGACTTCATCAAAATTAAAAATTCTACTCAGTGAAAGCCATTGTCAAATGAATGAAAAGACAAGCTACAGACAACTTAACAAACTTAAGAAGATTGAGATCATACCAAGAATCTTTTCAAGCTGCAATGTAGTAAAGCTAGAAGTCAATAGCAAAAGGCAAAATGGAATATCCATAAATATATGGAAATAAAACAACATGCTCAATGAGTTAAGAAATCACAATGTAAATTAGAAAATATCTTGAGACAAATGAAAACAAAAACACAACATCCCAAAACTTATGGGACGCAGCAAAAGCAGTAGTAAGAAGGAAGTAGAACGATCTCAAATCAACAGCCTAACTTTATATCTCAAACAACTAGAAAAAGAAGAACAAACTAAACCCAAAGTTAGCAGAAGGATGGAAATAATAAAGATTAGAGCAGAAATAAAAAATCGGAAATGGCCAATAACTAGTAAGGAAATTGAATCAATAATCAAAACCTCACCAATAAAGAAAAGCCCAGGAGCAAATGGCTTCACTGGAGAATTCTACCAAACCTTTAAAGAGGTATTAATAACAATCATTCTCAAACTGCTCTTCAAAAATAGAAGAGAACACTTCTAAATTCATTTGATGAGGCCAACATTACCCTAATCCCAAAATTATACAAAGATACTACAAGAAGAGAAACTACAGACCAATATTTGTGTTGAATATTGATGCAACAGTCATTGATGCAAAATATGAGCAAAAAAAATTCAACAGCACATTAAAAGGATTATACATCATGACCAAATGAAACTTATTCCTGGAATGCAAGGATGGCTAAAAATATGAAAATCAATCAGTGTGATGCATCACATTAACAGTATAAAGAATAAAATCAGAAGGTCATCTCAATAAATATAGAAAAAGCATTTTATGAAATTCAACATCCTTCTATGATTTAAAAATAAACTTCAATAAACTAGGAATAGAAGGAAATTACCTCAATATAATAAATATATGAAAAGCTTACATCATACTCAATGGTGAAAAATTGAAAGCTTTTCCTTTAAGATTAGGAGCACAGCAAAGACATGCATTCTTACCACTTGTATTCAGCATAATACTACATCATAGCTAGAATAATGAGCAAGAAAAAGAAATAAAATGCATCTGAATAGGAGAGGAAGAAGTAAATTTTCTGTTCTCAGATAACATGATCTTATATTTAGAAAACTCTAAAGATTCCACAAAAAAGATATCATAAACAAATTCAGCAAAATAGGATATGAAATCAACATACAAAATCCAGCTGCATTTCTGTACACAATCTGAATAGGAAATTTTAAAACAATCCTATTTACAATAGCATCAAAAAATAAAATACTTGAAAATAAACTTAACCAAGAAGGATGAAGATACATACACTGAAAACTGCTAGACATTGCTGACAGATATTAAAGAAGACACAAATAAATAGAAAGACATACTATGTTCATGGATTGGAAGATTTAATGTTTTTATAATATCCATACCACCTACAGCAATCTACAGATTCAGTGCAGTCCCTATCAAAATCCCAATGGCATTCTTGCAGCAATAGAAAAAAAAATCCTAAAGTTTATATGAATCTCAAATGACCCCAAAGAGCCAAAACAATCTTGGGAAAGGAAAACAAAGCTGGAGGCCTCATACTTCCTAATTTCAAAACATATTATTAAACCTACAGTATGGTACTGGCATAAAGACAGGTACACCAATGGACAGAATAGAAAACCCAGAAATAAATGCTCACGTATATGGTCAAATGACCTTCAATAAATCTGCGAAGGCTACACGAGGGGAAAGGATAATCTCTTCAACATGGTGTTGGTTAAACTTAATAGCCACATGTAAAAGAATGAAGTTAGACCTTCATTTTATAGTATATACAAAAATTAACTCAAAATGGATTAAAGTCCTCAACATAAGACCTGAAACTATGAAACTCTTGGAACAAAATAGGGAAAGGCTTCATGACATCAGATTTGTCAATGATTTCTTGAATATGACACCAAAAGTACAGGCAACAAAAGCAAAACTAGACAAATGAGACTACATCAAACTTAAAAACTTCTGCACAGCAAGAAAGAAACAATAGAGTGAAAAGTCAGCCTATGGAATGGCAAAAAATATTTGTGAACCATATATCTGATAAAGGGTTAATATCCAGAATATGTAAAGAACTCCTGCAACTCAAACCAAAAATCCAAACAACCCAATTCAAAAATGGGCAAAAGATGTGAATTGAAATTCTGTGAAGAAGATAAACAAATGGCCAACAAGAATATGAAAAGACACCCAACAACACTAATTGCTATGTTTGAATGTGTCCACTCCAAATTCAGGTGTTACAATGTGATGGTATTAAGGTGGGGCCTTTAGTAGGTAATTAGGCCATGAGTGCTCCTCCTCCTGATTGGAATTAGGTGCCTTCATAAAAGAGCTTGATGGGGGAGTTCATCCCTGTTTGCCCTACTGGATACTGCCATGTAAGGACATAGTGTTCAAGGTGCCATCTTGAAAGTAGAGACCAGACTCTCACCAGACAATGAAACTTCCAGCATCTTGATCTCAGACTTCCCAAGTTCCAGAGCTGTGAGAAATAAGTTTCTGTCCTTCATAAATTACCCAATCTGTGGTATTTCGTTGTAACAAACAGACTACAAAATAGACTAAGACACTAACCTTTAGGGAAATGTAAATCAAAACCACAATGATATATACCCATTAGGATCATCATTATTTTAAAAAAAAAACAGGAAATAAGTGTTGACAAGGATATGGAGAATCTGGAACTCATGCTGTGTTGGTGGGAATATTAAATGATTTCAGCTGCTATGGAAACAGTATAGAGGTTCCCCCCAAAATTAAAAATAGAATTACTATATGATCCAGCAATTCCACTTTTGGGTATATATCCAAAAGAATTGCAAACAGGATCTCGAAGAGATATTTGCACTCCCATGTTCATTGCAGCATTCTTCATGATAGCCAAGATAAATGTCCATCAATAGTTGAACATATAAAGAAAATGTACTATTAATATATGCATATATTGGAGTATTATTCAGCCTGAAAAAAGAAGGAAATCCTGTTACATGCTACAACATAGATGACCTTTGAGTCATGCTAAGTGAAATAAGCCAGTCACAATGATAAATGCTACATGACTCAACTTATACAAAGTATCTAAAGTAGTTAAACTCTTAGAAACAGAAACCGATGATTGCTAGGGATGTGGGGATCAGGGAAAGGGAAGTTGTTCAATGGATATAGAGGTTGTTTTGCAGGATGAAAAAGTTCAAGAGATCTGTCACATCAAAGTTCTAGAGATCTGTTGCCCTAGAAATCTATGTGCATATAGTTGACACTACTGTGCTATATATTTAGTCTATACCACATGGTCATGATGGTAAATTTTATATAATGTATTTTTGACCACAGTAAAGAAAATAAAATCCAACTCAAGGGAGAAAAAAAAAAGTTAGGTATGATTCCATTTACATGACATCCTCAAAAACGCAGAATTGTAGTAGCAGAGAACATGAGTGGTTGCCAGAGGTTCAGGGCAGGGGGATGGACACCAAAGGGGATGTTTGGCAGATGGAACTCTTCTGTCACCAGAATAGGAGTGGTAGTTACATGAATCTATGCATGTCTTAACATTCATTCAGTTGTCTTAAAACCAATTCATATAATTGTTACTCCCCCTAAAACCAATCTTTCTATATGTAGATTTTTAAAAATTAAAATCAATAAATTTAAGTACAAAAATGTATGAATTTGTGCATATGATTTTATGACTGGCATAAAAACCTTAACAATTCTGTGTCATATTAGGTCTCCCATGAGAGAAATTATAGTCGGTTTAAGAGAACTCTGTATGATAATGACCATTTAGCTTCTATACCATGTTGCAAATTGCTTTTCATGGCCTCTTTCAACACTGTTATTCCTTTACTTATGTTTTTTCCTTTTAATAACGTGACTTGAAATTGTTCTCATGCAAGGCTATCATTTTATACTTTTCCTGATTAATGAAAAAAAAAGCTTTTATCATTTTATCTGTTTACCTCTTTTAGTCTTTTTCCCCATATCATGTTTAACACCTCCCAGCTTGAAGTCACTTACACATGTAATTAAAGGTGTTTTTTAATCTGTCTTCTAGATTATTTATGAAGATGTTAAACAAAACTGGGTTTGACCTTCCACTCTACCAGCTCTGCTAATCTAAACCAAGATCGTTCACCCACATACTGCTTCATTTTAAACTATCCATTGTTTACAGTCCTATCTAAGATCCATTTCATGGTATCAATAACCAAAGGCATTCATTTCCATTTCTCTAATGCATATGCTACAAATGCTTACCCAAAAGTCCAGATGTTTTATATCATTTTGTCTATTCATTTGATAATTGTATGAAAAATTTGATCTCACATCCTCTTAGTGGCCACCTAGAAGGACTCAAACAGCAGTGTGAGTCCATTAGAATCAGTTTGTTCTTAAGAGTTAGATAGTAAGCCAGTAAGTAAACAGAAGGAAATGAGCAATAAAGGCAGATTCCTTATACAGATAAGCAGATCTTCAGCTTGGAGTAACAACATGTAAAGAAAAAAAAAAAGGAAGAAAAGAAAACAGTAAGGCAGAGAAGTTTCTTATTATGAAAGCATGATACATGGTTCACAGACACAATTAGCATTAAGCCAAGCCCATGATGAAAAGTCATAATAAGTTCTATGGTAGATGACACAATGCAGTGTTTGGATATAGAAACAAAAGAACAACAGAGAAGTAGAATCAGAGTGGCACTTTAAAGAGAAATATGGAATGTTAAAACTTTGAGCAAGATTCATGTAATGATGAAAGAAAATAGTTAAAAATAAAAAGCATTTGAACTCATTCAATCCAGACACCAATAAAATGGTGTCCCCAATAAAATGGAGGAAGCTCAAAAATGAAGAGCTAAAAATGTAAGAAGATGCTTAAACACGGAAATTGAAAAATCACTTCGATCTATAGGGTGTCCAAAAATCTGGAACACAGGTGAATATATATATAATATTGCCAAAGAGATCTTCAATCTGGAAAGAAAGAGAAAAGGGGGGAAGAGGGAGCGAGAAGGAAGAAAGGAAGAGAGGGAGAGGAGGGAGGGAGGAAGAAATGAAATGATATAAAACAAAACCATGTTTCTTTGTGTGTCCTACGCATGATTCAATTTATGGGAGGAGAATGGTAATGTCTGTCACTAATAGTGATAAGAAAAAAATGTACCATGTGACTAGTGGATTACACTGCTCTGATTATGTCACTCCTCTGCCCAAAATCTTTATATACTCTTAACTGTATGACCTTCAAGGCCCTTTGCCAAATAAGCTTATCTGTGTAGCAGCACAGTGTCTATACTAGTAACTACCTATTCATAAGATAAGGTGCATCATTACCACCTTGCAACATTCTCCCTGCCCTCGTACATAGGGTTAGTGCCCTTATGAAAGAGGTTGAAGGGAGCATTCTGCAGCCCTGGTCCTACCACCCTTCCCTCATGTGATGACATGGCAAGAGGTGCTGTATGAGGAACAGGCCCTCACCAGACCCCAAATCTGCCAACTGACTTGGTCTTGGACCTCCCAGGCCTGGAACTGGAAGCAGTGAATTTCTATTACTTACACATTACCCAGTCCGTGGTATTTTATTATAGCAGCAGGAATGAAGACAATAGAGAGGTTCAAGACAGACCCAGAGATACGTGAGCACAGTCTATACTCACTGGAGAATTGGAGCGTTGGGCAAGACATAAAGAGCCCCCCTGTCCCAGTGGTAACTCCTGGTGTTCAAGACCTCTGGCACCTGGGCTCCAAGTGGGCTTCCATTGCTCTCCATTCAGGTGACTGTACTAATTCATGACACAGCTTCTCTCTAGTGTGTCCTCTCCGCTTCTGCTCTCTGGACATCTTGAACACAAGTCCCCAGTGAGGGAGACACTGGGCTGGTTAATCCTAGTCGAGTAGGAAGAGCCCTTATTGGCCACTGTTTTGCACATTCCCAGGGTGTAATTGATTGTGGTTGAGGCCACAGGATCAGATGGCACAAAGCATGGCAACTTGTGCACAACCAATAGCAAGGGCTGGTTTGTCCCAAGTGTGTCAGGTACCTAGAGCTTTACAATCTATCTAGTTCACTTGTACAGCTGGCTTTCATCCAATGACTGTGGTATTACTTAGTATTTTTAAAGCAGGACCTACCCAGGGTGCTAGGCTTTGAGTTACTAGACTGGAACAAATATTATATTGGATTTAAAGAACAAACCATTTGCCGCAATATCCCGAAGGTATTGAATCTTTAGGATGACTCTGTAGTAAAGATGATAACAATACAAGGTATTCTAAAACAAGGTATCAAAACAGAAAGTTCTATTGACCTAGGCATCATAAAAGGGGTGTCAGGTTTTAAATATAAGTCTTTGGAAAATTTATGGCATTAATACTGCAGTAAGGATGGACTCTACATCTGGAAGAGAGTGAAGGTACTATTCCTTACCAGAAGAAAAATCTTATTACATCAAGAGATCACAAATACACAAAGGCCAAATTAAGTCACAAAACAGATGTTTGCCTTTTTTGCATCAGGTTCCCTCTCAGTACTTAGAGGAGACATCAGAGAGGTGTTTGGTGATCTCTTCTGTCTTTGTTCCCTCTGTATCATTTACTCTCCGCACTTCCAATCCCAGTCAATTGATTGCTTTTGGTTTTCTCCTTGGGAAGGCTGGGAGGAGCAGCATCTATCTTTTGGGGAGGATCATTGGTCCCTCAGAGAAGGCAAAACCTCCCCCAGACCAGCTTTCCTCTCCTGTGGTTATTAATCACCTTTACAGCACACATGCAGAGGGTCCTTTTGCTCTGCGGCTCTTCCCTACTTTAAAAAAAAAACCACTCCCAGGATGGGGGTGGGGAGAGAAAGAATGAAGGAAGAGGTAAAGCCACACAATCTTAATGAAAATGAGCAGAGAATAGAATCTGTGAGGCCCTGCCATTGCAATTGCTGCCTTTCACATTAAATTAGCTTCCTCGCCACTAGTGCACGTGTAATTTCCATTAAAGTTGACTTAGTCCCAAACAGGAAAGGACGAACAGATTACATTATGTTAAAGCCTACATTCATGAAGGACACAGGAGTTAGTGCAAATACATTTGGAATTGCTTTGGGTTTAAAAAGCAAGTCCAGTCGTGAAGACTCTAGAGTTTTTTATGTATATTAGTATAAATTTAAGTCAAATTTAAGCCTTCCTTTGGTGGGTTTTATGTTTAATTTAGTGATTAGAGTGGCGCTTGGTAATTTTGC
The DNA here is from genome assembly GCA_008086735.1 of Cheirogaleus medius. Classification (NCBI taxonomy): domain Eukaryota; kingdom Metazoa; phylum Chordata; class Mammalia; order Primates; family Cheirogaleidae; genus Cheirogaleus; species Cheirogaleus medius. The sequence continues at coordinate 16,413,149 of VBSM01003148.1, read as the reverse complement.
AATTTAGTAATTTAGTGTGGATTAGAGTAGGAGTTTATAAAACCGGGAGTTTATATTTAAAAAGGTAAAAATCCACACATAGTTAAATGGAAAAGTGTAATCCTAAAATTTATGATATTTTCAAAATCTAGCATGGACAAAAAAATTAATGTAATAATATTGAATTTAGTCTTAAATGAAAAACATTTAGAGAAGAAGGATGAAGGAAGTCAATGCATTAAAGGTAGATTTTCTTTACTATAAATGATACAAATTCAAACTATACTATAAGGCCAAAGTAATTTTTACTTAGACTTTACTTATTAGAAATAATGCCATCTAATATAGTTATTGAGCCTCCCACCATGAAGATTTATGTGTGCTAATTAGCCTTAATATGATTTCACTGGTATAGTTAATTATATTTCATTATTAACATCTTTGCCCACAAACCCAATCCAGATTTCTTATTATCAATCCATCACAAAGTCCTGTCAATTCCAACTCAAAAGTGTCTTTATCTCTGCTATTAACACCACCTCTATCATCGTGTCTCACTCAGAGATTATTGGCGCAGCCTCCCAAGTGATCTTGTGTTCTCCTGCTCTGGTCTCTCTCCCATCTGTCCCCCACATTGGAGGCAGAAGGAGTTTCTCAAATGCACATCAAGACAAAGACACACTCTTGACTGTGACTTACAGCAGCCCTTATGATCTGGCCCTTACCTGCCTCACTGGTCTCAGCTTCCAGAAGCTCCTGCTCCTTGTGTGTCTTCCAGAAGCTCACATGGGGACGCCCGCCACAGGGCCTAGACATGCATCTAGGACCTTCTGCCCAGAATCTTCTTCCTCCCCTCTTTTCCTAATTAACTCCAAGAACCCCCAGGTCTCAACCCAAGGGCCACTTCCTCGAAGAAGCCTACCCACATCTCCTTCTTGATTAGCTCAAATGCCCCTCTTAAGTTAGTGCTATGTGACTTTCCTTCCAAGCTCTTGTCAGTCACACTGCTTTATTGGTTTGGTAATTATTTGATTAATATCTCTCTCCTCTGCTTGACTAAAAGTTAAATGAGGAGAGGAATCACATCTGTTTTTGCACACTCTGGGCACTAGAAGAGTACCTGGCACATAACTGGCACCCACTAAGTATATGTTGTATAAACAACATGTGAAAATAGCAAAAAATAAATATAAGTACATTTAGCATATGGATTAAAATATATACATGCATAATTATTATTATTGCCATGAATCCAACTATTTTAACAATTAAGAGAAAAAATTACAAAGCTCAGTTTAGGTTTTTGTTTGTCAAACCGTTCAAAGGGTTGTTTTACAAAAATGTTTAGTTTTCCATGCCATCCATGAATATTAAATTATCAAATTATGTGTGTCAACTTCAAACTCTTATGACATCATTTCAACTCTCCAAAGTTAAAAAATTTACTGGCTCATGATTCAAATTTAAAGTGACTCCAAATTTTAGCTTTGATTTAGTTTAACAGCTTTATAAAAAATAAAGAAAACACTGCAAAAAAAATTAAAGTGGAGAGTGTTTCTGGGTAACTATGGTGGGAGAAATAGTAAGAATTTAATGAAACTGGGAGTACTGTGCTCTATTTTAAGGTGTGTAGGTGGTTTCTCATAATTTATGTTTCTACTCCAATAAATATTGCTGTTTGTGAATTTTTCCTTGCCTGGAACTTGTGCAAGTTTAAATGTGGTTAAAGATTTGGATAGTTAACTTTTATGGTCAGAAACATTTGATTCTAAATTTGTAATCCTTGGTGCATTCAGGGAAAGAGACATGTGCGAACAGTCTGGAAGAAAAAATTCCATTACAACATCGGACAGAAACAGAATTAACTCTTTAATTTTTTGTGCAATCTTTGAGGAGATTTCTCCCACCAAAACACACAGTGTACTATATAGCCACTAATAGCTTTACTATTTAAACAGAAATATTTTGCCAGAGTCAGACATTAGCAATTAGATCCTTCGGTGATGTAAGACAGTACTCTTAAAACAAATCACACTGATGATTTAAGGGCACTTTGTGTTCCTTGCTCACAGCTTAGCCATATCATCTGAAAATAGTGCCTGGCATAGAGTAGGCATTTAATATTTGTTGACTGATAAAATGTATTTGCAGGTCTAACTTCAAAAGTTTAATTAATATACAAAATATAAATCTTTCTGTTTTGGGGAAATTGATTCTTTATTTAGCTCATCTTAATGGCTACACAGTAAGTACATCTATAGGTCTCCACGCTTTAGAAGCAATGAAAGCATATTTCATTTGTATGGAGGAGAAATCCTTTTCAGTGGCTTTTTAATGTCTAAAAGGGCTGTGGGCCAGAATGAAATACTCAGTTACTTGTGATTTAATTACTGTTTAAGTTTATTCAAGCCTTTAAATTCAGCTTATCAATATCAATGTTTTATTTATAAATCTGATAGTCATATGTTCGAATACAAAATCATGGCTTTCATTTTATCTTTGATTGTTTTCCAAGAGTTCATTAATCTGACAGTTTTATTTTTGCCAATTATTTATTTATATTTTATTTTTTAAATACCAAGTGATATAATACATACCCATACCTACTATTAGCTTAAGAAATAAAGTATTACAGATACTTTTGAAGTTCCTAGACTACTCCTCCCAAAGTGTACCTCCTAACCTGTACACCACCACTATCCTGAATTATATTTTATGAATATTTACTATCGATAATACAGTATATCATTTTTCATAAAACTTTATGTAAAGAGTATCATGTTATATGTTGGGCTCTGCAGAAGCAGATCTGACATCCAATTTGGGATGTTTCTGTGTCTTTTCATTATTTTTTAAAATATGGAATCATTTGCTAGGTAGAAACATTAATTTTTTTTACATATTTCAGTAGTAAAATTTATCAGTTATTTTCTTTATGGTTTGTATTTTTTGTACCTTATTTTAAAAATTTCTCCCTACCTTAGGGTCATAAAGATATTCTCCTACATGTTAATGCTTTTTTGCTCCTACATATCCTTAACCCCAGTGATGGTTAATTTTATGTGTCAATTTGGCTGGGCCATGGAGTGCCCAGATAATTGGTCAAACAATATTCTGGGTGTTTCTGTGAAGGTGTTTTTGGATGAGATTAACATTTAAAACAGTGAACTTGAGTAAAACAGATTGCCCTCCCTAATGTGGGTGGATCTCATCTCATCAGTTGAAGACCTGAATAGAACAAAAAGACCACCCATCATCCCCCAAGTAAGAGAGAATTTTCCAGCTTACAGCCTTCAGAATTCATCTGCAACGTTGGCTTTTCCTGCCTGACAGTCCTTGAATTGGAACATTGGCTCTACCTGGGGTCTTCCATGCCACCAGCCCACCTCGTAGATTTTGGACTTACCAGCCTCTATAAATGCATAGGCCAATTCCTTATTCATTCTCTTCCCCCCTGCCCCCTGTATACATACAAACACCCTATGGGTTCTGTTTCTCTGGAGAACTCTGACTAACACACCCTCCTTGGAAATAATTTTGGTGTATATAGGGAAGGCAAAAATTCAATATTACATTTGTACAAATGGAAAACCAAGTGTTCCATCACCATTCATTAAACAGTCCATCTTCTACTCACTAATCTGCGATGCTGCCTCTGTCATCATCAGTCACATGTTGAGATAAGAGTCTTAACTGATATAGCTTTAAAATGAGTCTTTATGTCTGGCACAAGATCTCTCCTCCCTTTTCTTCTGGCTTTTTGGGGCCCTTTTGTCTTCTCTCGTAAAAATTTTATAATCACCTTTCAAGTCCACTAAAAGTTATGTGTTTTATAATAATTTTAATGTATTTTATTAATTTGGAGGGAATTGACAATTTATGTTACTATGGTTAGGTCATAAAGTTCTTACACATCTGGTTTTTATTTATTCATAAGTACTTTTTTGGTTGTTTTCTGTTCCAAGATTTCAGTTGTTGCTGGTGCATAGAAATGTCACTGCTTTTTTAATAATTGATTTTTTGTTGTTGTTTTTGTTGTTGTTTTTGAGACAGAGTCTCACTCTGTTGCCTGGGCTAGAGTGCTGTGGCATCAGCCTAGCTCACAGCAACCTCAAACTCCTGGGCTCAAGTGATCCTCCTGCCTCAGCCTCCCAAGTAGCTGCGACTACGTAGACATGGGCCACCATGCCCAGCTGATTTTTTTCTATATAGTTTTAGTTGTCCAGCTAATTTATTTCTATTTTTTTAGTAGAGACAGGGTCTCACTCTTGCTCAGGCTGGTCTTGAGCTCCTGACCTTGAGTGATCCTCCTGTCTCTGACTCCCAAAGTGCTAGGATTACAGGTGTGAGCCACCACACCCAGCCAAAATCATATATATTCTTAGAAGTGTTTTTCCATTTGCTGTATCAATTACTGAGTGGTTGTATTAAATATATTATAAGTGAAGATTTGTCTGTTTCTATCAATTTTAAGGCTAAATTATTAAGTGCATGCAAATTTAAAATTGCTAAAGCTACCAGTTGAAAAGAGCCTTTCATTATTATAAATTATCCCTGTTAATCCTGAGTAACACAGTTTATCTTAAAGGCTACTTATTTTAAAAGCAAATTGGCTATCTATCTGGGCCTTCTAGTTTTCCAACTATGCTACAGGTGATTCTCCTTGCCTTCCCTCCTTCCTTACCAAGATTCAGTTTGTATCTTCCCTTTATAATAAGCTTCAGCTTCTTTCATTCTTATACAGTAAAATCATGCTCATCTTTTTCTCCATTTCCCCCAAAATTGAGCTCCTCAGGCCCGATTTGTGCTTTAAATTACAAATAAAATTCCAGAGTTGGCTCTTTAAAAAGCAAGAATTTGTAATTAACAGAATGAGTCTAAAAGACAGAAGGAGGAAATGTGCTTTCTCCTCTGCAGCCGCAGAAGAATCAGCAACTTGTGTCATAAAACAAGTTCAAAGAATCCGATTTAGTGTGGCATTCAGACTTGTGTGAATGTTTATACTAACTAGTTCTGTTCTTTATTCTTACAAATTTTTCCTTGGAAGGAAAATATGAACAAAGACTCTGGAAATCATTGCCACATCCTTGGAAGTAATCTCCAAAGAGCCCTATAATTCTAAGGAATTGTCTTACTCCACAATCTGATGCTTTCTTAATGTCATGTTTGACACTTTTGTATTCCTATACAGTGTGAACACTTGTAAGCTTGTTCTGTCACATCAGTAGAGGATTGCTAGCATTTTTTTTTTTTCCTACTTTCACCTGCATGATAAAGAGAACAAATGCCTGTAACTCTACTAGATTTCTTGTTTAACAAAGAGATTTATGGTCTTTTCTCATTTATGGTGTGCCTTCCATATTTCTGTATTCTCTGTTAGGCCTTTTTGTTGCCTGAATGGGGAGTTCCCAGGCCAGGGCACAGTAACAATTAGTGGATTTGGTAGACTTTTGTCTTTATGTTCACACCTGTGGTTGTGTTTAAAGAACTGTACCAGCGTTCATTCCTCCTGCTCAGGTGTACTCTACCTCCTCATTGTTGAGGGAGGGGAAAACCTCTATTTCCTGGTCGTGCCTCTAATTCAGGGGATGCTAAGCCTTTGCTACTTGTCAGAAGCTGTTTCACTGTTGACTCTTCATTCACCAGCCACATCCCAGGATTTTTCTCCTGGCCAAATAAGGAAAAAAGAAAGGGCAAAATGTAGGGCTTCTTCTAGTTCAGGCTAAGGCACTATTTGAACCAGAAGAGACTGGTTTCACGTGGGACTTTTCATGTACCACCTACATCTCCAGGAGTTTTTAATTTATTTTATTTTTTTCATTCCATTTTGTCAAGACCTTTTTTTTTTTATGTTTGGGGGTAGTTCTTCCTCATTATACATCAATTCCTCTCCTGCTTTCCTCCCAGCAAGAGAAAAATTAACCCCTGTGATCAGCATCGTGTCTGGCTTTTACTGAGCTATCACTACTCTGGCATGAGGTATGGGATTTTTGCTCTAGGGCAACTTTCTATGTCTTTCCTTCTGGGCCACCTGTCACCATCAGTTCTGCTCAACTCTAGTGTGGAGGTGTTAGTCACAGACTTAAATTCTGTCTCAACATCTTCCCCTGCTTTTTCTTCTCTCTTACTCTTGTGTCTGCAAAATCTATCCCAGGCCTGGCATTCTAGCACACAGCAGGCACTCAGTAGACCTTGGTTGAATGGGGGAATAGAGAAAAAATAAACTCTATTTCTGAGTTAGCAGCTGAGTATCTGTTTGTTGATCCCCACAACATTCTGTCTCTGATAACACTTTTCAAAGTTCAGGGAGAAAAGCTCTGCCCCTCTCTAGTTTGATAACTCTGTGTGTGTGTGGCTGTGTGCTGTTTCTATGTCTTACTAATTCATTAAAATGCAAGTAGGGGGATGTTTCACGATCTTGCCATTTTTCTCTGGAAGTAAATTAATAAACATATTTTTTATTTTAATAAACTCTAAAAGAAAATATGGATAATAAAAAGAGTTCAGAGTCGTTCTGGAGGGCAGGTTGGCAATGGAGATCAAAACTTTTTTTGACCTAGTAATTTCACATTAGGAATTTATCCAAAAGTTGTTCTCACACAGGTGAGAAATGGCATAGAAACAGGGTAATTTACTGAAGTGTTATTTGTAATTGCAAAATATTTTTCAAAAATATGAATATCAATGGGAAGGAAATTTCTCAGATAAATCATGATCTAGCTATACAATTATATCATGAACAGTAGTAAAAAAAAAATGAGAAAGTGTCTTGTGGATTGATATGAAAGATCTCCAAGATCTACATTAAGTGGAAAAAACAAATTGCATAACAGTGTGTATAGTATGCTATCTTTCTGGAAAAAAAAATGGGAAACATGTATGTATCTGTTTTTATATACACAAAGTAGCTCTGTGATGATTTAGAAAGATACATAAGAAATGTACATTGGTTGCTGCTAGGTGGCAGAACCTCATGCCTAGGTGACTTGAGGTGTCCTCTTTTTAGCTTTTAATTTTTGGACCATGTGAATGTATTAACTACTCAAAATTGAAAAAAAGGAAGAAAAGAAATATACCAAAATGTTAAAGTAATTGTCTTTTGGTGATTAGCATCTGAGCAACCTTTATTCTCCTTTCCTTTTCCTCAATATTTTCCTAACGTTCTACATGATATACATTACTTTTATAAGAAAAATACTTTTTAAGAATAAAAATAATGTTTGTTCATCTTTTTACCATTGAGTCCCTCTTTGTATGGCTTAAGCCTAATTCCCACTGAGCAATGGAAAGAAAAAAACATGGATTTGAAAGATTTATACTCTTCTATCCTTCTTCACATTGCAAATTAAGAACAGAATATTGTCTGTTTTCTTTTCTCCCAGCTAAACAATCTAAATTGTTCTAACCTTTTGCTTTACTGTCTCTAAAGATAGGTTACAGTTATGTATGAAAGGCGATACAGAGACATCTTCACTTTCTTTGCGGTGTCAGTTGCCTCAGATATTCACTTCATTTTGACTAAGTTCTAGATCAAGGAATGTAAATCATAATTTTTTCCCGGCAGCTTAATCCTATGGTGACACATTGTTATACTCACATTTTGAAGCTTTAAATTTTATCTGAGTTTATCACCTAAACACTGGTCATTGTGACTGATTAATGTGTTTTAATTATTTTGAGTAAATTCTCTTCAGATAATAAAACTGGCCCAAAAATGTATTGTTCCATGTAATTTAAATCACATATTTATTACAGATACTACACTTGGCATATGAATTCTTTAAATTCTGGCAACTGAGGTGACAGTTTAGCCAAATGGTTAGGTGTCCTGCCTTCTGAAGGGAGGCTGTGGACAGGCTAGCCCAAGTGGGCACATTTGGAAACCTCTATGCTCTGAGACCCTGAGAGAGGTGAGGGAACAATGCCCAGTAGTGGCAGAGAATTTCAAGTCTCAGAACATCAATGTGGTCTCTTCAGTGGGCAGAATTACTGCCATAAACAGCAGAAGTTGTTTTTGCCTGCTGAATGCTGTCACGGCTGGGGGCACTGAGGTAGCAAGCTCACGGTTTGATTTGCCTCATACCTGGCAAATATCTCGCTCATAGCGTGCTTAGCCCTCCAACAGGACAGTGCTGGCTGTTCTGTCCCCACCAGAACACTTATCTCGATATCTTCTGTACTTTGCCATTGGGGCAAACCTAAATAAAAGCTACCTCAAATTAGTCAAAGTCACAACTCTTGTCCAATTTCATGACAGAACCAGACTCTGGCCTAGTCCAGCCCATGCTTAAGTTTAGAAACCAGAAGCTACGCAATGTGGGGTTAGATCATGGACGTGAATTCAGAAACCAGGCAGATCTGAGTTGAATTCTGACTCCACCACTTACTGCTTTGGTGAGCTAGAAGAATCGCTTAACTTCTCCGAGCTACCACGTTCTTGTCCTTAAAATTGGGATAATAATGCTTACCTCATGATAGGGTTTTGAAATTAAATATATTTGTGTTAAGTGGGAGGTTCTTGATACTCCTTATTTCATTAATTACTTTCCCACCTTGTGGTTAAATTGTAGAGCAATGTGAAATCTTAGAATTTAAAAAGCTAAACATATATATTTCATTTTAAGTCTTTTTCATAATTGGACCTGAAGAGTGGCAAAGTTTAGCTTATTGCCACTGATTCTACAACTTTACTTTTAGTCTGTCTCTTTCACACATGATTATTCTAATGTTTATTGCTGTTTTTAAAGGTTAAAAAAAGAGACAGAAAGAATGCATAAAGAACGCCTTTTAGTTTCTAAATATAAGATTCCACTGGCAACCCATTTTTAAACTGAGTTCCGAGTTGTATTTATTTTCACATTTTCCAAAAATACTCTTCTATTGTGATGTGGAACAAACACAAAAATTCAACCAAAAACTATCTCTTCCTGTAATCATGTAAATAAAATAGATTTGTGACAGACATACAAAAACATACTAAAATATTAATAGGACCGTTCTCCAGAGCTGCTTCTTCAAAAGCTGACTGAGATCAGTTTCCCTGGGATGGAGTTTTGTGTACAGGGATTTGTCGAGGAGGGACCTGGGGCTCAACACCTGTGGAAAAGTCAAGGAGATAAAATTGGGCTGAGGGAGAGGCTGAGATGTGGTACAACCCTGTAGGCAGCTCTGGGAGCAGGAAGGTCCCTTCAGAGATGTCCTGACGAGGGGTAGTCAGTGTGGCTCCACCTTGTCCAGTCCTCTACTGCAGGCTGTTCTGGGAAGGAAGGAAGAGTGACTCTTCTCAGCTGAGGGCGGTTCCCAGAGAGGATGTAACTGGGAGGTGAGGAGTTGGGGGGATGGGAGGACATCTGAGTATCAGCCACAGCATCCTCTATATGCTTAAATCAAAATCCAGGATGTCCCAAAAGTCGCCATGAATAGGGATAATGGGAACAAATATCAAAAATATTAAAAACATAAAATATGAGTTTGTTAATTTTTCTTATGTATGGAGACTTTTGGAACATCCTGTACATTCGACTTCCTTGAACTCATTTTGCGTGTGTATTGAAAGATAATGTCTACTTTATAGTTAAAAGCAACAACCAAATTCAGGGCAGAGTCAGTTTTAAAAGATTAGGAAGAAAATAAATGAAAATAGCATAAAATACTCATTCATTTGAATGGAAACAGCCTTGCGGTGAGCAACATAATTGTTTATTGTGCCAATTATTCATAAAAACCAAAACAAAACAAAACAGAAGACCATTTCCAAATCTACACGGCCCTCTTACTAACCTGTTGGTCGTTTTAATGTATGTCCTGAATATTTAACAATAGGGTTCTGTTACTCCCCATCCCCTCATGCCCCAAAGGTTTGCTACATGTGGCGTCAAGTCCAAGGACTGTCCATGCAGAACCTCTGGCAGGCAGAGGACTTTCAGTGACTGCTGAACTCTTCCGTGGTCCAAGAGAGATTAACTCGGACTAAGTGCTGCTGGGGGAACTTATCACTTTCTTGAATCCATACTAAGAAAAGCAACGTGGTGGCGGAGGGACAGCAGGAATGAAAAGGAAAGCTCTTTACAATGGAATGTCAATTAATATTAATAACAATAATATTAATAAATATATAAGGAATAATAGAGCCAGAAAACCCACCATTTTGCAACCATCATAGTAATATGTATTTACTCAAAAAAAAAAAAAACAAAAAAAACAAAGAAAAACCATCAATGGATGCTGAAGCCATGGTTGGTAGTTTAACTGGAACAGGATCTTTACACAGTCTCAGAATATCTCCTCAGAGATTATTGATTACAGAGAGGAACTCGGCAACTTTAGCGAAGAAATCTGGCAGTCTCCGCCTTAACGGAATGAACTTGATTCAACTTAACATCTCCAGTAATGGCAACCTGATTTAGATGTGATACACCAAAAGGTTACACCATTATTAATATAAAATTCCTCTCAAAATGTGTACTATTGAATCTAATCATGAGAAAACAATCAGCAGATCCAAATTGAGAAACCTGCTCCAAAACAACTGGCTCGCATGCTTCAAAAATGCCAATGGCATGAAAACAATGAAAGGTTCAGGAATTGTTCCAGATTAAAGAAGATCAAAGAATATGATTACTAAGTACAATGCATAATCCTGATCTAGATCCTGGATTAGAAAAAAATTACTATAAAAGGGTATCGTTAGGACAATTTGAAAATTTTAAACATGAAACTTAACAGTAGATGAAAGTATTATGTCAATGTTAAATTCCCTGGATTTGATAATGACATTGTAGTAATGTAAAGAATGTTTCTTCTAAAGAAGTATATACTAAAGTATTTAAAGGTTAATGTTCATGATCTCTGTAACTTAATCTCACATAGTTCAACTTAATAATATTGATAATATTAATATTAACAATTGTATGTAAATATAAAATAAGAGAGCGATAAAGCAAGTGTGGCCAAATGTTTAGATAAAAGGTATATAGGATTCACTGTATCATTCTTGCAACTTTATTCAAATATGATTTTTTTTTCCAAATAAAAAGTTAAAAATAAGTAAAAATATAGATATATTCCAGCTCTGTCAACTGAATGGTCTGGGAACAATGAAACCCCTTCAGTACAAACTGGATCTGCTGCTCTGGGGTCTGGAATTTTGTACTTAATACCATTTTCCATTAAATGAGCCAGAGAAAAAAAATGACTTGAAAAAAATTACTGATTCTGTATCTAAGCCACAGAAAGGTACAACATGAGTCTGTGATACCTTACCAGGTCAGAAAGAAAGAAAACTTTCATATTATGGGGCTAAGTGAAAGGGCCCAACAGATAGCTAAAGAGTTTAACATTGGCTGGGATAAACAATTGGAACATCAAAGAAAACAATGATTATATGTGAAATAGGCTTTATCGGAAAATTCATGAATTTATAACACTTAAAAATATTTAACACTAAGTATAAAAAGGGAAGTGATTACTCTAGAACACCTTACTGTTGAAACATATTACTTTACTTACCTTGTTAGCACATTGGTATTACTGATTCATTTATTGTATCAATGAAGGAAATTCGGGTTGACAAGTTTTTTTTTTAATATTTCTCTCTCTTTTTTTTTTTTTAGAGACAAGAGACAGGGTCTTGCTATGTTGCCCAGGTTGGTCTTGAACTCCTGGCCTCAAGCAACCCTCTTGCCTCAGTCCCCCAAAGTGCTGGTATTACAGGTGTGAGCCACTACACCCAGCCTGGGTTGATAGTTCTCTTTTCTCTTTCAGTACTTTAGTAATGTCACTTTATTGTCTTCTCATTTGTATAGTTTCTGACTAGAAGTCTGCTCTAATTTTTAGCTTTATTCTGTATTTTTTCCTCTGGCTGTCTTCAAGATTTTCTCCATACCTTTGGTTTCCAGCAATTTGAATATGATGTGTATCTGTGATGTTTGTTTTGTTTTGTTTTCATGAATTCAAGACCATTATGGCTGGGACTGAGGGAGTAAGGGGAAGAGTGTCAGCGATCACAGGGCTTACATGGTAAGGATCTGGGATTTTCCTCCGATTGACTGATCAGAGGGTTTTGAGCAGAGGGATGAAGAAATCTGAGTTAGATTTAGAAACTCCTCTGTGGAGATTAGGTGGGAGAGGGACAAAGGTGAGAGTTGACGGTAGCATGAATCAGGGTGACAATTGTGGAGAAATGGTCAAATTCTGGATATTTTTTGAGGTTAGAAAAGACATGATTTTCTGCTGAAATGAATGGGAGCAATGAGAGAATAAGGACTCAGGAATGACTCTGAGATTTTGCCTGATGTATGCTGTCTTGATAAATATCCCACTCTACATCCCAGTGTGTGAATAGAGATTTGACCCTACCCTTGTTTTTGTACAGCCCATGAACTAAGAAAAAAGTTTTGGAAAAAGGATCAAAACAAAAATATTTCATGACAGTTGAAAATGATATGAAATTCAAATTTCACTGTCCATAAATAAAATTTTCTTGGAACATAGTCACACCTATTTGTTTACATATTGCCCATGGCTGTTTTTGTGCTACAATGGCAAAATACACTAGAGTCAATAGAGACCATGTAGTCCACAAAACCTGAAATAATTACTATCCGGCCCTTTACAGAAAAAGTTTGCAAATCCTGGTTTAGAGAATGAATTCTGTTCTAACATTCATGAAATGCCACATTTGTGAAACATTTCTAATGTAGTTAATATCTCTAAAAGTCAGAGAAGGCAACCCTCTGTGAGAGTTTGTTTAGCCAGTTGAGGATTAAGTATTCGTGTAGTTTTGTTCTTCTGCGCAAGTGCAATACACAATGAATGGGAACCCAGAGTCAGACTAATGGCAAATGACATTTGACACCCCCCCATATCTATCTATCTATCTCTCTCTCTCTCTCTCTCTCTCTCTCTCTCTCTCGTGCCCTCCTTCTCTCTCATAGGGTTAAATATCACTCAGGCGAGCTATGTATTTCATGAAATTGCAAGTTCTTGCTATTTTGAAATGATTAAAGGACTTGCCTTTATAATCTCTTTTTGAAAATTTTAAGTTCTCAAACTCTAGCTTTGACACTGTATCACACACTGATCTATAGATCCTAATTGCAATCAAGTTTACTTCTACTGAATATCAATGGTGAATAATCCTGACAACATTGATCAAGAGACAGCATTCTATGGTTGAACAAGTCACTCTGTTTCTACCAGAAAAGAATTACATAAGGTCTACGAGTGTGGCTCTCCCTGTAGAAAGCTTTGTAATGATCTGGTGTGGAGAGAAATAAGAATACAACAAACAAGATAAGAGCCACGTATGAAAGGTGGGTGTTCAGTCTCTGTGCCACACACAGAAAGGCCTCACTACGGTTTTATCTATGAATCTAGAAGGTGCTGAGGCTGTGAACCTCGGTGTGACAGTGTGTAGCTATCATTGCTGCTGCCTTTCTCTTCCAGTAAAAGTTTACCTTATCTGAATTGAGTTGAAACAGCTTATTCTCATCCATCCTATTCTGGGCCAGTCCCAGAGAGAGTTGAGAAATCTCATCCATAGAGTAGTCTTGAAAAGAGAATCACCTGAATTGCATTTGTGCGTGAGTAAATGCCACCCGGACTCCTCGGAGATGGAGGGCAGATTCTCTCCTTCCAGTCATGCCGAGTGACCTCTTGTCATACTCAGCTATGATGTCTTACATATAAACTTTACTGGGTTATGCATATCTACTACTGGTAACAGGTATTTCCTTTGGGACCAAACTTTTGCTTGAAAATGAAAAGGACCAATCTCAGAGGGTCACATACTGTGTGATTCCATTTATGTCACACTCTTTTCTTCAATAGCTTTATTGAGATATAGTTCACATGCCGTATAATTCACCCATGTAAAGTGTACAATGTAATGGTTTTTAGTATATTCACAGAGATGTGCAATCACCACCACAATCTCAGAAGATTTTTATGACACCAAAAAAGAAATCCTACATCCCTTAGCAGTATTCTCCCCATTCCATCTAGTCAATTAGTCAATGACTAATCTACTTTCTGTCTCTAAAGATTTGTCTATTCTGGACATTTCAAAAAAGATGAAAAGGACCATCCAGTGTGTGGTCCTTTGTGGTTGGCTTCTTTCATTTAACATGTTTTAAAGGTTCATCTATGTTGTGGCATGTGTCAGTACTTCATTTTTATTACCAAATAGATATTTCATTGAACTATATACTCTATGACACTTGAGATGACAACATTATAGACATGGAGAACAGAGTAGTGGTTCCAGGCATTTAGGGGTGATGGTTTTGGGGGGGAGGTGACATGACTGTAGCTATGAAATGATAACATGCAGGACCGTTGTGATGGAACCATTATGTCACTTAACTGTGGTGATCATCACACAAATCAACACAAGTGATAAAACCGCACACACTCGTATGCACACACATACAAACACACAAACAAATACATGTAAATCTGGCAAAATTTGAATAAAGTCAGTGGATTGTAGCAGTATCCGTTTCCTGGTTAGGATATTGTACTCCAGTTATGCAAGCTGTTACCATTAAAAGAAACTGGGTAAAATGTATTAATATATGTGATCTCTTTGTATTATTTCCTACAGCTGTAAGTCAACCTATGATTATCTTAAAATAAAAAGTTAAAAAATAATAAGAAGAACTAGTGAGTGACTCGGAAATGGCAGAGTAAGGATCTCTGAAAATTCATTTCTCCATAAAAGCAGTAAGAGCACTAGCAAAAATTGTCAAAGTCACTTTTCAGAACTCTGGAAATTAACCGAAGATTTGCAACAATTCAAGTGTTTATTCAAAAAAAACAGCTGAATCCTGGCAAGAACAGTGGGCTTTATGGCATTTTAACTTACTCTGTTCTCATCCTCCTCTCTCCAGCTCCTTGAAAACAAAGAGAATTGTGATCATGGTGAAAACCAACAGCCTAGCAGCCACTGGAGGGGACAGAATGTTGAAGCTCCTCCAAAGTGCCATTCCCAGATAACTGTCATGTGACCTGTCCTACAAGTCCCTGGAAAATCCCACTCACAAGACTTGTCTTTATTTGTCCTGACTCAGAGCTTACCCAGTATGAACAGCATTTTCCCAAAGGGTATTTGTAAAAAAACAATTAGTGGCAATTGTTTAATATCACAACTGCCTAAGGCAATGATAACAGCTGGCACAAACAATAAGCTGACCAAAAAACTTAAAAGGAAAAGCTGGGAACTGAGATATTGTTAGCAAGCCCTGAAAAGCTCTGACATCTTCCTGGGAAACTAGGAGGCCACACATATGCCTAGAGCTGTGTACATGCCCAGGAAATACCTGAGAGGGCCTTAAACTCTTACCTCTGGCTAACCATGAAGCTCTTTGCAAGCAGAAAGTGAAGGTTATAAATACAGACTTTAGAGAATTAATTTAGGAAACTCACTAAAAAACAAATAGTAACAACAGCAGCAAACCCTGGGAATTGAAGGGAAATCTAATTTCCAGATTTGTCACATTATATAATTTAAAACTCCCAATTTTCAAAAAAAAAAAAAAACTATGAGAAATGCAAAGAAATAAGAAAATATGGCCCATACACAGGAAAAAGGTGACAATAGAAATTGTCCCTGAGGAAGCTCAGATGGTGGACTAACTAGACAAAGATATTAACTACTAATTAACTATTATTAACTACTAAAATCAACTACTTTAAATATAGTCAAATAACTCAAGGAAATCATGTCTAAAAAAATTAAAGGAAAGTATGAGAATGATATCTTACCAAATGGAGAGTATCAAAAAAGATGTAGAAATTATAAAAAGGAACCAATTAAAAAATCTGGAGCTGAAAAGTATAATAGCTGAAATGAAAATTAATTTCTGGGGCTCAACAGAAGATTTGAGCTGGCAGAAGAATCTGCAAAATTGAAGATATTTTATTTCAGATGATCTAGTCCAAGGAACAGAAAGAAAAATATGAGGAAAAATGAACAGAAACTCAAATACCTGTGGGACACCATCAAGCATGCCAACATACACATAATGAGAATTCCAGAAGAAAAGGAGAAAGAAAATAGGGGAAAAGTATTGAAAGAAATAATGGGTATACTTCCAAAATTTGATGAAAAACATTAATCTACACATCCAAGAAGCTCAACAAACCCCCAAAAGGATAAACTCAAAGAGATACACACCTACATACATCATAACCAAAGGGTCTGAAGTTAAAGACAGAAACAATCTTGAAAGTAGTAAGAGAGAAGAGACATATCAAGTATAAGGAATCCTTAATAAGATTAACAGCCAATTATTTATCAGAAATCATGTAGGACAAAAGGTAGTAGAAGGATTTATTCAAAGTGCTGAAAGAAAAGACTGTCAATCAAGAATCCTTTATCTAGAAATATCACCCTTCAAAAATGGAGGAGAAATTAAAACATTCTCAGATAAATAAAAATTGAGTGTTCACAGCAATATTATTTATAATATCCCCAAAATAGAAATAACTCAAATTTCCATCAACTCATGAATGGATAGACAAAAGTAACATATCCATACAATGGAATATGATTTGGCCATAAGAAGTACGCAATGCTGACACATACTACAACATGGTTGAACCTTGAAAGCATTATGCTAATTGAGAGAGCCAGTCGCAAAAGACCACATATTGTATGATGCCATTTATATGAAATTCCTAGAATAGGCAGATCTATGGAGATTGAAAATAGATTAGCAATTGACTAAGGCTGTGGAATTAGGTTGGGAAAAATAGAGCATAATAGCTAAATGGTAGAGAATTTTTTTTCAGGAGGTGAAAATGTTCTGAAATTGATTTTTGGTGATGGTTACACAACTCTGTGAACTTACTAAATGCTATTGCATTGTATACTTTAAATGGATGAATTGTATGACATGAGAATTATGTGTCCATAAAGCTATTTTCAAAAAAGCAGGGAAAGACTAAAACATAAATCCCTTAGAAGAAAACATAGGCATAAATCTTCATGCCCTTGGATTACACTATGATTTCTAGAAATACAGCAAGAAAATAAAAAAATAGATAAAATGTACTTAATCATAAATAAAATCTTTTATGCTTCAAAGGGCACCATCAAGAAAGTGAAAAGACAACCCACAGAATGAAGAAAATATATGTAATCATATCTCACATAAGGGAACTGTATCTAGAATATATAAAGAATTCCTACAACTCAATAACAAAAGGAGAAATAACTCAATTAAAAATGGGCAAATGATTTAAATAGACTTTTTTCCAAAGAAGATATGCAAATATCCAATAAGCACATGAAAAGATGCTCCATATCATGAGTCATTAAGGAAATACAGTCAAGACCACAGTCATACCTACTATGGTATCTATAATTTTGAAAAACAGAAAATAATAAGTGTTGGTGAGGATATAAAATGGGAACCATCATATATTGCTGGTGGAAAGGTATAGTGATGGAACCACTTGGAAAACACCTTGGCAGTTCCTTAAAAATTTAAACATAGAGTTTTGTTTTATTTTTTATTTTAGAGAGAGGGTCTGTCTCTGTCACCCAGGCTGGACTGCAAGTGGTGCTGACTGTAACCTTGAACTCCTGGGCTCAAGCATTCCCCCATCTCAGCTATGACTACAAGTGTGCACCACCATGCCTAGCTAATTTTTCTATTATTTGTAGAGATGGGTTCTCACTATGGTGCCTGGGCTGGTCTCAAACCATGGCCTCAGGTAATCTGCCTATCTCGGCCTCCCAAATTGCTAGGTGTGAGCCACTGCGCCTGGCCTAGAGTTATTAAATGACCCAGAAATTTTACTGATAGGTATGTGTCTTAGTATGTTTGTGCTGCTTTAACAGAATATCACAGACTGGATAATTTACAAAGAACAGAAATTCTTTTGCTCACAGTTCTGGAAGCCGAGAAGTCCAAGATCATGGCACCAGCAACTTGATCATCTGATGAGGGCTGCATTCTCTGGAACAGAGGAAGACACAGAGGAAGGGCAAGAGAGCCCGATGCTTTGTGAAACCTTTTTTTATAAGGGCCTTGATCCCATTCACAAGGGAGAAACCCTTGTGGCCTAATCACCTTTTAAATGCTCCATCCCTTAATACTGTCACATTGACAACACATGAATTTTGTGCGGCACACTGAAACCATAGCAGTATGTTTTGGTTTTAAAAGGTACCAGGACTCATGTTTTAACTGTCCAGATATTAGGAATATAGGGGAGTTTACCGATGATATGCCATGAGACCCCGATGACACAACAGAAGAGTCTGGGAGAGTAAAAGTGGGTGGGAAGACAGGTCAAATTAGTACAAGCATGACTAATTTAATAAAGTTACTTTTCTTACCATTTCAGAGCTTTCAAAGGGATAAATTCAAATGTTCAGCCAGTGATCTCAGGATGATGCATGAAGAAACTGAAGATGGTGTGGTAGGGTAGGAGGCGTCTCATGAAGACAGGAGCGGGTCTCCCCGAGGGGCAGCCGGTCCCTTTTCCTGGTTAACCATATGCTCAATTACACATATTAGGAGAATAAAAAAGTTGGTATATGTTGGGGAACCCTTCTATCCTCCTCTTCATATTTCCAAAGAAGGGAGGAAATGTCCACTGGGTCAGAAAGAAAAATAGGGGAGGAACATTCTAGGTTTTCACTGCCCCCTCAATAACTCCTCCCCAAGCCTGGGGGGTGATTTATATTTGAAAGGACAGAGCATGTGTGGTCCAGTCTTTTCCAGGTCCCCTTTCTGATGCAACATGATATTAGGAGACCTACTCCCTGCTTTCCTTTCCCTAAACTCTCCAGGGTCAGCATAATCAGGTAGAGACAGTGACCTGTTAAGGACACTGATAAATGGCTATAGCTCAGATTGTGATCTTTCATTAAGCCTTATTGGTAATAAAGCTGATATTTTTATTTCAGTCTGTCTGATTCCAGCATCCATTTCTCCTTTGATTTTGAACAAAGTGGGAGAATAAAGGATATTACTTGATGGCCTGTAAAATTCCCTAAAACTCTCAACAATAGAAGTCACATCAATCAGAAGGGCAGGGAACACTTGGGTAACCGTCTCTGTCGCTGCTGGTGGCAATGGGAGCTAAGAGGTGAGCAGAGGGTGTGATCAGGGCTGCCCTCAGTGTTCTGTCAGGCACCAGGAACACGCATGGGGCTCCAGAGGGGTCCTTCGCTCCCCACAGCAATCACATTTTCTGGAGCAGGAAGCTGGAGACCTGCCACTTCTCCTAGAACAGGGGTGGGGTGGTAGCACGTGGCTGAAATATACATACCAGATTCAGTTAACTGCCCTTCCACTCGAATCACATGTGTTGAGCACATGCCGTGTACTTATTGCATCATACAAGGTGTTGGAGATATGAAGGTCAACGTGACAAAGGATCTTGTTCCTTGTAGACTTTCCATCTGGAATGGAAAGCTCTCTGCCCCCTGACGACAGCATTTTACCTCCCAAGTAGAGACTGTTCTTCCCTCTCAAGCCTCAAGTACCTGGGACCTGGCAGAGAGAACAGTCCTCCTTGCTCCCCAAACGCCACCTCCAGGCCTTATCACTCCCCCTCCCCTTCAAAGTTCACATCATCCAACTCTCCAGCGGCTACCTCTCTGTTGCTGACACCTACCTGTCTTGATCCCTCCACTGTAATCACTGATGACCTTAATACCAGGCTCACCTTCTTTTTCACCTCTACTCCGGTCTTCATTTGTTGATGACTTCAATAGTTTCGTGCCTAAATCCATCTGAGATGGGTGCACCTCTAATTTCCTGCATGTTTTCTATTGTATTTCTCTCTTCCTTTGCTTTGTCTAGAACCCTAAAGGCTGTTTTTCTCTCCCCCTAGCACACAACGAAGAAGAAACAAAGACTCAGGAAGACTCCACTGCAGATATGAGACAGAAAGATTCTGACACAGACTTGCAAGTAAGTTGTGGCTCCCATAAAAGGAAAGAGACTAACGAGAATAGTTCACAAAGACTAGGGAAATCTGGAAAGAGTCATGTTCTTGAAATGTGAAGGGCAAGGAAGACCTGAAGTTGAGAGGACCAGGAAGTGGAGTAGACAGGACTCAGGGCTGAGCTACCTTCAAGTGGGAAGGAAGCTCCTGCCCACTGGAAACATCCCACTGTTCCTGGACATTTATTAATGTCCTTGATCAGAAGGTGGGGAACTTGGTCATCTTGCATAGGGATAGAAGCACAAAGGAAAAGTCACACCCCCTGACCAGTGCTCTGTGCCACAGTGATGTGCCCAACCACCATTTTGGAGAGCAGTGACACCTTAGCAATATTAAGTTTTCCGATCCATGAACACAGGATGTCTTTTCATTTATTAGCATCATCTTTAATTTCTTTCAGCAATGTTTTGTAGTTTTTCAGTGTATGCCTTTCATCTGCTTGGTTAAGTTTACTCCTAAATATTTTATTCTTTTTTGATGCTATTGCAAATAGAATTATTTTCTTAATTTCCTTTTTTAGATGAGATAGGACGCATTCAGGGTGGTATTACAGTAGACAATTTCCTTTTTTAGATTGTTCATTGTCAGCGTATAGAAATACAACTGATCTTTGTGTGATGGTTTTATATCCTGCAACTTTGCTGAGTTTGTTTATTCTAACAGAGTTTTGTGTTTTTTGATAGAATCATTAGGCTTGCACTTATTTTTCATTTTTCCCTTTCTTATTCTCTCTTTGCTGTACGTGCAAATAGCCACGAGCTTATTTCAGTTTGTTATGATTTCACAATATTTCTGACCTTTGACTTCTTCTTTAGTCTCCTTGCAATCCAATGCGATTGAATGATATTTGTATCCACAATGGCAAGAGCAGTATGTGCAGAATTTGTTTTCTAAAGTAGTTTTTATCTCACTTTCCTACTGAAACTGGAGCTCCATCTAACAGTAGAGGTCAGAGTCTACTCCCCCATCATCCCAGAGGTAGCACTGGTAGGTAAAAGCTTAGGCTCTGGGGTCAGGAGGACCTGCTTGGAAATGGACATGCTGCTTTCTAGCTATGTAACAGTAGGCGTGTTACCTGGACCGTTTCATTCTCTTTTTTCAGCTGGAAACTGGTGATAATAATACCTTCCTCATAGGGCTGTTGGAAGGCTTAAACAGGGTGCTAAATATAAAGCATTTAGTGAAACACCCTCTCTCTTATCCTCTCTCCCTTTGAGGTCTCTTATCCTCTCTCCCTTTGACCATTTCTGGTCTCCTGACTCCTCCTGTCTGTATTACCCCTTTGGCACTTCCCATCTACTGCGTTGTACTGTTTATCACCTCTCTGTGCATATCAGTGTTATCTTTCCTATCAAATTATGAATTCTTCAAGGACTGAGAGCTTGTCTTTTTTCTTTTCTTTCCTTCTCTTGTGTTTGTGACACGTTGTAATACAATGCCTTATACATGATAAGTGCTGAGTCAATATTTGCTTTTTAATTGTTTGACATAATGGAATCCCTCAATGCCTGATTTCCAGTGTCTTGAGAACTGATAATTTCATTTATTTTATCTGGATTTTTTTCCAGTTGTTTCACACCCCTGATACTCCATCTCAGTCAGACGTGTAAGTTCTCCACTTTGATTTTAAAACAGCTGACAACATGTAAAGATAACTAACAAGAAAGTAATGAAGACATCACTACTTCCTAGAAGACCATCTGAATGTGGTTCAGCCTAAGTCTCTATCAAAAGTGGAAAAATAAAGACGGACCAGGATTGCCAGATAACAAACCTGGTTATATCAGAATGTCAGATAAACAACAAATAATTTGTTTGTATAAGCATGTCCTGTGCAATATTTATTGTTTATCTGCCATTCAAATTAAATTAGATACCCTGTATTTTTATTTGCTAAATTTGACAACTCTACCATGAAGCCTGTAAGTTTCAGAGAGAAAAAAAATGGGGAACAAGCCTTATTCTTTGTGGAAAGGAGAATATTGCCCCATACTTAAAACCAAGTGTTTTCCATATCAAAAGAATGTAGCTTGAGAGATCATTATCAAACAAGTCTTGACCACAACTCTGACCTTACATAAGATACATGATGATAAAGCTAATAAAGGATAACATTATCTGGAATATTAACAAGCATTGCTCTGGAATATCAATGGAAACAATGATCTTTCTGTGAAATGTAATCCTGTACTAATAATAAATGAAAGAATTGCTTGGTTTTAAAACTCTTTTCTAATGAGTATATGAAATTATCATAGCATTTGCATATCTAAGTTTTCCTGGAAATCGTGTTGCTCTGCATGTTGAAGACATGGCCTAGAACTTGGCAGGTCAAATTTTGAGAAAAATTAGTCTAATGTCCTGTTGCAACTGAAGGGAGACATCAATATAAATCATCTCCCTCAGCTGTATTTACTCAAGATGGCAATGAGAATTTTTATGGGACTAAAGAACTTTCGGACTTGGTATTCATTATGGCGCCACATTAGACTCTAACTTGTTTTTAAAAAGTCATGAATAGTTTAAAATATAATAATCAAAAATGAATAACTGCAAGCAGTATTCTGTGGAGTCAGTGTTACCTCTGATTCATCACATAACCAAATAATGCAAAATAATGTATTATATCAATACAGCATGTGGGTCAACTCATCATACCCTTCCCCATGAAGGTCCTACAGTTGACTCTACATGGTGAAACAGGGAACTTATCCAGGAGCTAGTGGCTTATTCTGAGAGCTGGAGACGGCCCTATGGCCTGACCATGGATAATTCTCCAGTTTACCTGACTGTGTTGTCTTAAGAATCTGATATAATATAGTCTGTTATTACCTTCAGAGGAGGAAAGGAGTTTTTATTTTGAAATGCAACAATATTTATTGAAATCCTAATATGGGCGAGGCACTGTTTGGAGAAATGAACAAGATAAAATCCCCGCTATCATGGAGTTTGTATTCTAGTGAGAGAGTCAGACAATGAACAAAGAATACATAAACAAGGACAATAACCAAGAGTGGTCAGTGCTACCGAGAGATTTTAATAAGGTGCTGATGCCCTTTTTGGTTAGGTGATGTTAGGGCTCAGAAACTGATACCCCAAAATATGGTCGATTGACATGCTAAACTGGAGAAGAAGCCTCAAGCTGTCTCTGCGCATCCACCCCTCCTGCCTCTCAATCCTCCATCTCTCCCAAAGCACAGGAAGAAGTTGGTCTCTGAAGTTCCCTTATCTGCCTAAAGTCTGGACCCACCAAAGAAGAAAACAATCACCTCTGGTCCCTTCCCTGAGTTTTCATTAACTAAAAGGAATCCCAGGAAGAAAGACTGAAATCTGTCAACACACCTGCACAGACTTTTGTCACAAACCATTGTCTGCCCTGTGGGCCCAACAGACTTTGTCCCAGGCCATTGTATGTTCTTTGAGCCCATTGATTTTCCACCCAAAATCATTTACTATCCCCTAAAATCATCCACACTTCTCCATCTCCCTTTTCTTTAAGAAAACTGCCCACAACCCCATTGCCTTTGGGGTAATCACTCTGGAATTCTCCCCTGTGCACATTAATACATTTGTATGCTTTTTCTCCTATTAATCTGCCTTTTGTCAATTGATTTTCAGTGAACCTTCAGAGGATGAAGGGGAAGCTTTCCTTTGGTGCCTATGGTGATTAAGATAAGCCTGTCTGAGGTGATGGAAATGAAGTGCAGGCCTGGACAAAGGGAAGATGCCAGCCATGTAAAGATCTGGAGGGAGAGCATCAAAGCAGAGAGAATGCAAAAGCCCCAAGACAGATGAGTCTGGTGTGCTCCAAAGGAAGACCAGTGCCAGGAGGGGGAGGATGGGGGGAGGTTGCAGGTAGGCAGAGGCCCAGGTTATGTGGAACTTTAAAGAAAAGGAATTATTCTAAGTGTGATGGGAAGCTATGGGACTTTTCAATCAAAACTTAAATAAAGAAACGTACTTCATATAGTCCTTTGAGGCGGTATTCTAAAGATGAGGAAAAAGTAAACATTTTGAAAAAAAAATTAACCAATGGATAAAGTATTTTAAAAAAATAAACTAACCTTAAAACCAACCTTCTAATTATTACATTATGAAGTTTGTTAAACCAAGATTTTCCATTACTATCGATTTTTATTGAGAGTGATTCAGTGATTAATAAAAACGATGTGTTAATTTTAAAATCTGGTTTAGGATTTTGTGATAAAGTGAAAGTCTGATTCTAATTTCAATTTATTTAGATGCTTTGTTTTAATGGCTGTCATCGAAAAGAAAGATTCCTCACAAAGGCGAGATCCCAATGGGAGAAGTGTGTGGGTGGTTCTGCCGCTAAACCAGAGACTCAGTTTTCAGTTCTGTTCAGCAGCTGTGCAAAGGTTTTTGCTAAACTCTGGCTTAGTAATTTTCTATCCTCCCTGATGTCAAATAATTGTTCTTGCAAACTAATTGAGAAGCGAGGGGTTTTTACATTTTTAACAAATGGACTTTAAGTCCACTGAAAATCTTTATTTGGAAGATTTTAAACAAGTTGTTAGAGGTTCAGATATGAGAGTTTTTATTTAGTGACATATATCATTTTTGGCAAAAGGGAAAAAATAATATAATGATGGAAATAGTTCTAAACAACTATTTCCATGCTCTCTGTATAGTATGAGCTTCTTTGTTACTCATTGTTAAAATCTTCTTGACCTTAAAGAAATTCTACAAGTATGTTTAAATTTTTTTGAAAATGCTAGATAACATATTACTGATAAATATTTGCTAACACAAAAAGAGATCAGAAAATTCGGTCTAAGGCAAGGTACTATACCGAGTACATCTACAGGGTGGGCGTGGCCACATGGCTGGGGCTAGTTTATGTATGACGTGGAAGAGATTCAAAAAGATGCACCAAGTTGCCAAATACAGGCTAGAATGTATCAGAGTGAAAAGCTTAAACTTTGAGCAGTGGGTGTCTGAGCAACATCTTAAGGTCACACTCTGAGAAAGAAGGAGCTGATTCTATCAATTCACACTAAAACAATTTTTTTTAAAAAAACAACCCTTTATCTCTAAATTTCCCTTCGTCACTCGTGTGACAGGGAGTAGGTCATAGAATGTTCTTTAATGTGCCTCTCAACCCCTAACACTGACATTTTGCAACTTCTTTTTCTCCTTACGTTTGTTTTCAGCATTTATTTAAATATGATTTCATCTGGATAAAAATGTTCTTTAGGTGAGCACATAGAGGTATCTGACTCAATTCTGCACCGCCGGTGACAGCCCTGGTGCTCGGGGCTGGCAGTGGAAATAATGACTGGGCTTGGGGTGAGCAGTGAAGAGAAAGAAGAAGTCGTGTTCTTGCCAGGCCACTGTGGCATCGTCATTCTCTCCCAGCCCTAATTTGAAATAGAGGCATCATTATAATTGATTCAGGGAAATGTGGTCTCAGCAGGTACTTAAGAGCGGAGGAAGGGAAAGAAAGCAAGCCAAGAGGAATCAAATGTGGTTGTTTTCCTATACCACAGATACCTTGATTTAAAAACTCTCAGTTTCGCTTCCATTACTAGAATTTTTATCAAGTTACAAGTCAGGAAATAAGCAAATATCTTAAATCTTCAGAATAGAAGACTTACACATGTTGGACCCAATATTTCCCCAGAGTGATTCTTATCATTGCTTCTTACCAATAATTTATTGTACTGATCATTTTGTTTATTGCCTATTAGCTGTTCACAACTCTGGTACTTTACCACGTAAGTTCAGTGGCATCATGCTCTCAAAAGAGATAATATGTGATTTGATATGTTTATCGGTTATTATCATTTTACAGTTTTAAAAGTAACAAATATCAAAGCATTAATCAAAACAAGAGGCAATGGACCAGGCATGGTGGCTCATGCCTGTAACCTCAGCACTTTGAGAGGCTGAGGCCAGAGGATCGCTTGAGCCCAGGAGTTCAAATCCAGCCTGGGCAACATAGGGAGACCTTGTCTTTACAAGAAATTTAAAAATTAGTCAGGCATGGTGACGTGTACCTGCAGTCCTAGCTCTAGCTACTCTGGAGGCTGAGGCAGGAGGTTCCCTTGAGCCCAGGAATTTGAGGCTGCGGTGTGCTATGATTGTACCACTGCACTCCAGCCTGGGTAACGGAGTGAAACCCTGTCTCAAACAAACAAACAAACAAACACCCCAAACAACAAGAGACAATGAACTTGATTTTAGAAGGAGGTAAAGATTTGAGTATATGAGTTAATCACCTGAAATTAACAAAAAAGCAGAGCTAAATTACGTGCTTAGGAAACCATTGGTCAGAGTATACCCCACAATGTCAAGGCCACCACAGACAAAGACTAGATTAGCATTTAACAAGTTCAATTCTATTTTTCTTCCACATGTGCAAATATATGAAAGAAAAGGGTAAAGGGAAGGAAAAATTTTCCTTTAAAGGATCTAAAAACTATAGTAAAGGGAAGGACATTTGGTTAATGGTAACTTGTACAATGTTCTCTTTTAATAGCACAATTGTTCCTTGAACAACAACAAAAACACTATGTTCACTCAAGATAAATTCCTTTAGAATGTTAAATATATCCTTTGCCTATAAAAATGTTTTTTGCCCCCTGGTGGTGAAGTTATTATTATTTAATTTATTTTAAGTTAAAAGACTTTAATTATGGAGTCTTGGCACTAAAAGCCCTTCTGTGATAAACAAAAATAATAGTGCATTATATATTGGAGGTAGAGAGATGAAGTTGGGCTGTATAGCTGGGTTAAAATAGGTGTGATACAATAGTCACATTTAGAACAGCAAATTTAAATTTCCCATATCTTGTCATTTAGAACTAAGTTTTCCTTAATCTATCTCTATTTGTTTCTGTGTTGATCATATTGCTAGTTCAGTATTGCAAAGAATGCTGCCTCCTTTTAGCAAATTTAATAATAGGCATTTATGAGACATGCAATTTCTATAAATAAACTAATGCCTTAGCTGGGGCCTGTTGATTGAGGTGAACAGCAACTTTGTACTGTTTTCCCTTGTGTTCCAATTTGGCATCACAAACAATATCAGGGCTCAACGGCGGAATGCCAAAAGCAAGCTGTTCAGCCTGCAGGAAGAGATGATGAAGAGGTCTGTTAAAATTTTCTTTTGCAGTCTAATTGGAGCCTTTGTAAATGAGGAAAATACAACGATTGCTATGCTCTTGCTGAATTAACGAGTCAGTAGGAGAGGCTATCCGGGCTGGTTAAAGGAAAAAGCAGAAAAACTGATTTTCACATTTAAAAAAGTGATTTAAGTGAGTTACTAAAAACCTTTGAAAATTTGATAATCCTCAAGGTACAGAAGATGTTAGAAGAAAGAAATTTTAACATGGATTTTATTGTGACACATTAAAGTCCATGTAAAAGAGAAAAACCCACTGTCTGAAAATATAGTGACCAATGAGTCTTTAGTGGCTAAACAGTCAAATGTGAGTATTTTCTCTTTTTTGTTCAACTGAGTAACATGCTCTTAATTCAGCATCTATTGTTTAACCTTAAGCTGAATTTAGCAGGAAAGTCATGTCTAATATGTTTTTATGGAATTAGAACAAAAAAAATAAGTTGGCTTTTACAACCAGTCATTATATTGTAAAAGACAGTCTTGTCTCTCACCATCCTGGGCAAGTGCTTGGATAAATTTCTGGTGCAGTGGGTAGTCACAGCCTACGGTTGACAACAAATGCCTTTAAAGACAATATCTAAACATTTAAAAACAAATAAGATTTATTTATGGAAACCTTAATACAGTATAGATGGACACTTACCATAAAATGATAATAACATTTAAATACCAATTACTATAGACCAGGCACTAATTATCTCACTTGATGCCCACA
This sequence comes from Cheirogaleus medius, assembly GCA_008086735.1. NCBI lineage: Eukaryota > Metazoa > Chordata > Mammalia > Primates > Cheirogaleidae > Cheirogaleus > Cheirogaleus medius. The sequence goes on along the minus strand of VBSM01003148.1, from coordinate 16,385,343 downwards.
ACACCTTATGATTTTGGTAGTAGTATTATCCTAATTTTAGAAATAAGGAAACTGCACCACAGAGATCACCCAGATAGTAAGTGGTAGAGCCAGGATTCAAGTTTATTCAATCTGGCTCTAGAATCTGTGCTCCTATTCACTATGAGATTGTGTAAGTAGTACGTTATTCAGAGAAGTGAAAAACGTAGTGTCAACATGCTATAAACATATTTATTATTTATAATATGAAGAGCATCTGTATTTATTTATAAGGACTTTCAAATGATTAAAATTCAATACTGCAATACAAAAGGGATTATTTTCCAAGGAGATGCTTCACCAAAACAATATTTTTCTAACCTTTGTCAACTCAATATAAGTTTGTGAATGGTGTTTGGATAAATAAATTACTGAATGAAGATAATGTTACATTAAAGAACAATGATATCTTGGAACTTCATGTTCATGTATTTGGGAAACAGCCATATAGGAGCTAATGAGAACATTTCAGGATTTAATGAGAACCAGAGATTTCTAAATCATGGATGAATAGGTCACTAATGGTGATTTTTAAGAGAGGCTTGGATTTTGGTTATAACAAGTATTATATTCAATTCTGTTTGATATAGTTCAATTTGACCTTTCCCAAAAGGGAGGGATAAGCCACCAGATGGCTAATTTAAACCTCTGTGAGTCCTTCCGGTCTATTAAATTACTGTACCCTTTCACATTCTTCCCTAGAAAATAGTGGTCATTATGATGTTCAAGTTCTTTTGTAGTGAGATCAAAACTTCTTCCATTAATCTCCATGTGGATGACGAATCCAACACGCTGGATTCTCCCTCCTTTCCTCATTGTCAATGGTATATTCTTCCAATGCATCTTAGCCACATACTATGGTAGTTATACCTTAAACCTTGTCAGTACCAGAACCTACAAAATGATGAACTTAAAAAAAATTATTTAACTATACATGAGCTAATATGGTCCCAGTTCACTTGCATAAGCACTATGTTGAAAATTAGATGTCCTCATTGAAACCTTCACTTGGGTTTATTCTATGGTTATTTATGTAACTCCTTATGTTGAACATGTAGCTCATTGATTTTCTGCTTGCCTTCTTTAAGATATTTAAGGCTACAAGTCCTCTTTGAAGTTACTGCCTTCTTGCATCCCGCAAGCTTTTCTACAGTTTGACTATGATATACATTTTTATACCCTCTAAAAGAAGTCTTGCACCCATTGGCAGTTAGTCTCTAATATCCCCTTCCCCCAGCCCTAAGCAACCACTAACCTATTTTCTGCCTTTTTAAGTTTGCCTTTTCTAGACATTTCATATAAATAGAACTATACAATATGTGACATTTTTTGTGACTGGCTTCTTTCACTTGGGATAATAAGGAACTGTCAAACTGTTTCCAAAGAGGAATTTTGAATTCCCCCCAGTAATTTATGGGTGTTCCAATTTCTCCATGTTCACCAACACTTTTTATTCTCTGGTTTTCTAAAAATTATAACCATCCTAATATATGTGAAGTGGCATCTCATTGTAGTTTTTGATTTGCATTTTTCTAATGACTAAAGATGTTGAGCATCTTTTCATGCGATTATTGCCCATTTGTATATCTTTGGAGAAATGTGTATTCAAATCCTTTGCCCATTTTTTAAAAATGGGGTTGTCTTTTTGTTGTTGAGTTGTGAGAATTCTTTACATATTCTGAATATAAGTCCCTTATCAGGTATGTTATTTACAACTATTTTCTCCCATTCTCCTGATTACTTTTTCATTTTCTTGATAATATTGCTTGCAACACAAAATTTTTTACTTTCTATAGTTCAGTTTATCTATTTTTTTCTTTTGTCATTTATGCTTTGCTTTTGTGTCACATGTAAGGAATTATCAGCTAAGCCAAGGTCACTAAGATTTACTCCTGATTTTTTTCTTATACAAAAGAGTTTTATAGTTTTAACTCTTACATTTAGGTCTAGGATCTGTTTTGAGTTAATTTTTCATTTGTGGTTTGATGTCTTTCATTATTTTCATAAAATTCTTGGTTATCATTTCTTCAAATATTTGCTTCTTCTTCATTCTCTCCTTTTTTTCTAGGACTCCAGTTACACCTATCTTGGATTTATTCACTGTGCACATACCTTTTAAACTCTGTTCTGTTCTTTCCATTCATTCTTCTCTCTGTGCTTCAGTTTGGGTATTTTTTCTTGACTTGTCCCCAAATTCACTAATCCTCTGTTCTGCTGTATCCAGTCTGCTGTTAAACTCATCCATTGTGTTCTTGTTTTCAGATAATATATTTGTCAATTCAAGGTTTTCCATTTATTCTTTTTTATGAATTCCAATTGCCAGTTAAAATTCTGTACCTTTTAAACCATTTTGTCCACCTTTTCTTCTATTTTATAATCTATTGCTTTATTTTATAATAGTTATTTTAAAGTTCTTATCTGGACTTCAGTATATGGCTTACCTGTAGGTCTTCTATGATCTATTTTTCTCTTGATTATTGGTCAGATTTTCCTGTTCTTCTCATGTCTCTTAATTTTCTTTTACCAGTGCCAGGCTTTTATATTAAAAACTCTGTAGACAATATAGATGATATTTTCCTCTGGAGATTAAAATAGACAAGGCAAGGGTCTGATTACCTCTGTTCAGTCATGGATGACCTGGGCTGGGGTTGGGTTGCAGTCTTAGTGAGAATCAATCCACCTCTGGTTTCTCTCTGTTCTTCATGTGTGCTGCTTCTGGGCTTTTGATTAAGAGCCTGGAAGGTTCTGTCTCCTCTGCCCTGGAGATTTAGTTCTAGCTTTGAGAGGTATTAAACTTAGGTCTTTAGCTTCCCACTCACACAACTTCACACAACTTCAGAAATATTGCACATATCTTGAGGGGGAAGAATGCCTGTGTATTTGAGCAGGCTCCTCCTTCTAAGCAGAATTAATTTTATATGCACTGATAGAATGTGGCATGATTTTACTCTGTCTCTCAGGCCTGGCTGCCCAGTGTCCTGTACCACCCCAGAACTAAGCAGATGTCCTGTGGGAAAACTGGCTGTATGTTTAGGGCTCCTCTGCCTTTGTAGTACAACTCACATGACAGTTAAATGTTTCCTTGTTTTCTCTTTTTCTGTGTTAAGTTGCTCTGTCCAGGCCAAGCTTGATCAGCCCATGCCCAGAATCAGTAAATGTCACCAGGGAAGAAAACAGCTCACTTAGTCCAGGTCTCAGCAAAAGAAGATTTATTCAATTACATTGTCTTTTTTGGGACAATGACTGAATATGTGAAGATGCCAAACTAGAAATCTAAATGTGAATATTACTGTGGTCTTTACAGGGATCTGGACCCACAAGAACATCATCTCAGAGTAGACAAGTGTCATTGGAAATGGTCAGGATGAATCTTCAAGAGCAATACCTTATGTCAGTGAGAAATACTATACTGAATAGACTCCAATTCTGTTTCACCTAATTCCTTATGTGATAGTATTTGGAGGTAGGACCTTTAGGAGATAATTAGGTTTTGATGAGCTCATGAGGGTGGAGCCGCCATGATGGGATTAGTGCCTTTATAAGAAGAGACACAAGCTATCTATCTGTCCATCCATCCATTCCCCCCTTTCTTGCCCATGTAAGGATACATCAAGAAAGCAGCCATCTGCAAACTAGGAAGAGGGCTCTCAACAGAACCCAACCATGCTGGCAGCCTGATCTCAGAATTCTCAGCCTCCTGAACTGTGAGAAATAAAATGTCTATTGTTTAAGCTGCCAGGTCTAAGGTATTTTGTTAGCAGCCTAGCCCTAGCAGACTCCAATACTGCTGCTCTTGTTTCTTTGAAAGGTCAGCTTTATGATAGATTAAAATGTGATTAATTCAGGCATATCTACTATTTTAAGCAAGATATACTTACATTCATTTATGACTTTATTTAAAAATATTTTAAAAACTCCACAATAGGATTTCCTCAGTAAGATTTGCTTCCTAGTGTTTTTTGTAACCTTCATCAAACATAATAGCATATTCTTACTACGAGAGAGAAAGTAGTTTTATCATTACCCTATCGAGATTGATTTAACTGGTCAGATCCAAGATGGGAAAAGCATGAGGTCAAACTTTTGAAATTGGGCTAGCTTTCTGAGTTATAGCCTTTTTTGCTTCCTTCTATTTTCTCAACAAGAGTAGGGAGTCAAGAAAGAGAAATGCAAGAAGGCCAAAAAGAAAATAAAATTCACACACGAGAACAATAGGGGTGGAGAAAAAATTAAAAAGAGACTGAACAGAAGCAATGTAACACTAGGACCTGAAACATTGTTACAAAAGAAAGGAGGCTTTTAGCCTAAGTGGCTTTTAAAAACGGACCTCAGTTGAGAAAATAACTCCAATTGAGGGTGAGCTAAGGTGCATAGACAACATTTCTCCTAAAACTATGATTGAGTCACCATTATTGATTCTACCACGCTATTTTACGGTATAATATTATGTCTGTAAGTCTTAATTCATAATTAGAAGTATACTTTTTGTCTTGGCTCAAATGCCTTTTCCGCTTCACTTCTCTCAAAAAGAACTCTGGACTACTCACGAGATTTGCCCCTTTCAGGCCTGGTTCAATTTCCCCTATCTTTGCTGATGGAAAAATGAAACGTATGGAACAGAAGCCACAATCAATAAATCAGCCTTCAAATAACGCCTTCAGTGTTCAATATTGGGGGAGGCCAAGACGGTAGGTATATAGCGGTATGTCTGTACGCGGCAAGTTCCAGGTAGATGCGTCACGTCTATGACTGGCCATGTCTCTTGTCCGGTGCAAACGTAGGCACAGCTCCTCCGTGCGCGCGACCGACTGAGTGGCATTTCCCGGAGGCCCAGATCTGGGGCTCCCGGCGTCCCTACTTCCGGCCCCGGCCCCGCCCCCGCGGTTGCTAGGAGACGTGATGTCACCGGAAGCGTGGCCTGTGATAGGCTGAGGCGAAGGGAAGCCTCTCCCCCTCCACGAGCCCAGCGCCGGGCGCTGGCTCTCCAGCTGTTTGTAGGCCCGGGGGCGAGGGTCCGCGCGAGGTAGAGCCAGCTGCGGCCTCGCCCGCCCTCCGCCGGTCGGGCCGCGGGCTCCCGCCACCCCCGCGCTCCCGCTGGGGCCGGCCGCCCGGCGCGCGGCTCCGGAGCGGCTGCACGCGCTTCTGACTGACGGGCACTGTTGCCCACAGCCCGCGCTGCCCGCCACGTCCCGGGTTCGGCCGGCGGCGTTGCGTGGCGGGTGACCTTTCCGAGCCCGGCGCGATGACGGCTCCTTGCTCCCGGCCAGCGCGGCTTCCTCGGCGCCGCCAGCTGGGGCTCGTGCGGTTCCCGCCGCCGCCGCCGCGGTGGCTGCAGCTGCTGCTGCTGCTGGCGGCCGCGGGGCCGGCGCGCGGCTGGGAGAGCGGAGACCTGGAGTTGTTTGACTTGGTGGAGGAGGTGCAGCTCAACTTCTACCAGTTCCTCGGGGTGCAGCAGGTAAGCGCGGACGCGCGGCGGACGGGGGGCGGGCTTCGACCCCTTTCGTCCCAGGGAGCCGTGCACGGAGGGCAGGACTTGGTCGCAGCGGGTGTCGCTGCCCCCCTCAGCCCGGGCCGCCAGCGTCTCCCCATAACCCCAGCCTCTAAAGGACTTGTCCACCTTCCCCGGGTCCTCACCCCTGCTCCAACTTCTCAAGTTCCAGTCCCAGTGACAGGCTGGCCGGGGCCGCCAGGCTGGGGTGGTCCTGCCTTCTCTTTGCTCTGGCATTCTGAGGACGGTCCTCCCCGCCCCCCAAGCTGTGCTGGAGGAAGAAGGAAGAGACCTTTTTTTTTCACACCTATGCTTTGCTTTCCTGCCCCCCAGAATGTGAGAAAGAGCAGCCACGTCTCACCCTAAATTGTCATCTTCGCACTTAGACTAATTCCGATCTCAGCTGCTTCCTTTCTTCTTCCTGGGAAGATACGAATGCATTTTATCCAACGTCTGTGTTGCAGAATTTTTTTCTTACATTGTACCTTGTAATCTTTTTAGCCTGTTAGATAGGGGTTTGTATCCCAATTTAAGAAATCTGGAGAAATTTGGAGCGTCTACCAGGTTGGTCCTGGAACGTATAGGAGGAGCTGTTAACTTTTTTGGGCAGCAGAGGTACTTGGGGTGCTATTGGAAGAGAAGCCCAACCAGTAGCGCAGGGTCTTTTTTTCTTTTTCTTTTCTTTTCCTTTCGTTTCGTTCCCTCCACCCCCTTTTTTTTAGTTCGAGACATTAACTTATAAAATTCGATTGTTGCTTTTTATTTCTACCATTGAGGGTTATTAGTTAGGTTAGATATCCTGTCTCTACCTGAAACCTGGTACCAAGAAGATGACATTTCACTGAATTTAGGGTTATAGGGTGAAAGACAGAATTTCACATGATCTGATTGAGCCCTTCATACAATGCTTTGAATAGTTATTGGGTTAAAAAAATTAACATTTACCAATAGTTGCCATACCAGGCACACTGCCCATGACTAAATATGAAATGCACATTTTCCCCCCATACATTATTGTAAATTTGGGTGAACTATTGAACTTATACTGAAATTTAATTTTCAGACATTGCATTTTCATTCCATTATTGAATACAAAATTGCTAGGTTGCCATGGCACCATAAGTTTAACAATTTTTATTTTTGTAAGAGTTATAAAATATAAGCATTTCACACTTCAGTTATATATGCGCAAACAATTTTGTGATAACTATGATTATGATCTGTCACCTGGTGCCACTTCCTGCTCATAGAGAAGAATAAGCTTTATTTTCAAAGTACATGATGATGCAATATCTGTAAAAATAATTAGTGAAACTGTACCTCTGAAGACTTTTAAGAATGACTTTAATATTGGGAATATTGTTTAGAATTTATCTTCATGGATTAAAGTCTGTAGCTAGAGGGAGTCTTGTATATAACCAAAGATTTTGAAGATACTTTCTAGTTATTCATGGGAAATTAAGCTCCTTTAAGAGAGTCAAGAAACCTAGTAGCTTTCTTTAGGAAATTCAGATTATGTAATCTAGCTTTGCATGTGAACTCTCATAGAATTTTCATTTATAATTTCATGCAACTTAATTTGCAGAATTAATGAGACAGTATAAATAACCAGAGCATTTGACTAAATGGGTAAAGATGAGAAAATAAAGAAGCATAGATAATCGAGAAGATTCTTTATCAAGGTAGAATTTGAAAAGAAGGATCCAGAAAATTGTTTTAATCTGTGTTTATCCAGCCATGTTGAAATTGAAAAGAATGCCAGAAGGAATTTTATTCTATGTAAGCAGAGAAACCAATCAGAATGAGTTCTTTACGTTAAATCTTAACTTTCTTAGAAGACTTTCAGGGGACAAGAAATTTGGTAGAGACAAATGCAACCTAAGGTCTTTAATGTGTAATTTTCAAGCCAGAGCCAAATAATCTCTTGGTTAGCCAGGTATGAGGAACCAGAACAAAGTAGATAGGCTACTCAAAGGGCAACCAGGAAAGGTGATGGAGAATGAAACAGCCAGTGAAGTAAGAGGCAAACCAAGAGAAGGCTCTCTCTTTCAAGTCAAGTGAAAAAAATATTTCAAAGAGGTAAAAGTGATCAGCTGGTTTAAATGAGGATAACTCAAATAAGATGAGTTCTGAGAATTGACTTTGAAGTTCACAGACTGGCTAGCTACCTCAGGAAGAGCTGTTTCAGCAAATTGGTGAGATCAATAGTCTGGTTAGATTGGGTTCAGGAGAGAATGAAGGGGAAGAATTGGAGACAATTAATATAGAAAATTCTTTTGAGATACCCATATCCTAACCTAGAAGCCAGAATGCTAGTAACTGATGGTGGCATCTTCTTTATCTCCTTATCCACCAGTCACCTGCCAAACATCTACTCATTAGGGGAATTACAGTTTAAGTTACAATGTTTATATTGTTTCACTCAAATATTTAAGTGTCTACTATGTTTCTAACTATGAAGAAAATAAATAAAATACCATTTATTCTAAAAACGAGGCAATTAACTTGTTCAAGGTCACAAGGCCAGGTGATGTCTTCATCCAAGTTCTAAAAGTCGTCTTTTATTCCAATTATAGAGATTAAGGAGTGACAGAGTAGATGCTTGACAATTTTTACTCAACAGGTTACATTTGTATATGGTTTTTTTACAGCCTTCATACAGGAAAGGAACCTCTTTCCATGTATTCTTAGATTTCAAGTTGGTTCTAGAAGTCTAGGAATAGGTTCCAGAAGTCTTTAGGAGAAGGGTGTATATAGATGACATACTAGTGATTCATCCTATTTTTAGAATTACTTTATTGTTCTCAGGGCATTCCAATTTGAATATTGCATTTTTTCAGAGGAGATGGGGTAAGATGAGAAGAGTGTAGGAAAAAAGATGTGCTATTGAAAGATCTTTTATTAGGAACTTAAATTCTAGGGTCCTGCACAATATTTATATTTTGTCTAACAGCTCCTGCTTCTTGGACACCTATATTTCTTGTGGGGTTAATGGCAATTCTGTATTTTTTTTAGTTGTCTTTTAGGACCATGACTTTTCTTATAATTTATCCAATATTCTAGCCCACAATAAACACTTCATATTTGTTTAAAAGAAATCTGTGAATTGCAATCATGACAAGCTAAATTATCTTACATTTTTAAGTATTTATTTTATGATGAAGTCAGAGATTGTCTTCATGGTGCCAGTCCAATAATACATACTCCAATTCACGTAGCTAGAAATGTGCTTCATTCTCTAATTTCTTTAATAACTTCATCCTTACATTCAGATGAATGCCGAAACTTGGTTAACCTAAGAAAAGCTATTATTAACATATGCTTATGAAATATTTGGATTGTAATTTTTAAATCAAATTTAATAAACCCTTTAAGCTCTTTCAATCTGTGTTTTCAAATGTACAGAATAGCAGCCCATTTAGAGGAGGGACAATTATTGCCCACTCATCCTTGCCCCATCTAGGGGGAAGGATTTCCCTAAAGAAACACTGCTGATCACTTGATCCATCTCTTACATCGTCGATGGAGCCATGAGTTACATTGTTGGAGGGTAATTGCCTTTGGTCTGTTTTGCTTGATTGGAAAGAGCTAATCAGTAAGCTAAGAGCAGCGGGAATCAGTCTCTTCTCCACCTGTCTCTGCCCAGACCAGTAAGGCAATTATCCTAACCAGACTTTCCTTCCTGTCTTGAAGTCTAGGCTGGAGAGGAGAGGGCAAAAATTACTCAAGCCCATTTGGCCCCCATACCTAGCCCCTTTTCTTCAATAGCTTTATCAGTAATAAAGATATATTTAATCTCTATCTGCCTAACTCCTGTGTCCTCTCAGTTTTTTGGATGGGAAAAAGCAAAGAAGTCAGTAATGAGACCTTCTCCAACCCCATTGCAGTCCTTTTAGAAATGAGGATGATGATCTCATTCCTAGATGATTGGTGAATCTGTATTATGTTATCAGTTATCTCCAATGATTCTTGTGGTGGACTCCATTGAGCTTGTGGTATTAGTTGAGTTTAGTTCAGTCTTTCTCTGAGTCTATTCCCTTGTAAATGTGTGTTGTATAATAGTATCTTTCTCATTTTTATTGTAGAATCCAATTTTTTTTTTATTTGGAGGGAGGGAGAAGTACAAAATGGCAGATAACCTTCCAATGTTTTATATTTCTGATATAGGCATATCATGCATAGAGTTAGAGCTGAATAAATACTTGCTTAATTGTATACATCTTTGTATCAGATTGGATTGTCATAAAATTAATTTACTTTTCTTATGTACACACTGTTTAATGTAGTGTGGTAGTGTAGTTTAGTGGAAGTTGCCTGAGCCTATCTTAAGGGAAAAAGCAAGTCTATTGTGAAAATTTTCCCATGTACAATCTAGAGCTGTTGGAATGAAATCTTTTAGTTATAAGTTTCCTTTTTCCTTTTATTCTATTCTGAGTTCTTTCTTTACACTAATTATGAGAACACTCTTAGAATTTTTTTATCTTTATTATTCATAGATAATAGACTAAGTTGAACTGGGAAAGTGGAATTGGCTTCTGTTATTACAATTATTCCCAGAGATATATTCTAAAATCTTATTATATAGGTCACCATTTTACCTAGTAATTGGTTTAATGTGAATTTCAAAATCATATTTTATTCAGTATTGAGAATGAAATAGAGGTTAGGGTAGATATTTGACTTGCTTGCTGAGAGGAGAATTATATGGCAGTTATAAGTAATATCCATACAAATAATTTGATAAAATGCGTGGTACCTCTGTTAAGCCTGTTCTCAGCTTTGTTATGTTTTCTCTTAGTGAACTATTTATTCCACAAACTGCTACTGTGTGATTTTTGGAATCTTTTTCTAAGTCAAGCATTATTGGATCTATTTAGACAGTAATGATACCAATTAATTCCACATATAATTAAAAACAGTTCCAAAGCCTTTCTTACAGAGTTGTGTAGAGATAAAGGAAAGGAGGTATAGTGAAAAGAGAGACTTCTGATTGGGGGAAGCAGGACCCTAGACCATTTTATAATGAAGCTACAGTCATATTTCAAAAACATTTATTTTCATCAAAACAATTGTGTGTTGATGGACGCTAATAAATGTAAAAATTGATTACTTTGTTTTATATAACATCGCAGTATTCCATTTGAAGAGCTAAATATTTGAGATATTATATATATTTACTGATTTTTTTTGTCTAAACAAAAATTATATCTTTTTTAGAAATTTAATTTAGAATTTATGTTTCATTCCCCATCCTCCCTAATACTAAGTTAAGTAAGGTTAAGATTCATTCATTTAATAAATCAGTAAATGTTTCTGATTACATCATCCAGTAACTGGAATCTTATACATAATCAGGCATATTGCAAAAGCAAGGGCATGCCACATTCTACGTTTCTGGTTAGAGAGAATGTGTGTATAAAACAATATGCTTCATTATTAGATGGATGCATATTTTATTGCTAGTGAGGCAGTGGGCATTAAGCTCTGTGCAGCTACACAGTTAGCTAATAGAATTTGAATTGTTTAATATTAAAGCTAAGAGACTAAGATCAAGAATTAAATAAAGGACATGTCATAGTATAAGTAGCAGTATTAAATTGGAAAAGAAGCAGTATTAAAATGCCACCAAGAGCAAACACTGGAATTCTAAAAGGGAGTAATTTCCTTAATTCTAGAATACATACAACTCCTGGTTATAGAAGGCTCAAGAATTTTAAAAAGCTACTTGAGACCCTACTGTGGCATATATAGTGAGCAGTAGTCAAAATGAGTAATGAGTGACAACTGGGAAGAAGATGGTCATTGTTGTCATTTAGTGGGAAATCTGAATAGACCATAGAGAAATGTTAGGGTCCATAGACATGCCTGCCAAGGAGAAACTTATTTCTAGCCAATCCTTAAGAACTTTATTTATGCCGTTAAAATAGTTCAGGTTAAGGAAGCTATCCCATGTCCAATTGAATTTATACGTTACCAAGAAGGCTCTGACTTTTGGAGTTTTTTAAAAATTGCAAATCTTATTAGCAGTTATTTTCGATTACCACACTTTCTGTTAACAGATAAAAGATTACTATTTAGTTTCTTTTCTGACTTTGGTGTTTTCTATTAATAGTGATTAAATTTGATAGAAATTAATATGTATGTATAAAGTAGGAAGACTGAGAATTGTGATTTTACTTGTAGTTAATTATATCTTACAGCATTTTTGTATGGAACTTTTATCTTTATGGTAGAAAATAGACTTCCTGTGTTTAAATAAATCAGTTTAGACATTTGATAAAGTTCAAATGACTGCCATGTTGTGTGGTTCCATAGTGGTTATTGTGTGACTTTCTGTATCACACCTTTGGGAGCATATAGGATTTATCTTAAAATACATTAGATTGATCTTAAAAGTAGTTATTGTAGAAAGCTTCACATTTTTTCAGCAATGCTGCCGTCTGTCAAAACATCACAGAAACTTCTTGCTTTGAGTTACCTTCAAGACCTGCAGCATATTCTTCACACTGGCCTCATTAATAGTAAATCTTTAAGTTGGATTTGGTTTTTGGCTATAGCTAATAGTCAGTTGGAGCTAAATTTGGTGACTAAATTCAGTTAGCAAGCTTGGGCAAATATAGTTTGTGTTGATAAAGAGATCCGAATATACGTTTCATGTAAGGCTCATAAACTGGCTTGAGGACTGTTCCCAAAGAAGGGTACCAAAGGGTCCTGGAAAAGTTTTGAGTGATATCACCATGAAGTAAATGCGTAGCCTTACAGGGTAATAGAAGGTATTGAAGTAAATGACTTTTGGACTTATTACTTTGTGGGTAGCAAACTTTTTTTTCAATTTGCCTGCAGGAGAAAAATGTGTAAATAAAAATGATCTTAATTTTAGAGAAGTGGGAAAATATTGAGCTAGAAGAAAATATTTCCATCTGCCTTCTATTAAAAACAAGGATTATGAAAGTATTTATTATATAATTCTATAATAAAGATAGTTAAAGCAGAGTAGCAGAGGAACTAGAATAAAGATTAGAGACAGGCGTTCGCTGAGAATACCACTGAGTAAGAAAGTAGGAAATACAGAGAGAAAAGTACAGAGAAAAATGCATAAATGCAGATATAAATGGTAATGGAGTAATATCTCCATCTTGTGGCCTTCTTTGGATATTGCCATTAAAAATGTGGAGAGGTTGTATTTTCACAACTGTAGGCATAAGTAAGAATAAAATATGAGACAGGTAAAAATAAAATATGGATCAGAGGTTTCTTGCAGTATTTTGCAGGGACTTACTTATAAGACCGAGCTTCCCAATTGGTATGCTGCTAACAAGTGTGCTGAGATAGTGATGCCCCCCCCCCACTTCAGTAGTCTTGACAGTTTACTCTAGTGTGTCTTACAAATATAATCTTCTGGGAAGTGCCATGGTGTGAAGGAGGTTGAAAAGCACTGCTAAGGCATGAAGTACTGATGCTTTTCTTCTAGGGAAAATTTGTAAGAGACTGTATGCGTGCACATATAAACTAAATATGTATTTATAAACTTATAAGTATATATATTGCATAAAGTAAATTTATATGTGTATATATAAATATAATATTGTTCTATAAAATTAGTCTTATCAAAATCTTTTCTAAGCTAAAGCTCTTATATAGCTCTCATAGACACAAAAGCATTGTTTAACATATGAGTGAGGGAATTTAGGTAGAGAAGAAATCATGAAGTCTTTGATGAATTAGCATTCTTCAGTTACTTGATGGCTTACTTTGGATGGCGGAATAGCCATTTAATGTTACCAAAGTTTGCAATAACTAAGAAGAAATACTTTAATGATCTGTGACCATCTTCTGCATGAGGAGGATACTAATGACTTTGGAATGTATAAATATGCAAATTCTGGGTAGCCTAAAGTAATATTTTGTGACACTAGGAAATAATATTTTATATACAGATCTTGACTGATAGAAATTTCAGGTTTTTGACAGATGACAGACTTTTTCAGGCCCTTTGTCCCTTAGAGTAGCACTTTGTGATAGATACAATGCAAGCCACAGATATAATTTTAAAATTTCTAGAAGCCACATTTAAAAATGTAAAAAAGAAATAGGTGAAATTAATTTTAATAATATATTTTATTTAACTCAACATATCAAAAATATTATTTTAACATGTAATCACATTTTCAAAACATTAATGAGATATTCACATTCTAGTTTTTTGTACTAAGTCTTCAAAATCTGGTGTATATTTTACATTTTTACTTTTAGCACACCTCAATTTGGATGCTAAATTTTGATTGAAAATACTTTATTTGTATTGACATTTTATAAGATGAATAGCTAACAAGTATGTAGCCAGATTGTTGCAAACATACTTACAAGTTTCTAGTAACTAAATTGAGTATTAGTTTTTAAATTTAAATGTAAATCAATTAAAATTAAAATTTTGATTTCTCAGTTGTACTAGCACATTTCAAGTACTTAAATATGGCTGATGGTTATTGGATAGCATATATAGGATAGTACAGCCTTAGAGAATTAACATTTCTGTGTCGTATAGATATAGCTAAATATTTTTGGATAAAATCACTGATTACCATTTCCATTTTATCAGGGACATACTTTGTAGTTTTTCATTTTTTTTTTTTTGTATTTTAACACAGCATAGTTTTTGTTGTTTTGTTTTTTAGGTTGTTCCAATTGTGCTATATATCATCTTCCTAGTTATCTATACATTTTGACTATTCTTTTCTTTGTTCTCTAAAGGCTACTGGTATAAAGTTCACGCTGTTCTTGTAAGAACAGTGGTTGTCTGAACTTCCATGCATAGGCCTGTCTATGAAGGGTGGTTTCAGGCAATCAGTTTAATTCAATTTGGTCATTAACATTTGCTGACTCACCTATTATATTTTATACTTCTTTAATTATTATTTATTTATTTACTTATTTTAAGCGATGTAGTCTTACTCTGTTTCCTAGACTGGAGTGCAGTGGCACAATCATAGCTTACTGTAACCTTGAACTCCTAGGTTCAAGCAATCCTCCTGGCTTAGCCTCCCAAGTAGCGAGGACTACAGCTGTGTGTCACCATGCCCTGCTAATTTTTCTTAGCAGGGTCTCACTATGTTGCCCAGGCTGGTCTCGAACTCCTGGCAACCCTCCCACTCATCAGCCTCCCAAAATGCTGAGATTACAGGTGTTAGCCACCACACCCAGCCTTTAAGTGTTATTTATTAACTAAATATATTGGGTCTTTAATGATACTTTGACCAAGAAATCGTGAGTTCCTACTTTTTGATTTTAACTTTGAGGTTGCCCGTTTTCCCTATTTATTCTGAAACGCATCCATCTCATGTATTGCTAGATATAAAATATTCACTATATTCTCTGCTGTCATCTATTTTAATTATTACAGTATCTTTAATTAAATGACTTTTAAAAGATTTCCAGATGCAGTTCTATTTGTATGCCAGTTTATTCACTCTGTATAATACCAGTCAGGGATTCCAAAGTCATCCTTTTTTCCTAGCTACCTCTGCCACCTCTTAGTAGCTCCTGATGAGTACTGCTTTCCTTTGGACTGAATAATTAATTACCAATCTTTTTGCCTTTGCCTTTTGTAATTTCGTAAGAGACTAGAAAAAGAAGTAAATCTTAATGTTAACAGTTCTTACACCTACTTAGCTACTGTTATTTCAGATAGACCCAAGACAAGAAAGAAATTGCACTGGGGTCTGAAATGTTAAAAATTTTGTGCTGAGGGAAACACAACAACAAAACAAAAATTAAAGAACTAATAATAGAATCCTGAAGTTGGAGGAGACCTCACCAGTATCTATTTCCTCATATAGGAATCTCCTCTGTACCATTCCCAGCAGATGGTCATCTAGCCTGGTTATGTCTAACAATAATTAGGGATTATGAAACAATGTGCTAAATTTTTGGATAATAGTACTCGGTGGAAATTTATATGCAAAACCTAAATCATAATTCTGTGTCTACTTTCACCTTCATTCACCTTCTGAGTATTCCTGCGTATGTACTCCCATTTAATTATTTTTCTGTAATGCCTTAAAATATAATGCACAAAGGAAATAATGGTTTGTTGATTCTCTCCACACAATAGAATTATTAAAAAAAAAAATACAGGCAAGCTGAGGAGCTACTTGTTTTCATTGTCTTTAGATATGGACTAAATCTACCCTAAGAAGACCCAATCCACCATGGTTATAGTTGTCTTGGAACTGTACTAAGCATGATTTGAGGTTACTATAAACAATTCCCTGGGCTCATTGAAGTCGACAACAGGAAATTTCTGGAAGTTTGGAAAATAAGATGGTTTGGTGTATGCCATCTTTGATAACATGAAACACAGAATTAACTTAAGAATATACCCAGAAATTATTATAGGTTCTTAAAGCAGGACCACTGTGTACAGTTGTACAGGTGGTGTATTTGCTTCAAACTTATTGTGGTATAAAACTATTTTAAATTTTGGGATTGTTATGAATACTTGCACATAGGTGGTTAAACTGTGAAGTAAGTAATTTCTGTTTGATAGTTAAAATATTTCTGTAGGTAGAATTTTAATTTTCAGGCTCATCTTGAATGAGAGTTTCTCTTCTCTGTTTACCTCTCCCTAGTGGCTCCATAGTTGCTTTAACTCCGTTTCCAGAGACACCTAGACAAGAAGTAGGTCTTACATAGGCTGCCAAGGGCTCCCTCCTGAGGTTGTATTGGGGCCATTGCAGATCCAGATACCAACCCTGCAGGTGTCTTGACCTGGTCTAAACTGTGAGGCTAAAATCATTACCTCTTAACATCTCAGATGCATAATATTTCATAAACTGTAGCCTCAGGCAGTGGCCTTCTCACTTTTTACATTTTTTCCCCCTCAGGTGGTGGAGTACCACTGCAACCCCTGATTTTAAGTATCAAGACTGGTTCTGATCCTAGGCTTTTGTAGAGGACTTTTAGTCCTCATTACTCCATGGGAGTCAAACTTCTGGTTTCTTCTGCCTACTTGTAGGCATGGAACCCAATAAGCCTATAGCTTAAACTGTATTTGTGGCCTATAATTACTAGTTTCCATTTGTTTTTTTCTATAGAGATAATTAGCTAGTTTTTGATCATGGCTATATTTTTATAATTTTCACTCTTTAAATTTTAGCATTGGTACCTATTTGGAGTGAGGTTTGGGAGCAAGTCTCTCAAATACTTGGAGTGTTACCTTGAGACACTTAAACATTTTTAAAACCTGCATTTATTTTATAATACTTATTTTTTAATGCTAGTTTTCTTATTATCTAAGAACCTTTTACCACTTATCCTCCAGAACTATAGTCAGGTCTTTTATTCACAGCAATATAAGAGGCAGTAAAAGAGACAGTATGTCATTTTGTCCCTGTCCCTTTTGGCCACTATTCCCAGATTTTATCCAAAGTCTGAGGGGTGAAACAGGCAAGTAATATTTCTAAAATTATCGGATCCCACAAGGTTTTGAATGTAGTAATAAGTGGGTCCATTATCTCAGAGTGACAGATATGGCCCTGTTATTGGAGATGTCCAGAGGAAAGTCCTGGACTATCTTGAAATTAGTTAGAAAAATTTGCCAGGTGCATGTCAGAAAAGCCATGAGCTAGAGGGAATTATGGTCCTAAAGTTAAATTATATGCAGGTAATTTCATGTTGACCCTTTGTAACCATATGCACTCACAAACCTCTTAAACAGACTTTCTCTTTCTAGGCCTAAATAACATTTCGTTCTCTTATAATCAGTCTTCAGAGATTCACAAAATAAAACATAGGTCAGTGAGGGTTAGCCTTACTGAAAACTGTTTTAATAATCAACTTAATGGACAATACTAAAATCATAGATTTCAATGGATATTAGCTTTATAGAATTGAGTGATCCTTAATTGAAACTTTAAGCAGTTTATAGAGAGCACATTTGGAAAATACTTTGAAGTATTTATTTTCAGGAAAGAAACATACAATTTGAATTTATAAGAGAAGATAAAGGGCCCTTTCATTTGGATTCATAGGATTTAAATATAGTCAGTTTACACAGAATTTGAGGAACATATTTATTTTGTAATTTATTATATGCCTTTAATATTTTT
>VBSM01003148.1:16259646-16367630 GCA_008086735.1 Cheirogaleus medius | reverse complement strand
CTTGGCCTCCCAGAGTGCTAGGATTACAGGCGTGAGCCACCGCGCCCAGCCTGCCTTTAATATTGAACTATTAATCTAAGGGAAGTCTTTAAAGATAATAACATGAAAGAGAACAGTGGTGTAACGATCTTTTAAAAAGACATTTTCACTTATAGGCAATCACCGTTGCCTTTCTAGCATGGATAACATTACTATTTGCATCAGTTCTCTGCAGTAATGTTTCTAACCTTTGTTTTCATGACAGAATAGAATACACACAGCTACCTAGATATGTTAAGAAATTCTGCTAACAAAGCCTGCTTTTCATATTTGTTAATTCATTAGTTCTCTTTTACAGCATTACTAATTATAGTAAAGAATTGGAAACAATCCAATTCTAATAGTATGAGAATATTTGCATAAATTATGACATTCTTGGTGTGATGTGTAATCATTAATAACAATATATGTGAAGACTACATAGCAACGTGGAAAAATACTTATAACGTTAGTGAAAAAAAGCCAAATATCAAGTTGTATTCACATTTGAATATAATTTTGTAGGGAATATATATGTGTACAAGAGTGATACAGAAACTTAGGCTAATTAGAACATCTTGAACTGTGGGATTGGTGGAATTTTATTTAGGGGTGAATATTTTATTTAGAGTTCCGTAGATATTACTAACATATACCCATGTATATTCTATTACTTTGGGAAAAGAGCATTATACAATTAAATCACATTTGGTTAAATTAATAGCAAATGTTTTCATAATTGTATGGATATTTTTAAGTTACCTTTAGCCTATAATCTATTTATAGTTATAAGTGGAAAATTAAATAAGACAAATGATTTTAGACTAAAAAGCCCATTTTTGCCTTTAGGTTAAGTCATAGAAATATGTGTTGTTTTTGTTACTTAAAAAAATTATCAAGTAATTTTTAATAATTATTTGTTGAATCAAACTCTTTTATCATAACTTCAGATATTACTATGGGTCAAATGAAGGTAGATTTATGATCTATGTTGAATAAAAGTGGTTGTAAATATATTTAAAATAAGTTGTGGATATAATTCTACATTCTGGTAAACAAACACCATAGTTTCCTGGCCAAGAAAGCCAATGACTAGGTCTTGAGGATGAGACCATATTCAGTGCCTCTAATTTTTGTATTACTCTTCTGAATTTCTTTAATTCAATATTGTAATACTACTGAACAGCCAGCTCCATTATAGGCTATTTATAACCCTTTAAATCCTCATAGTGTTCATATTAATAGTTTAGAAGTATGCTGCCCAATACTGTAGCCACATACAGCTATAGAGCACTTGAAATGTGGCTAGACTAAGAACATGAATTTTACACACATTTTATTTTAATTAATTTAAATGTAAAAAACTGAAGAATATAAAATATTTTCCCATTAAGCATAATCTTATTGTTTGCATAGGACTACATTTCACTTTAACTATCAAATATTTAGCTTATAAATTGAAATGTGTTGTAAAAACTATACACTGGATTTTGAAGACTTAGTATGAAAAAAATAGTGTGAAATATCTCAATAATTTTTAATATTGAAAGGATAGTATTTTTGATGTATTAAATAAAATATATTCTTAAAATTAATGTTACCTATTTCCTTTTACTTTTTAAAATGTAGTTACTAGAAAATGTAAAGTTACACCTGTGATACACATGAAATTTCTTTTGGGCAGTACTGATTTATTGCAGGGATGGACAAACTGTGACCTGCCCTTAGGGTTTATTCCCCTGGTTTAGAGCATTGGACTCCAAAGTAGGGGAGCAGGTACTCATATAACCCAGGGTTTAAAAGGCAATTTTGGGTTCAGGAAAAAATGTTAAAACTTCTGTTCACTTATATTTATCTTATCCTTTAAAATTTTATATTTTCATATATATTTTCTAATATAGCATATATTAGTATAGTAATAGATCACTTATAAGTTAATATATTTTAAAAATTCAAATATAAATATAAAAATTTAAAAACATTTTCCTGATGGATCATATGATCAAAAATATTTGAAGGCCACAATTTAAAGGATACTATAAAAAGAGACAGGGAGGCAGAGAGAGAGAGAGAGAGAGAGAGAGAGAGAGAGAAATGGGAGGCAGGCAGGACTTTTGAAATGGTGGAATAAGTAGCTTAGTGGATCTCTTCTCCAAAAACAATTATTTTTGAGCTCTGAAAATTTACCAAAAGCATATAACAAATTGAAAAAGTTGGCTAAAAAAAATTAGGGAGATGTAGGTAAGATAAGTGGAAATCTGTGGCATTTTAGCCTAGGATTGCGCCCATCCTTTCTTCCAGCTCTTTTTATGAGGTAGTTCTACTAGGGTGAGGCAAGCTGTGAGAACCAACAGCTTCCCTACTGGAAGGGGCTGACTTGAAGTGAAGCAGTGAAAAAACTCATTGAGCATAACCTCTGACCAGTGATTGGCTTATCACTAATCTATGCTAACACAGGGGCAATATCTAGAAAGTCATGCTTAAAAATAAAAACAAGGGAAAAAAACCCAGAATATAGATTTTAGTGGTTGTACACCGCAGGGAAGACAGACTGTGTAGAATAATCCTAGGCAAGAAACTAAACAAACAAAACAGCAAGAACAACCCCCATTGTGTGTGTTGGAGGAGGGGAATCAGAATCTAAGGTTGTTCCAGTATATTATCAAAATGTCCAATTTTCAACAAACATTATGACACAAATAAGAAAGTATGACTCATAATCAAGAAAAAAAGCAGTCAATAGAAACTCATTAAATGGGCCCAGATGTTGTACTTGGCAGACAAAAACTTCAAAGATTCTATTCTAAATAAGTTCAAAGAAATAAAGGAAATCGTGTTTAAGGAAAAGTATGATGATCATAACTCATACTTGAATATCAATAAAGAGAACTCGTAAAAATAAAGCCAAATGGAAATTCTAGAGTTAAAAAAATATAATAACTGAGTAAAACTTCACTAGTTGTGATCAGCAGCAGATTTGAGAGATAACAGACAAATCAATGAACTTAAAGGTACATCAGTAGAAATGATTCATTTTCTAAAACAGGAAGAAAAAAGAATGAAGAAAGATAGAGACTAGAAGACCCTATGGCACACCATCAGCCTTAAATACATATATTAGAAAAGAAGAAATATTTTAAATAGATAACCTAAGCTTTTCCTTCAGATACTGGCGGGAGTGGAGGGATGGGGAAGGAAGAGTAAATTAAACCCAGAGCAAGAAAAAGGAAAGAGATAGAGACTAGAGCAGAAACCAATGAAATATAAAACAGAAAAGCAATAGAAAAATCAATGAAACCAAAGGTTTGCCCTTTGAAAAGATTAACAAAATTGATAAACTGTTAGCTAGACTAATCAGCAAAACAGGAGAAAGAAGGCATAAATTACCAACCTTTTTTTCAATTACAAGGAATGAAAGAAGGTGTATCACTGCCAACCCTACAGAAATTAAAAGGATTATAAGAGAATACAATGAAGAATTTTACCGATAAATTGGACAACTTAGATTAAATTGACAAAGTCCGTTTACCAAAACTGTTTAAATAGAAAATCTGAATAGACCTATAATAAGTAGATAAATTCAATTAGTAATTAAAAATCTTCCCACAAAGAAAAGCTCATACCCAGATGGCATCATTGGTGAATTCTATGAAATATTTAAAGAAGAAATAATTACAATCTTTCACAAACTTCCAGAAAATAGATGAGGAGGAAATATTTTCCAACTCATTCTATGAAGTAAGTATTACCCTAATACCAATGCAAAAGATGTCACAAGAAAAGAAAACTACAGACCAATAACCCTCATGAATACAGATGTAAATATTTTCAGCCAAAAGGTTAGCAAACTGAATCTAGCAACACATAAAATGGATTAAACACCATGATCAAGTGGGATTTATCCCAGGAGTGCAAGGATAGTTTAACATCTGAAAATCAATTAATATACCAAATATAAAATGGAAAGATCTGGTTTGACCTTAGTGAAGATAAGCATTCAATTTTTAGTTGATCACATGCTGAAACAGGCCAACAGTATTATGCATCTGATTTTAGAATTCAACTCTAATTTGCATTAATAAACATTTAGTGACTTGATCACAGAAAACGAGAAATTTACTGCAATTTATATGAATATGTTATAAACACTCCTGGTAACATACTTTAGGGAGTGTTATTAGTGAACTGAGGTTTTTTAAGGGGAGTTACAAATATAGTGGGGGTTCTGGGAATCTTATCCAAAGAAGAACATATTTAGTGTGAAAAGGAAAGCCAAAGGGGATATATGATCACTGATTAAATATTAGACTTAAAAAGTATATTTTTAA
Organism: Cheirogaleus medius; assembly: GCA_008086735.1. Classification (NCBI taxonomy): domain Eukaryota; kingdom Metazoa; phylum Chordata; class Mammalia; order Primates; family Cheirogaleidae; genus Cheirogaleus; species Cheirogaleus medius. The sequence goes on along the minus strand of VBSM01003148.1, from coordinate 16,363,284 downwards.
ACTATTTTTATTTATAATTTTTCACCTGGAAATAATTTCAGACCTAACAAAAAAGTGGTAAAATATTATAAAACATTCTCATATACTTGTCACGTAGCTTTCCCAGTATGTCTTACATAACCTTAGTAAAGTGATCAAAACCAGGAAATTAACATTGTTTTACTAAACTTATCTGCAGATCTTATTCAGATTTTTCCAGCTGTCCCAGTAACAAGTTTTCTTATCTCATTAATATCTTCTACTCTGGGACAGTTCCTCAGTCTTTGTCTTGATTTGACACTTTTGAAGAGTTTGGACAGTTATATTTTAAAATATTCCACAATGTGGGCTGGTCTAATGTTTTAAATTCAAGTTATGCATGTTCGGGCATGAATACCATGGAAGTGATGTGCCCTTTTCAGTATAGTGTGCAAGGAGGCACTTGATGTCAGCATATTTCATCACGGGTGATGTTAACTTTGATCACTCGGTTAAGTGTCTCCCAGCTTTCTCCACTGTGAAGTTTACTATTTTCACTTTGTGATTTTCCTTATGGGAAAATAATTTGAGACTATGCAAATATCCTATTTCTCTTAATACTTTTGCCCAGTAATTTTAGCATCCTTTGATGATTCTTGCCTATGACCATTTTTACCATGATATTTGCCAAATGGTGATTTTTCTGTTTCCATTATTCTTTATTTATTGATTGGAATTCTACTGTAAGGAAGAGATATCCCTTCTTGCTATTTAGTCAGTTATTTATTTCTATCAGTATAGATTCATGAATATTTACTTTATTCTTTGGGTTATGCTCCATTGCTATTGTTATTTTGTTCACATTATATCACACTTGGCAATTAGGAATGTCTTTGCATTGGCTCCTGTGTCCTTTGACTTATCCCTATTATTCTTCAGAGCATTTTTGGGCACCAGAAGATGTTCTAGACTCATCTTGTACTTCCACTGCCCCGGCCCTGGAATCAGTCATTTTTCTGAGGATTTCTTTTTCTTTTTGTTGGAAAATAGTATTTAAAAACCAAAATATGGGCACTAAGTGTGCTTGTTTTTTCTGAAATGTTATTGCATCTAGTATTTGTCAATGGACAGAACTAGGAAATATATGTGTGTATATAGTTTGTTCAGTGTCTGGATTTTGTGTCTTTGTTTTTGTGTACCGCAATTTCTTTACTAGCACACGTTTTTGCACTGTGGTCAATAGATATTTGTAGCTAATGTTATAGAAGGACTTCTCACTTAGTGTACAGTTAGACTAGATAACCTAAGGACTTTCTAACCCCACAACGTCGTTGTTTTGATTCTGGAAAGATAAGCTGGGGAACTAGCCAAAAATAAACTCTGAATAAGGTTCATAATAAGGAAAATGCAAAAGTCATGGGAGCAGAAAGATTTGATTATTATCAAAAACAGTGAAGGGATTGAATGCCTGTAACAAACTTTGCTGAGGTTAGGTAAGAAAGAAGATTAATAGTCCCTTTATCCATGATAACCCTAGCCTGACTGACTAGCAGAAGGTAAAGCCATAGTGCAAAAAGGAAAAAAGCAAATAAACGTATCTCCTTTCCTGGTATTCTGTCTTTAATTTGCTTTCCATTATTTTCTACTTTACCCAGGTAGACCAAATCCAAGCACAGGTATTTCCACTGTAACACTATGGCTTCATGTTCTGCAAAATTACACTCTAAAAATAACAGGACTTATAGGAAAAATAGGATTGGGGTAGAATCCTCAAAATCTATGGAACTTTGTAAATACTAATGAAAACAGCACTACTTCAAAAAATTAACCAAACCTCCACCAGCATTTTCATCTAGCATCGTAGTCACTTCTTAAAATCCTTTACACCTATGTGTCCATGCTTCTTTGTTTGAGATACAGGTTTTTTAGGTCATTCGAATAAGAATATGAAATATTCAAAGTAGAGGCCTTCTCACTGATCCGTAAGTGTGAAAATGGAGGAAATGGCTTAGTAGCCGCCTTATCTGCACTCACAGATTTATCAGATAGTTTACATAGTGTAAACTATAGAAGTTTTTTTTTTTTTTTTTTTAAGACAGAGTCTCACTCTGTTGCCCGGGCTAGAGTGCCATGGCGTCAGCCTAGCTCACAGCAACCTCAAACTCTTGGGCTCAGGTGATCCTCCTGCCTCAGCCTCCTGAGGGGACTACAGCTGGGACTACAGGCATGCGCCACCATGCCCGGCTAATTTTTTCTATATATATTTTTAGTTGGCCAATTGATTTCTTTCTATTTTTAGTAGAGACGGGGTCTCGCTCTTACTCAGGCTGGTTTCGAACTTCTGACCTTGAGCGATCTACCCGCCTCGGCCTCCCAGAGTGCTAGGATTTACAGGTGTGAGCCATCATGCCCGGCCAAACTATAGAAGTTTTTGAAGCCATTGAACCAGGTACTACTTATATTAACGGAAGGCACTTCTATAGACTTTTAGCTGTTTTTTTTAAGGTCTTCATATATTGCTAAGGTTTTATCTTTAATTGCAAGAAAGCTTGTCACTGATCATTATTAAAAAATGAGTGTACTAGGAGAAAATATCAAGTTGAACTTAATATAACTTCTGCATTATAAGACTATCATTCCACTATTTACTAATCATATAGAAAGTAATGCAAGGTAAAACACATCAGAGCAGTAATTATTAATAACTTACAGTAAGCTGAATAACTGCTAGTATGTGTGCACCTCAGCAACAATGTTTAACCAAGTTTGATATTTCTTATATACGTACTTTTATGGCCTCAGATGTTTCTGATAACATTATATAAACATATCATTTGTTGAATTTACAGAGTCTTTGAATAAATGGTGATTTCATGATATAGTTTTTAAAAAGTATTTTAGCCATTGAATCCCTGGGTCTTGTGGAGGCTCTTTAAGTAGTTTTGTGTCTATTTCCACACTCTTTTAAATTCTTTCCCTCTTTTTCCTATGCCTCTTTCTGTTCCTTCATCTATTCTGTTAGTCCCCAGCACTGTGTTAGGTTTTCTGGAATCTTTGAAAGTAGTATATGATTCCTGCCCTTTACAAACAGGAAATAATTTGGTAGCATTGCAAGACAAAACATAATGAATTGATGGACTGCTACATGCTGTCTGTAAATACTAGGCCTGCTTGTGCTGTTCCCTAGCATCGCCTATGTTTACTGAAGGCATGTCAGGCTTAAGAACTTGGGGACCCCTGTCTTACTAGGTTCTGAGCTGATCTTTTCACTTGCTAATTGACTTTCTCACTTTACTGAAAGGAGAGGCTTTCTGAATTCTATAAATTATTTTATTAGTATATCAGTACTATAAAATCTTGCTTCAAGAAATAATGGAAATTTTTATAGAGTTCGTGTATTGTGTTTCTTTCTCTCTCCCTATTCAAATTTCCGTCTTAATGGAGATACATACTTCTGGGTGATTGGTGGCCAGGGAGCTTGAATATTATATTACCTATTTAAGAAGTTAATTAAGAAAAATTTGCATATATATTTGATTAATAAGGAAAAAGAAAGATGGAAGAACTTTTAAAGAGTAGAAGATCTTTAAGAAGAAAACTATTGAAGTTTGTCTAAATTACAGAGTAAGTCAAATGCTCCTATGTAGAAAGTAGACATCCTCGTTTTAAGTTAAAAAAATATTTTTGCAGTTAAGTATCTAAATGTTGGCTTGAGGTACAGAATATAGAAAACTATCTTGGGCTTAGATTCTTTTCCCTTAACACTTTGAAAAGAAATTTCTTTATTTATTATTTTTTCTGTAGGCTTTTCAAACAATTTTTATATTAGACAATCACATTAGCTTTCCAAAAGAGAGAAAAGACCAATTGTGAGCCCTCGTTATCAGGGGCAGGGGGGAGTGTGTGTGGAGATTTAAATTGACATAATGATCATGTGTAGGGCCATACTATATATAAGCCTATTAAGATGTTTTTGTTTTTTTTTTTTTTTTTTTTTTGAGACAGAGTCTTACTCTGTTGCCCAGGCTAGAGTGCCGTGGCATCAGCCTCGCTCACAGCAACCTCAAACTCCTGGGCTCAGGCGATCCTTCTGCCTCAGCCTCCCGAGTAGCTGGGACTACAGGCATGTGCCACCATGCCCGGCTATTTTTTTCTATATTTTAGTTGGCCAATTAATTTCTTTCTATTTTTAGTAGAGATGGGGTCTCGCTCTTGCTCAGGCTGGTTTCGAACTCCTGAGCTCAAACGATCCGCCCACCTCGGCCTCCCAGAGTGCTAGGATTACAGGCGTGAGCCACCGCGCCCGGCCTGTTTTTGTTTTATTTAATGTGAAAAAAAATCATAATAACTGACTCTTGGCTCCTGGGTGTGTATATTTTGGTCCACTGCACTGGGAATCAATTCTAAATTCAAATCCAAAATTGATTCCAGGAATTAGAGTATTCAGAAGAGAAACAGAAAGATATATCTACACTTGTTCAAGTCACACAAGTGTTTGCTTGGGTTTAGTTAATAATTACTACTTTGGGAAATTATTAAATATTACATTTCTCCTTCAGAATTTTTATTTTGATGCAAATTTTAGTTTATGTGGATATCTATAAAACAGGGAAATAAATTCTTGAGTAAACCTGAGCTTTGTAAATTAATTAGACTAAATTGTATTATAACTTTTAGCTAAATAATATGTTTACTTGGCATTATCTATCATTTTGTTTTTCTTTTCATTTTTTGAGTTTGGTAGTTTCTGTTTTAAAAATCACTAAGATAAAGTCTTGGATTTTGTCTGGTATTTAAGTGCTAAGTTCTAGGATTCTGCTTTTGTGCTTGTGAGAACATGCCAGGGGAGCAGGAGGCGGGCAGTGTGGGTGTCCACCATGTTCTCTGCCTACCTGCAAAGAAGCCTCGGTATGGTCTGGCTCATCCAGGAGAGCAGATGTGAAGTTCTCACTGCTCCTTTCTTCTTTACTTACCATTGGCCCCATTGCCCCTTTACTGATGCTGCTTGTTTTGATTGGTTGCTCTTGCAGTGTTTGTGCTGGTGTTGTTATGGAAGAAAAGAGAAATGGGGAAGCCTAGTGGGTGGCCTGCATTCAAGAAAAGCCTTAGAGAAAGGCAGAAGCTGCAGTGCTTGTCTCTTCCTCCGCTGACTTTAATGTGGCCACACATACATTACGTGTAGCCTCTGTAGCATGAGGAAAGCACAATTCTCCAGCTCTTTTGCCTTTTGTTATTCACTAGGAAGAGCTGAAAAAAGCCAGAACAGGGAAACATCCCTTGCTGCTGAAATGCAAGTATAAGGTTTTCAGACTGCTATTGATCTTTATAGAGTTAAGAAATACAGTGTGCACATATTTCTTTAAACCCCTCCTCAAAATAATCTGTTGGCATTTGCTAATTTATTTGACTAACATTTTTAAAATTATTACTATTAAGATTCAGTGATAAATAACATGCCTAGGAGAAGATTTGACATGGAATTCAGCTGATAGTGGGATGATGTTGGTACCATCGGGACCTGCAGGTAGTAGGAAAAAGACAGTGTGGTGATTAATGAATAAATGTCTATGCGGATTGCCTTAATTTACCATTGTTGGCTCTACCTCATAGAAGCCTTTCACATATGCCAACATTTCACAACATGATCATTATCAAATTTTTGCATATTTGGCTGGTGTATACACTTTTCTAGGTTCTATAGAATATGTAGAGGATAGGATCCTGGCTCTCAAATATAAAGAAGAAATGACTATATTTTGGAATCAGGAAATTGAATACAATTTCCAGCAGTAAACCTATTACTGTCTTTTAAAAAAACTCTTACATGTGGCCCTTCAAGATTTAAAGTTTCCCTTATAAGTAATAAATTATGATTATAGACATAACTGGTTATGTAGCAACTGATTTACAGACCCCTGCAGTGCATTTTAGGATTGTTCTATTACATTTTTTGCCCATCTAAATGTTATACTTTCCCTGACTTTCCCTTAATTTACCTAGAAGAAATTTGAGGTGAATCTAAATTTTTAAAAAACCTTTGGGCCAAAAGAGTTGAGTAGTGATCAATTCATAGTTTAATAAAGGACATGTGTAGTTTGAGTTTCTGGATAATCTCTCTTCCTTTGAAAGTGTTTCTTAATTAAAACCAGATGAGAGTAGCAAAGAAGGTATTCAGAACACTAAATAAAATGGATGTGCTTCATGGAATTTGCAGAATTCATCAATACATGTAACAATGATTTATAATTGCATTTGGTCCTAACACATATCAGTATAGATCTAACAGAGGCACAGTAAGTAAGATAGCTAGTATAAAACACTAAGGTGAAAGGGTTAATTGGCCTTGCACAGTTCAATTTGCCACTCTAGTGGCACTTTCTGTTGTCTGTGTAAACAGAGTTGCTAAGTACTTTCCCACTAAGCTGCCACCCTTTTATTTATACAGTTGAACCACCAATGAGAAATGGATCAGTTTACCAGTTGTTAGGCCTTTTCTTCCTGCCTTTTCAGCCCACTTCATGCTTTTTTTTCCCAGCTGTTGCCACATACCTCCCTAATTTTTCCTTACTCTTTATGATCTTGGTCTCTCTCTCTTCTTTTTTTCAGCTTTTTTCTCTCTTATTTATTGATTCGAGCATTTGGATATATATAACCAGTTCTCATAAATACCTCATTTCTTCTCACCCTCTACTCCCATTTTACCAATTCATATCTCAAACCTGCTGCAATGGTTTCAAATAATTTTTTTCGAGTAACAGTTAAATAACTCTTTAAAAATTAAAACATTACATATTTACCTAAAGTCCTCTTAACTAGCCTTTACTGTATGAGTAACCCCACCCAGCTGTGAGCTAATATATGAAAATATGTATTTCCAGACTATTTTCATAATTTTATATCTATATGTATATATATTCATAAACATAGCATGGTATTGCTGGAAATCTACATAAATGGTATCATCCTGGAAATATTATTCTTCTGTTTGTTTTTTTACCCTATATTATATTTTTAAGATGCATACATATTAAATACAGAGATGTATACACACTACATTACATAGATCTAATTTAAACTAACTGCTTCATAATATTTCGTTGTATTTATATTTTAGTTATCTACCTATTAATGCACATTTAAGTTATATCCAGTTTTTTCTCTATTTTAAACAATACCACAGTTAACAACCTTATGGATGTTGTCTTCTACATATTGCTACAGTTTTTTAGGGCAATGTTTTCCAAACAGCAGGTAATGAAATCAATTCTGTAGGTTAGAATCTGCATTTTAAAAAATAACAGAATACAGTAGAAAGTGTCAGAGTAAAGGCAGCTTATTTTTCCATGAAATATATAATTGTGTCCTTAGTTGTGATATATTGTATTTTCTACTGTCAGTCTGAATCAAAAAGTTTATGGTATGACACAAAATATATTTTGTACTATGTTTGTTAGTCTGCTCTGGGTTATATACCCAGAAGTGGATTAGCTGCATCATAGGCTACATAGTATTTTGAATCTTTCTAGACAACAGCCAAATTACTTTACAATGTGGCTGTACTAATTTACACCCTAATCAGTATTTGATATTCTAGTCAAACTTTTTCATTTTTTATGTTCTTGAGGGTGAAAAATTCTATCTTATTTTAATTTTCATTTTAACTAGTGAGGTTGAGCATAACTTCCTTTTTACTAAAAAGAAAAGGCCTATGTGTTTGGTAAGTTGAAAATCATATTTGAAGCTAGAGAAACCTTCGTCTCCAAAATCTTTTCTAACAATTTTTTTAATGTAGTGAGCATTAAACTATATGATCTTAGTAATTACTAAAAATAATTTTGTTAACCATTCCACATTGTATTACATTCAAGTTTGTCTCATATTTGTTTTGAAACACAATTCTTTTACCTAATATGAGTAATCTTAGGTACAATAGCATAATTGAGGAATACTGGTGTCCCTCAGTATATGGGTTTAGATGCATTTCAGCAAAATTCTATCATGCCCATTTCATATGTTGTAAAAGAGAAGATGGGTTCTAGCCAAGTGCTAGGAAATATTTTATCCCTTTGTTAGGACAGCTATAGAGTGATAGAATTTTAATATTGAATAGAACATTAGAAAATAATTTTGGTTCAATTGTTGTTGGCTATCTATCGGTAGCTTTGGCTTGATTTTCTCTGGTAACAAAAATATAGTCATCTTCTTCCTAGACAGTCATTTTCATTGTTAGTGCTAATTATTAAAACTTAACCTGATACCTGTCAGTTTCATTATTGGTGCTACATTTGCCTTAGGGAGTCACATAGGAAAGTACTCCTCTAATTATGACAGTTCAAGTATTGGAAGCAACAAGATTTCTTCTTTGGTTATGGGAATTTTGATTTTTACAGAGTTAATAAACCAGAATACACATCCAATAACAGGTAGCCCTGTTATTTAGGTTATGTACATATAAACATGTATTTACTAATTTCATTTCTGAATTTACTACTTCCTTAAGGCTTATTCCGTAAATTGCCAGTTTTAATATCACTTTACTTCAGTTAACTGTGTGGTCTATAAAGTTGTAAACAAAGTCGGAAGCTGATTTGAAAAGTGGTATCATATTTTGAAGGACCTTTCAGCTTTCTATTCTTTGGAAGCAAAGACCTTTTTACTGGAATTTATCATAGTATTTAGGTCCTCTGGTTCTGTTTTCTGTCATCAACCTGAAATTACCGTTTCCAGTTTCTGGGTGTAGCACATGAAATTTATCATGAACTATTCACCAGTAGCAGTTAGGACAAAAGTAGTTCTGGATTAAAACCAGTGGGTGACCATCAGTCCATTTTATGCTGACCACAGCCTTGCCCATTCATTTAGAACAAGTAATATTTTATACTGGACAAGTAGAAATTATTTGTAGTACTGATTTAACAATCAGTATTATTCTTGAAGGAAAACAGGCAGACAGATTAATTAATTTAATTTGTAGGGTTTCTTATTTTCAAGGCCCAATTTTTTTCTCACTTAAATTAGTCGCATGCTCAAACATCATTTAGACTCTGTACTTGCCTTCAAATGTGATAAAGCTGCTTCTCAATTTTAAGCAGAAAGCTATATTAGTGCCTCTTTTTAGATTTAAATACATACTCTTAAACAGAAAACTTACAGAATATTAACATTTGAATAAAGTTTTAACCACTAATTCCTAATTAATATTTTTTGTGGAATGTTCTTTCTTGGTCACTATCTGGGGCAGTACTACTCAAAATATAGTTTGTGGATGGGTGCTGGTTTGCGAAGTGTTACTTGTTTACAATGAGATAAATATAGAAATTGAGAGTAAGCATTTAGAAATTTTTATAGCAATCCGACAGTAATTTTATGCTGATTTAATCTAATAAAATTTGGAGTTATATTTTATATGTCTTTGTTTTCTAATCTCATTCTTCTAGTAATTTATTTATGTTATATTTTACAAAAGTCTCCTTGAAGGCAAAACAAAGACTAGGTCACACTCCATATCAGGGAACCATTACAGCAGAATACAGTTCTTAATTTTATGCAGTTATGTATAAAATAAAGAAGATAAAGGAAAATGGGTAGAGAAAGGGTAAGCTTAAATTTATAGTCAAATTGCTGAAAATTTTTCTGAGAATTGCAATTTTTAAAATTTGACATTTCCCATTTACATGAGATATTTAGTCACATTTTCTTGTTTTCTCTTAATATCTTCTATCTAGTTATATTACCCTCCAGACTGTGCTAAAATTCTAAAGTTTAGAAAATGATTAAGATATCTTTTATGCCATAAATTTATATTTGTACTACCTGGCTTTTCAGTTTTAATGACAAGTTTAATAGAAGTCATTTGAATTATGATGTCAACCTCTTATTTCAGTATTTTTTCAAAATAAATTGTAGAAGATTTTTTGACATGAGCAAAAATCAGTATGAACAAATTACTTTTTAAAAGTATAGCATATCTTATGTTTCTCAAAGGAAAGTGCTTAAAAAATTGTTTCTGTTGTTTTTTGTATATTCTTCTAGGCTATTATTTCTTATTAAAAGATTCTTCAAAATCTGTTTTCAAATGTCCTTTTGATTTCTCAAAGGACTTAAAAAGAAGGATAAGATATGACTCTTTGAAATGATTTTGGCTCCTAAAGGTTAAATATTTTGTCAATATAAATAATTTATTACTTGACATAAATAAAAGATAACCAAATAATTATTTCTTTCACTCCTAGTTACTACTGAATTGTTGGTGAGCCAAATTTAATGTTTAAATGGAAACATTTACTATTATTCATTGGTTTTCTAAATATTTCTAAATAAATTATAAATTCAAAGGCATTATACCACATGTATGATTAGATAGGTATTATATATATGTCTTTGCCCCAGGTCATATCAGAATAAACTAAAATACTTACCCTATTTAGTATGGAATAAAAGTTTAGAAACTTAAGAAAAAGGTAACCATGTGAACTGTTGGATAGGTTAATGAGCTTGATTGTGGTGAATATTTCACAATGTATACATATATCAAATCATGAAGTTGTACTACTTAAATACAATTTTTAACTATCAACTATACCTCAATAAAGTTGGAGGAAAAAGTTTAGAAGCTATGTTTCAAAACTTTAATATGGCATAAAATGTGTGTGAGAGATTGGAAATATAGAAAAATAGGGTATGACTGGAGAAAAAAAATCTCTAAAAATATTTAGGATAAGACTCTAAACTCTTTGGCTGATAATTTTATGTTTTCTTTCTACTGTAATCAGTGAACATATTAACTATGCCTGAGAAAATAATTTCAGAAATATTTTTGTGGGAGGAGCACAGCAGAAATCAAATCAACTCCATATTCCATTGTGGTCCATGTTTAAAAATAAATCTTTGGTCTGTCAACTTTAGATAGAGATACTGACATAGGAGGGAGTTTGTCAAGATCTACAAAGGAAAACATTCATTATGGAAGGACAGGAACAAATATTTGAACAGGATTGCAAGTACTTTCTCCCCTCTTGATAAATTTCAAATCCTTTATTTAAAAATGTTTATTAGCCTATCTTGTAACTGAGAATTTCCTGCTTCTATTTGTTTTGTGGTTCCAGTGATATGTTTACATTTTTCCCTTTAAAAAAAAATCTTATGTTGTAATACATATTATGAAATGTGGAATTATTATTTTTTTATACAGATCTCCTTTAAGCAACTTAGTAAAGGAGGAAAATGTGAATATTAATTTGTTATATAATTTAGCTTTCAGAATGATAAAATTTGGAGGGCCGCAAGAGAATTTGCCTAATTCATGGAATTCATTCCACTTTTATTTAATAGTACAAAATTATATTAATATAATTTTGAATTACATTATTTTAAACTTTGTGTTTGTAATACATTTTCCCAATCAAGAAAACTTAGAAATACTAAAATGCTGAGTATTGAGATATGCTAATAGGAATAAATGAAACTGTTAAAAATCTTCATGGTAATAATGATAATTTAAGAAAGTAACTTAGACGCCCAAAATATTTTTAGTTGTTACCCTCAGCTTACAAATTATGTATAGATTAAGATGTAAAGAAAATCAAGAACTGAGTAAATTGGAAACTCAACAGAAAAGCATTGTACTTTCTAAATCTGAAAAAATTGGGAAAGTGCCAATCTTGTGATGAGTTAATCAGATTTCTATCCTACATATTTCCTAAGCTCCTGGTCAAAAGATGGGGTTTGGGGCAGGGAACATGGTTTCATTGATATCATATCTGAAGCTCAATAACAAGGTATCTTATAGTGAATTATATAGTGAACACTGTTTCTGCTATTACAGCATGTTGCACCATTATTTTATGTACTACTAAAAAGGAAAACATACTGCTGAAGCTTTTTACTATTAAGAATTTTTATATTTATCAAAAAAACTATAAGAATTAACAATACATAGATTATATTATTTATAATTTTTGTACATACCTGAAAATGAAAATATATGTGAAATAAATTGGTTGAATATTGCTAACATTCTTTACATTCAGAATCTAACTCCTTTGAATTGCTTTTTGACTCAGTCATTGATGTTCACTTTTTCTACCTGGAGTCTTTCTCTATACAGCATTTTTAAAAAGAATTAGGAACGACTGGTGCTGAATTATTAAGCTAACTTTGCAGTTATGTCAACTTAATCTACTTTTGATACCCATTTTGGAAATGTTGCTAAATATATCTATTTCTTCCATCCTCATCCTCTCTTCAAAATTGTTTGGTTTTTAGCAGTTGAAAGAGTATTCTGGTATTATCTCTAGGATTTTCTTTCAACTCAAATAATGTAAGTTTTGTGCATGCACAGGCAATGACAGCTGCCTTGATATTGTCACTTAGTATCGCTACAACAGCGATTATAATATGCCAACAATTTTAAGATGCATCCTGAATTTAGAGAATTTAAAGTGCAGGGAAAATGTTCATTTTATTTTAAAGCATAGTGGCTAAAGAGCTCAGAGTTGGGTTGCTGTAATACTTACTAATTTTATCATCTTGGATAAGTAACATAAGCTCTGTAAACCTTAGTTTTCTCATCTGTGAGATAAGCAGCCCTTACCTTATAAAGTAGTTGTGAGGTTTCAGTGATATTATATATGTAAAATATACCACTTAATAAATGTTAGCTAATACTTTATCTTAGTTTTTGTGGTAATGTACTTTTATTGAGCTCCTTGTATATTCTTTTACTTCTTTATCCTTTTGTTTTGAAAAAAGTAATAACTTGTAGAGAGGAAAAGATGCTGATAAATTTAGGTAACAAATAGCTGAATGAAAATTCTGGAAATTTTTTCTAATTATACTTTATTGGTATAATATAAAACTATTCAAATATTATGAATTTATCAATAAATGATGGTATGTATATGTGATGGGTTATTTTGGAAACTTGATGCTAAATTATTTTTTAATCTTTCTATTATTTTAGAAGGTAACAAACTATTTTAAGTTGTATGAATATATGGTTGTCAAGCTGGAAACTACATTTACTAAGTTCCCTTGAAGGTTGGTGTGGCCTCTGATGAGGTTTTGGCAACGGATTATGAACAGAAGTCCTGTGGGACACTTTTGTCTTTTGCCTTAAAAAGGAATGTCTATATACTCCCCCCTCCCAGTTTCCCCTTATTATGTACTGATAGTTGATAAAAACTCTTGTCAGCAGAATTTGGACACGGAGATTGAAATATGTGTTGAGCTGCCTCTCCAGCTCTGCACTGCTTGTTTCTAGACTGTTACATGAGAACAAGACAATCTTCTATCTTCTTTAATCCACTGCATTTTAGGATCTCTTTGTTATAGGGGCTTAGCCTGTATCCTAAGTAATACCCTTGAAGGAACAGCCAAACAGATTTGAAAAGGGACCAGTTAGTTCTTCTAGCTATGAAAAAGGGAATGGAAATAAACACTCAATGAGTAAATAGTGTTACCTGGAGAAATGGTTGATTCCAGGGCTGGGAAAGGGAAAGCAGAGTATGAACCTGGGACAGTGTGGTACAATGAAAATCAGGAAGTGCTTAAAATATGGTAAGGCTGGAATACAGCTCAGAAATTAAAAAAAAAACAAAACTAATACATGTAACAACATGGACAAACCTCAAAAATGTTAAGCTAAGTAAAAGAAGCTACACACATAAGACTGCATGTTATATAATTCCACTTATATGAAATTTCTATAAATTTCAGAAAGTAGATCGATGCTTGCCTTAGGTTGGGTGTTGGAGCAGGGATTGACTGCAAATGGACATGGAACTTTTGAAGGAATGGAAATAGTCTAAAACTGGATTGTGGCAAAAGTTGCACAACTGGATACATTTACCGTGTTTCCCCGAAAATAAGACAGGGTCTTATATTTATTTTTCCTCAAGAAGACACCGTAGGGCTTATTTTCAGGGGATGTGTTATTTTTTTTAAGTACGGTATAACAATTTACATTTATTTAAATATAGTTAAGTCGTCTTCTTCTGGAACATCATCATAACTCTCCAAACCCGGAATGCCATCCTGAATTTCTTGCGACTCTATTTCCTTTAGAACCATTGGCCCTAATCTCTCATGTCGAGCAATAGAGCTCTCATGGGGCAGATGAGAAGGGCTCTTCGTCTTCTTTACTGCTCCGTGAAGAAATGCATGGGTTGTGCAGATATGCTGCATAGCCATGCCCATCACTAGGTCTTATTTTCGGGGGAGGGCTTCTATTGCGCAAATGCTTAGAAATCCTGCTAGGGCTTATTTTATGGGTAGGTCTTATTTTCGAGGAAACACGGTATTAAAAATCATTCAATTGTATACTTAAAATGGGTGACTTGTATGTAGATTGTATTTTAATAAGACTATAAAAATATTTGAGAGATACTATTACCAAAAGAAAGGTGGGACATGTCAAAAGAACTCAGGAGCCAATTTTTATGATCTGTCAATGGCCAAATCTGGGACAAGTCAAGCAACAGAATAAGTACTAGGAGTAAGGGATTTTAACCTGTAGAATAAAATAAATATCCATGAATCAAACATAAAGAAATAATTGAATGAACAAATAAATGCAAGAGAAGGCACAGCTTTTCTTAACAGTAGAATCTCAGTTAATAAATGGAGGAGGAATGATGGAAATAGAAAATCACCACTAGGTAAATACCATAGTATTACAGACTAGAATTATCAATGGTTGCTCAAATTAATTGGTAAAAGTATGCTCAGAAAGTATATTCTGACAAAATATTTATTAATTATATAGGGAAAAATACTTTATAGGGAAGAAACTTGGCAAATACCACTTTAACCAAGTGATCAGTGTTAACATACAAGGAAGAACACATATCAACATCATTTAATGATGCACAGAAAAGGGTTCAATATCACTTATGTGGTACTCTTACCCTCCCACCCACCCAAAGCATAACCTCAATTTAATCATGAGAAAACATCAGGCAAACCCAAACTCTGGGACATTCTACAACAGTGGTCCCCAACCTTTTTGACACTAGAGACTGTTTTCATGGAAGACAGTTTTTCCACAGACCAGGGGGGTGGAGGTGATGGTTTCAGGATGATTCAAGAGCATTACATTATTGTGCACTTTATTTCTGTTATTATTACATTGTAATATATAATGAAATAATTATATAACTCACCATACGTTGGGAACCCCTGGTCTACAAAATAACTCACTAGTATTCTTTAAAAGTGTCAAGATTAAGAAACACAAGAAAGACTGAGGAACTGTCACAAATTGGAAGTATCTACAGAGATATGAAAACTAAATGTAGTGTGTGATCTTGGACCGGAAAAACTATGCTAGCATGACAGCTGCCAAAATTTGAATAAGGCCTATTGATAATAGTATTGATTATTGATTGAAACCATTCTTGATTTCCTGGTTTCAATAATTATAATATGGTTAACTTTAGGGAAAGCTGAGGTAAGGGTATATGGAGACTCTCTGTACTGTTTTTGCAATTTTTCTGTAAGTGTAAAATTATTTTAAGTAAAATGTTTTTTTAAATTCAAAGAATAGACTAGGCAGCAGGTTAAACTCAGCTGAAGAAGGAGTTAGTGAACTGAAAGAGAGATCAGAGAAAATTATCTTGAATTCTCTCCAGAGAGGCAAAGAGATGCAAGCATGGGAGAATGAGATTCAGAAAATGTGAGAGATAAAATAGATACCTAGTTAGACTTCTGGAAGGTTATAATAGAATGAAGAGGCCATATTGAAAGAGATAGTGGCTGAGATTTTTTTTTCAGAATTGTCAAACAATACCAATACTTGCAAGAAGCTAACTAAGTCACCAATTCTAACATTATAATAAAAATGCAGAAGAGAGAGAGAAATTTATGAAAGCAGCCAAAGGGAAAAGACAGATCATCCTACAAGTGAATGGCAGATATGGAAGGATTTTTCTATAGCAACAATGAAGGAAAGAAAGTATATTGTCTTGAGGGCACTGAGAAAAATAACCTTAAATTCTAAGATTCTATACCAAGTGAAACTGTCTTTCAAGAAAGAGGACACAATAACTTCTTGACAAACAGCAAAAACAGAATTAATAAAAATGAAAAAAAAAATCTTTCTGAAGCAAATACCAAAGGCTAAACTTTAGGAAGGAGGAAAATGACTATCAAATGGAAAGTCTGAGATGCAAGATGGAATACTAAGTGGACATAAAGACAAATATATAGGTAAATCCTAAGCAAACATTGGCTGTATAAGAAAAATGTCTAATTTGTGAACATGATAAATAGGATAAAACTAAAATACGGGGTAAGAACAGTATATAAATTTGAAGGGCGTGATGAGTTCAAATATTTCTTAAGGTTCTTATGTTTTTCAGGAGGAGGGTAAAGATATTAAACTTTAGACTTTTTAAAATTTAATGTTTGAAGCATTTGTGCCACACTGTTATTTGCACCGCCCTCATTGCATCGTCCCTGAAAGCCTTCTGAATCATCCGAATAGTTTCCACAGCGGATTATTGAAGCTTAGTGCAAAATTTGACACAGATTCGTTGCTCTACTCGCTCAGTCATTTTGAATGCGACGGCCACACAGTGCATATGCTCACTCAGTGGTGTCTAGCGCCCCACTGACTAGTACAGTGTCATCGTCATTCTTCACGCATGCGCATCCCCGTCCACTCCCCTTGGCTGCCAGGTTACATCGGTGTCGTACAAACCATTGTGGTTACATTAACAGTGGCTGGGTACTTTCCGGACACACCTCGTATTAAACCAGATAGAATTCTATCATGAAAACTACAGCAGAGGGATAGGAAGTGTTGGGGGAGAGATTGCAGTTTTAGATAGAGTAGACAGGAAAGTTCTCACTGAGAGGGTGATACTTGAGCAAAGACCTGAAGGAGGGAGGATTTGAGCCATGAAGATAAGGGGCAACCCCTTTCAGGCAGAGGGATCTGCAAACGCAAAGGCTGTGAACAGGATCGTGCCCGGTGTGTTCAAGGCCCATCAAGAAGGCCTGTGTGTAGAGAAAGCCAGAGGAAAAGTGGTTGGGGATGAGTTCGAAGAGAGAATGACACATCAGGTCCAGGTGACTTCATAGGCAATTTTAAGGACTTTGGAGGTTTTGATGTGACTCTAAGGACTTTGGCTTTTTTTTTTTTAATTGTGGCAAAATATGTATAACAAAAAATTTGCCGTTTTAGCCATTTTTAAGTGTACATTTCAGTGGTATTAAGTATATTCACAATATTGTGCAAAACCTCACCAGTATCCAAAATGTCCAAAATGTTTTCATCACCCCAAACGGAAACTCTGTACCCACTAAGCAATAACTTTGCATTTCCCCCTCCCTCCACCTTGCAGCCCCTGCTAACTTCTAAGCTACTTTCTATTTCTGTGAATTTGCCTATTCTTGATATTTCATAAAAGTGTAATCACACCTATCAAGCAGAGTCCTATGGCTAAAAAAAAAAAAATGGAATCATATAATATTTGTCATTTTGTATCTGTCTGGCTTATTTCACTTAGCATAGTGTTTTCAAGGTTCATCCACATTGTAGCATGTATCAGAACTTTCGACTCTTTTTATGGCTGAATAATATCTATCGATATATATACCACATTTTGTTTATTCATTTTTCTGTTGATGGCCATTTGGGTTGTTTTCATTTTTGGTTATTGTGAATAATGCTGCTGTGAACATTGGGATATGAGTATCTGTTTGAGTTTCTGCTTTCAATCCTTTGGGTATATATCTAGAAATGGAATTGAATTGCTGGGTCATGTGGTGATTCAATGTTTAACTTTTGGAGAAACCGTCATACTGTTTTTCACAGCAGTTGTACCATTTTACATTCCCTCTAGCGATACGTAAGGGTTCCAGTTTCTCTACATCCTTACAAATAATTGTTATTTTCCATTTTTTAAAAAAATTATAACCATCCTGGAGGTGAAGCAGTGTGTATTGTTGGTTTTTTTCCCCTTGATTTCACAGCATTTGGAATGTATTGTGGTTTTGATGTATAATGGCTAATGATATTGAGCATATTTGCATGTACTAATGGCCATTTTTTATATCTTCTTTGGAGAAATATCTATTCAGATCCTTTGCCCATTTTTTAATTAGAGTGTTTGACTTTTTAGTGTTGAGTTGTAGGAGTTCTTTATGTATCCTGGATATTAACTCCTTACCAGATATATTATTTGCAAATATTTTTCCCCTCTGTAGTTGTCACTTTCTTCTTAGTGTCCTTTAATGCTATTTGTTTTATGTATCTTATATGTTTTTATTCTTCAATTCTTCCATTACTGCCTGTTTTTGTATTTAGTTGACTTTTTATAGTGTACCATTTTGATTCCCTTCTTCTTTCTTGCTTTTTATCTTTTTAAAGTTATTTTCCTAATGGTTACCTAGGTTGTTATAAGTTAAACTAGGTTGTTACAAGTTTAAAATGTTAATTGTAATTCCCAAGATAACCACTAAAGACTAGG
Source organism: Cheirogaleus medius (assembly GCA_008086735.1). Taxonomy (NCBI): domain Eukaryota; kingdom Metazoa; phylum Chordata; class Mammalia; order Primates; family Cheirogaleidae; genus Cheirogaleus; species Cheirogaleus medius. The sequence continues at coordinate 16,344,853 of VBSM01003148.1, read as the reverse complement.
CTTTTGATCTAAGTAAAATGGAACACTCTTGGAGGCTTTTGCCTGGATGTTTTTTGTTTTAATCTGGCTGAAAACAGACTGTTGAGGGAAGATGCCAGGCAGGGACTGAAGTTGGGAGTTACATTAGGTTTTGTAATGATCCAGGCAAAAAATGATGGTGGCTGTGCCCATTGCAGTAATGGTAGTGGTGTTAATGTTCAGGTTCTGAGTACACTTTTGATGGTAGAACCACAGGATTTGCTAATGAATTGGATGTAGACTGTGAGAGAAAGAGGAGACAAGAGTGACACCAACATTTTTTGGAAGATAGAATTTCATTTGAAGATAGAATTCTATTTGGAGATAAAATTCTAAATCTTAGAAGACCTGTATTAAATGGATTCCTCATGAATATTTAAAAATTGTATTCCACATTTAGAAGAAAAGAAAACTCCTCAAGGACGTGATATGTTCATATGTTGGATTTCTGAGGTTTTGTTTTGTTTTCTTGTTAAACTGTCAGAATATGTAATGGAGGTGAAATAGAAAGGCACAGTCCCCATATGATACCTTCCACATGCACTGTACTGGGAAACTGATCTGTTGAGAGTAAAGATTATTAAGTACTGTACGAGGGTAAATTGGCAAAAGAAAGGGAGAGAAAGGTAGGAAGGAAGAAAGGAAAAAGAGTTCAGTTATATTTATACTGCCCTTACCAAATGAGCAAAGCATGTTAATAACGTTTAGAAAGAATTTCAATAGCAAAATCTTTCTGCCAAAAAATACTGACTTTTTTTTTTTTTGCTGCTAACTCTGATATTTAAATATACCAGAAAAACCTCATCCCTTCCATTTATATGCAATGTCCAGAGAAGGCAAATCGATTGAGATGGGTTGTTATAAGATGGGTACAAGGAATATTTTTGGGTGGATAGAAATATTGTAAAACTGGCTTGTGGTAATGTTGAACAGCCCTATTGCAACCTTAATTTACTAAAAAATCACTGTACACTTGGAACAGGTGACTTTTATGTAATGTAAATCATGCTTTAATAAAGCCGTTAAAAATATATAAAAAAAATGCCAGAAAGGAAAAAAAAAAATACCCCCCCTTTCTCTATCATTCTGATTAATATTTTAATAGTTATATAGATAAATTTTGGTATAGTTTTAGTTTTAGGTCCCTCCTTATATATTTTTTGTGTTAAAACAGTATATGTTTTACACAGTGGTATTCTCAATTATATGTTTCCAATAATAAGCAAAATCCTTGGTAAAACTCTAATGTTAGATAGCATATCTTAATGTGAAAATTAATATTATTAATATTATAAAGCCCAGCAAAGAAATATATGGACAAAAGTATACATTTATTATGAGTTTGTTTTAATACAAGGAATGCAATTTGAATAATTATGGTATAATATAAAGTGGAACATCCCTACATGTATGCATATATGAAATTAAGTGTATTTTTTATAATTTTTATTTCAAAATTTTTATAATTTTTATTTCAAAATATAGTGTTCTTATTATATGGATGAATTGTGTAATGCTGAAGTCAGGGCTTTTAGTGTGCCCATCACCAGAATAGTGTACTTTGTACCTGTTAGGTGAGTGTTTATCCCTCAACCTCCTCCCACCCTACCCCTTTCTTAGTTTCCAATGTCCTTTGTGCCCCTTTATGACCATGTGTGCCATCCTTTAGCTTCTACTTATTAGTGAGAACATGTGGTGTTTGTTTTTCTATTCCTGAGATACTTCACTTAGGATAATCATTTCCAGTTCGATCCAAGTTGCTGCAAATGACATTATGTCATTCCTATTTATGGCTGAGTAGTACTCCATGGTGTGTGTGTGTGTACGCACACATACATACCACATTGTCTTTATCCACTCCTGAATTGAAGGGCACTTAGGTTGATCCCACATCTTTGCAGTTGTGATTTGTGCTATGATAAACATTCAGGTACAGGTGTCTTTTTGATATAATGACTTCTTTTCCTTTGAGTAGATACCTAGTAGTGGGATTGCTGGATTGAATGGTAGGTCTACTTTTAGTTATTTGAGGAATCTCCATACTGTTTTCTATAGAGGTTGTACTAATTTACAGTCCCACCAACAGTGTATAAGTGTTTCATTTTCACTGCATCCATGCCAAAGTCTGTTGTTGTTTGATTTTTTTAATAATGTCCATTCTAACAGGGGTAAGGTGGTATCTCATTGTGGTTGTAATTTGCATTTCCCTGATGATTAGTGATGTTGAACATTTTTTCATATGTTTCTTGGCCATTTGTATATCTTCTTTTGAAAAGACTTTGTTCATGTCTTTTGCCCACTTTTTAATGGGATTTTTTTTCTTCTGATTTGTTTGAGTTCTTTGTAGATTCTGGATATTAGCCATTTGTTGGATGTTTATTAATAGTTTGCAAATATATTCTCCCATTCTGTAGGTTTTCTATTTACTGTTGATTATTTCCTTTGTGTAATAAGTGCATTTAAAAAAAAAGTTTAAAAGTATATACACCAAACTGATAATTATTTCTGTTAGCAGAATAGGGCTTTAATGAAGAATGTGTATTTATTTATTCATGTATTGTATAAATAATAGAAAGCAAAATATAAACAGACTTAATAACTGAAAAGGGGAAATAAAAGATTAGGGCCTAAATAAAAGCAGGAGTGAAAGAGAAGAAAGTAAACATATGAAAAGTGTTTAGTGCCAAGTTGACATAATACAAAACCATTGCAAAGATCAAAAATACATGGTTAAGTAGATTAAACTAAATTAACTCAGTGGAATATAAACATTACTTTACCATAAACATTATAAAGATTAAATTTATGAAGCAAATGGAAAATTTTATATATACTGAGTAAAAGAAGAAGATACAATATAATATATGAAATTTAGTTTATAGCAGTAAAACAAATAGGAAAATAGAGGAAAAGAATTAAGTGACAATGAAAGTATTAATGATAAAGTTAAATGACTAAAGGAGTCCTTATTACTCTATGCTTTCTTTAAAGAATTTCTGAATAATCAGAAATAATTGGAGAAGAAACCTTGCTATAATTGAGGACTGGCAAAATGTATATGGCTAAAGAATTCTAGAAATAAGAATTGTTTGAAAAGAAAAATGTATACCCACCTTTATCTCTTATATACCTCTTTAAGTAGGACTGTTGAAAATAGATACCTCTAATGTCTTCTTAATTATTATTCACTTTGCTACCTTTCAAACCCATGATTAACTATTATTATTTTTGTCTAATTAGGCACAATTATTTTTATCATAATGTTATGGTTTGAATGTGTCCCCCAAAGTTCATGTGTTGGAAACTTAATCCCCAAAGCGACAGTGTTGAGAAGTGGGACCTTTATGAGGCAATTAGGTCCTGGTGGCTCTGCCTTCATGAATGGATTAATGCCATTATCATAGGAGTGGGTTAGTTATCACAGGAATGGGTTCCTGATAAAACAATGAGTTCAGCCCCCTTCCCTTCTCTCTCATGTGTGCTCTCTTGCTTGTGTTCGATCTTGGGATGATGCAGCAAGAAGGCCCTCACCAGATGCAGGCCCTTTGACCTTGGATCCCAGCCTCTAGAACTGTAAGAAATAAATCTCTGTTCTTTATAAATAACCCAGTCTCGGGTATTTTTACAGCAGCACAAAACAAACTAAGACAGTGACAATATATTGACATGAAAAAATTTCAAAGACAAAATGTTTTGTTTTTTTAAATTTTTAAAAGTAGTTTTTAAGATCAAGGTAATGCATGTACATAGTATGTACAGATTCTGTTATAGCAACAGATAATAAACTAAGACACATGAATTTGTTATATTTTCTACATTAGCACATAAGATATAACACAACAGGGAGAAATATGTGAAACAGCTTACTTAATAAGTGTTACTGATATCCTAATGTCAAAAAGAAAACATTTTTCCTAAAATTTGGCTTCTAAAAACTTAGTAAAAAACAGTGTATTGCTTGATAAAAAATTTAATACAATGTGGTCGATTTTGTGCTCCCACCACAAAAAATGATATATGAGGCAATACATATATTAATCAGCTTGATTTAGCCATTCCACTATATATACATATTTCAAAACATTATGTTGTACATGATAAGTATATATGATTTACTGTTAATTAGAAAAATAAATCAATTAAACAAAAAAATTAATGCAGTACACAGATATGTAAATTAAAAGTTGATATTCTCATACTTTGTCCCTCAGGCCCATTTGCCAGAAGTAACTACTTAAAAACATTTGGATAAAAGTTATGTTATATACATCTTGTATCTCTTTCATTATGCCCATGTTTGCCTATGTAAACTTACATTATGAAGCTGGTTCTTCATAATATGATTTTAATTATATAACATATCCCTTTAATAGTAAGACTTAGAGTATTCTAAATCATCTGTAGGTTTAAAAATTTCTATGTTGCAGTAAATAATTTAAAATTGGGGAAAACTAATTTTGGGTAAATTATTCATCATTTGTTTCTGCAGTGTTATAACAGATTAAATTTTTATCTTATGTAAGTGATTCTGAACCAGGGTGAACACACTTCCAGATATTTGACAATATCTGGAGACATTTTTGGTTATTAGAATGGGGGGAGGAGTGCTATTGGCATCTGGCGGTAGAGGTTAGAGTTAATGCTGAACATCTTATCATGTACAGCACAACTCCCCACAACAAAGAATTATCTGGTTCAAAATGTCAGTAGTGCCAAGGTTGAGAAAACCTGACATACAAAAGTAGTTTAGAGTGAGGACTACCTAGGCAGACTGCTTGGTTTCATTTCGTAGCCCCACTACATGTGAATCACTTAAAATTGTGTCTGAGATGTTGGCTGCTATTGTTTTGTTGTTTCTCAGGAAAAACTAAAATCTAATCAAATGAATAAAATGAGAGCATTTGGAAATTTTTGTATTATAAATATTAATATATAAAATAAAAAGAATGGCCCATTAATAAATTAATAATCTGGGGGAGTTTCTAAACATGATTATTAGACTTACTATTTCATATACAAGTTATTTTTTTAGCTGTTTTAAAAATTATGTCCTGAGTAATGATGCGTCTCACAGAGTAGTGTCCTTTGGATTGAGACATTATTTCATCGACCTTTTCTCCAAGGTTCTGTAGTTGTAGTTTTTGTGTCTTTGAAAGTCCTAACTCCTATAACATAATTGAGGAAGTATGTCTTCATAAAAAAGGGATTTTAAATAATTTTGATTTGAGTTGAATTCCTGATTTGTTTCTCCATTATTTTTTTTTTCTTTTGCTTTCCTCAGTGTTAAATCCTTATTTTGATCTTTCTCCATTCTTAGGCTGTTGAAGACATTTTGGGGAAGCATTGTTATGACTACATGCTGAGGGTCCCATGAGAGTGTCCAATTTATTAAACTCTAGATTATTTTCAGAGATAATAGAAAATGCTTTTTTAACCACATTCTGGTTTTATTTCCTCTTTTAATAACTGTTGTGGTATACTGTAAAATTCATTAATCTTAAGTAATTACTTATTCTCACTACTATTCCTATCAGTGAAATAATTCATGAACTGTACTTACATTAAAACACATGACTTAACTAAATAAAGACTTAATTTAAAATTTTTATATACCTTGCAAATATAAAAATATCCAGAAAAAGTTTAAGCCTTAGAGGCAGTGTACAGCGCTACTATTTTCTAGGAACAAATGGCAACATTATTTTTTTCCGTAATTTGAAACAATAACCGGCACAGGTTAAATACACAAACCTATTTCTTAAACTAAAAGAAGAGGGTGTATATGTGGTAAAGAATACATAATTTTTTTATCCCTGTCTTTACTTTCTTCCTTTTTTTTAATTTAAAGTTCAGTTTTAGTTTTTTACCACTTGATGGCAGTGATGGAGCTAGAGCTACCCTAAGAAGGTTAGGGCAAGAACTCATTATGCATAACAAAAGGGTAGGTACAAAGGAAATTCCTGACATTTTAATATTATTAACATTTCTAGGTGATATTACTTATATTGCAAGTGACAGTAATAGGGGGAAAAGCCTCTAGATGGAGCTTCAGTACCTTCTAAGGGAGAACATTTGCTGTATCTTTCCAAATGCTTGCTTTATATTATTTTACATAATATACTGAATCCAGAATGGATTTTTTAAAAATAATATTTAAGAATGAATTTATATCAGTTTTAATTTGGGAAATTAATTTGCCAAATCTAATAATTTGAAAAAAATGACTATCTTAAATTTCTATTTCATTTTAAGAAATAAGGGAAGTTTGATGGTCCTTTTCTATTTGGTTAGTTTATTTTTGTCTTATCAACACTGATAAAATTTACTGTTAATGATATAGTACTAATACTGAAAGTGAGTATAATACTCTAAATATAACTAGAAGTATTAGTCAATAAAAATGCTTCATTTCAGGTTTGGATCTACTGCTAGCAAGATAAAAAAGTAATCTAGAAAAGCTTTCAAAACTAGAGATAATACTACATAATGCCAAATAGTGTTTAAAATTAGCAGAAAATGTAATCCAGGAACCTAAATGACTATGAAATAGAGAAGATTTCCTCCACCAAATTAAATACAGTTTTAAACTTATATAACTATAACAAATGACAACACAGTTTATTCTTTTTCCCTGTAATTTTTGCTAAAATTAAAAATGTGATTTTTTTGACATTTACATTGTGTGTATATTATAATGTAGGTTTTGGAAATCTAAATGTACTTGCTTTTCATCAAACTAAATGTTATTCTTTTCTCAAAATTTGTTAGTAGATACTACTTTGCACATGGGAGACTTTCCGTTTTGAGGATTTATACAAATTCTAGAAAACTAACTCTGTTAAATATACCATTACTCTGTTATCTTGTGTTGCAGCCATTTGACAGGAAAACACAGATATTACTCAATACCTTTGGAATCAGCTGGCATATCTAACAAGTTAGTAGAAGACAGTTTATTAGGAAATTAGGTACTTACAATAAATATTACACCATAATTAAATATGATTATACTGCTATGCCTATTATCATTCAACATTTGAGTTCTTAAGAGAACATAGATACTTTTTCTAATTCAGTTGCTCAATTTTTAAAAATATTAACTAAAAGCTTTGGAAATTTTTATGTAAAATGTTCTTTTAAAGAATATATATGCTCTTTAAGTAGTAAATATTTTTACTTTCATCAGAAATGTTTTTGTTTTATAGTCAAAGAATCTCTTATCACTGTATATTGAAAGGAAATTGTTATTTTTATTAGAAGAAAAACAATGTTGTCAGTATGCTTAAAGTGTCTACTTCGAGAGTAACAAGAAAACTTGAAACAAAAATAGTAAAGTTTCCTTACGTATCTACTAGGATACCATTACCTAGGTTAACTTTGGTGTCTCAAAAAGTATTCAGTGTTTGCTGTTGCTGTAAATTGCCTATTCTTTAGGACTCAAAATATTAAGTGGGAAACATTGAGTAATATTTGGTTTGGAATTGACATAAGATAATAATTGTTTTATGTTGGAAGAGGATGTGAAACCAGAAAATCATATGAGAAGCAAAAAAAAAAAATTATTTAGCAATGGTTTTACTTATTTTCAGGTTCTTAAATAAAAATGTTTTGATTTTTCTCTATTGAGACAAAAACATCACCAAAACCGAGTAGCTACCAGTAACTTTTTATTATTACATTCAACAATAATGTTAGCAACAGCTGGTTTTCCTTTTAGCTAAGTAAATATGGTGTAAATTTATTTCAGGCTGCACATACAGTCAGCTAAAATTGCAGCATACTTTGCCTCAGTAGTAAAAGCCTCCCAGAAAGTCATGTGTTGCTTTACCTGTTCCTTATCTAATTAAGTTTTTCGGACTATAGTAAGAAAGGAGCACATTTCAGAAACGTTGCCTAACTGTTCAAATATTCTTTTTTATTATTACCTTCTAAACTTATATAATTGCAGTAAATTAGCTTTCAGTTGTGTAATGAAGTAAACTTGAAAAGATATGCTCTCTCAGGGGTAAGAGAATTCCAAATCAATGAACTGTTATGCTACTACAAAGATCTATAAATGGTTACCTAGTAATATAGTTACTAATGAAATAAATTCATCTAAAATAGTTATGGTTAAGTTTCAACTTAAATTATAACTTGAGGAATCTCTTTTGACAAAGGGAAACTGACATTTTCCATTTTTCTGAAGTACTTGTACTATGAAGGAATGGTTTATAAATCAAGTTAATTTTAAATGTTAAACCTTTGTTAAGGGAAAAAGAATAAAGTGCGTTGTCATTTGTTATAGTTATATAAGTTTAAAACTGCATTTAATTTGGTGGAGGAAACCTTCTCTATTTCATAGTCATTTAGATTGCTGGATTACATTTTCTGCTAATTTTAAACACTATTTGGCATTATGTAGTATTATCTCTAGTTTTGAAAGCTTTTCTAGATTACTTTTTTATCTTGCTAGCAGTAGATCCAAACCTGAAATGAAGCATTTTTATTGACTAATACTTCCAGTTATATTTAGAGTATTATACCCACTTTCAATATTAGTACTATATCATTAACAGTAAATTTTATCAGTGTTGATAAGACAAAAATAAACTAACCAAATAGAAAAGGACCATCAAACTTCCCTTATTTCTTTTTCTTAACTAGTTTTTTAAAATAAATTTTCCTGAAATGTAGTCTAGTTAACAAATTTTTATAATAACTGTATGTTGAAAGTATAATAAGCATAAGGAAATCTATAGCAATTATTATACTGCTTAAGAAAAATCTGTTGATTTGTCAAAACATTCTGTTAATATATAAAAAATAATCACTGAAACAGCTCTTGCTGTTAATACAGACTTTGAACAATACAGATTACATTTGTCAATTCTTAAAATGTGTCTGGGTAGTTCTATATACCATTAGATGTACAGGCATACCTCATTTTATTGTGCTTTGCTTTATTGCACTTAGCAGCTATTGCATTTTTTACAAATTGAAAATTTGTGGTGATCCTATATTTATCAACTCTATGGGTAGGATTTTCCCAACAGCATGTGCTCGCTTCTTGTCTTGTGTAATTCTCGCAGTATCTCAAACTTTTTCATTATTATTATATATATTATCGTGATCTGTGATCTTTGATGTTACTATTGTAATTGTTTGTGGGTGTCATGAACCACGCCTATATAAAATGGTGAATTTGATCAATAAATGTTGTGTGTGTTCTGAATGATCCACCTACCAGACATTCCCACATCTCTCTTCTCCTCCTCAGGCCTCCCTATTCCCTGACACACAACAATATTGAAATTAGGCCAATTAATAACCCTATGATGGCCTCTAAGTGTTCAGGTGAAAGGAAGAGTCAGTCACACATCTCTCACTTTAAATCAAAAGCTAGAAATGCTTGAGCTTAGTGAGGAAGGCATGTTGAAAGCTGAGATAGGCCAAAAGCTAGGCCTCTTGTGCCAGGCAGTTAGCCAGGTTCTGACTACAATGGAAATGATCTTGAAGGAAATTAAAAGTGATACTTAAATGAACACATGAATGATAAGAAAGCAAAACAGCCTTATTGCTGATACAGAGAAAGTTTTAGTGGTCTGAATAGAAGATCAAACCAGCCACAACATTCCATTAAGCCAAAGCCTAATCCAAAGCAAAGCCCTAATTCTCTTCGATTCTGTGAAGGCTGAGAGAAGTGAGGAAGCTGCAGTAGAAAACTGGAAGCTAGCAGAAATTGGTTCATGAAGTTCAAGGAAAAAAGCTGTCTCCATAACATAAACGTGCAAAGTGAAGCGGCAGTTGCTGATGGAGAAGCTACAGCAAGTTATCCAGAATATCTAGTTGAGATAACTGATGAAGGTGGCTACACTAAACAACATAGTTTCAGTGTAGACAAAACAGCCCACTATTGGAAGAAGATGCCATATAGGACCCTCATAGCTAGAGAGAAGTCAGTGCCTGGCTGCAAAGCTTCAAAGGACAGGCTGACTCTCTTGTTAGGGTCTAACGTAGCTCGTGACTTAAAGTTGAAGTCAGTGTTCATTTACCATTCTGAAAATCTTAGGGCACTTAAGAATTATGCTAAATCTACCTGTGGTCTATGAATGGACCAACAATGCCTGAATGAGAGCACATCTGTTTACAGTATGGTTCATAAATATTATAAGCCCACTGTTGAGACCTGCTCAGGAAAGAAAATTTCTTTCAAAATATTACTGCTCATTGCCAATACACCTAGTCACTTAAGAGCTCTGATGGAGATGTACAGATAAATGTTGTTTTTATGCCTGCTAACACAACATCCATTCCCATGGATCAAGGAGTCATTTCAACTTTCAAGTCTTTTTAATTATTTAAGAAATAACATTTTGTAAGGCTATTCTGCCATAGATAGTGATTCCTCTGATGGATCTCCTCAAAGTAAATTGATAACCTTCTGAAAAGGATTCACCCTTCTAGATGCTGTTAAGATCATTTGTGATTCATGAAGGTAAGCAGGTCAAAATATCAACATTAACAGGAGTTTGAAAGAAATTGATTCCAACCCTCATGTATGACTTTGATGGCTTTAAGACTTCACTGGAAGAAGTAACTGCAGATGTGGTGGCAATAGCAAGAGAACTAGGATTAGAAGTGGAGCCTGAAGAGGTGACTGAATTGCAGCTGTCTCGTGATCAGATTTGAAGAGATGAGTAGTTGCTTCTTATAGATGAGCAAAAAAAGAATGGTTTCTTGAGATGGAATCTACTCCTGGTGAACATGCTGTGAACATTGTTGAAATGACAACCCGGGATTTAGAATATTCCATAAACTTAGTTGATAAAGCAGCGGCAGGGTTTGACAGAATTGACTCCTATTTGGAAAGAAGTTCTACTGTGGGTAAAATGCTATCAAACAGTATCACAAGCTACAGAGAAAGCATTCATGAAAAGAAGTATCAATTGATGCAAGTTCATTTTATTGTCTTATACGAAGAAATTGCCACAGCCACCACCCTAACCAGTCAGCAGCCATCAACATTGAGACAAGACCCTCTAAGAGCAAAAAGATTGCAATTTGCTGAAGGCTCCAGTGATTGTTAGCATTTTTTAAATCAATAAAGTATTTTTAATTAAAGTATGTACATTATTTTTTAAGACATAATGCTATTGCACACTTAATAGACTACAGTATTGTGTATTGTGTAAACATAAATTTTATATGCACTGGGAAGCCAAAAAATTTGTGTGGCTCTCTTTATTGTGGTCTTCGCTTTATTGTGGTGATCTGGAACCGAACCCACAGTATCTCTGAGGTGAGCCTGTAGAGGTAATTAAATTCTAAATTCTATTTCATCTGTGCTCCAAAGAGTTAGTATGCATGGCCTGAATGAGTTGGGGAGATTATGGTAATAGTTGAAGTAGAGAATGATCGTGAAGGATGAGGAAGAAGTGCCTCAGTGATATATGGACAGAGAAGAATGTAAGTAGGAGTTGATGTTGTCTGGGAAGCAAGTCAAAAACATTCAGGTGCTAGAGACTGAAGATATTAGTTATGTTGCCTCCTATGAGGGAAGAATAGGTAGTAAAAAAGGCTATTGCAATGAACAATGTAGGAGTCAGTATATCTGTCTATCAGGCCTTACAAAGATGAATTTAATGCAACAATTACCCAGCGTTTTGGAGCATGCATTACCAATATGTGTATATTTATTTATAAACAATATATTCATACAATAGTACTAATATAAAATTTGGAATGCAGCTGGTTCCAGGAAAAAACAGTTTGAAGGTGCTACTCACATCTCAGGTGCTCAGTAGCCACAGGTAGCTAGTGGCTACAATGTTAAACAGTGCAGATCCAGAACATTTTCATCATTGTACAAAGTTCTTTTTATACAGTGCTGGACCAGAAGGAAGGTGGAATAAATATCCAGTTTACCATAGAAGCCATGACATTTGAAGCAGGGTATACTTAGAACAGAGTCCCATAGAGGGGCAAGAATAGGTGGCTCTGACTAGGATCGTGGAAGCACTTAGACGCTGATGAATTATGTAAGGAGCCAGAGGAAAGAAAATAATTGAGATTTACTGTTAGATTTTTGGCCTAAGCTGTTGAGTAAAGAGGTACCATTTACCTAGAAGAGAAAGACTAGGGAAGGAGCAAATTTAGGGAGCTCCCCAAGATTCATTATTTATGCTTTCCAGTGGGAATTTAAAAAAACATGAATTGGTCTCTGTTTTCAAGGGATTTACAAATGATGCTATGGATAGTTTAGAAATTTACCCTGACAATTTTTGAAGAGAAAGTAAAACTGTAATGGAATATTACATGTCTATTTCTATGGAGATAAACATGCACCCTAAAAATGTGAGTTAATCTCAGAGATCTAAAGAAAAATGTCCAATGTCATGCCATTGCACTTCTGGTTTGCACTGTTATTTTGCAAATTTCTCAGTCTTTTTACATGCTGTAAGAATTTGTTTATGAAAATTAGTGGATAATATGAAAAAGCAAATCCTCTGTGTGGTAAAAACAGTGGATTTGTTTCAACATTGTATGTATACACACTAGTATGCTTTCCTATACTGCTTAGTGTCAAAGGCTAATAATTGTGTTTCCCAGATTCACTTGGAGCAGGTATTCCAGATATAATGTAACTTTGGCCAATAAGATGTACTTTTATAAGTTTTAAAGGTGTAAATCAGATGGAGGCCATGATTCTGCTGCATTTGCTTTTTCCCTTTATAGACATGGGTGCCTATCCATTTTTTATTGCTGTGGCATGTATTTGAAACAAACATTTGCATGACTGCAGCCATCTTTCTCACTTTCCTGACTATGTAGGAGAGAAACATACCAGTGGGAAATTGGACTAACCAGTTTAGCAATAGCAGTCAGTGAAGAGTTTAAGAGATCCAGCTGTGGGCATTGGAGACTATGCTCTGGGCTGACATTTAGGGGCAGGGCTCCTGCCTTTGGGAAGGAGACTGCCAAGAATTAGATAACCTGGCAGGAAACACAGCAGAAAAAAATCCTTGTAAAGGGAACTAGAGCTCTGGGATTACGGACCAGTCTGTCTCTGAAAGGGAAATAAATGCACAGCTGTATTAAGTGAATGACAGATTTTAAATGTTTTCTGTTAACACATTTAGAACTAGCTGGGCTGAGCTTTCAGCTGAGATCATTTGGCCCTGCTATGAGAAGGTACAGTAGGCAAAAGCAGAGGAAAGGAAGGAAAAGCAGATATGTGACCATTTTCCAGATATGGAAACTGAGGTTTAAGTAATTAGTGAGACATTATCTGCTATATTTATTTTAATTATACTTGTGAGGGAATTATTTATTTTGCTTATCTTTCAAAAGAACTAGCTTTTTTCTTTTCTGTTTTATTAATTGCAGCATTTATGTTAACCTGTTCCTTCTTTTGGTGTATTTTATTCTTTTTCTACCTTTTTTAGGCTGCTCACTTGATTCATTCAAGTTTGTCTTGTTTAATAAATAGCATTTAAAGCTACATACGTTTTCCTCTAAGTAGAACTTTAGCTCTCATAGATTTTGATGTGAAACATTTTCATTTTCACTAATTTCTAGGCAATTTGTAATTTAAATTTTTATTTATGTTTTTTAAAAATGTGTAAGTTGCTGGGTTTTTTATCATTTGGTCACTGATAGTTATTTTATTTGATTTATTATTTTAAAATATAGGTTGTAAAATATGTTTTAGAATTAAGGCTTCCTTTGTGACCAGATTTATTACTCATTTTTTTAAATGAGCCCTGAATATAGGTCTGGTATGATCTGCTGGTAATAAATATATTTATATACTTGTATTAGGTTATTAAGTAAGAAATGTCCGATTTCCTTCAGTACTAAGTTTGACAGTTGCTATCTCTGACGTTTTACTTTGCCAATTCTTGTTTTGTTTTTATTGTGAAGGTACATCCTCAGTCTTTCAAATGCACGTTTTGACTTGTGATTATCTTTAAATTTTTTTAGAGCAATTTTTGTGAAACCATGGATAAGTCAAAAATTCATGTTATTTTCAAATATGAATTCCTTTGTGGAACTAATGCAGCACAGACAGCTTGAAATATCAATGAAATGTTTGGGAAGGATGTGGCTAATGAACGCACAGTACATGGATGGTTTGAGCAATTCCGTTCTGGTGATTTTAATCTTGAAAATGAGCCATGTAGGCGACCTGAGACCAAGGTGGATAATGATGAGCTGAAAGCTGTAGTGGAAGCGAATCCATCTCAACCTCCGTGTGAATTAGCAGCAAGGTCTGACATTACTGTTCTGACAATATTGGACCATTTGAAACAAATTAGCAAGGTAAAGAAGCTGGATAGATGGCTTCCACATGAATTAAACAAGCATTAGAAGAGAAATTCTCCCAAAGCTTGCCGTTCTTTGCTGTCACACCATAAAGGCGAACCATTTCTACACCGTATTGTGATGTGTGATGAATGGATTCTTTTTGACAATCGGAAGTGTTCAGCACAATGACTGGATAAAGATGAAGTGCCAAAACACAGTTAAAAACTGAATATTCATCAAGAAAAGCTAATGGTGTCTGTTTGGTGGTCCAGTGCTGGTATTATCCACTACAGCTTCATGAAACCTGGTCAGTCAGTGACAGCGGATGTTTACTGCAACCAATTGGACAAAATGAGGAGGATGCTTGTGATTAAGCAGCCAAGATTGGTCAATTGAAACAGGCAGTCCTCTTGCAAGACAGTGGTGGACCACATGTTGCACAAACAACGCTGCTCAAACTGTAAAAGCTGGACTTGGAAGCTCTCTATCATCCATCTGATCTTGCACCAACTAACTACCCCTTCTTCCAGGCTTTGGGCCACTTTTGGCAAGGAAAAATATTCAATTCTCAGCCAGCTGTGGAAAACACTTTTCGCGATTTCATCACCACTTGCTCTCCAGGCTTCTTCGCTGCTGGCATAAACATGCTACTGTTAAGATTGCAAAACTGTGTCGATAGTTTAGGCACACACTTTGATTAATTTTATTGCTTGTTTGAATATAATAAACTTTTGATTTGAAATCAGACATTTCATATTTAATGACCTAATACTTATGTAAATATAAGCATCTTAAAGTTGTTTTAAAAAATTACTATTCACATTCTTTATAACTGTGCTTATTTTGGCTTACTTGATCTGTCAAATTCTGGAAAAGATATATTAAAGTCTTCTATTGTGACTGTTTTTATCTAGCTATTATATTTAGGAGTTTTTGCTGGTATATGGGTGAATTTTGGGTGTTTGGAACGAAATAGTGTATGACTACTTAAACTTTTCAGTGAATTAGACTTTTTATCATTACTTCTTACCACACTTTGTCCTGTTGCTTACTTTTGACTTCCCATTTTCTGATATTAATATCAACAGTATTGCTTGTGTTTTGGTTTGCTTCTCTCTTTGTTCATCTTTTTTTTCAGTCTTTTGAGTTTTGTTTTTAACTCAATTTGTTGGTTATTTGTATTTTAATAAGGGAATTCAGTATATGTTTATAGTTATTGAGAAAAGCTAATATGCTCAGTTTTGTTTTTTCTCTCTTATCCTTGTCTATTATACTTTTTTGTTATTTTTCTTTACTTCTGTCAGCTTAGTAAAATTTCTTTCTCTTTTAATTTGGAAATTTTCATGTGCTTTTCTGTTGCACAGTGGTTACTTTCTGATACTTAAAGATGATAATAAAACCTGTATTTCTGTAATAATGAATGAAAATCAAATAATAGCTTTTGCTTTACCACTTACCCTTCTTTGCTTCCCTCCTCCTCTCTTTTTTCCTTTCTTAAAAATTCTAGGCTATTACTGGGTTGTCTCTTATGGTACCTGTCTTCTGTTTCAAGAGCACTTATTAAACACATATATTACAAATCACCAATCATAATACTGTTATATTTAATTATATATTATATGATTTATTGCTCACTCCTGTTCTTTTTTTTGGCTTTTTATCATGAAAAACTTAAAACACACATACACAACAGTAGAGAGAATATTTTAATTGAATTCCTGTATACCCAAAACTCAGATTTAATAATTGTCAACATTTTGCTACATTGTCCTTTTTTTCTGAAGTACTTTAAAATGAATATCAAACATTATGACATTTTACTCCTGAGTGCTTCACTGTGTATCTCTTGATAAAGATATTTTCCTATATAACCAGAATACTATTATCCCACCCAATATAATTAATAATTCCTTAATAGCATCTAGTATACAGTGCTTATTCAGATGTTCCCAGTTGTCTCAAAAGTGTCTTTTTATCCTGATTTTGTTTGAATCAAGGACCAAACAAGTTCCATACATTACATTTGGTTGTTCTGTCTCTTAAATCTCTTTAATATAGAACTGTACATCCTTCCCCCACTGCCACTGACTTGTTAAAGGGACCTCCTTTTCAGGATAAATCTGTTGCAAGATATAGTCTGAGATAACTAATCTAGTTACCAGATTATAGAAATGATTATTTTGTTTTGTGAATAGTTGGTCTGATGTTCCTGCCATCTCAGTCCCCCAGTAATTAGATATCAGAAGCAGCTGTCTCTTGAGGCCTCAGTCTTTTGTTTATCTACATTTTAGAGAATGCTTATCTTTTTAATCTTATGAAGATGGCAGAGGTGTATCCAACTCAAATAAATATGTTATTCACCCAAATTTATTTAAGCACAAGTTTAAAATAAGGGGACAAACCACATTCCTAAAATAAAAGGGCAGAATATATTCTTCTTTTACTACCCTGGAAATTTTTATCTGATTTGTCAAGAAATCATTCGTACTGATCTTGACTCTCAAAGAATAATAAATGTTCTATATCAATAACCAGGAATTGATATAGATTAATAACCAGGATTTGATATAGTTTAACATATCGTTGGTTACTGTATATAGTTTAAAGCTAAGAATGTCAAAGCTATAATCTTACATAAATTTCAATGGATTTCTCCAAAGACTGACTTTAGCAGTGATCTATAATGGAGAAACCCAAAGCCTCTGCCTGTTTCTTTTGTAACATCTTAGCCGCAGAAGCCCAGTAGTTTATCATAAAGTAAACTACTTAATTGTATTTATTATTTTTATTTGCCATGGAAAATTATTTTTTACTTTAAAATTTATTTTAGAAATATTTTCCTTTTTCAATTTATTTTATATGTACCTGGTATAAAATCCTGTAGTCCTAAAGATATTGTGATGAATATATGTTTCCTGCTTTATCGTCTATCCACTGACCAGAAACAACTTTCTTTAAGTGTCTCTATTATTTATTTCTTCTAGTGGTAAAAATGTACTTCTGTCCAGGTATATACCTTTGGTTTAGTTTAGGCTTTTTGTTGATTTTTTTTTTTGAGGTGATTTAGGTGGGGTGAGAAAGCTGTATTGACTGATAAATTTACATGTAAAGGTCATAGTAAAGAACAAAATCATTAAGAAGAGTTTAGCATAAACTTTTAATGAGTAATATCAGATGCTAAAATGACCCAAAGATCTAGTCAGAAAGATTACATGAAATTACACTTATTCCTCAATTAACAATGGGGTTAGATTCTGAGAAATATGTCATTAGGCAATTTTGTCATGCAAACATCATAGAATGTACTTACACAAACCAAATGGTGCAGCCTACCACACTGTATAGCATGTTATTGTACTGAATACTATAGGCAGTTGTAACGCAATGTTAGGTATTTGTATATCTAAACATAGAAAAAGTACAGTATAAAAGATTAAAAAACAGTATACCTGTGTAGGGCAGCTTCATTATAATCTTATGGGACCACTGTCATATATCTGGTCCATCACTGACCAAAATGTCCATTATTTGACATATAACCTCGAGGCAGTTGATCTTCGTTAGTAACACTACACAAATTAAAATTTCTAGATATCAACCACAGCTTAACATTTCTCAACTATGTGACTAAATATAGTTTGTATGACTGCAGTCTTCCTTCCTTATGGAATCTGATAGCCAAATGTATGATCTTCCCCTGTAATATTCCTGAGTTTTTTTTAAGGCAATAGGAAGTTTTATTAGGAAGAGTTTACTTTGGTCAGATCCTAGATGAGGTCGTCTGATTTTTTGCGGGGGTTCACTAGCCACGTATTTTTCTACAACCTGACGGACATAAAAAGGTGGGTGTCACACGTGTGGAGATACTGTATAAATAGAATGAGTTTTAGATTATTGGCAATCCATCGACCCCATCGGGGATCAACGAACTACAGTTCATGTGCCAAAAACAATCACTACCTATTTTTGTAAAAAAAATTTTATTGGAATACCACCACACCCATTTATTTATGTATTGCCTGTAGCTGGCTTCTCACTACGATGGCAGAGTTTAATAGTTGAAACAGAAACTATTTAGCCCACAAAGCCTAAAATGTTTACCATTAAGTGCTTTACAGAAAAAATTTGCCAATCCCTGATACAAAGTAAACTAAGAAATTGGGCAGAGTTTTCAGTGCTATTACATAGCCAGACTTGGAGGAGAGGGGCTGTGTTTATCGTGTTCACACTGTATCCCCAATACTTGCACATAGTAAGTACTCAGTAAATCAAATCAATTTTTAAAAGCTCCAAAATCAATTTACTCTCCTTAGTTCCCTAGTCTTCATGGTCTAAAGCACAAATCCAAATAAACTGCAAGTCAGATTTGCCCAGTGTCGGGCTCAAGCAGTCCTGCTGCCTCAGCCTCCCAAGTAGCTGGGACTACAGGTGCATGCCACCACACCTAGCTAATTTTTTAATTTTTTGTAAACGAGATCTCACTGTGTTGCCCAGTCTAGTCTCGTGCTCCTGGGCTAAAGTGATCCTCCCACCTCAGCCTCCCAAAGTGTTGTGATTACAGGCTTGAGCTACCATGCCTGCCTCTTTTTGGCTTTTAAAAAAATTAAATATCGTGATTTGATTTTGTTCTGGCTTAATCCTCAATGGTCTTAAATTAGAAAAATATTAATAGTTATAACTATTAATAGTTATAATTAACTATTAATATTAATGAATTAAAATCTTCCAGAAGGCATGCATCCAAAAGGCATGAGTCCAACAGGTGATAAAATCCTGATATTTTATGGCCTTTCCTGTTTTAGTCTCAAACATTTTAAACATAATGGGAAAAAAATTCTGTAGAGTTTTTCATTTTTATTCTTTTAGAGCACAATTTTCTGGCCTGTTACTGCATATGGTCTTCTAACACATACACAGTTATCTTATGGAGAGACAACTTAATGGAACTTCTCATTCGTATCACTATATTTTCTAATTTTCTTTTTGATTGCTTATTGATTATTTAGGAATATGTTGTTTAATGTCTACATAGTTGTGAATTTTCCAAATTTTCTTCTGTCATTGATTTCTAATTTTATCCCATTGTTGGAGAAGATACTTGGTATGGTTTTAATCTTTTTAAATTTATTGAGACTTATTTTATAGCCTAACATATCTATCCTGGAGGATGTTTCATGTGCACTTGAGAAAAATGTGTATTCCACTGTTGTTGGATGGAATGTTCTATAGATGTCTATTAGATGTATCTGGTTGGTTTTTACTGTTCCAATCTCCTGTTTCTTTGCTGGTCAGTCTAATTGTTCTAGTGATTATTGAAAGTGGAATGTTGAAGTTTCCAACTATTCCGTAGACTTGTCTGTTTCTCCTTTAAATTCTATTGTCTCTGCTTCATATATTTTGGGGCTTTGTTGTTAGGTGTGTATGTTTATGTTTATAGTTGTTTATATCTGTTATATTTTTGATGGATTGACCTTTTGTCATTAAATGTTCTTTGTCTCTTGTAACAGATTTTGTCTTAAAATACATTTTGTCTGATATTATAGCCAACCCAGCTCTCTTCTAGTTGTTATTTGCAAAGAATCTCTTTTTCCATCCATTCACTTTCAACTAATTTATGTCTTCATTTCTAAAGTGTCTCTCGTGAGTGCCATAGATGGTTAAGTCCTCATTTGATATTGTCAATAGATTTGTGGAAAATGTGACTTTAAGTGACAAGTCATACAGCAATTCTTCAAACAATGTCATTTCCTTCAACATCATTTCATTATAACATTGATGAGGGAAAAAAATTGATTTCATTGCATGTCATTTTGCTTAAAATCTCAGTTTCCAAGAACCTATCAACGACCTTAAATGAGGACTTAATGTGGTTGGATGATGTTTGTTTTTAATTCATTCTGCCAATATTTGCCTTTTAATTGGAAAGTTTAATCCATTTAATTTTAAAGTAATTACTGATAAGGAAGGACTTTTGCTATTTGTTTTCTATATGTCTTATCTTCTTTGCTTTTCACTTCCTCCATTATTGCCTTCTTTTGTGTTAGACTTTTTCTAGTATACCATTTGATTTATTTTTCCTTTTTTTTTTTTTTTTTTTTTTTTTTTTTTTTTTTTTACCGTAGATCTATATTTTCTTAGTGTTTGCCCTGGAGATTACATTTAATATCTTAATGTATAGCATTGGATTAATACCAATTTAGTTTCAATCATATAAAAAAGTTTGCTCCTATATTGAGCACTGTTCCATCCTCTTTATGTTGTTCTTGTCACAGAGTACATCTTTATACATGTGTCCCATAGACATAGATTTATATTATTGTTTTATTTAAAATATATATTTATAATTATTGCTTTATGTAGTTGTCTTTTAAATCATACAGAAAAAAATTGGAGTTACTAACCAAAATATATTAATAGTGACTTTTTCATCTGTCTATATAGTTATGTGTCTTAGTCTGTTTTGGGCTGCTATAACAAAATATCTGTCTTAGTCTGGGCTGCAATAATAAAATACCTTACACTGGTTAATTTATATACAACAGAAATCTATTGCTCACAGTTCTGGAAGCGGGGAAGTCTAAGATCAAAGCACCAGCAGATTTACTGTATGGTGAGGGGCCATTCCTTATAGATGATGCCTTCTGTGTGTCCTCACATGGCAGAAGGGAAAAAGGGCAGCTCCATGGGGGCTCTTTTTTAAGGACACTAATCCCATTTATGAGGGCAGAGCCTTCATGACCTAATCACTTCCCAAATGCCTCACCTCCTAATACCATCATGTTGGGGATTAGATTTCAACACATGGATTATTAAAGAACACAGACATTCAGACCATAGCATTATCTTTACCAGTGTTCTTTATTTCTTTGTGCTGATTTAAGTTACTGTCTAGTATTTTTTTTTCTTTCAGCTTGAAGGACTCCCTGTAGCATTTCTTATAGAGCAGTCTACTAGCAATGAACTGTTATTTTTTGTTTAACTAGACTATCTTAATTTCTCTTTTGGTTTGAGGGATGGTTTTGTTGGATATAGGATTCATGGTTTACATGCAGTTTTTTAGTTTTGGGTTTTTTTGGGTTTTTTTTGCATTTGTGTATGTTATTCTACTACCTCTGGCCCCCATAATTTCTGATGAGCTGTTAGCTGTTAATTTCAATAAGGATCCCTTGCACATGATGAGTTACTTCTTTCTTGCAACTTTTAGGACTCTCTCTCTTTGTCTTTTTCTTTCAACAGCTTGATTCTAAGTATAGATCTCCTTGGTTTTATCCTATTGGGGGTTTGTTAATATTCTAGGATGTGTAGATTCATGTCTTTCATCACATTTTAGAAATTTTCAGTCATTTTTTCTTCAAATATTTTTTCTGTCCATTTTTCTCTCTCTTTTCCCTATTGTACTCTCATTGTATATTTGTTGGTACTCTTAACACCTTAAGGACCGCCCACAAGTTTTCTTGTATT
This sequence comes from Cheirogaleus medius, assembly GCA_008086735.1. Classification (NCBI taxonomy): domain Eukaryota; kingdom Metazoa; phylum Chordata; class Mammalia; order Primates; family Cheirogaleidae; genus Cheirogaleus; species Cheirogaleus medius. The sequence goes on along the minus strand of VBSM01003148.1, from coordinate 16,323,085 downwards.
TCACTGTAGTTATGATGATTTAAATAACATGCAGTTTGCCCAAAAATGTGTGGTCCCTGGCATATGTCTTAGAGATTTCTATGCAGTACGAAAGGTGTTAATAATGTCTCACAGGTCTCTTAGGCTCCGTTCATTTGTCTTCATTCCTTTTTTGTTCTGCTTCTCAGATCAGGTAATCTCAATTGACCTATCTTCATGTTCATTGATTCTTTCTTCTGCCTACTCATATCTGCTGTTGAGCCCCCACCTAGTGAAATTTTCATTTCAGTTACTGTATTTTTCAAACATAGAATTTCTATTTGGTTCCTTCTCTCTCTCGTCTCTCTCTCTCGTCTCTCTCTCTCTCTTTCTTCTCTATCTGAGACAGAGGCTCACTCTCTTGCCCTGGGCAGAGTGCAGTGACATCATCATAGCACACTACAACCTCAAACTCTCGGACTCAAGCCATCCTCTTGTCTCAGCCTCTTGAGTGGCTGGGACTCAGGTGCACACCACAACTCCCAGCTAATTTTTCTATTTTTAGTAGAGACAGGGTCTCACTCTTGCTCAGGCTAATCTTAAACTCCAGAGTTCAAGCAATCCTCCCACCTCAGCCTCCCAGAGTGCTAGGATTACAGGTGTGAGCCACCACACTCAGCTGTTTGGTTCCTTTTTAAAGTTTCTGTCTTTTTCTTGATATTCTCAATTTGATGAAACATCATTCTCATACTTTCCTTTAGTGCTCCGTGCATGCTCTTTGAATATATTTAAAATAGTTGACTTAAAGTCTTTGTCTAGTAAGTCCAATATCTGGACTTCCTAAGGGATAGTTTCTATTAATTCTTTTTCTTTGTGTGTGGACCATATTTTCTTCTTTCTTTGCCTACCTCATAGTATTTTATTGAATACTAGACATTTTAAATATATAATGCAGCAACTGTATTCTTCCACCTCCCCAGGATTTGTTTTTGCTGCTTGTGGTTGGTGGTGTTTGTCTAGTGACTTTTCTGAAATATACACTTTTGTAAAGTGTATGTTCTTTGCTATATAGGGCCACTAGAATCTCTGTTCAGTTAGCTTAGTGATCAGCTAATGATTCAGCAGAGATTTCCTTAAACATTTGGAACTAGAAATACACAGTCCTGTGTTGCTTAATGATGGGGATATGTTCTCAGAAATGCATCATTAGGCAATTTTATCATTGTGTGAACATTGTAGAGTGTATTCACAAAAATCTAGATGGTATGGCCTACTCCATACCTAGGCTGTATGGTATAGCTAGCCTATTGTTCCTAAGCTGCAAATCTGTACAGAATGTTACTGTACTGAATACTGTAGGCAATTATAACACAATGGTAAGTATTGGTGTATATAAACATAGAAAAGGTACAGTAAATATATTGTATAAAAGATAAAAAATGGTACAACTGTATAGAACACCTACTATGAATGCAGCTTGCAGGACTGGAAGTTGCTCTGGGTGAGTCAGTGAGTGAGAGGTGAGTGAATGTGAAGACTTAGGACATTACTGTACACCACTGTAGACTTTATAAACACTGTACACTTAGGCTACACCAAATTTATAAAAAACTTTTTTTTCTTTGTTCCATAATAAATTAACTTTATTATAACTTTTTTACTTTATAAACTTTTTAATCTTTTTAACCTTTTAACTCTTTCTTAATAATACTTAGCTTAAAACACAACACATTAAATAGCCGTACAAAAAATGTTGTCTTTATACCCTTATTCTATAAGCTTTTTCTATTTAAATTTTGGTTTTTGGGTTTTTTTACTTTTAAGCTTTTTTGTTAAAAACTAAGACACAAACACACACATTAGCCTAGGCCTACACAGGGTCAGGATCATCAACATCACTGTCTTCCACCTCCACATCCTGTCCCCCTGGAAGATCTTCAGGGTCAATAACACACGTAGAACTGTGATTTTTTTTTTTTTATAATAACAATAACTTCTCTGGTGTATCTCCTGGGGGGCCTGCCTGAGGCTGTTTTACAGTTAGCTTTTTTTTAATAAGTGAAAGGATAAAGTAATAATAAAAAGTATAGTGTAGTATAGTAAATTTATCAAGTATTACGTACTGTAGATAATTGTGCCATACTTTTATACGACTAGCATCACAGTAGGTTTGTTTACACCAGTATCACCACAAACAAGTGAGTAATGTGTTGCGCTAGTGAGTAATGTGTTGCGCTATGACGTTAGGATGGCTAAGATGTCACTAGGTGATAGGAATTTTTCAGCTCCATTATAATCTTATGGGGTCACTATAGTATATGTGGTCCATCATAATGGCAATGTTGCTATGAGGTACGTACTGTAGATATGTATCTCCCAGTGGGTTCTGTGTATATGTTGGGGCATGCCTTCTTCTGGGCAATTTACAGCTCTTCTTAGACTTCAGTTTTTTCCTGTGCAGAGCCTGAAGATCAGCCAAGGGTGAGAACTTAGGGCCCTCTCAGGTCTTTCTGAGCATGTGCTTTGAAAATTAGAAGGTATGGCCTTCTAGTTTCCAAGGAGTATGTGGGAACTTTACAAAGCCCTTATTCCCACAAAGCTGCTCACTCCCCAGTCTTTCCTCACTTCCTGGCTTTTTGATTTATTCAGTGTTTGCCCCAATTGCAATCCCTTGCCCCATCAGTACCAGCTAATAAATTTACCTTTAAGTGTTTTCGACAAACGCCCTTTCTGCCCTGGTAGAGTTCTGAGTTTGGCAAAATAAAGGCAAGCCCTTTGCACAGAATGTCAGGGGGCCAGCAGACAGGTCAAAATAAACAACCACAGTTCTTTGAGAACAGGGTCAGCTCTGCTCCCTCTGGCATTAGGAATCCACACTAAGAACTTAGGCTGGCATCTTCAGGACCCTTAGTGAAAATCACTTGTCTTTTTCTTAAGTGTTTGCCTGATTGCTATAAATTTTGACTGGTTTTCAGAGTTCAGATAAAGTTGATTATTGACAGTTTAAGAGTGACTATGTGTCTCTTTATGGAAGTCATCCAAGTGCTAAGATAATTCATGTTTAGCTTGCCAAAGAACCATATCACATTTAGAAGAAAAAGAATCCTGGCAAATGAATCCAGTAGATCTCCTGATATCAAAAGTGTTAAAGGTGGTCAGTTCACCCATAATGCTATCAAAAATTTTTTTCTACAAGCCAGAGAGATAAAAGGTCTAATCAGCTGAATATGGGAGATGAATGTTCTAACATTCAGGCCTTTAATAGAAAGGCAGTGTAAAATGTGTTAGAGAAGCCAACGCTTATCAGAGTCTTTACCTTTAAAACTCCACTGGAACATACTCACATTGCAGTTCTGTGGACATGTTCCATATAGTTTATCAGATCAACAAGAATGTAGCAGCTGTTCTCCCTGCCTTCCCCAAGCTGTATCTTCTTGTGAAGTTACTCAGCCTAAATCTAAACAGTCAACATAAAGAAGCAGTGTTTTCTGGGTTTGAATTATGTTTTCATCTGTGTGCCAGCAGTACGAACTTGAGAAAGTTACTGAACCTTTCTCTGCCTGATGTACCTCTTCAGTAAAATGGGCCTGAGAATTACTGTACACACATCATAGATTTGATATGGGAATAAAACAAGTTAGATTTATTGAATAATTAAAATGAAAGAAATGTATATGCTAGTTTGAGGTACAGCTTGTCTAGAGCATGTCTTTGTAGATAGGAAAGGTTTTGTTTTTCAGCTGTCTCCACTTAGGGTAGAATTTATTGGTGAAATAACTCTACTGAGTGGATCCTCAAGAGGGAAATAGTCAAGCACTGTTTGTGTGTAGCCTGAGAGACTCGTTTCCTGGTCAGAAGAGAACTGTCTATATCTGTAGCTGGGTGAAAAACAACAGCATGAAGTTGGTGAGAGGCATCCTAAGGGTGGGGATGCAGGAAGATGATCAGGAGGTCTAGAAGGGTAAGACAAGATGATGAGAGACAAGGCTAAGAAGATTGGAAAACGCTTGGGAGCTGTTGAAGGGTTTGAAATGGAACCATCTGGCCACGTTTGCACTTGGGGTACACATTGCAGCAGAAAAATGGAGGATTGGTGTCAGAATGCCAAGAAACGAAGCAGGGAAATGCCTTAGGTGACTATTAGTCATTTTTATTTTTAAGAAAGTCATAGATGTTCCATAATGAGCATGTATTAATTTTGTAATGGAAGAAAATACATACACTCTTAATTTCTAAGAAATCTACTTTTGGAATAATTTTCTTTATGATATAGTCCCAATTTAATAAAATCTAAAATTAAAATCCCAATTAGAGAATAGTTATTCATTTGACACTTGACCTCTTTGCTCAACAAAAGGATTCATCATGGATTTTCATTAAATAATCATCTTTTCTACCACATTACCTATCCTCTAATATAGGGAACATGTCAGTTTCATTAAGCAAATTAGAATGAAAATTGCAATCATATTATTAATACCTGCAATACATACTTTGCCAATTTTATAGCTCCTCAGCCCTCTACAAATCACAAAATATTCATACCTTGGGTAGCATACTAGTCTGGAGCAAGAAACCTCAGAAAACTCGTAATGAAAATAATGGTTTATTAAGGGAAAATTGACAGACTAATTAATTATAGTCTCACTTTGTCTCTTTCTAACTCTATTTCTTTAACAACTATTTAGTCCCAAGTATATAGATTTTTTTGTTGGTTTGGTTTTTTAGTTATTTGAAATTTTTAGTAAAGTAGTTTTAGGAATTAGTTGAATAGCTATCAAACAAGAGACAACATTTAATAGAATAATAGCAATTTTACTGTAATTTTCCCCAATGTGAATATGTTATTGGAATATCTTTTAAACTCAGTGGAGATCGATTTTAAACCCCAACTTGATAGTGTGCTCTTTGTTATTGTCATGCATTTTATACTGGCCATGTAGAATGATGTTCTGTGATTTTACCTGTGCACACAGGATTACGTAAAATATAATTTTAACATCCACTTAATCTGAAGTACTGAACCATAGTGACCTTTTAAATATATTTAAATTGTATTAGTAATACATAGATGTTGGGCAAATTTATTTCTACAAACCAACCTGAGGAAACTGGACAACATTGAAAACACTTTAAATAATAAATGTTAATTATATACATAACTATTTCAGATAAATGCAATTCTAACTGCCTTCGAATAGGCATACTTTTTGGCATGTGAAATTGAGATTCCATAGGTTGTTGCTAGATGGTAAATTCAATATAAATAACAATAAAGAAACCACATATGGTTAGTCTGGGATTCAGAAATTGGCTTTCAGATTCTCAAATAAATAAAGACCTTCTTTGAAGGCACGCAGATGTATTAATTTTTAATTTGTTTCTTTTTGATCTCTTAATTAGTGAAAAAGATTTATTGGTTAATTTTAAGAAGGCAAGTGTTTGAAAAGTTTTGCCAAATACTGTCTTCTTTAAATGACTGTATGGTAATGAAAGGTTAAGACGAGAGCCAAATTAGATTGAATAATTGTTCAGTCATGTGGGTCAGGCGAGTTGCATAGCCTGGTTGTTAGACTGATTGCTCAAATTACATTGCCTGGGGTCCTGCACTTGGTTGGCTGTCTTCTCAGATCTTAACAAGGTTCTGGGAATTTCTTTTTCTGACAAAGTTTGCTTTGTATTTTCCCCCTCCCCCTACCACCTCCAGGATGCTTCATCTGCAGACATCAGAAAAGCATATCGTAAGCTTTCACTAACTTTACATCCAGACAAGAATAAAGATGAAAATGCAGAAACTCAGTTTAGACAAGTAAGTGACATATGCTATAATATATATTTTGTGACAAGTGTGTTAATTTAAGTATGTTTATTATAGAAATATTAACTTATGTATAGAATGTTTCCATTTGAAAATGAGGTAGTTTAATATGTATATATTTTAATTCAACTTTTTTACAAAATATGTTTTTATCATTTTGTATTAGCATCTCTAAATTCTTAGAGGGTCATAATTTTCATAATTTTCTTGTCTAAATTATGGCTTTTGCTTCTATAATTCACATTTTAAGGTAACTATTACTTTTGCATCTTTCACAAAGATTCATTTTGATATCAAGCATTTTTTAACCTCTTAAGGTGCTACCAAAAACATAAACTGTTACTGATATTTTAGATTTTATCTGTTTATCATATATTTGGGCACATAAGGATTTCTGCACGTGCATTATAGTGCCTTCACCTTCCTACGTGATTTCTGTAGTTGAGAGTATTTTTATTTTAAAGTAATGCTTCTGTTTTAGTTGGTGGCCATTTATGAAGTTTTAAAGGATGATGAACGAAGGCAGAGGTGAGTGTTCATTTCTGCTTTTGAATTAAGATCTTATAGTTTCATGCCATAGTTTATAAAAGGAAAGTCTCATGAAACATTTTGTTTATTGTAAGTTAGTATTTTGTTTTTGTTCCTTCCAAGAAATGCAATGTTTTTAAAATACGTTTGGAGCAGAGTTAATTTCTATTGAAAATATTCTCTAGGTTGATTTGATACTTACAGGCTTCAGGATCATGAGTCATATAGCGTTAGCAGGTCCTGGCTTCATTAGATAAGATTTTTAACGTGGCTGTTTATGCCTTGGGAAATACAAATAGCACTTGACTTCAAACAAATGTCCATTCTTTTCAATATATCAGCAATGGCTCCTATCTGAGCTTGGTGGTCTTTTTCCCCAGTATTCCTTAAATGTTTGAGATTTAACTGTTAGTGATAGTTAAGTTAATACCCTTTCTTGCTGTTTCCTCACTCTCAGAATAATAAATCCAGTTATATAAGCTTGTATAAGCCTGTAGAACAGGGGTCCTCAAACTTTTTAAACAGGGGGCCAGTTCACTGTCCCTCAGACCGTTGGAGGGCTGGACTATAGTTTAAAAAAAACTATGAGCAAATTCCTATGCACACTGCACATATCTTATTTTGAAGTAAAAAAAACAAACAGGCAAAAACACCCACATGTGGCCCGCGGGCCGTAGTTTGAGGACGCCTGCTATAGAAGATAGAGGTGGAAAAAAAAATATTTGCCTCTTTATCCTGTTTCTCTTTTGCTTCCTTCCCTCTGCTCCAGTGATTCTGCATTTAGGGTTAAACTTCAGAGTGGAGGCAGCCCCTCACTCTAACACTTCTTTGTGCCCCTTTCAGAAGAGGGGTAATATATGTATATAGTGGTTTATAGTGCCAGTGACTTAAGAGGAGATTGCATAGGGGCCCCTTTCCTCTACTGCTACAGAATGTATGGAATGTAGACATGATTGTGGTGGGCTTCAAAATTTTTTAAGGCAGATCTCAGTAAGAAATACATTTTGCATCATGCCTCAGGACACACATGCACACAACTGAAACAAAAGTTTCACAAAACTTTGAAACATACTATTTTCTAGACTAGTCTAAACTAGGCTTTTTTATTTTTAAACAGTGCTGGTTGTGGTCCTCTGAGTTGATTTCACAAGACACTAGTGAGCCACAATCCAAAATTTGAAGATGTTGTGCTACAGTAACAGTGCCTTAAAATAAAAACAACCTAGGTATTTGAGATTTAAGCTAAAGGTAGCCTAAATGTCTGTATTTCTGTATGGGGGCTAATACATCTTACAGAAAACCCCCCAAAATATACTATGTGACATTCTGAATCTTCAAATGTATTATCTGGAATTATTCTCTATCCTAAAATGTTAGCTACCACTCTTGGTTCCCATCTTAAATATTTAACTTGAATACCTCAGTTTGTCAGATTGCAAAGCAAGGATTCAGTATATTCTCTTAAAGTATTCTTTGCTTTATAACAAGGGCTGGCATTGGTCCAGATACCATAGCAGACATTCCTCTGGTTTGAGATAATCCATAATGTTGAAAGAGTCCTGGAAGTGTGTTGAAAGAATTGTTGGTCATTCTGTGCATATTTTCTAGTTGGTTTCTCTCAGTGAGCCCCTAGTTTTGTTTCACACATCAAGAATGTGTCTGGAAAGATAGCTTTATTTAGTCTTCTAACATCTTTGGCTTCAGATTTTGTCTTTTTGCTTGTTATCTTAAAAGTCAGTAAAGTTTGTAACAATTTCTTTCAATTACCAAATTTATTTCTACCTTTTCAAAACAAATCACTTCTTATGTATAAATTGTTTCTTCATTAACATGGAATCATCTAACATTATCTCCTAAGGATTAGTTCCCTCTGCATTTACTTTGGAGTATTGGTAGAAAAAATGGATTTGACAGTTACACAAACAGCTGTAGTATTTATACACCCTGAGGCACAAGTAACTCTTTGGTAACTGGTTTTCCTTGAGGCAAAAGTCTTAACTAATCAAGCTGAGAATCACTCCTCTAAAGCTTGCACCTGAGGCCAGGTGACCTATGAGTATTTAAACATACAGGAGAAAGGCATCTCTGCAGACAATTACCTAATGTTTATAATTCCTTTAGAAAAAAAGCACAGTCAGCTTTATCTTCTAGAAGAAGCTTGTCTCATATTGACATTAAAAATGCTTTTTGGTATCCCAATTTATTATAAATGTTCATTGAATAAGTGATTTTAAGTGCATAGCCTTCTGGGAATTTGCAGTTTGGAAAATTGTCATGGACATATTTCCTGTTTATTTCCCTTACATATAATTATGTTTTCACTGAAATCAGTTGCATTTTTTAAATTTTGGTGGAAAAGGGAATAGCAATGAAATAGGTAAATTAACAAACTGGATAACCTTTTTTTAAAAAAAGAAAATGCAAGTTTTATTTTTTAACAGCCTTATGTAGATAGAATTTGCATATCATAAAAAGTCACCTGTTTTAAGTATACAATTTAGTGATTTTCAATAATTTACAGAGTTGTGCAAACCATCACCATAATCCAATTTTAGAACATATCACTTCAAAAAATTCTCTCAGCCCATTTGCAGGACATCCCCATTGCAGTCCCCAGCTCCAGGCAATCAGTGATCTACTTTGTGTCTATAAATTTGTATTTCTGGACATTTCAGATAAGTGGAATCATGCAATATGTAGTCTTTTGCATCTGGGTTCTATTAACGTAATGTTTTTGAGGTTCATCCATATTGTAGCAAATACCAGTAGTTCATTCTTTTTAATTGCTGAATAGTATTCCAGTGTGCAAATATATTAATACTATTTTTATTTATCCATTCACCAGTTGATGGACATGTGAGTTGTTTCCACTTCAGGGCTATGATGAGCAATGCTGCTACAAAGATTCACATATAAATCTTCTTGCAGACATATGTTTTCCTTTCTCTTAGATATATTCCTAGTAGTGTAATTATGAATGAACTTTTAAGCATTCTTCTCCCCACAGGCATAGACTATAGCATGAAAATACAGTCACATGCCTCACAATGACGTATTACTCAATGACGGACCATGTATATGATGCTGGTCCTGTAGGATTATAATTCTGTGTTTTTACTGTACCTTTCCTATGTTTAATTATGGTTTGATATACAAATACTTACCATTGTGTTACAGTTGCCTACAGTATTTAGTACAGTGTATGCGTATGGTAGGCTGTACCATCTAGGTTTGTGTAGGCATGCTCTATGATATTCACACAACGACAAAATCACTTAACAGCACATTTCTCAGAACATACCCCATTGTTAGGCAACATGTGACTGTAACAGGTTTTCCTGGTTAGTGTAAGGAAACCTAGCATAGCAGCCTTTGCTAAACTCCTTAGCTAACTTGTTTATTTTGGGGAACAGTAGCCTAGCAATGTTTCAACACATTTTTATATGAGTGCCCTGCTTGTTAGCTGAACTGAAGTACTGAGTACTAATCATTACATATATACGCTAGATTGTGCTTTAGTAATATTAACATATTTACTTTTGTTTAAAATCTATTGTAAATGTTTAGCCAGTCTTTTTGCTAACCCAATTGTGAAACTTTAAATTTTTTGTCTATTTTATGTACTTTATTTATAAAAGTTGAAGGTTTTTTTTTTAGTTTACTAAATAAAATCATGTTTTATTTACAAATGCAGTTAAAAGTATAATTATCTCAGCCCCTTAATCTGCTAAGTTTTATAAATCCATTACCTGGTTATTGTAAACTTCATTACAGATGTATTCAAGTCAAAATAAACATTAATCTTTAGGATAAGAACTCTATTTTAGAACTGTCCCTAAATAAGAAATATAAGACACCTATTACATATAATAAATAAAGTTCTGTATACCATAATTTTTGGCATTTTTTTAAAGAAGAGCAAGATCAATTAATTCAGACTTGTTTCCTATTTGTGATCTTTGTACTATTAAATTTGACTCAAAGTTTCAAAATGTAACCTAAATGGAAATTATGTTGTTATTGTTAAGCTAAAAATTCAAGCTTTATATCATGAAAAATTCACAATTTAGGCAAATGCTAGAATTATTTAAATATTCATTTCATAATGTACAAACTTGGTATTTTAGTTATGTAATTACTATTTTATATTTCAAAATGTGCTAACATTTTAAATTCCCATAAATTTTTTCTGCTTATAATTAAATAATTTTTAAATTTATTTGTTTTCCAGTATTTATAGTAGGCTAAATATGTTTGATAAATTGCAGATTATAGTATGGAACTCACTAATGGTTATGTAACCATTATTTTATGTTCATCATGCATAAAGAAAATGAAATGAAGTAAACACACAGGAGGCCATATGTTGGATGTGTGGAATTGATCAATTAATGTTTTGATTTCCAAGCAAGTGCCTTTATAGTTACATATGATTTTTTTGCATCATTGATGTTTTTATCATAGAGATTATCTGTGTATTTTATAATACATTTCTGTATTTCTACAGTCTTAATCTGGCTTTAACAAGTAGTTAAGTATAGTTTGTTGAGTCTCAGTTACAGAGCATTTTAACAGTGTTATATGTTTAAATATAGAAAATGCATAGTAAAGTGGTGTTTTAAACTTGTGTTGTCAACATAATGTTTTTTCTTAAATAACTTGCGAAAATACTGTCTGTGTGTACTTTAAGAAATGTATTTGTTTTTTCAATGTTTCATCAGGAAAGCAGTGATTTATCTTTTAACAGCATATATTCTAAAAAGTGAACTATAATAGAGGCTATCTTTCCTTAAAATGGCCAGTCGTGTGAGCCATAATGTTCATTGATAGTAAAATCAATAGAGCATTGATTCTAAGCTTAATCCTTGGAGACTGTTGTTTAGAGTGGCAGACATAGCCTGGTAAATATCTAGTTGTGTTTAATGTGTTCAGTACATGAGGTTTTGCTATCTTGAATTTGGTTGTGCACTAAATACAGTTTATATGTGGGTTAGAAAATAGTAGCTATTGACAGATACATAGCATTTTCAGCTATGATGGTGATAAAATATTTGATATGAGATTCTTAGCTATGAGTTCAACTGTGTTTTCTTTCAATACAGTTTAGTTAGATCTAAACCAGATTTAATACTTAGGGATGCTATCAGGGAATTGTCTCCACTTGTTAGACATTCTTTATTAATGACCATATTTTTTACATGAAGTTATTTCTTGAGAAATATTTGCTGAAAACAGTGATTTTTATATTCACCTTTTTTTTCTTTCAACAAATCTGAACTGGAATATGAATTTAGAATAAATTCAGGACTTAGCATTCATTGGACTTCATTTGAATGTTGTAATCTTGTGTTATGCCATTACCTACCCATTTTTAATTTAAAATGAAGCAGGTTTTACAAGATAGATTTAAATATAAATTTTTGAGGACAGAAATGATAGTTTTCTATGAAGTCATATTATATCTTGATGTTAATATTCGAGAATTTTTATAAATATCGAAAAAGAATATTTAACACCAAGTTTTGTCTGGCCCAGCTACTTTACAACCATATTTTAATTTGTAGACTCTTGTATGTTACACAGTTTGCCTTTTAAGATTTTTAGTACTAATTAATGTCCTTTGCTTTCAACATTGGTTATTCTGATCTGATAGTATTATTAATAACCTAAGTTGATCTAAAATTCAGGTTTTATATTTGCTAATAAAATGTATTTTGCATTTATAGCTAAATGTTTTTCTATTGAAAAAAGAAGTTGCCTGTAATAAATCCTCTGCTTTATTTTTTTTAGCATATCTCCAAGGTATCAATTTAATAACTATCAAAGTAGCTACTGCAGTTGTTGCATTTAAATTGATTTACATGTCAAGACTGGCAGTTTAGCAGCTGCGCTATTATCCCTAGATCGGTCAATTTACTTGAGAAAAACCTACTACTGAGTTCTACTGACCTGCCTGACAATATAGGCCCTATTTCTATTCCTGTAATTAGGCCTGCGACTAACTCAGAATATTTTTAATTAAAATATTTTGGTCAATGTGTTGCACCAAATTAGGCCTTTCAGTGAAGATTTAATTCTGGAAATAGTGTGATTAGAATATTTAATGAGTTGTGTTCAATTAAGATTAACAGGTTGTGTGTGTTGAACATACAGTGTTTGTATGTGACCATTTTGAGTTTTACAATCATAAATGTTACTTCTTATTTTTAACCTTAAAAATATTTGCTCAATAATTGTCTAAGAAATAAGTTTAAATTCAGTTGAAATTTTATTTTTTTAGCCTAGTAATACCAAGAAAGCCGATTTAAAATGCATGACTAGGAAAGCTTTTACTTGTTAATGTTCTTCTCTTCCAGCAAAAGCCAAAAATGAGGATATTGCCACAAATGTTTACAAATAGTTTTATTGAGAAATCTGACATAAACAGTGGTTGTTTCCACATCTTTTTCTAATTTGAGTTTTTTATTTTCTAAAGTAATGTGGCAATACAAAATTAAAAGGTTCTTATTTTATAGGCTTTTATCTCATTAAAAAGCTTTGATAAAATAGTGTATATAAATATTTCAACCTTGGATCACCATAGTATAGGGGTAGAAATAAAAGCGCTGCTAGAAAATTTATTGCGAATTTGATTCAATTAGTATGTAATACATGGTAACAAATAGCTCTTATCTTGATTATTCTCCTATTGAGATCTTTCCTTTTGTTGCTGACTTCAGTGGTGTGGTCTTTACTACAGACTGTAGTAGACAGGTAGACTATAGGTAGCTCCTTTAGTTGAGATGTCATTCTATTAATAGGAGTCACATCTATGGGTGCCGTAAAAACACTAGATCTGGTATACACAGTATATTACTGTGCACCTTGTCGAAGGTTGTCAGTGACTAAAGCTGTGGACTAGAGCTAGACATTGTAATACTGGTGGTCTACATAAACACTATCTATTTTGGAGAAATTCTTTTCTCTCTCCTCTTTGTAAATATAGATACAAATAAAGTTTTTTGTTTTTATTTTAAGCTCCCATGAAAAACTGTTATATTTGCTACTGTAGGTATGATGATATTCTGATCAATGGACTTCCAGATTGGCGACAGCCTGTGTTCTACTACAGGCGGGTGAGAAAAATGAGCAATGCTGAGCTGGCATTACTGTTGTTCATTATTCTCACAGTGGGTCATTATGCTGTGGTTTGGTCGATCTACCTGGAAAAACAACTGGTAAGTATTAGTAATAAATGATCTAGCCTCCCTAATGTTATATGGAATGTCAGACATTTATTTTTCAACTGATGAAAATTTCAGTTTTTCTATATGTACTCCTCATTCCAGTAGTTTTGTGCTCAATATTTAGTGATTGACATATTTCTAAGTCAAGAAGAACCCATGAAATAAGAAGAAAATATCCTTCTTTTTAAAAATGTGGAACTTGAGTTTGTTATAAAACTTCATGAATACCCAAATATCTAGCTGAGAATTACAAAGTGAAGTCATGTTTTCTTAATTATCACCTTCCAAATAGAAATATATTTTATGTAAGACTTATTTTAGGAATTTTTTATGTCACAGGCCCTTATATAGTGAATGTCAACTTTAAAAATGTTTTAACTAAACGAGATTTGAAATGAATTTAGTTTTATAACTTCAGATCAGTTGGTTAAAAAATTATTATACTTTTCTTGGTCTAATATGCTACTATATAGTTTATTCTGCTATGGATTTTATTTATATGTTAAAGATAATCCAACATATTTATCAGTCTTCATGAATTAGCATCTGTTTACTCATTCCTTTTGAAGTGACATTATTAAAGTTGGATGAATGAGAAAAAGTGAGTTGAATGCTTTCTCTGCTTAGAAAACTTTGATTGCTATGGAGATGCACATGACTGACAGTGCTGAACTTCATGTGTGTTTAAGGCCTGGATACCATGGCAACAGTTATTGTGAAAGATTGATGATTTTACTTAATCATGTTGGACCCTACATATATTTGCATAAATGTTCCTTTATAATGTTTACCCTTCACAGAAGAGTCTTGATAACATTTGAAGAATACGTGTTAATGATAACCTGTAACCATAATTCTTTCCACATTAAGGATGAACTGCTTAGTAGGAAAAAGAGAGAAAAGAAAAAAAAGACAGGCGGCAAGAGTGTGGATGTATCAAAACTTGGTGCTTCAGAAAAAAATGAAAGGTAGCAGCATATAAAAATATTTTATAATTTGAAACCATTTTAAAATATGTCTTTAATATGATTCAACTTCATGTATGTATCCATTTAGATATGTTCTCATTTACATCTGTAGTAGGTTTATGAAAGACTAATAATGTGTCATAGTTTGTTAGACAAATTCTAATCTTAAGCAAAATTTCTACAGATTTTTTCCTTTATAAAGTGTTAATAAATATTTAAATAATGTAAACCCTCAAATTCTTGTAGTTTGAAATTTTTATCTTGAACTTTAGAAACAAAGTGTTACTAGAAGAATCTGTCACTGAGCTCAGGAGTGACAATATGTAGAGGCAGTGATATGCGGTACACTCAAAAAGATACCACCATTTCTTCTATTGATTCATAGAAAGGAATAAAGGGTTTAAATAGTTCACACAGCAGGGCATGAACTGGGATCAATGTGGGGTGGAGATCAGAGACTATTCTGCCTGTCTTCTATTCTGATGACATCAGTGAGTAATGCTTCAGTGAACTGCAAATGACATTAATTTTTATGTATTGGTTTGTTTATGCTACAGTCTTCATATCTGGTTGTCAGCACTTGGGAACACACTGACGATGGTTAGTTTTTATATAGCTGAAGTAATCATAAGGTTTAAGATTTCATTTTGCAAAAGCGATGAAAAGCCCAGGTTAAAAAGAGGGTTTTTATTTCTTTATCTTTATAACTTTAGGAGCCTCCTTCCCTCAAATCTTAGCCTAATTCTCTTACTTGCTCTATATATTACATTTGTTATAACTACTCTGTTTCAAGTTAGAATAAGTCAGATTAAGTGTTAACTGTCATAAATATTTCATTGAATACATTCTTCACTTTTTTGTTGAAATAACCACTCAAAAAAAAAATTCATGATCTTTATAAAAATATTTGTCTCCCAGCTTTCTCTATATTTTGCTGATTTGTTGTTTTGGTTTTTTTCTCCCCTTTTAGATTGCTGATGAAACCACAATGGCATGATTTACTTCCATGCAAGCTGGGAATTTGGTTTTGCCTTACACTAAAAGCATTGCCTCATCTCATCCAGGTAAAATGTACCACTTTTATATAATATTAGATGCTTTCACTCTTAATTATTCATGAAATAATTTATGTTCATGTCTGCTATCTGCTGATATACACTGGATGCTTCATGTCAATTGAATTGAATGGTCTTTTATGAGTTAAACCTAATTTAGAATAGTTCTAAGATTATTTAGGTATCTGTTCCTGTAATTATCTCTTATGTTGCTTTTAGATCACCTTAGAATTCCAAGACACTGGAAAAAGGAAAAAAAATACCATCTTTAGGATAGACATAAAAGCAGTAAGAAATTAATCCTCTGTTATCATTAAAGGCATAACCAGTAAAAAGTAACAAGACTCAAGTAGCTTGTCACCCATTATTTTAATAGCATTTAAGTACATAGTGTAAAAGAAAAACAACCTTTACATGAGCATCTGTATAATTATTGCTTTCCATTTTGGCAACTTTAAGAGGAGTTAGGATATTTTGTCTTATACTGGCAACAAAGTTTCTGTTTCTTCTTAGTCTTGATTAAACAATAAAATGTGAATATATATCATATTTATATGACAATTTTTTTTACGTTTAACATACCAAAGCATATTGTATTAAATTCTTGCTTTGCTAATTTTAATTATTGTATCTAGTTAGAAAATTTTCAGTATGTAAATATTTGAAAGTAAATATAATACTTTTTGGTGTAAAAATTTTGAGGTTCTTTGAGTTTGTAATTTTTGAGACGTGTTTTATTTTAAAAAATAGTAGAGAGACTGATAATTTCTACCCAGTTCTACCCATTTTATAGTCATATATCAGAGCTGTTTTTCTTGATTGTTTAAGGAAGCTAATCACTCCAACTTCTGGATTTTATTTTCCTTTTTCCTCTCATAATGAAAATTTTATATGTGAAGGAAAGTGAACTAAAAATTACTAGTGTACTTCTTTCTATCCTTCAAGAAATTATTAATACAAGTTCTTTCATCAAAATAGTTCATCTTAATAGTTATTGCTTACAAAATCTTACCTTTTGTTTATGGTTAATAGAGAAAATTTGCAACATTTTGGTAATTTAAAGCCTTCTGTTTTTAAGTTGTTAACATGTTATATACTGTTAATTGGAAAAAAAATCCCACAATGCTTGTATGCTATGTCTGTAAAACTTAATGAGAGAAGGAAAGTCTATCATACTGGTATGTTTATGAGAAGATGAGACAGAAAAATATTTTTAGGGCTGATTGTCATGTTTTTTAAGTCTGATGATTCTTTTGTCAGCTTTAGAATCTGTACAATAGACAAACCAGAATATAGATGAGTTAAAAAGTTTAGTCATGAGACTGTACTAAATAGAATATTACATAAAATTATTATATCTTACATAAAATGTCAATCTCAAACCCTTCTTTATAATTTTAATCTGAGTAATTTCAAATAAAGTTGATTTGGTAAAATTAATATAATTCTTGGTTAGCATGCAGGATAATTTGCTAGAACTAGAACCAGTATATTGTGATGACTTAGATTACAATTTATTATTTTAAATTATCTGCCTGTGGTATCTAGACCTAACAGATTAGGGGATTGTTTTGCCTTATCACAAATTTGTAGGAAATATACAAAAATAAGGAATTTAACAAAAACTTTTAGTTTCTTTAAAATCTCTGCTTTTGTAAACTGTTTGATCAGTTTGAATTTTAAAGTTTTTAATTACGTGATAGTACCTGTTACCTTTCAGTTTTGAAATGCTAAGCCTTAGGCTTTTAAGACCTTTATAAATCTAACTTTAGGATTTTTTTTCTAGTTATTTATTCTTGATAAAAGCATTTCAAGAAGAAAAGTAAGATGATTTTCCTTTTTTAAAGCAAATATTTGCTATTTGAATTCTGCCCTGGAAACGTAAGATTACTTTTTCTGGTGATCACTAACAAATAGTGCAATGTAGTAGATTCTTTCTGACACACATTGTAATAGTAAAAGTATTTTAGATTGATAAACATACAACTTATGAAAGACATGAGCAAAACAAAAAATAGTTGTTTTTAGGATTAGATTTTGTCTGCTTTTTTAAAAATTAGGCTGCTGTGACCTTTACATTAATTTGGGATCTTCTTAAATAAGATATTTGTGAAATTTGAAGCAAGTCTTTTTAACCTGAATCAAGCTGGATTAGTAATTGGAACAGTGGTCAAAAAAGAGTTCTGCTAAAGACCAAAGCATAAAAAATGATACATATAACCTTAAACTTTTATCACCCTTGTGCTATAGGGCTGCTGTTTTATTTTTGAACAGGGGTCCACTGATGGGAGTTTCTTGTCCTCTTTCTTGCGTCAACCATACCTATAATCTTGATTTCTTTAAAGACAGATTTCCAGTCTTGATTCCTTTAAAGAGTCAAACTGGACTCCTGTGAAGCAATATAATTGTATAATCTTTATAGATTTTTATGTTTTCCCCAAGTCTTTCATAATTGGCTTCCTCATATCTAGTTAACAGCATTTTTATTTTATTGTATTGTATTTTATTAAGATATTAAAACAGGGTTTTGCTATGTTGCCCAGGCTGGCATCAGACCCCTGGGCTCAAGCAATCCTCCCACCTCAGCTTCCTGAGCAGTTAGGACTATAGGTTTGTACCACTGCTTGTAGCTTTTTTTTTTTCCCCCTTTAATCCCAGATGGGACATGAGAACAGCATTTTTGGCAACTCTTATACTGAGGTTTACAAAGCACTCGTTTGATTTTCATAGAAACAATTCTCATTTTCTACTCACAGTTCATCTTTTTTAGATAATATTTAATTAAATCATGGATTAAAATAATCGTAAGTAACACAAACATGTTCAAGAGTTAACACAACCAGTTTTTATAAGCATACAGTAGTTTTTATTGAACTGTCTGAACTGTTTTTCTAAAGATATGACCAGAAGTTAATATCTGGTTAGCTAATATCATTTAAGAGAGCTTTACTGTTGGTGTGAATCCCTTGAATTTCATGAAAAATTAATTAAAACTGAACTACAAACATCCTATATAGGAATATAGCTATTGGGTAAGAAGTAAGATCCAAGCTAAACATGGGAGATTCAGAGGGTCTTCCAACAAGTGGCCTTCATACTGGCAGAATCTGTACCCAAATCTTGTCATAGCAACAATTCCACACCTCTGATTTCTTTCCTTCTCATTCATCTTCTCAATACCCATTGCTTTACTGCACGTCACGCATACATATAAGGTTATCCAGTAGGATTAGGAAAAGTGGCAGTTCTGCCTCAGTGTATGCTCTCAAGTTCACCTTTATTGCTTAGCATCTAAGATCCCTAAGAAAACTTGTATTGCCTGCTTAGTTTTTTTTTTTTACCTAAATTCTTCTCTATTTCTTCCACCCAAAAAATTATAAATGAGAATAAATATATCCATGTTTGATATGTAAGGCTTCTTCTGGTCATATCTTTAGAAAAACAGTTCAGACAGTTCAATAAAAATATATTAGAAACATATCAGAACAAGGCACTATCGGGGCTATAGGAATGAATATGCCTTGTAGGACCTTATAGTCAGGTAGTGGTTATAACACATGAATTTAAATAACCATTATACAATACAGTATATAAGCTTCACATGTATAAACAATGACTTCTGCAGATGTTCAGAGAAATAGGGTTGTCTCTATTTAGGATGACAGAAAACTAAAAAGAGGAGCCACTTGAACTGAGTCTTGAAAGATGAATAGACACTTAACAGTGAAGTGCCCACTTTGTGTACTAGGTGGTATACAAAGATAATTTCGTAGATACAGTACTTCCCTTGCAGTCATCCTGTGTTAAGGTTAAAAGAGACCTGGCGGTGGGGGGAAACAGGATATCATGCAGCCTATTACTATTATCTGAGACTCCATCCCAGGTCTCTAGATTCTGAGGATATCTGTTTAGGAATTTATAGTCTAACAGATAAATCTGATATGACAAGTCTAAAAAGAACATTTAGACAGAATAAAGTTAATTGATAAGACAACAAAGTATTTCCATCACACAGATCTGTCAAAGATATGTGTACATTGTTAGGAGTGGTAGAAATAAAGTAGATAATGGCTACAAAATAGAAATAAAGTAGATAATGGCTATGGAACAGGCAGAAAATACTTGAAGTTCTGTGATCAGGCTGGGTGGAAGTTAGAGTATCCGATAACTCCCCCCTGCTTTTTGAGAAGGTCCTCATTACCTCTAGTACTGGATTTTGTTCCTTTCCTTTGCTCTGTGAAAGATAGGGGAGAATTATAAGAATTGATAGATTAGAAGAACAAAGCCAAAGGATAAAAAGCTGTTATTCTTGATACATGTTAAATATTTGATAGTGTCAAATTAATATCAAACATTTTCCAAATGGATCAGTATTCAAGGAAAAGATACATGGGTATTGCTATTTTTAGTAAAATGTATGCCCCACATAATTTATGTACTACATAGGCCGAAAAGTGAAAAGTCAAATGAGAAACTAAAGAAAAAGAATAAGGAGAGTTTGTAAACTGGTGAGTAGTTGGAAAGCTAGTGTGTGCTTAGAGAGATAAGAGAACATTGGACAGTGAAATGCATGTCCATATGCAGGGAAGCTGCATGCACTTGAGAAAGTGTTTTTAGATAGCTAAAAAAGCAAGTATTAATAGAATGATCGGCAGAAAACGTGGAATGTGAATTAGAATATAACAAGGAACTAGACTATAACGAGAGAAGGCTTCTGTCCTTTGAGGTAAGAGTTTAATTGTAACATTAAAAGTATAGCCCCAGTGACACTTTGACATCTTACCAGTCTGTTTCTGTTTTCATGATAGTTTTGAAGGGAATACACAGTCTCTTGGAATCTGACTAAACCAGTCTTCTGTGTTGGTTGTATTCAGCCAATAACGCAAGGAAGTTTTCCTAACTTTCAAAACGCCCTTCTTGGATATTTTTAAATTGATCATATGTTCTGTAGCCATGAAAGTATTAAGAGCAAACGAACAGTTGATGAAATATAATCAGTGCTATGTGCATATTTTCAATTTAACTCTTATAACTTAGTTTATTTTTGTACTATCTGTGTTGGAACCTCATATGTTTACGCCCATAATTTAGATTAAGACCATCAATTTCTCATGTAAAATCTGGAAGTACCAAGTATTTTAAGAGATTGCCAAGGTAAATCATAGTCATAGTTCTCTACGTTTTCTGAGATCAAACAGGTAAGTAGTCAGAATTTATTTGCTTGATAATTTATTTGATTTTCTGGGAATTCACCATTCAGGTTTCTCTCTATTTGATGTAGTAAACTGATTTAGATGTGCATTGCCTGAGGTTATACATTTTTCACATTGTTAAACCCCAGTCCATCTTTTCTCACTATCAAGCTGATCTAAGAACAACACAGTTAAAATAAAAATTACTGTAAGAAGTTTCCAGCATGCCTATCCCTACCCCCATCAGGATCTATAGGTTGCCTAGGAGCAGTGACTGAGAAAATAGAGGAATCTTCTCTGTATTTCTCTGGCTTTTACCTTTTAAAAAAACGTTGCCTAAGAGTAAAGGGAGTACTATACTTTATAGAACCATCTATAAATGGAAGCATCCTCCCTCCCAAGAAGCTTCTTCTCCCATGGAGACTACAACCGTGGACAAGCCTGGAGGTCACCCTCCCTTACAATCAGAGCCCTTCCTTTCTCGCCCCTTTGCTTCTGCTTGCTGGGACTCTGTCAGAAACCAAACAAACAAAACATTCACAGCTAATTAGCAGGAAAAAAGCTTCTAAAAGGCTAGGAGGCATTTGTAGCAAGCTGAGTTGCCTACCCTTCTTCTTAAACAGATCTTCCAAGGGATGAGACAGCAGCTTACTTTTAGTACTATAAAAACTTTTAAAAAAACTTTTCAGACAAACGTACTTTACATAGGAGTTACATAAAAAAATGAAAAGGGTTGGAGAAGTTCACTTAAATTTTTATAAAACTGAAACTCTACTGTTACAGAAGGACAAAGGGACATAGGCAAACTACCTCATAACATAAAACAAAGATTCCTTACTTCTGCAAATACTCAGAGATCCAAAGACAGAGTAGAGTTTTGTAGGTTATTGCTAGATATAAAAAAGATAAAAAGCACAAAATGTTAGATAGGATGTTAGGGACATATAGTCTCATGGATTCATATTTTATAGATGAAAAATACTTAAAACTCAGATTGATGAAGCAGTTTCTCCAAAGTGACACAACTAGTTAATGGTAGAAATGAAACTTAAAGCAGATGAAAATAAATATTAAAGTATAAGAAAAATATATAAGAAATATAAAAGCTAGAAGAGAATAAACTTTCTCAACAGCTGGATAACTAGAGCTTTATAACAAGTGTAATAACCTCCCTGATTGTAAACGCTCTATCATAATATTCAGGCTGATTATAATTACAGATTTTCCTTGACTTACGATGGGGTTACGTCCTGATAAACCCATCATTAAGTTGCAAATATCTTAAGTCAAAAATGAATTAAAGACACTCAACCTTCTGAGCACCTCAGCTTAGCCTAGCCTACCTTAAATGTGCTCAGAACAGACCATCTAACACAAAGTGCCTGGAAGTACTGAACATCTCATGTACTTTATTGAATATTGTACTGAAAGTGAAAGAATGGTTGTACGGGTACTCAAAGTACAACAACGAAGTACTCGAAGTATCGTACAACCATTCTGTTTTTCACTTACAGTACAATATTTGAAGCACAGTTTCTACTGAATGCATATTGCTTTTGTACCATTGTTAAGTCTAAAAATCATTAAGTGGAACCATCCTAAGTGGGATATTTATATTACAAAAGTTGTAGAAGGACTCTTGCATTGCATTGGGGCTGAAGAGATGGCTTCTACAGTCTCTATCAGGCAAATTGCAAATTGCAAAATGTAGTTTTTATGCTTTGTATTTCCTTGAATGCTACTGTCTCAGGCAGAGGGAGGCATAGCTTCTGGTTTTCTGTTTTTATTATCTCTTGTGAATTCGGTCTTATGGTTCTATACAGAAATTTTGACTCTTGTTCAAAGTATACAATTTTAAAGTTTTTCTATATTCTTTGTTGTAATTTTATTACATATTATATGTATAATAATTCTGAGATTATAGTATAACTCAATGGGAGAACAAAATTTAATATAGAGCATTTGACTTTGTGGGTAGATTTTCAGAAATGTACTTATGGTATTTTCCTGTGTTGAAGGTTATTTTTAAGCTTCCAACACAGGAGAAGATTTGTGCTGTCAATTAAAAAGAAATGGAGCATCTTCCAGCTTTTTCCCAGCTCTCTCTCCTTGTAATTTTTCCACATCCCTTATTCCCATGATGACAGGCAGCATTTCCCTGCTCATAGCCCTATTGATAAATGGTCTTCTTTTCTAAGCTTTCCTTGGATTGCTTAGTATTTTGATGTTTATATAGACAAGCAAAATAACAAATAGTGTCAGCGCAATGTGTTATCACTTAAAGAATTATGTCAAGAGCATTAAAAGAGAGATTGATGTATGGATATTCTCCATCTTACAGCTTAGTAGCCTTGGAAATATTACGTCTTCACGGCTTAGCCAAATTGTCATCATGATTATGAAGTCTTTCTTCATCAGGTCAACTGGAAATTCCCATTGTA
Source organism: Cheirogaleus medius (assembly GCA_008086735.1). NCBI lineage: Eukaryota > Metazoa > Chordata > Mammalia > Primates > Cheirogaleidae > Cheirogaleus > Cheirogaleus medius. The sequence goes on along the minus strand of VBSM01003148.1, from coordinate 16,299,899 downwards.
TGTTCTCTGTGCTAACTTTATAACACTTACTATTTGTATTAATCACAAGAGACTGCTAGATTATGGTAAGGTACAGGTCATCCTGAAATTGCAGTGGCTTAAATTTTTTTTCTAGCTTATGCCACATGTCTGTCACTGAGTGATAGGAAGGGGGATGTTCTGCCCTAGCTAGCCATTCAGGAACTCAGAACAGTGATGTCTTCACCATTGTCTAGCTGTATCCACCTGGAAGATGTCGCCTTCTTGCTCTCAGAGGCAGGAGAGAGCTGGAGGATTGTGCAAGCTTTCATGGTTTTGGTTTGGAAATGATGCGTGATATTTCCATCCATGGCCCATTCAGTACTAGTCCCATGACCCCATCTAATCTTAAGAGAACCAAGTCCATCTGTGGGGAAACAGCATATTGAGTGAGCACGATTTTCTCTTCCAGTAATTCATTCAGCAAATATTTATTGAGTGCTTACTATGTGCTAGGTACTCTTCTAGGCCCTGAAAATAATTTTTTAAAAAAAGATGAAAATTCCTGTTTTCATAGAGCCTATATTCTATATTCCATATTTTGTTAATGTTTATAGTTATTTTTACATATTCTTTAAGAACAACTATTATGTCTTATCATGTAATCCCCACATATCTTAACAAAGTACAACACATTTAATAGTGGTTCAATAAATAAGTATAAATATCACTGTTTAATGGCTTCTCGTGCAGAAGTCTATGCTCTATAGCTGCATACAAAGAACACTCATAACACCACAAATTCTTTAAGTTAGCCATAGTTGTAAATGTAAAAACCAGTCCTCTGTTTGATGTCTATGAAGACAAGCTTTGAGCTCTTCAAGAAATTTTGTTAAGTATTAAGAGAATTGCTTCTAGAGTAAAAACTTTGCTCATGGTTTCAGCCATAAGAATTATAAACTCCTTGAGAATAGGGACTCTTTCTGTTAGGAAGAATGTAAACTCCATAATTTTAATACAGTATTATGGAGCAGGCAGTCCAAAGCCCTAATCAATGCAAGTAAGCATTCATTTATTCATTAAATATTTATTAAGCTTCCATAATGTGCCAAGCATTGTACTAGGGGCACAGGGATGGATAAGGAGTTTATATCTACAGGAAATTGGAAATTTTCTATGTAGGCAAACTTGGGTTTATTCGGGAATGAGTTCTTGTGCTTACTGACTCTACTCAACAATTTTATTCACTTGAATTAGCCCCTCATGAAAAATGGGAGAGGCCACGCACAGTGGCTCACTCCTGTAATCCTAGCACTCTGGGAGGTAGAGGCGGTAGGATCGCTTGAGGCTGGGAGTTAGGGAACAGCCTGAGCAAGAACAAGATGCTGTATCTACTAAAAATAGAACAGTTAGCTGGGTGTGGTGGCATGCGCCTGTAGTCCCAGCTATTCTGGAGACTGAGGCAGGAGGATCGCTTGAGCCCAGGAGTTGGAGGTTGCAGTGAGCTATGATGACGCCACTGTCCTGTAGCCCAGGCGACAGTGAGACTCTGTCTCAAAAAAAAGGGAGGGAGAAATAAATGGTTGAAAACAATTGGTCTGGTTCAACCCCTTTTGATTGCATGAATTCCCTCTAGAATGTGCCTTAAAGAATAGCCACCTGATTTCTCCTTGAATACTTCCTCCAAAGTCAATCTATTTCAATTTCAGGTAATTTTAACTATTAGAAATCTCTCCCTTACATGTATCCAAAATCAATCTTTTATCTCTGAAACCATATATAGTAATATTACCATTCTTTCCTATAATAACCCTTAAGATATTCTATGGTAGACATCAGGTTATCCCTACTCTTCTTATCTTCAATCCCTTATAAGATATAGTTTCAAGCTGCCTCACCATTTGATCACTTTCCTTTTAAAGTCTTCCTGTACATCCTGAAGTGTGATACCCAAAACTAGATAACAAGGATGGTTGAAAATTGTACAGTACAGTAGATTTATTTGAGGTCATAGGCTTATTGAGGAAGTAATGCTTCCTGGAGTGTGCATATTATAATTATAATTTCAATGTACGAGTAAGATACGAAGAAAAGAGAAAGCCTGAGGAACATTTAAATAGATGCTTAGGAATGGAGCAAAAGGAAGATAAAACAGTGAGTGACACTAAGGAATGTATTAAAACTCTTGGATTTGGTGTAGTAGGTTAAGGTGATTGGTTTGATTGCAGTCCTCAGAAAAGTGTGGTTTTAGATCAAATGAGTATTTCAAAGAGAAAGTTTTAGTGGAATTATGTGCTGTAGCAAGAAGAAGAAACATTAGCAGAGAAATGTTCTAAGTTGACAGGACTACTAGGAAGAGGTTGCTATTACTCAGCCAAAGATCTTTGTGTTGAGGTGAGAAGGATACAGATACAGAGAAGTCACATAAGCAAGAAAATGCAGGATTTGGCAGGAGGAGTTTTGGTGAAGTATGAAGCATAAAAACTTACCCTTGCTTTGTGGTGGAGAACAAGATTCTTGTCCAAATGATGAAGTAATAATAAAAATAGCTAACACATATAAGGCCTAGCTACGTATAAAATGTCATTCTAAGTATTTCCCAAATATTAACTCATTTACTTTTCACAACAGTCCTGTGAGTTGGGTATTTTTATTATCCCCATTTTATGGATGAGAAAACTGACCCATAGAGAAGTGAAGTAATTTGCTGAATGTCATATAGCTAGTAAGATGGCAGAGCTGAGATCTTAATCCAGGTAGTGTGGCTTCAAAATCTGTCCTTTTAATCACTATATTGTATCTCACCGTACTACATACTATGATGATTGATTTCAGCCCTTTCACCTCTCATAAGTACGTAATCTGTGCCCTTCTTTTCTTGCATGGTGCCACATTTTCTACTCCTCTAAAGGATCCAATGCCTTCCTCACCTTTTCTTCTTCCCTACTATTAAAACCTACTCTGTGGAAAGAAGCTAATAAGCTCATTTATTCATTCACACCAAGGTATAAATGACTCACATGGCTTAATATAAAATACTACTACTTTAGGACTGAGTGTTTTTAAGGGGAATAGGGAATGTTAAGGGGCCATAAAACCTTAACCCCAAACCCTGTAGACATTTAAACTATATATGGGCATGGGAGAATGAGTAAATTGGGCGCAGGACCATCTGTGCTCTCTCTTCAAATTATACCATTGTTTAGCTGGCCCAGGGTTTATGGGAATCCTTCTAGTAGAAATTAGGTAGGAACATAAAAGTGGTGATGGAAAGAATAAGAGATACATCTTTATTATACTGACACAATAATTTTAGGAATACCTTATTATTTTCCTAATTCTTATAAGTTAGAAGAGTTGTGATATAACCCCAAGACACATGGACCCCAGGAAAAAACTTTAACTTGGATAGTCATAGATAAACAGAGATAATTCCATTCTAGGGCTTAAATTTTCATGTTTACATCTGGATCAAGGTAGTGTCAAAGATTGATTTTGTTTCTTTATTTCCTGTAGAAACAAAACCCCAACATTTGCATCTATGATTTATCTGCTGTAGGAATCTTACAGTCTGGGCATGTTACCATAGCGTTATCCTTGATATTCCTCTTTTTCTTATTCCACATAAGTCAGTCATCAAGCCCTTTCATTTCTTGCTTTATAAGGTTTCTCATATATTTCAATCTAGTTCAGTTCAGTAAACACTTTTATTGAGTGCCTGCTTTGTGCCAGCTACCACGCTCTGGTAATACAAGTATCCCTATTTCAAATTTTTCATCTTCTGGGAGAGAATATATCATGATACAAGCAATCATAGGGTGTTAAAGTACAGAAGTAGTATACCAGAGAGAATTACCCAGCTGGAGAAGGTTAGAAAGACTTGCAGAGGAGATGGTGCTTGAACAGGGTTTTCAAGGATGAATAGGAGTTCGTTTGTAATGGGCAAGGGAATAAAATATTCTGGCTAGAGGGCAAAGCAAATGCAAAGACGTGGAAGCACAGTGTGACCTGGCAGCTACAAGTGGTTTTGCTGTAGAATATATGAAGTTCGAGTCAAGGTAGTCAAGGAGTGTGGGGAAAGATCTGTTTTGCTTTTTTTTCATTGTCTGGATCATCATATGCCTAGAATATCAACTTGTTTATTTTTATGTCTGTGATTATTTAAGACCTAGTCTTTTTTTGTTTGTTTGCTTTTTGGTACCTTGCCTAAAGTCTTACCCAAAGTCTTATCTATGTGCCCCTCATTGAGACTTTAGCCACCATATCTTGACACCTAAGTATTTGTATACAGTATGTGTCCTCAATCCTCAACCCTCTGTGATAATTGTTTTTTACTGGTTTCTAAGGGTGACAGAAGGAATGACCATTTCTGCTTTTATCTACATGGCCATATAAGTTTTGTGATCAGGTTTACATGCAATAAATTTGAAAATCTATTGGAGTTAAGAGACTGATATGAAAATGGCACTAGTACTTTATTAGTCACAGCAATATAATTTACCATGGCAAATAATTCAGTTTAGCAAGTAAGTTTTTCTGGTTTCTGCCCACGCAATAGTATAACATTGAGAAAATATCATACAATGGAAGAAAACAGGAAGATGATACCTCCTTTCTATATCTGAGAGAAAGAATTTAAATTTATACTCTTGCAGTTTCTGGCCTTAACCTGCTCTCCAGGAGAGAAAAATCATTGAGAATTGTTTATTGATTTCTTCTGTTTGTCATACAACTTGAAAACAAACTAAAAGCCTACTTGTAAAATGAATATACTGCTTTAAAATGAATTATATGGAAACTACTGTCAAAGCAAACTGATTTTTATGTTGATTTATAATTTCTTTTTTAAGGACGCTGGGCACTTTTATGCTAAATATAAGGAAACAAGATTGAAGGAAAAGGAAGAAGCACTTATTAGAACTGAACTCGAAACACTTCAAAGTGAGTTTTAAACATTGTTTTACTGGGTTAACAATATCATGTAAAACTAGTTATTTAAATTTGGATTTTTCCTTTAAATTCATCACAGATTCAATTTTCCATGCTTTCTTTGCTACTCCGATAGTCTATTGTACTTAATGTATTACAATGGAAAGTACTATATTAGTATTACTGGACTACCCAAAGTCCAGTATCAGAAGGAGGGATAAAGTCAGCCCAGGGTCACGTAACTTTTAAGTCCAGGGGCATCCAAAATCTGCAAGATTCTAAAATACTCCAATACTGTAATTATAATTAATATTTGGTATTGAGTCTGACCAACTGATCACCCAACTTTCTGTATATTGTAACAGTAGTAATTGGGAATCCTGAAAATACCAATGATTTTTGTTTTTAACATCTTTGTTTCATTTGCAATATTGTTAGATGAATAAGCTCGAATAAATTATCGATATGTTAAAAAGAAATCTTCCATTGAACACAAAAGACAGTTCTTGCTGATTTTAGGAAAAGTTGAACATACTATTAAAGAAGGCAATTTCTCAGTCCTGGATCTTTTGTCTAATTTTGCCTAATCTGTACCTTTCCCACACTTATACACTCTGTCTCTTTACATTTCTCTATTCAGTGCATTTAATACTACTTTAATATTAATTTATTTATTAATTTTGTGTACCATCGGGTTTCTCCCAGTAGAATGTAAGCTCCATGAGGATAGGGATTTTATCTGTTTTGTTCACTACTGTGTCCCTAGATTCTGGGGTTTGGAGTATGGTTATTTTTACGGGGCTATTTTTCCATCCACCACAATCATTCAGGTGTCTGGGCAGCTTAAAAACAGAGACTGTTTCTTTTTCATCTTTGTGTCTGTAGTGTTGAACAGTGTCCTGACACATACTAAATGTTTAGTAAATGGATGAATGAATGGATATGTGAATTAATGTAATTCCATGGATATTAATGAGCATCAACTGAGCATCTATCCATATGAAACACAATCTCAAGGAGCACATAATTTAATTCAAAAAGTTTCTACAATTACAAATATAAAAAATATTCAGGTCAACTATATAATTGTTTAAAGCAGAATTCTGTTAAGAAGGAAGAGTTAGGGTGTTAAAGGGTTACATGTTAAGGTTGACTGATATGTGTGTTAGAAAGTAGGGATAGGCAAATATAACTCTAAATGCAGTTTTTATGTAATTGTTATTTTTAGTAAAATTGATCTGTAAACATTTTATAAACTTCCTCAGATGGTAACAAGAAGAAAAAAACTACATTTATAAGAAAAGAAAAAAATATCAAACTAACCCAGAATTTACCTGTAGATGTAAAACGAATACATTGCATACCATTGCTCTCATGGGCAACATAGCTTATCATTTTTATGTAGTTTCTATAATGAACCACTTAATTGCTATAATTTTGGTATATATGTTAGAATTCTCTAACAGTATAAATAATGGATTAAATATTTGTTACCACCCTTTTGAAAATAGGAGTTAAACATGAAGTATTTATCACAAGCAAAAGCTCCTTTTGAAGTTTCTAACTATTTTTCCAAAACTGGTCAAAGATTCTTGTTCTGCCCAAGAGTTTGATAACAATTCTCAAACAGATTTAATAATTCTCTTCTTATTTTGTTATTGTCTGATAAAAAAGGTTATATAAAAATCACAAAGTTTAAAATATATAAATATCTAAAAGTAAAAATGTGTAATAGTCTTCTAAAATATTTGAAAATTCATCACTAGCTTATCAGTTATTGAAACTCAGAATGGAATAAGTAAATACCAGAAAGCATATTTAAAACAATGTACATACCAGGCCCTGAGTAATAGACAGTTTCGTTTCTCATTTTTTTATTTTCAGTGATATCTTTAGAAAAGGTGACGATATCAACATTAAGAATGTTAAAGAACAGTCACATTCACTATTAACAATGTCAGAAATTGTCATGTATTTTTAAATGTAATCTCTAATGGTTACATGCAAAGAATCTTTTAATTAAATTTGTTAACTTCATTACAGTGTTCTGCATTGTATACTTTAGAATTAATACATAAAGGCCCCAAATCCCCCAGTGTGCATTTCATTTGCGCCTATCCTTCTTAATTTTAAAGGCCATCATTGGAATACTGAGTTTATAATAACATTTCCATCTACTTAATTGAGTAAATGCATCTCATGTAGATTAGCAATAGCTATTTTATGCTGCCTGTTTTTCATGACCTAATTGCTAATCTGCCCTCATGTCTGTCTGTTTTACTGCTTAGACCGTGCAATGGTCTCTGAGGGCTACATGAGAACTACTTTGAGTAGGGTGTGGTAGTTTTATTAAAATGGTATTTTAGGGGGCGCAAAAGTGTGAAAAGGGTAATTCCTTAAAATGTCCTTCTGGGAAGTCTTCATGCAAAAAATTTGTGGAGATCTATTTGGGAAATTTTGGGCATTTATCAGTTTTATGGCTCAGGGTTAAGTAACTTGAATATTTATAAATATTAGGCTTTCTGAGGGTTAATGATATCTTTATATAGTCTCTAATTATATAAATTTTATTCTAAATAAATACAGTTGAATTCTAAGTGCTGAGATAGCCCATATAATGAATGGAAAAAATGTTTGACTTACTTTGTAAAGAAATAAGTTTGTAAAGGTCACAATCTGATAAGAGGTAGGGTAGAAGTAAAACTTAACATTTCCCTTACCCTTTTCTCTGTACCTTATATGATTTTAAAACAAAATCAAATAATCAAAACTATACTGCCCAAGTACTTCCTTTTTATCTGCAGAAATAATATTTCCTGACATTAGTTATGTTTTTCTTCTCATGTCGTGGTCCCTGTTGCATGCCCCAGTGATGGACCTGAATAGGAGTGCCAAGGTGACACGCAGCAGGGGAAGCACTTACTGAGAAAGTGAAGGGCAGGTGAGGGCAGAATGCCTTTTAGTGTGGCAGGATGAGAAAGTATTCACCTTCCTTAAGATAAAGGAAGACTGGTTGTCTAGAAAACTCAGATCATGAAGAAAGAAGACTATTTTTATAGTCTTATTAAAATACAATTTATATACAAGTCACCCATTTTAAGTATACAATTGAATGATTTTTAATACCGTGTTTCCCCGAAAATAAGACCTACCCATAAAATAAGCCCTAGCAGGATTTCTAAGCATTTGCCCAATAGAAGCCCTACCCAGAAAATAATACCTAGTGATGGGCGTGGCTACGCAGCGTATCTGCACAACCCATGCATTTCGTTGCGGAGCGGTAAAGAAGACGAGCAGCCCTTCTCATCTGCCCCATGAGAGCTCTATTGTTTGACATGAGAGATTGGGGCCAATGGTTCTAAAGGAAATAGAGTCGCAAGAAATTCAGGATGGAATTCGGGGTTTGGAGAGTTATGATGATGTTCCAGAAGAAGACGACTTAACTATATTTGAATAAATGTAGATTGTTATACCGTACTTAAAAAAAATAACACATCCCCTGAAAATAAGCCCTACGGTGTCTTCTTGAGGAAAAATAAATATAAGACCCTGTCTTATTTTCGGGGAAACACAGTATCAAAGTTCATTCCTTTTTACTGATGAATAATATTCCATGGTATGCATGTATCACGGTTGTTTAACCATTCACCAATTGTAGGACATTTGGCTTGTTAATAGGTTTTGACCGTTACACATAAGGCTGCTATGAACAATCATGTACAACTTTCAGTGTGAAATTCATTTTCATTTATATGGGTTAAATGCCCTAAAGTGCAATTGCTAAGTCATATTGTAAGTTTTTGTTTAGAAGTTTAGGAAACGGCCAAACTATTTTCCAGAGTGCCTGTACTGCTTTACATTCCTGCCAGCAATGTGTAGGAGATCTAATCTCTCTGCATCCTCACCAGCATGTGGCATTGTCACTATTTTTAACTGTTTCAATAGTGTGTAGAGATAACTCATCATGGTCTTAATTTGCATTTTTCTAGTGGCTAGTGATGGTGGGAACATCTTTTCATCGTTTATTTGCCATCTGTATATCCTCTTCAGTGAAATCCATCCTCGTATCTTTTGCCTATTTTCTAATTGGATTTTTTTTTTCACTGTTCAGTTTTGAGAGTTTTTTTTAACGTGTTCTAGATAGGAGTCCTATATCAGATATGTGGTTTGCAACTATTTTCTCCCAGATTGTCCTTCATCACAGAGCCACTTCCACACTTCCATGTAACAAATTTTATTACAACAGCACCCACACTTATCAATTCCAATTTCTGTGTTAGTCTATTTTATGCTGCTATTACAAAATACCTGAGACTAGGTAATTTATAAAGAACAGAAATTTATTTCTCATGGTTCTAGAGGCTAGGAAGTCCAAGATCAAGGTGCCAGCAGGTTTGGTGTCTGATGAGGACCTGGTCTCTGCTTCCAAAATGGTGCCTTGTTGCTGCACCCTCTGGAGGTTTATGGATGCTGTGCCCTCCAAGGCCAAACAGATGGAAGGGACAGGGGATGCTGTGTGAAGCCTCTTTTATAAAGGCCTTAATTCTACTCGTGAAGGAGGAGCCCTCATGACCTAATCCCCTTCTAAAGGTTCCACCTCTTTGGAGATTATTTGAACATGAATTTTGGAGGGGACACAAACACATACAGCATTAGTTTTCTCTTTTTGTATTGTCTTTGTATGACTTTGGTATTAGTAATACCAGCTTCATATAATGAATTGGGAAGTGTTCTCTCCTCTTCTGTTTTCTGAAAGAGATTGTGTAGCACTGTTGTTAATCCTTGAAATGTTTGGCAGAATTCTCTGGTCAGACTAAAGACTTTCTCTTTTGGGAGTTTTAAAGTTACAAATTAAATTTCCCTTCTAGTTATAGGACAGGGCTATTCAAATACCTATTTTATGTTTCATTTATCTATTTCATGAGTGAATTGGGATAGTTTGTGTTTTTCAAGCTATTGGTCCATTTCATCTAAATTGTCAAATACATGTATGTAGAGTTATTCCTAATAGTCACTTTATTATCCTTTTGATGTCTACTTGTCCTATAGTGATTTCCCATTTTTCAGTGCTAATATTGGTAACTTTTGTCTTCTTTCTTGTTTGTTAGTTTTGCCAGTTGTTTGTCAATTTTATTGGTATTTTCAAAAAAACATTTCTCTGTTTCATTGATTTTCTCTAGTTTTGTTTTCAGTTTCATAGATTTATGCTCTTATTTGTATTATTTCCATCCTTCTGCTTGCTTTTGGATTGTTTTGATCTTCTTTTTCTAGTTTCTTTCTTTCTTTTTTTTTTAAGAGACAAGTGTCTTACTCTATAGCTCAGGCCAGAGTGCAGTGGCACAATCATAGCTCACTGCAGCCTCGAACTCCTGGGCTCAAGTGATCCTCCCATCTCGGCTTCCCTGGTAGCTGGGACTACAAGTTCACAACACCACACCTGGCTAATTTTTTTGTTTTTTGTAGAGACAGGGTCTCACCATGTTGCCCAGGCTGGTTGGTCTCAGACTCCTGGGCTCAAGCAGTACTCCCACCTCAGCCTCCCAAAGTACTGGGACTATAAGCATGGGCCACTGTACTCAGCCATTCTTTTTCTGTTAATAATTTCTTGATGCAGAAGCTTAAATTATTCATTTGAGGCGTCTCTTCTTTTCTTATGTGGCATTTAGTGCTATAAATTTCCCTCACTGCACTGTTTTGTCTGTGTCCTAAATATTTTGATATATTGTATTTTCATTTGATTCAGTTCAGTATTTTTTTCCTTGAGACTTCCTCTTTGATCCATTGATTATTTAAAAGTATGTTGTTTAGTTTCCAAGTGTTCAGGGATCTTCATATTATCCTTCTGTTAAAAATTTGTAATTTGATTCTCTTTTTGTCAGAGAACACACTCTGTGATTTCAATTCCTTTAAATTTGTTCAGGTCTTTTTTATGGCCTGAGATATAATCCATCTTGGCATATGTTCAATAGGCATTTAATAAGACTGTGCACTCTGCTGTCGTGAATTATATGTTCAATAAACATCAGATCCAGTTGGTTAATGGTATTGTTGCATTCTCTATCATTGCTGATTTTTTGTTTATGCTATTATTGAGAAGCATTCTATATCATTGCTGATTTTTTATTTAGTTATGCTATTAATTGAGAGGGGGTATCGAAGTCTTTATAATTATAAATTTGTCTTTAGTTCTATCAGTTTTGGCTTCACATGTTTTGCAGTTGTGTTGTTTGGTGCATACATATTTAGGATTGCTATGTCTTCTTGGTGTATTGACTTTTTTGGTCATTATATAATGTCCTTCTCTGTCTCTGGTACTTTTCTTTGCTCAGAAGTCTACTTTATCTGAAAATAATATAACTACTCCTGTTTTCTTTTGATTAATGTTTCTTTGGTGTATCTTTCTCAGGCCTTTTACTTTCAACCTACTCCTTATTATATTTGAAATGAGTTTCTTTTGTAGATAGCATATAAATGAGTCATGATTTTTCATCTACTCTATCAATCTCTGTATTCAATTGGTGTATTTAGACCATTTGCATTTAACTTAATTATTGTTGTGTTAGGGCTTAAGTCTGCCATTTTATTTTTTAGTTTGTTCTCTCTGTTTTTCATTTTTCTGTTTTCTTCTTTCTGCCTTCCAAACTTTTAGAATTCTGCTTGGATTTATTTGTAGAGTTTTTTTTATTAATAATGTATCTCTTTGTATCACTTTTTTGGTGAGTATAATAGGTTTTATGTATACATAATGTATCACAATCTACTGGTGTCAGTATTTTGCCATTTCAAGTGACATATAGAAACCTTACCTCCCTTTACATCCCTTTACCTTCCCCATTTATAATGTAATTGTCTGGAATATTTTCTCTATAAACATTGAATGTTATAATTTTGATTTAGCAGTCAAACATAATTAGCAAACTCAAGAGGAAGAGAAAAATTAATCATCTTCACCCATATATTTACTTTCTCTCCTGTTCTTCCTTCTTTCCTGATTGTCCAAGATATGTTCTTTTATGATTTCCTTTCTGTTTAGAGAACTTTAGCTGTTATTGTAGGATAGATCTGCTGGTGACAAATTCTCTTAGTTTTCCTTCATCTGAGGATGTGTTGGCTTCCGTTTCATTCCTGAAAGACATTGTTACTGTACATTTATTTCAGGGTTGACAGTTCTTTTCTTTTAGCATTTGAAAGACGTTGTACCACTTCCTTCTGTCCTATGTGGTTTTTGGTGAGAAATCCACTGTCATTTGAATTGTATTTCCCCTGCAGATAAGGTCTTAGTTCTCTCTTGCTGCTTTTAAGTTTTTTTTCTTTGTCCTTAGTTTTCAAAAGTTTGACTATGATGTGTCTTAGCATGAATTTCCTTGGGTTTATCTTGTTTGGGGCTCACTCATCTTCAATCTGTAGGTTTATGTTTTTTTGTTAGAGTCCCAAATGTCCCCAAGGCTCTGTTCTTTTTTTTTAAGTCTATTATATCCATTTTTCAAGTTGGGTAATTTCTGTTTTCTATCTTCAAGTTCATTGATTCTTTTCTTTGCTTGCTCCTTTCTGCTGTTGAGTTCATCCTCTAAGTTTTTAATTTCAGTTAGTGTACTTTTCTGACATTTCCATTTAGTTCTTCTATATCTCTTCTGAAACGTTTTATATTTGTTTCAAGTTTGTTTGTTACTACTTGCCAGATTATTATTATATGGCTGCTTTAAAATTCTAGTCAGATAATTTAAATATCTCTTTCAACTTGTTACTGGCATCTGTTATCTCTTCTGATTCAAATTGAGATATTCCTGGTTCTTGGTGTGACAAGTGATTTTTGATGAAAACTTGGACATTTGGGGTATTTTGTATGCAACTTTGGATCTTATTTAAATTTTCTGTTTACCTGGTCTTCTCTGACAACATTCTCTAATAGCAGTGGAGGTGGGGAGGTTCCTGCCAAGTAGGAGTAGAAGTCCAGGTTTCCAGTGTGTTCAGTTTTACAGCTGAGGGGCAGGGAGGTTGTGGATCCTCATGTGAGTAGGGTCATCCTGCTTGTGACTAGGCCACCATTGATAACACCCTGGCTGGGAGGAGGAGCAGGAATGCCTCCTTACTGCTCTCCACTTGGCCTCTGCTGACATTATGGGGAGATGGCCTCGTGAACGCTGGGCAATTGTGAAAGCCCTGATTCTCCACTGGGCTTCTCTGAAACCACTTGGTCAGAGAAAGGGAGAGATACCTTTTTACTGCTGCATGGATGTGGAAGTCCACTGACTCCACAGGGGGAGGAGAATCCTTATTACCTCTTAGCTTTCTCTCTCACATCACCCAGGTGGGAAGGTTGGGGTGCCTTATCACAGGCTGACAATGGCAAAAGTCTAGGCTCCTCATTAGCCTTTGTTGGCATTGGCAGGGGGATGGCGGGATGGGGGACATGGTGGCTACAGTTTTTTCTGTCTTATTTGCCTGACGTAGAGTGGTTATTATCTAAAAGTTTTATGTTGCTATGCTCCACTTTCTTGGTCCTTTGGCTAGAGAGAGCAGGCTTTCATTATTCATTGCTCTGTGTGTGTGTGTGTGTGTGTGTGTGTGTGTATGTGTGTGTATCTGGGTGTATCTGGGTTGCTAGTTTCTCTAGCACCAAGAAGTCTGGGGTATATATGAGTCCCAAAGAGAATCCAGCAGAGAACTGACCTCCTGACATTCCTTGAGTTCTGCAGTACCTACTGGTCAGCAAGAAATGGTGATGGCCTGAATCAGGGTGGAAACACTGGAGGTAGGGATTCAGAATGGGATTCAGAATGTGTTTTGAAGTTGAAGACTGTAAGATTTCCTACCGGATTTCATACAGGATCTGAGAGAAGAGGGAATTGATGACTCCAAAGTTTTGGACCTCAGTACTTCAAAGGAATGGGACAGAACTGGGAGAAGCAGGTGGAGGCGAAGGCGGTTTTACTAGGAGCTTAGTTGTGACACAGCTCTGTGCCTCTTTAGGATTTCAAGCACATTCCTATGAACTTGGGGCCTAGAAAGAGTCTTCCATTTTACACATGGTAGCTTAGAGAGTAATGTTGAAGTAATGTAAAGGAGGTTAATGTATTGTATTAGTAAATGGCTAAAGAAGTAGAAGCTAATTTTTTCTGATTTCTTATTTTCTCTTTTATTCTACCACTTTTTATGTTATGACTTGCTTGAAGTCTCCTTGCTATCCTGATAACTTTTCAGACATAATAGTTTTCAGTTCTGTATTTAATGTATAAGTGCTTAAAACTGATTAAAACTGCCTTCCTTTTCCTCTTCCAATTTATGTTTTATTAATACCTGCTGCACTAATGTCTGAACATTTTCCAAAGAGAAATTCCTGTGCCTGCTAGAGAAGGATAATATGTTTGAGATTTTGTGACCTTGCTCAGTTTAAACCCATTCTGCAGAACACCATCAAGGTACATGTGTTAATCAAGACCTAAGTAGCCCAGCGTCATGGCCAAAGAGCCCACATCAATTTGGCAAGAAGGTCTTGGCATAGTACTTTTGCACTAGTCAGAAAGTATTTGACCAAAGTAATGGGTTCATAAGTTTGAGTTGTTTAGCGTAAGTTTCCAAGTGTAGGAGAAGATAGGCTGCTTACGCCAGAACGTTTCTTTTTTTCCCTAGGCCCAAACTCCTTGCAGTTTTGTTTAGAAGGGACTTTAAGCTGAAAGACTTTCTTAAGATGATATTTGGCTCATTTATCATTCCTTTGACAATCTTACTAAATAAATTTTTCTTTTGAGAGGAAACCATTTCTCTTCATTTACTAGACACTTAACGAATCGTAAGTTTTGCTTTTGCTTTTTTGGTTCATTTATTTTTAGTTTTGTTGTTTTGTGGAGGGGGTTAGTTGATTGGTTAGTTTTTGGTTTTTGCTTTTATCAGGCTTCATTAACATTAGGAACCAATCTGTCTCAACTTAAAGCCCATAATTTATGAAACTTATATGAAATTTACAAGACTTGCTTCTCTAGCATAAAGATACTCTGTATTTTTTATTAAACTCAGAACTTTCCCTATAAACTTTATCATGCTGTCTTAGATTTGTTTTTCTTGCATAAAGTATAAATGATGATGTGTTTGTTACCTCCAAAATTAATCTTGCCTGGGTCTATACTAATTATATAGGTTTTATTGAAGCTATAATAGAGAATTGGAGGAAATATGAGAGTGATTAGCACATAAAAGTCTGTAGTTCACTTATGTGTGTTTTCTAAAATGCATTTAGTTTTGAAAACACCTGTTTTTTAAAATATATAAGATTTTGCCAAATGCAAAATGTTAGATGCTATAACGTTAGTCCTGTATTATTAAAGTAGCAAAGAATTTAATGAGTATTTACTAAACTATTGGTTTGTTGATCTTAGAAATCTGGATTTTTCAGATTTATGCTGTGTAGTCTTTTTAAATTTTATTTTTATATTTATACCCATTTGGTAAAAAATATATACATACATAATTTATTTTTTACTATGATATTCCTTCTCTTTTCCTTTATTTATCTCTACACTCCCTCTCTCCTTCATCCATATTTTTCTCCATGCTTGTATAATCATATTTAAATATATTTACATGACTGTATACATATGCATATATAGGGATTTAGAGGGGCATTATTTTGTTTTACAAATATGGAATCTATATGCTTTTCTGCATCTTTCTTTTGTCACTCAAACTCATGGAAATCTCTGTTAGTCAATTGGTGTAGCTCTACTTCAGTGGCAACTTAATATTCCTCAGTGTGAATGCATCATTAATAATTATTCAGGCATTTCTCCTATTAATTAGCATTCGCTATGTAAATGGTTTTGTATCTCTGTGAAGAAATAGTAAATAGTCATATACACACAAACATACATACACACATACAATTACATTCGAATGCTTTTATTTCTGGGGAAATTGCTGGGGAAAAGGTTATATATTTTAATTTTAATAGATGTTCTTAGACTGTTTTTCAAAAAGGCTATAATAGAATAATTCACATTTCCACCACCAGTTTAGAGATAGCCCTTTTCCTGCCAACAGTACATCTTATTAGATTTTTAAATGTTGACCCATATGGTACGTATAAAATCATATATTGTTATTCATTGAATTTGCATTTCTTTAACCTTTACAGAGTATGATTATCTCTTCTTGTTTCTTGGTCATGTGGATTTGTTCATTTGTGGATTGCCTATTCATGACCTTTGCCTACTTTTTTCTATGTTGCGTATCTTCTTGTTAATCTATATAATCTCTTTATATCAATCTTCTGTTTGACCTCTGAATTAAAGATAGTCTTTCCAAATCTATTATTTGTCTCTTGATTTATCTTTTATCTTTTTGTAGCATCTGGGTTTCAGTCTTAGTTAAGATTTTCTCTTCATTTAAATAGTACATGTAGTTTTTTAGATTTCTTTTTGTAAGATTTTTGTTTTGGCTTTTAAAGTCAACTCTCTTATCTAGCTGGAATTTATTTTTGTATATAGTATAAGAATGTGTCCACTTTTCTTTCAAATGGATATTCAGTTGTGCCAACATCATTTATTAAATCCTTTTCCCATTGAATTGAAATATAGAAATATAGCATTATATATAGCAATATATAAAAATGGCTTGAATTTTGAATCTTTTCCCAGGCTAGTGATACGTGGTAAGATGCTCTCTCGCTTGCTGGGCAGCACCAGTACTCTGCAGCTCCCAGTAAGCCACGTGATCACGAGGATAAGCAGCTAATGCCCTACGGTGTACTGTGTTAGGGGAGGAGTTTGCCCAACTGTAGGCTAATGTGAGCATTCTGATCACGTTTAAGATAGGCTAGGCTAAGCCATGATATTCAGTAGGTTAGGTATATGAAGTGCATTTTCAACTTAACAATATTATCAACTTATGATGGGTTTAGCAGGACATAACCCCATGGTAAATTGATGAGCATGTGTATTTATGAATTCTCTGTTCTCGACTAGGAATTTGTCTATTCTTATGCCAATACCATGTTGATTTTTATTGCATTGACATTATAGTACATGCAAACATACACATATACACAGGGTGGTAAAGATAATACCATTTATTGAGAGCTAATATTTTTTGCAGATGAGAAAATGGACACTGTTCTAAGTGTTAAGTCACTTGCGCAATATTATATAACTATTACGTGATAAAAGTAGGATTAAATGTCAAATCCAAAGTCCTTGCTGTAGCCACTGCTGATCTCAACTCCCACCACTCTCTGCTTCTCCCCCACCCAGCCCCCAGCTGCAGCCAGACTGGTCTCCCTGCAGTTCCTTCAACTCACTAAGCAAACTCCCATCTCAGGGACCCTATACTTTATGCACCATATGCCTATACTGCTCTTCCCACCCCCGAGAACCACAGAATTGCTTCTTCACTTCCATCTGTTCTCTGCCCAGATGTTATCTTTCTTATCAGAAAGGCCTTTCCTAATCATCCTATATAAATACATAGAAGAGAAAAGTTCCCTCATTCTTTTATCACATACAATTACTCTATTTCCTTTTACCAGTCTTATCCTTCCTTTATTCTTCATGAGAATAGGGACTTCATTTTATTCTTTTATAGCTGAGCCTGAGTAGCTAAAAGAATGCTTGACCTGCATTAGACATTCAAATATTTGGTGACTGACTGAATGAATATGTAATATGTAGGGTGATAATACCCACCTGACAAGTGTGTTAATAAAATTAGAGTTGATACATGTAAAGTACCTTGCACAGTTAAAAAAAATTAAAAATTAAAACTTTATGTGTTCTTTCAAGATATGGTGTATAAGTAAAATAAATTTCTAACTTCTTTTTATTCTTAACAAATCTCAATAACTGGTTCTTTTAAACATTTTTTAGAACAGAAGAAAGTTAAAAAACCAAAACCCGAATTTCCTGTGTACGCACCTTTGGAAAGTACATATATTCACTCTTATGATCATGGAACTTCCATAGAAGAAATTGAGGAACAAATGGATGATTGGCTGGAAAACAGGAACAGAACACAGAAAAAACAGGTAAACAAACTTTTTAAAAGTTGTTTTGAGTAAAACACATACATAAAAGTACATAAAATACAGGCATACCCTGCTTTATTGTGCTTTGCTTTATTGCACTTTTCAAATATTGTGTTTTTTAGAAATTGAAGTTTTGTGGCAACTCTGGGTTGAATAAGTCTTTGGGCACCATTTTTCAATGGCATGTGCTCATTCTGTGTCTCTATGTAACATTTGATAATTATCACAATATTTCACACTTAATGATTAACCTGAGTGCAGAAGGCATGGTGAAAGCTGCAATAGGGTGAAAGTTAGGCCTCTTATGCCAAACAGCCAAGCTGCAAATGCGGGGAAACGATCTTGAAGGAAATTATAAAGGTGCTACTCCAGTGAACACATGAATGATGTGAAGGCGAAACAGCCTTATTGCTTTGCAAGGTCATAGCTCAACTTCAGTAAATATAGTTGACCCATGAACAACATAGGTTTGAGCTTCACAGGTCCACTTATATATGTATTCTTTTCAACAAATACATCAGAAAAATTTTTGGAGATCTGAATAATTTGAAAAAACTCACAAACCACATAAGCCTAGAAATATTGAAAAATTAAGAAAAAGGTATGTCATGAATGCATAAAATATATGTAGATACTAGTCTGTCTTATCATTTACTACCCTAAAAAATATGAATCTGTTATTGAAAGTTAAAATTTATCAAAACTGGTTGGCTCACACCTGTAATCCTAGCATTCTGGGAGGCCGAGGCGGGAGGATTGCTCAACCTCAGGAGTTCAAAACCAGCCTGGGGCAAGAGCGAGATCCTGTCTCTACTAAAAATAGAAAGAAATTAATTGGCCAACTAAAAATATATAGAAAAAAAAATTAGCCGGGCATGGTGGCACATGCCTGTAGTCCCAGCTACTCGGGAGGCTGAGGCAGAAGGATCGCTTGAGCCCAGGAGTTTGAGGTTGCTGTGAGCTAGGCTGACAACACGGCACTCTACTCAGGTTCACAAGTGAGACTCTGTCTTAAAAAAAAAAAAAACAAAAAACAAAACTGGTACATACGAACTCTCACAGACCATAATAGTGCCATTCACAGTTGAGAGAAATGTAAAGAAATATAAAGATGTATCAAATCATGACTCCATAAAATTAACCGTAATACACACTATGCTGCTATAATAATTTGTACCATCTCCTGTTGATATTGTAGTGAACTCAAGTGAAAATACTATGTGATGATAATCATATGCTAGTCAGTGGTTCGTCTCTCCAGTACATTGCGTATCACAGTAAAATGTGATCTCTCGGCAGTTCTTATGTATTTTTCATCGTGTTTAGTGCAATAGCATAAACCTTGAATAACACCGTGGGAGCTATACTAGTGATACTAGTATCACTAGTATAGCTCCCACAGTGTTCCTATAAATGCTCCCAAGAAGCAGAGAAAATTCTATGACATTACAAGAAAAAGTTGAATCGCTTGATATGTACAGTAGATCGAGGTCTGCAGCTGCAGGTGCACACCATTTCAGACAGACGATTCATCTTACCACACTGTGTAAATACAGTGCAGTATTGTAAATGTGTTTTCTCCTCCTTACGATTTTGTTTTCTCTAGTTTACTTTATTGTAAGAATATAGTATGTGTATAATACATACACAAAATGTGTTAATCGATGGCTTATGCTATCAGTAAGGCTTCCTGTCAACATTAAGCTATTAGTAGCTGAGTTCCGGGGGAGTCAAAAGTTATATGTGGATTTTTGTCTGCATGGAGGATTGGTGCCCCCACTGTACTTCTAAACCATTGCTTAAGGGTCAACTATACTTCTAAACCATTTTCAAAAATGTTTATCAATTTATACTTGAGCAATAGGATATGAAAATTCCAGTTACTCTACATTCTTGCCAACATTTGGTGAAGTTTTTTATATTTTAACCATTCTGTTAGTATGTAGTGATATCTAATTATAGTTTAATTTGCATACCCTTCAATGAATAAAATTGATCAGTTTTTCTTATGTTTATTGGACATCAATATCTTCCTATGTGAAATGCATTTCCAAGTCTTTTTAAAAATTGTATTGCCTGGTTTTTTTTTGTTTTTTTTGATGCTGGTTTATAAAGAGTTCTTTATGTATTTGAGAAATGAGTCTTTCGTACATATTTTCTCCCATTCTGGCTTGCCTTTTTACTCTCTTCATGGGTGTCTTTGATGACCAGAAGTTACTAATTATAAATCATCAATCTTTATCTTTTCCTTTTCTGGTGTTTTTTGTGTTCTGTTTAAGGAATATTTTTCTACCTTAAAATCATGAAGATATTTTCAAATCCTTCTAGGAGCTTTAATATTCTACTTAAAGGGAACACTTACATTAAAAATCCCCTGGAATTTATTTTTGTGTTTGGTGTTAAGTAGTGGTCAAGAGTAATTTTTTTCAAAAGTCTGCAAACCCATTGGCCCAGTACCCACTAATAAAAAGACTACAGCTCTATAAATGCCATCTTAATCATAAGCCAAGTGCCTGTAACAGTATAAGTTTGTTTCCAGATGTTCTACTTTATGCAGTTTCTCTACATGTCCATCCTTGTGCCAGTGTCACACAGTCATAATTACTTTAGCTTTATAATAGATATTTGGTATAGTTAGTTTCCAACTTTGTTTTCCTTCTTTAAGATTGCCACTTTATATTTTCATATACATTTTAAAAGTAGCTTTTTTTGCCCCACAAGTTACTCATCTAAGGTATTTGATTGTAATAACAATGAATATATAGGTCCATTATGGAGGAATTGCCATGCAAATAGTATTGACTCTACAACCCATGAATAAATCCATTCATTTAGATCTTTTAAAGTGTCTTTCTATAATGTGTTACAGCTTTTTGTGTGTACATATTGCACATTTCTTCTTAGATTTATTCATGGGTATTTGATAGTATAAGTGGTATTCTCTCTTAAATTTCACTTTCTAATTATATTTAGTATATAGAACTGCACTTGATTTTTGTTTAATAATCTTGTTTCCAGCAACCTTGCTAAATTTATTTTTAAGTTTAATGGTTTCTGTGTATATTATTCATTTTTTCTTGTTTGTACTGCTTCGAATTTCCAGTCCACTGTAGAAGTAGTGATAACAAATATCCTTGTTTCATTCCTAATCTCAAAGAAAGCATTCAGCATGAAAATTATTTCATCATTGAAATTAAACTTTTATCATTTCACTATTATGTGATGATATAGCTTCTTGTAAGTGTTTTTATTGAAATATACTTAACAGAACATAAAATTCACAGTCTGAAAGTTCATACTTCATTGGTTTTTCGTCTTTTCACTATGTTGTGCAACCATTACCACTATCTAATTCGAGAACATTTTCATCACACCCACCCATAAAAGACCCTGTACCCATTAGCAGTTAGTTCCAATTCTTTGCTCTCCCCTCCATTGGCAACCACTAACCTACTTTCTGTCTATGGATTTGCCTATTATGAACATTTCAAAATTTGGCCACATTTTTTACAATACATGGCCTTTTATGTTTGGCTTCTTTAATTTGGCATGTCTTCAAGGCTCTTTCACATCATAGCATGTGACAGCACTTCATTTCTTTTTATGGCTGAATAATATTCCATTTTATGGATATTTCGCATACTATTTATTCATCTAATGGACATACAGTTTGATTCAGCTTTTTGGCTATAATAAATAAAGCTGCTATGAACATTCTCATAAGTCTGTATGGACATATAACATCTTAATTTATAGCAATCTAGTTAGGATTAATGCAAATTTAGTTTCAGTAGTGTACAAAAATTTTACCCCTATATAGCTCTATTTCACCCCCCCATGCTTGTTTTGTTTTTTTTTTTTTTTTGAGACAGTCTCACTCTGTTGCCCAGGCTAGAGTGAGTGCCGTGGCGTCAGCCTAGCTCACAGCAACCTCAAACTCCTGGGCTCAAGCAATCCTTCTGCCTCAGTCTCCCAAGTAGCTGGGACTACAGGCATGCGCCACCATGCCCGGCTAATTTTTTCTATATATTTTTAGTTGGCCAATTAATTTCTTTCTATTTTTAGTAGAGACGGGGTCTCACTCTTGATCAGGCTGGTTTCGAACTCCTGACCTTGAGCGATCCGCCCGCCTCGGCCTCCCAGAGTGCTAGGATTACAGGCGTGAGCCACTGCACCCGGCCTCCCCCATGCTTGTTGTTACTATTATTTATTACTGTCACAGATTAAATCTTTATATATTATGTGCTCATCAACCTGGATTTATAATTTTTGCTTTATAGAATTGTGTTTTAATTGAGATAAAGAAAGAAAAGGACTTACAAACAAAAAATGCCTATATACTGTCCTTTATGTTTACCTGTGTAGATATCTTTCATGGCATTTATTTTTTCATATGGAGTTGAGTCACAGATTTTATTCATTTAATTCTTAATTCCTTAATTAAGAATTAAATGAATAAGAATAATGACTCCCTTTAGCATTTGTTGTAGGAAAGGTATGCTAGTGATGGACTCTCATTTTTGTTTTTCTGGGATTCATTTTGAAGAATAGTTTTTGCCAGATATATAATTCTAGGTAGAATTTTTTTCTTTCACCACTTTGATTACATGATCATGCTACCTGCTGGCCTCCATCATTTCTGATTAGAAATCAGCTGTTAATCTTATTGTGGATCCTCATAAATTATGATTTGCTTCTCCTTTGTGGCTTTCAGGATTCTTTCTTTGTCTTTAGCTTTTGAGAGTTTGATTATGATCTAGATATGGATCTATTTGAGTTTAGCCTGTTTGGAGTTCATTGAGCTTCAAGTTTTACAAGTTTTGACCATTATTTCTTCAAACATTCCTTCCCCCACTCCTGCCCCCCCCCCCGTTGCCTTCTCCCCCCACCCTCTGGCACTTCCATTATGCATGTGTCAATATGCTGGATGATGTCCCACAAGTCTCTTAGTATTTGTTCATTTTTTTTCATTTTCTTTTCTTTCTATCCCTCAGACCTGGTAATTCCTCAAAATTTCATCAAGTTTACTGATTCTTTCTTTTCCTGCTCAAATCTGCTGTTGAGCCCCTTTAGTGAATGTTTTTATTTCAGTTATTGTACTTTTCAACACCAGAATTTGTTTTGCTCCTTTTAATAATTTTAATCTGTTTATTCATATTGTTACTTTGGTGACCAATTTTTCTCATACTTTAATCCAGGTAGTGGGCTTGCTGGATCAAATGGTAGATCTACTTTTAGTTCTTTCAGAAATTTCTATACTGTTTTCCATAGAGGTTGTGCTAATTTACATTCCCACCAGTAACATTTAAGTGTTCCCTTTTCACTGCATCCAATGTCAACATCTATTGGTTTTTGACTTTTTAGTACTGGCTATGTTGTCTGGGTAAAGTGGAATGTCATTGTGGTTTTTAATTTGCATTTCCCTGATGATTAGTGATACTAAGCATTTTTTATTTCAGAATATTACAGGGGTACAAATGTTTTGGTTACATGGATTGCTTTTGTACTGCCTAAGTCAAAGTTATAAGTGTGCCCATCATCCAGATAGTGTACATTGTACCCATTAAGTATCAAAAAAAATGATCCACCATGACCAGGTGGGCTTCATCTCAGGGATACAAGGATGGTTCAACATATGTAAATCCATAAATGTGATTTGCCACATAAACAGAAGCAAAAACAGAGATGATATGATCATCTCAATAGATGCAGAAAAAGCATTCAGCAAAATTCAGCACCCTTTTGTGATAAAAACTTTTAATGAAATAGGCATAGATGGAACGTATCTCAAAATTATAAAAGCTATATAGGACAGATCTACAGCCAACATCATAGTGAATGGAGAGAAGTTGAAAGCATTCCCTCTCAGAACTGGAACAAGACAAGATGCCCACTGTCACCACTTCTATTCAACATAGTGTTGGGAGTCCTAACCAGAGCCATTAGGCAAGAAAATGAAAAGAAGGGTATCCAAATGGGGAAAGAGGAGGTCAAATATCACTCTTTGCTGATGATATGATCTTTTATCTAGAAAACTCCAAAGATTCCACCAAGAGACTCCTGGAATTGATCAATTCAGCAAAGTCTCAGGTTACAAAATCAATGTACACAAATCAGGAGCATTTTTTCATATGTTTCTTGGCTATTTATATATCTTCTTTTGAAAAATGTTTGTGTCATTTGCCCACTTTTTAATGGGGTAATTTCATTTGTGTGTGTGTATTTATTTTATTTTTTTGCTGATTAGTTTGAATTCCTTGTAGATTCTGGATACTAGCTCTTTGTCCAGTATATAGTTTGCTAATATTTTCTCCCATTCTGAAGGTTGTCTGTTTACTCTGTTGATTATTTCTTTTCCTGTGCAGAGCTTTTTAGTTTAATTAAGTCCCATTCATTTATTTATTTTTGTTTTTGTGCATGGGGGGAGAGGTTAGTAATAAATTCTTTGCCTAGGCCAATGTTGAGAAAGGCTTTTCCTAGGTTTTCCTAGAATTTTTATGGTTTCAGGTCTTACATTTAAGTCTTTAATCCATCCTGAGTTAATTTTTGCTTATGGTGAGAGATAGGGATCCAATTTCATTCTTCCATATTTGGCTATCCAGTTTCCCCAGCACCATTTATTGAATAGGATGTCCGTTTCTCAGTGAAGGTTTTTGTCTGCTTTGTCAAAAATCAGTTGGTTATAGGTATATGGCTTTTTTTCTAGGTTCTCTGTTATGTTCCATTGAACTATGTGTCTACTTTTATACCAATACCATGCTGTTTTAGTTACTATCACCTTATAGTATAATTTGAAGTTGGGTACTGTGATACATCCAGCTTTGTTTTTTTGCTTAGGATTGCTTTGACTATTCATGCTCTTTTTTGACTCTATATGAATTTTAGGATTGTTTTTTCTAATTCTGAGAAACATTATGTTGCTATTTTTATTTTGATAGGAATTGTATTGAATCTGTAGATTGTTTTGGGCTGTGTGGTCATTTTAACAATATTGATTCTTCTAATCCATGAAGATGGGATGTTTTCCATTTGTTCATGTCATCTGTCATTTCTTTCATCAGTGTTTTGTAGTTCTTCTACGTTTTGAAGTTTGTGCTGTATTACTATTTGGTTTTTTATTGATTTTTGTCTTTGTCCGTCCTTTGTACTTTTCTCTTTCTTTACTTCTCTAGGACTGGCTGATTAATTTTTAATATTCCATTTGTATTTCATGTTCTAAGTTCTTTTTCTAACTTTTATTATCTTTTGTATCGATTAATAATTTTTTATATTCCATCTCCCCTTTTTAGCAGCTTTATTATTGATATACAAGTGATATGTAAAATAAAATTGTACCATTGCATGCATTTTGACATACACATGTACCTGCGAAACTATTATGAGAATCAAGAATTGAACATTTATGTATGTTCCACATGTTTCCTTATGCCCTTTGTGATCTATTATTCTCAATCCTCCACCTATCTCTAGGCAACCACTGATCTGCTTTCTATTATTGTAGATTAGTTTGCTTGCTCTTGCATATCGTGTATATAGTATTGTATAGTGTATGCTCTATTTTGTTTAACTTCTTTTACTAAGCACAGATTTGAAATTATCAATGTTTATTCATGTATCAGTACTTTGTTCTTTTGAGTGCTAAGCGATATTCTATTGTATGCATAAACTACATTTTTTTTATCCGCGCACCAGATGATGGACATTTGGTTTGTTTCTAGTTTTTTGACTATCATAAATAAATCTATGAAGATTTGTGTGCAAGTCTTTATGTGGACTTTCATTTCATTTGCTTTCATTTTTCTTGGGTAAACGCCTTATAGTAGAATGACTGGAACATATGATAGAGATAGTGTGAATAATGCCAAACTGTTTTTCAGAGTAGCTGTTTATTTTTACATTCCCATCAGCAATGTTTAAGAGTTGCAGTTGCTTCACATCTTGGACTATGCTTGTATCATCATTCTCTTTAATTTTAACCATTTTAATGGATGTGTAGGGATATCTCATTGTGATTTTGATTTTCAGTTACCTAAAGATTAATAATACTGAGCATCTTTTTATGTGTTTATTTGCCATTTGAATATCTTCTCTTATGAAGTGTCTCTTCAGATCTGTTGCCCAGTTTGTCTTACTATTAAGTTTAAAAGTTCTTTATATATTTTATATATGTATACACACACATGTATATAAGTCCTGTGTCACCTGTATGTTTTGCAAATGCCTTCTCCCAATATATGGCTTTCTTTTTCTTTTAGTAGAAATATCTTTTGAAGAGCAAAAGTTTTAATTGAGATATTCAGTTTATCTAAGTTTTTTCTTTTATACTAAGTCCTTTTTTATGTCCTAATTAGGATATCTTTGACAAACCCAAAGTCACTAAGATTTTCTAATGTTTCCTTTTAGAAGTTTTACAGTTTTGCTCCCATTACATTTAGGTCTGTGACCCATTTCATGTTATTTTTGCATATAGTGTGAAGTAAGGGTCAAAGTTCATACTTTTTTTGTTTTTACATGTGATTATTCAATGTTCCAGCATCATTTGTTGGATTACCAGGGTAGCTTTTTTGAAAATCATTTTGCCATATATGCATTGGTTTATTTCTGGGCTCCCTATTCTGTTCTGTTAATCTGTATGTCTGCATTTATACCAATACAGTATTGTCTTGATTGCTGTAACTATATAATGTCTTAAAATCAGATAGTATTAATCCTCTAAATTTGTTCTTTTCAAATTGTTTTGGCTATTCTGGGTTATTTGCATTTCTATATAATATTTACAATCAAGTTATTTTCTCCAAAAAAAATTCTGCTGGCAGTTTGATTGGAATTGCAATGGGGGAATTGCATCAGTTTTGGGAAAATTGACATCTTAACAATATTGAGTCTTCTGATTCAGGAACATAATACATCTCTCATTTTATTTAGGTCTTTAATTTCTCTCAGGAGTATCTTTTTGTTAAATTTATACCTAAATATTTTTATACTATTCTAAATGGTCTTTTAAATTTAAATTTTTTTATTTTTTGTTAATATATAGAAATACAAAAAAATACAATTTATTTTTATATATTCTATTATACTAAACTCACTTATTATTCCTAGTTGCTTTTTTTGTAGTCTTGGGATTTTCTATGTAGATAATTATGTTGTCTGCAAATAGAGACAGTTTTACTTCTTCCTTTCTAATTTGGAACCCGTATGTGTGTATGTGTATGTATGGAGAGAGAGAGAGTTGCATTTTTGACTGGATAGGACCTCCAAATCAATGTTTATTTGAAGTGGTGAGAGAAGACATCTTTGTCTAATTCTCGATGTTAGAAAGTATTCAGTCTATCACCACCAATTATGATGTTAACTCTCGGCTTTTAACAGATGCTTTTAATCAAGATGGGAAAATCCCTCCTATTTGTAGTTTGCTGAGAGTTTTTATCTTGAATGATATTTGATTTTGTCAAATTTTTTTCCTACATCTAATAGAATGATTATATGATCTTTCTCTTATATCTGTTGATATAGTAAATTCTATTGTTGATTTTAAAATGTTAAACCAGCCTTCAATTCATGAGATAAATTTCATTTGGTCATTACTTATTATCATTTTTATATTTTGTTTAGTATGAAAATATTCTTTTAAATTTATGTCTATGTTCATATTGGTCTATAATTTTGTTTTATTTTATATTTTTTGTGTGCTTTTCATATCAGATGATGTTGACTTCATAGAACTCATTGGGAAGTGTTCTTTCCTCTGTGTAGAATTTCATCTATTTCTTATGTGAGCTTTGATTGTTTGTGTCTTTGAAGGAGTTTGACCATTTCATCCAAGTTGTCAAGTTTACTGGCATGAGTTGTTTCTAATATTCCCTTATTATTTTAATATCTGTAGAATCTATAGTGATGTTTCCTCTTTTTATTTCTGATATTTATAGTTTGTGTCTTTGCTGTTTCAGTTCTGGTCAGACTCTGTAGAGATATATCCATATTACTAATCTTTAAAAATCAACATTTGGCCAGGTGCGGTGGCTCATGCCTGTAATCCTAGCACTCTGGGAGGCTGAGGCGGGTGGATCACTCAAGATCAGGAGTTCAAAACCAGCCCGAGCAAGAGCGAGACCCCATCTCTACTAAAAATAGAAAGAAATTAATTGGCCAACTAAAAGTAACATAGAAAAAATTACCCCGGCATGGTGGCACATGCCTGTAGTCCCAGCTACTCGGGAGGCCGAGGCAGAAAGATTGCTTGAGCCCAGGAGTTGGAGGTTGCTGTGAGCTAGACTGATGCCACGGCACTCTAGCTGGGGCAACAGAGTGAGACTCTGTCTCAAAAAAAAATAAAAAATAAATAAAAATTAGCTTTTGCTCTCATTGATTTTTCTCTGTTTTTTTAAATGTATATCATTGATTTCTGCTCTTATATTAATTTTTTCCTGTCTTCTACTTAATTTGGATTCAACTTGCTCTTCTTTTTCTAGTTTATTAAGGTTGAAAATTAGGTCATTGATTTGAAAACTTCCTTCTTTTCTAAGTGTTAATAATGTAAATTTCCTCTCAATACTAGTTTATTTCAATGTAGTTTATCTTTTATATTTATATTATTTGTATTATGTTTTAGTTGTATCCCATAAATTTTAATATCATATTTTCATTTTTATTCCAATCAAAACATATTCTAGCATGACCATACCCCATACGTTGCACATCTTACTCATTATGCTTGAGGCTCTGCCTCGAGGGGGGAGGGGGGCATGGGCAATATACATAACCGTAATATTTGTACCCACATAATATGCTGAAATAAAAAAAAAAACATATTCTAATTTCCCTTGTAATTTCATTGACTCATGTTTAGTTTCCTAATAGATGGTATTTTGCAAATATCTTTCTGATAGTATCTCTGTTTACATATAGTTTTTATTATTTAAATGTTAATGGGTTTTGAAATTTTAGATGAGCATTAAATTTATTTATATTTAGTATTAATATTGACAATTTTGAGGTTTAAATTTGTGATCTTAGTTTTGCCTTCTTTTTGTCCTTCTTGTTTTATATTCATTGGTATTTCCTCTCTGGGTCCCTTTTGGATTGATTAATTTGTAATATTTCATTTTTCTCCTCTGTCTACTTAATGTAGTTATACATTCTTTTATTTAATTTAATTTTTAGTGGATAGTCTGTTACAGTTTTGTATGAATTTCTTTCCACCTCCCAGATAATGCAATGATCTTAGACCCTTTACTTAATCTAAGTCTTCTTCCTGCCTTTTGTGGTAGGAGTTGAATTATGTACCCCTAAAATTCATGTTGAAGTCCTAACTCCCATTGCTTCAAAATGTGACATTTGGAAATAGGATTATTACAGGTGTAATTAAATGAGGTCATACTGGAGTTTTTATCTGTAGAATTGTGTGATTGAACAGCATTTTCTTTCCTAGATTCCTTTGTTTCAAAGCCTGTATTCTTTTCTCATTAGAATTTTTATCTGTGATTTCTATAGTTGAACTTACCATAGAAATGTGCACGTTAGACTCTTAGTAAGTATTTGCTATATTAATCAAGTGCCCGATGTATTATGGTTACTTCTGCTGAGAGAGGTTGATAATGGGGAGTGAGAGAGACAAAAAACTGGACTTTTAAGGTTGGGAGATCTGAATTCTAGTTTTAACATCATTATTAATATTTATTATCAATATGATCTGGATTTTAGTTTTCTTATCATTGAACACCTTACAAAAAGTGTGAAATTATCTGTTTTTTCTACCTTAGAGATAAGAGAATATATGTTAAAAACCTTTTGTAAACTGAGAAACCCTAAATAATAAAGTTTTCCTCTTATTGTAGCCTTGTTTGGGATCTGCTATAATTTTCAAAGTTTTCATGTACCTTTAAATTTTTCATTTGTTTTTTTCATTAGTATAAACCAAATGAAGATAAATATATGTCCCAGTTTTCCTCTCTGATCTTTGTACTAAGAAGTTTTCTCTTTTTTCAAGAATTTTTCTATTAGTCTCCCTAATTATTTTTTGTTTTGTTCAGTATTTATATAGGAAACTTTTAAGTACCTTATCTACTAGATCTCACAAAGTATTGATGTAAAATGATGTCATCAAGAGACAAGTTTCTAAGAAAGGATGCCCTAGATTTATGATGTGGCAGTGAATGACCATAGACTGAGCTAGTATGGATGTGTGTAGCTTCCACAGACAAATTGCATAAGGAAAATACTGCAGTAGAAAACTAGCTGTTGATTTTACTTAATAATTCCATGTCAAATAGGGGAAAGACAAAAATTTGTATTATTAATGTCATCATTTCTAATATCTTTTGAGCACCAGATACTATCCCACATGCTGTACATGGAGTAGCTTTTTTAACCTTCTCAAGAACCCTAGGTAAGAGTATTTTCTCCATTTTACATAGGGTGTTTTTGAATATCAGTGACAGCATAATATATTGAATTGAATCCTATGCCATTTTTTAGAGTAAAAACATTCAAATATCAAGAATTTTATATGATTCAACGAATATAAGTAAATTAGGCATTAATTCATCCATGGAACTTTAAGCTCTTGGAAGGGTCAAACCTAGGTAATTTCTCCAGAATTTTCCAGGGCTTTCATCAGTGACAGTGCCTACAGCACTTTGTGACAATAAGGGAAAGATGACAAATATCAAACTAGTAAGACTATTAGATGAATATTAGATGAAATTTTTAAAGTTACTTTTGATTAATTTATAATTGCCTGACATTTTATAAACTGATGATAGCCTTTTTTTCTAATTTCTGAAACAATGTAGTTAAATATTTTAAATCTAATAAACAGATATCAAACAACTTTTTCGGAAAACAATCATTCACATTCATGTTTAATGAATATAAGATTTTAATTTCACTGGGTAAGCCAAAATAAATAATTTTCTACCATAAATATTATAACAAATAACCTCTTTTAAAATAAAATATTTTCCTCTTTTTCCCCCCTGGTGACCTAGTGGTAATGTTCTGCAGTGTTTTATGTAGGAGACCTGGATTTTATTCCTGTTCTCGTTATCTCTCTCCCTGGGGCTGCAATGAATAAAATAAGAAATAAAATCACTGTCCTGCATCCTTATTGCCATGGGCTGTGCCCTTGTCAGATTTCATAAGCTGAGCTAGATGGACCTGGTTAGTACTGGGACTGGAGACCTCAAAGAAAACAAAGTCTGTAGAGCACACGTCTTCTAGGCAGCCAGTATTTCATCTTCCATGAAACCTTGTTTCACAGTTATTATTGCACTCTCCTCTTTACTGTTTGATTGATTTGCTTGCTCTAGGAAGAAAAAAAAAAAGGTCTTTAAAAGTACATGCAGTTCTAGTCATTTAAATCAATGCACTTATTTATTTATTTTTCCTTTTCAAATTTAAAAAACTGTTTAGCTTGAAAGATATTTGGTTATATTTTTGAGGAGACAGTATCCTAACTAGCAGTGTTTTTTATTGTCTAAAAATTTACTTTCTCATAGACTTATTTTATTTATCTTTATAAAGTATCTGTTCTCTATCTGTTTTGATAGTGTTTCCCTTGTTTTACAAATGATACAACACATAAAATTATTTTTAAAACTCATATAAGAACTATGTGAAGATTCAAAATTACAATTGTTTTCTTGTTCCCTTTAAAGCCTAGATTATATATTCTGTAATTTTAAAATTTAATTTTAAACAGCTTCAAGTGCTAATTATTTTAATTAGATTTATGTAGTTTTATATATACATATACACATAATAATGCATATAATTCAGTAAGAAATGCACTATTTTTTTGATATTCATGTTTTGTGGGTTTTTTGGAGACAGAGTCTCACTCTGTTGCCTGGACTGAAGTGCCGTGGCGTCAGCCTAGCTCACGGCAACCTCAAACTCCTGGGCTCAAGCAATCCTCCTGCTTCAGCCTCCTGAGTAGCTGGGACTACAGGCATGCGCCACCATGCCCGGCTAATTTTTTCTATATATTTTTAGTTGGCCAATTAATTTCATTTCTATTTTTAGTAGAGACGGGGTCTCACTCTTGGTCAGGCTGGTCTCGAACTCCTGACCTTGAGCAATCTGCCAGCCTTGGCCTCCCAGAATGCTAGGATTACAGGCGTGAGCCACCGCGCCCGGCCAGTATTCATGTTTTCTATATGAATAGACCATTCTACCTAAAGCTGCTCCTCCCAGAATGTGCACACACAAATACCTGGTAAGTACTGATGGTACAAATACATGCACACATGCACACATACCTATGTTCTCTAACATACTGGTTTTCTCCCTTCCAACAAGGGAACATTTTTCTAATTACATTTTACATAGAATCCCAATATATTAAAGAATGATACAAAAAGCTGAGTTTCTCTGATTAATGCCAAAATGAGGGAGATTACAGTCCCATCTCTTCAGCCTTTTCCTCACTCCATAAGGGAAGGCACCTTGGAAAAACCCTAAAGTTCCAAGAAACATGTCTTCCTTGCTCAGTTTCACACATCCATATACACAAAAATTTAGTGTTTTGGAAGAGTTTTCTGTTCTTATATGAAAATGTTAGAACTAAGAGCATGGTCCTGAAAAAGATTCAACAATGATGCTTGGTGACTCTTGGTACCCTTATACCAAATTCTCTTCATTTTTTAGTAGAATGACCCCAAGCCAAAATTAAACTCCCAAAGTCATAGCAATCAGTTAAAGATGGGTGGCACATCCTTCTTTCTGAAATAAGAATGGTTATTTATTGGTATTATGGAGTATTCCAGAATTAATCCAATTTATAATCTAATACTATTTAAGATAATATTTTTCCATATGTCATCAGTAATTTTTCAGGGAGTAATTTTTCAAATATTTTACACCAGTCCTCTATCAAAATTTTACAATACCTTTCTTCAGAGAAGAGAAGGGGAAAAAAAAGAGGAAAAAAAAATTTTTAGACTATCCCATGGGTTTGTTGGTAAATTTTTTTTAACTGGTTCTTTGGAGGGAAAAGGCCTTGATTTGTAGCATTTGCTAATTTCAGTGGCTGATTTCACACTATCAACATGAAGTCATTGAATGTGGAGATGGGAATAGAAACATGATAGTAGCTTACCATTATATACTACTTCCACCATGCAGATACAGTGGATGGGGTAAATATCCTCAAAGGCATATATAATAATAAAAAGTAGTTAAAATAGTTAGAAAATGATCAATTTTGAGTCATTATTACCTTTTTAGTATAATTTAGTTAATTATAAATTTATATAATATAATTTAATTTTTAGCGATGGATTCATTTAACTGGTTGCAAAGTTCCTGAAAATATAACAGTTGGTTCTCACGATCTGGTATGAGTAGGCTCCAGCACACCAGTGATCCTTGGGAAAATTTTGCTTTTTACCTTAATAATAATAATAAACCCTTTAGATAATCTCTAACTTCAGGAAAACATATAAAATTCCCACTATAAGTCTGATTCAACCATCCCCCAGTCTCTGTAACTACCTCTATTATTCACTGTACATAGTTATGTAGGTTATTTTACTGCTGGTTATCTAGGAGGTATTTAGAGGATATAAATATCAGCCTGTTTCCTGCTTTTCATCAGTTTATTCTGTCTGATTATGTCATCTATTATGTTATTCTATAGTCACTTAATCTCTTTCCTTCCTGTTACTTGCCTAGCAAGATGACTTGAAAAACCTTCTCAAAATGAATCTCTCTCCCATGTCTTAATAACTGAACCAAAAGAAACAAGCCCTGAGTACATTGGAGTATTGGTGAGACATTTTTGTTACTAGATCTTCAACTACCTAAACTGCTTACATTGATCTGTTTTGTTGTTAAAAACAGGGTTTTCTTTTTTTAAAGCTTTTTAATGTAATTAGTTTGGTAGTAGCTGAAGTCTCTAGGGATAGATCTCAATCTATTACCCTAGCAATCAACTATTTGTATTCATCATTGATAAAATCAGCTTGCTACTCAATATTTTCATCTTCATCAGTCTTTCCTTTAATAAAATTGTTTTTGTCACGTACATTGTCTATAATGTTTTTATCTTTTCAGAATTTTCATCAACGGCAATATTAAATCTAGAATATCTGTTATGGCCTAAAGATAAATTTGAATTTTATCTATTAGAAAATCATATATTAATATTTTACTGAGTTAGCCTTTTGTATTAAAGATATTTATCACATAAGTAAAGCTTAAGAAAAAGGGAAACTCTCTAAATCTTGTCTCTGTCTATTATAGAATGATAAGGAGATACAACACCTTAATGAATGAATTATTATATTTCACTATTAAAAATACACCGCAGGGTTATTTTGATTATCATGACAGAAAAGGGCCGGTGAATTGAGAGCTCAAAAAACTGGGATATTTATTCACTGTTTATGTATTTTATATTCTTGCTTTGTTAAAATACTATTTTAAATCTATTAAAATCACCTTCTATCAATATTAAGTGCCTGTATTCTATAAGAGTCTATTAGAGGCAGAACTTGTGTGATAACGATAGAGTACCAAAAATGTCGAATCTCTCAATTTTTCCAAACAAATTTCCGATTTCAAGCCCTTCCCTATCAGGGCCTGTGAGAAGTCCATTATTGGTCATTCTTTGGGACACAGTCCCTTTCCCAATGGTATGGTCACTCCAAAAAGAAGTTGCTCATTCTGGGGTTGCTGCTTTGCTGATTATCTGAGAATACCCTCTGATTCCTTCTGAAATGAGCCCCACTTGTTTGTCCCACTAGACCAGTGTGGTGTCTATAGTCTCTGACGTGACAAGAGACCCACCGGCAACTGCCCTCCCTCATACCAACATGACCACAGGTACGCTCTGCTCTCCAGCTTGCCTCTGTGGCCAGAGGGGCATTCACTCCCTCTCAAGGTGTCCTTACCTCCAGGGTGCTGCACAGAGTGCCCGAGAATCCACAAACTGGCTCCCCTTCCCAGTTGTAGTAACTCTTCCACTCCCAAAATTAGTTTGCTTTTTCCTTCAATTCTTCCATTTACACTCCGATTTTCTTTTCCAACCTTTTTTCTTTGTATACTAACGAAACCTAATGGCATCTGTAAAGCACTTAATGGTTCTAAGCTAGGGCACTTGTCTTTTAAGCAGTAAAAAGTAAACAATATTGCAGGTTTTCATATCCTGCTATATTAAATTCTTAGTAATTCCTTGTGTTATAGTAGCTTTCTCTGAGTGGGAAAAGAGAATGACCATAATCTTGACTTAAGAGTTTTATAGACTTAAGATAAAGTGGAAGCACAAAATAAGAAGCGGTACCTTTGCATGGACCAAAATATGTACACACAATTTATATCCCAGTTTGTATTTATAACATTCATGCATATATTCAAGTATATATATAAATAGATAACAAAGCATACTATGAGAATTAAATGAAATATATATGTGAAAGTGGCAGACGCATCAGAGCTCTTTGATAAATTTTTAATCCTTTTTTCTTTTTATTGGATTTATCATTTTTTAAAATTTTTATAGATTTAGGGATACAAGTGGTTTTGGGTTACGTGAATGAATTGTATAGTGATGATGTCTAGATTTTTAGTGTAACCTGTTACTAAATAGTGTACATTGCACCCACTAGGTAGTTTCTCTTCCTTCAACCCCCTGTTGCCCTCTCCAGTTTAATCTTAGATTATTTTCTAAAAGAATTAATGGAATCATCGTTAAGGTAGATGTTTGTCAGCATCTTTTATTCCGCTGACTAATACTCTCTAATGTGATCTTTAGTTTCATAATGTTATTCAAAGACTGCATTTCACAGATAGCTGAGAAACTTTATTTTTTACAACAATTTCTCTTGTGACTATTTGACTTTAACCTTTAGTTATAAGGTTATTTTTTCATCTAAGAAACTTTACACAATGGAAACACTTTACAATCAATTTTAAAAATACCAGGATAGTGCAGGCACAGTGAGTTACACCCATAATCCCAGCACTTTGACAGGCTGAAGTGGGAGGATCCTTGAGCCCATAGCCAGATCCTGTCTCTACAAATAATTTTTAAAAATTAGCCGAATGTGGTGGCATATGCCTGTAGTGCTAGCTATTCGGGAGGCTGAGGTGGGAGGGTTGCTTGAGCCCAGAGTATGAGGCTGCAGTGAGCTGTGATCACATCACTGCACTCCAGCCTGGGCTACACAGCCAGACCCCGTCTCTAAAAAAGAAAAAACAACCGAGAGAATATTGATAAGTCTTTAAAATGGGTCTTTTGTTAAGCCTGAACATCTTATAATTAATGACTGCTATCACACCACCTGCTCTCTTCTACCTTGAATCTTATCACATTTGTGTTGCTTTGAAATCTGAGAATGATTTC
Source organism: Cheirogaleus medius (assembly GCA_008086735.1). Classification (NCBI taxonomy): domain Eukaryota; kingdom Metazoa; phylum Chordata; class Mammalia; order Primates; family Cheirogaleidae; genus Cheirogaleus; species Cheirogaleus medius. The sequence goes on along the minus strand of VBSM01003148.1, from coordinate 16,263,654 downwards.
TACTTCCTAACAACTAATATGCTACTGTTCTAGTCAGACATCACATTACTGATTAGCTGAATCCTATTTCCTGTTTTTTTCCTGTATCTCTAAATGAACTACTTCTGTCTTAGTAGGATTATTATGTTACATAAAACAGATACTTATATTAATTAGATTTTATTTTTGTAAGGGATAGCAAATCATGGAAAAGCAAGTCATAGTGTATTAAATATCCAGAAGTAAAATTTTGATAATATTTAAAATATAACTAAGCACACCTATGGAGAAACAGTTTTTTTTTTAAAAAAGATCCACATTTGTATCTGATATTCCTTTTATAATGTAAGTTTTTTCCCCTGTATTGTGTAGTATAGGATTTAGTTTTTCTATTTTATATTCTTTCTTCTGCATCCAGTCTTAATAATATAAATAACTATTTTTAGGAAGAAACTGAGGTATAATTCTTATATTATCTTTACCTAGTCACTTATATCCCTCCTCTGTTCTGCTATAAACAACCTTATGGTTGAGTTCATGCCCTTTTTATCATTGTATCCACTGTAGTGTCTATAGGGTAAATATAATTGAATTGAATTGGGTTGTTGAATTAGACTGATCCCACTAATTTGCTTCACTCAGTCACTCAATACCCATTACATGTTCTTATCCTTTATGTGTTTGTCTTTCAAAGGACAATCTTATTTTCATCATTTTAAAGATCCTGGGCATATCTTGCCATATTCATGACAAGGAATAACAGCAGCAGAGCTAACTTATTTTGATACTGGATTAGTTTTAAGTGGATGGACCAGAAAAGCAGTTTTCCCAGTGACAGCCTTTTAAGAAAGGATATTCTGATACAACAATATGGTTAGTATTGAGGAAATAATAACTTCTTCTACCTAAATAAAATGTCCAGGAGGCCAAAGTATGCTCCTGAATGCTAAGTTATTCATTGATCTTATGTATCAGGCTATTTTCAAATGTGATAAGTTTATTCTCTTTTATGATTAATTTATAAGTTAAGCAAAATTACATACAGAAGACCCTTTATCAACATACAGTACCATGAAAAATCACTTCCTCATGACCTGACGATATTCAAAGTAGAGAGAGTGAATTCTTGGAAGAAAGACATGTTGAAGCCAGCATGGTTGCTAACACCAATAATCATAGCACTTTAGAAGACCGAGGTGGGAAAATTGCTTGAGCCCAGGAATTCAAGACCAGCTAGGCAACATAGAGAGATCCCGTCTCTACAAAAAACAGAAAAATTAGCTGGGTGTGGTGGCGTGCGCCTGCAGTCCCATCTACTCGAGAGACTAAGGCAGGAAGATCACTTGAGCCCAGGAGTTTGAGGTTTTAGTGAGCTGTGATGACACCACTGCACTCTAGCCTGGGCAACAGAACAAGACCTTGTCTCAAAAGACAAAACAAAGTACCACAATGAGATATATCTCACCCCAGTTTAAATGGTTATTTAAAAAAACACAAAAAATAACAAATGCTAATGAGCATGCAGAGAAAGGGAAACACTAGTACACTGTTGTTGGGAATGTAAATTATTATGGCCATTATGGAAAACAGTATGTAGATTCATCAGAAAACTAAAAATAGATCTATCGTATGATCCAGAAGCCTCACTGCTGTGCATATACCCAAAAGAAAGGAAAACAGCGTATGGAAGTGATATGTGCACTCCCATGTCTATTGCAACATTATTCACAATAGCCAAGATATGGAATCAACACAAGTGTCCCTCAGTGGCTGAATGGATAAATAAAATGTAGTATATATACACAATAGAATATTATTTAGCCATTAAAAAGAATGAAATTCTGTCATTAGCAACATGGATGGAACTAGAAGACATGTTAACTGAAATAAGCCAAGTGTGGAAAGACAAATGTCACACGTCCTCACTCATACGTGGCAGTCAGAAGACTTGGTCTCATAGAGGTGGAGAGTAAAATAATGGTTCCGAGAGACTGGGAAGGGGAGAGGAAGAGAGATTGGTTAATGAGTACAAAAAAACAGATAGAAGGAATAAGTTCTAGTATTTAATGGCACAGTAGGTTGACTTTAGTTAATAATTTATTGTCTATTTCAAAATAGCTAGAAGAGAAGATTTGGAATATTCCTAACACAAAGAAATGATAAATATTTGGGATGATGGATAGCCTAATTACCTTGATTTGATCATTCTACATGGTATGTATGTATCAAAATATCACACGTACACCATAAATATATACAATTATTATACAATTATGTATCATAAAAAAATTATGAGAAAATAAATATTTCATATCGAGGTCACTAAAAAATTACTGAATTCCAAGTGTTTGATATTTTTATGACTACTTTGCTAGGCTTTCCCTAGAATTCCACAATCTAGAAATGACAATGCCTGTAACACAATATGGAAGTAAAAGTAAAATAATAAATATATGCAAGGGGACACTTAAGGGAAAAGGAATGACACTTGAGCTGAGCATTGAGAATGAGGAGTTAGCCAAACAACTAGGAAAGGGGAGGGGTCTAGGAGTAGTGCATGTTTGTTTCTGGTAACTATATTATGCCAAAGAATTGTATCTGTTTATCATAGAAACCTCCTATTTGTCCTTGACACCGTCAAGCAGTATTCTCTTGGTTATTACGTCTCTAGATAAGCTGGAACTCAAGACCCAGAGTTAAAAAAAAAAAATCATGATCCAGTTGTTTATCATCTTAAATATGGAAATTTATAGTTTTTGAAATAAAAATTGGGATAACAGTAGTTTTATTATTTTGTGTTGTAAAAATCAGTTAATATATGTAAAACACTCTAATACTTGGCTTGTAGTACGTATATAATTCTAACCTCTATAGAGAGATTACAAGAACTCTAAATGGTAAACAAGGAGATTCAGCTTGACAGTGATAAAACTCTGACGTTAAACTATCATTATACAAATCTTTTGCTTAAGAATTAGAATTTCTTGTTATATCCATTTCCACCTGTGTTTGGGTATTTGTTTTTATTTCAGCATATTACGGGTGTACAAATGTTTAGGTTACATATATTTCCTTTGCCCCACCTGAGTCAGAGCTTCAAGCATGTCCATCCCCCAGACAGTGGGCACCACACCCATTAGGTGTGAATATACCCATCCCTCCTCCCCTTCCCACCTGCCCAACACCTGACGAATGTTATTACAATATGTGCACATAAGTGTTGATCAGTTAACACCAATTTGCTGGTGAGTACATGCGATGCTTGTTTTTCCATTCTTGTGATACTTCACTTAGTAGGATGGGCTCCTGCTCTATCCAGGATAATACAAGAGGTGCTAGATCACCACTGTTTTTTGTGGCTGAGTACAGAACTCCGTGATGTACATATACCACATTTTATTAATCTGCTAGTATTGATGGGCACTTGGGTTGTTTCCACATCTTTGCAATTGTGAATTGTGCTGCTATAAACATTCAAGTGCAGATGTGTTTTTTATAGAATGTCTTTTTTTCTTTTGGGTAGATGCCCAGTAATGGAATTGCTGGATCAAATAGTAGTTCTACTTGTAGCTCTTTGAGGTATTTCCATATTACTTTCCACAGAGGTTGTACTAATTTGCAGTCCCACCAGCAGTGTGTGAGTGTTCCTGTCTCTCTTCATCCATGCCAACATTTATTGTTTTGGGACTTTTTGATAAAGACCATTCTCACTGGATAAGTGATATCTCATTGTTGTTTTAATTTGCATTTCCCTAATGATTAGAGATGTTGAGCATTTTTTCATATGTTTTTTAACCATTAGTCTTCTTTTGAAAAGTTTCTGTTCGTGTCCTTTGCCCACTTGTTAATAGGGTTGTTTTTTTTTTTCTTGGTGATTTTCCTGAGTTCTATATAGATTCTAGTTACCAGCCCTTTATTGGATGTGTAGCACATGAATATTTTCTCCCATTCTGTAAGTTGTCTGTTTGCTCTTGGGATAGTTTTCTTGGCTGTGCAGAAGCTTTTTAATTTGATCAGGTCCCATTTATT
>VBSM01003148.1:16238906-16259546 GCA_008086735.1 Cheirogaleus medius | reverse complement strand
GCTATCCAGTTTTCCCAGCACCATTTATTGAATAAAGATTCTTTTCCCCAGTGTGTGTTTTTTTCTGCTTTGTCAAAGATTAGATAGCTATATGAGGATGGTTTTATATCTGGGTTCTCAGATCTGTTCCATTGGTCTATGTCTCTGTTCTTGTGCCAGTACCGTGCTGTTTTAGTTACTATAGCCTTGTAGTACGGCTTGAAGTCTGGTAAATTGACACCTCCCAATTTGTTCTTTTTGCTTAAAATTGCTTTTGCTATACAGGTTCTTCTCTGTTTGGGTATTTTGAAACAGCTGATAAGGAAGGTCTGGGAGAGTGTTTGTAGAGCTGCTATTATTTATCCCTCTCTTATATTTTAGGAAATAATGGAGAATAATTGTGGTTTAGTGTTTTTAAATATTCATATTATTTTTGTTTTATAATATTTTAATATCCTCTTAGTCTGTAATTATATCTATTTATCATCTTTAATTTTACTTCTGTTTCTGGGTTTCTCTATTTTGTCATTCTTGGTAAAGAACCAGCTCACGACTTGATTGATCAAGTCATTTTTAGTTGTTTTATATTTCATTTCTGCCTTTATTCATTTCTTTTTTTTTTTTAACTGTCTTTGACCTTTTTTAGTTGAATGTTTCATTTCACTGTCTTCTAGTAAGTGTATTTAAGGCTATAAATATCCCTCTGAGTACTATTTTGGCTGTACACATAGATCTTATAAAAGTATTTTTCATCTTTATTTCTAAATAATCTTTAACTTTTTATTTTTTTTCCTCTGAGTTATTTTAGAGAGTTTTATTATTGTTATTGTTGGATACTCTTTTGTCGTGAATACCTTTTTTCATCATGATATAGTCAGTGCCATCATAGTTTTTGTGTCTTAGAACTTATCAGGATTTTCTCTCTATGGGCTAATACTTGATCAATTTTTGGTAAATATTCCATACTTATTTTTTATATACTTTTATTCTCTTATTATTGAGTTCATGGCTCCATTGTATCTTTTTTAATCATAGTCATTAATTACTAATCTTCATTTGCCCACATCTAAATATGGGAGTCCCTCAGACCTTCATCTTTAGACTCTTCTTTTCTGTCTGCACTCACTTCTGGAGTGATCTCATCTAATCTCATGGCCTTAAATGCCATTTTTATTCTGATGACTCTCAAATTTATAAATTTACACTGGACTTCTTCCCTGGACTTCAGACCTATTTATTCAGCTGCTTACTTATTTTTACATTTATAACTAATAGATTCAATTTAACATGTTTCTTTTTCTCCACTTTCTTCTCTTCTTTTTAACTATTAATATTTTCTGATTCCAGTTTTTCCCCACTAATATAGTCATGCATCACCTAACAACATGGATATGTTCTGAAAAATCATTGTTAGGCAATTTCATCATTGTGTGAACATCATAGAGTGTACTTACACAAACCCAGATGGTATACCCTTCTATATATGTAGGCTATATGGGATATAACCTATTGCTCCTAGGCTACAAACTTGTACAGCATGTTACTGTACTGAATACTGTAAACAGTTGTTATACAATAGTATTTGTGCATCTAAACACATCCAAACACAGAAAAGGTATAGTAAAAATATGGTATAAAAGATATGAAATGGTACACCTGAATAGGGCACTTGCCCATGAATGGAGCTTACAGAACTGGAAGTTGCTCTGGGTAAGTCAGTGAGTGAGTGATGAGTGAATGTGAAGGCCTAGGATATTACTATATACTACTGTATACTTTACAAACACTGTACACTTAGGTGACACCACATTTATAAAAAATATTTTTCTTAAGTAATAAATTAACCTTAGCATATTATACCTTTTTTACTTTATAAACTTTTTAATTTTTTAAACATTTTTATTCTTTTATAATAGCTTAAAACATTAACACATTGTACTACTGTACAAAAATAGTTTCTTTCTTTGTATCCTTATTCTATAAGCTTTATTCTATTTTTAAATTTTTTTTATTTAAACATTTTTGTTATTAGTAAAAACTAAGACACAAACACACACATTAGCCTAGGCCTACACAGGGTCAGGATCACCAATATCACTATCTTCCACCTCCACATCTTGTCTCCTTGGAAGGTCTTCAGGGGCAATAACACGCATGGAAATGTCATCTTTTATGATAACAATACCTTCTTCTAGATTACCTCCTGAAGAACCTGCCTCAGGCTATTTTACAGTTAACTTTTTTTTACAAGTAGAAGAAGTACACTCTGATGATAAAAAATATAATATAGTAAATACATAAACCAGTAACATGGTCTTTTATTATTATCAAATATTATATACTGTATATAACTGTATGTGCTATACTTTATACAACTGGCAGTACAGGTTTGTTTACCGTACTATCACCACGAACACATGAGTAATGCACTGTGCTAAATGCTACGACAGCTAGTACATCACTAAGGGACAGGAATTTTTTAGCTCCATTATAATCCTATGGGCCCACTGTCATATATGTGGTCCATCATTGACAGAAACATCATTAGGCAGCACGTGACTGGTTATAAGTTTACATTCTGTTTCTATTCTTCTAGTGGTTACCATAGAAATTGCAGTATTCATTATTAACTTAACCTGAGTAATGTGAAAGTTTTTTCCTGAGTAATATGAAGACCTTTGAACACTGTTTTTATTCCTTCTTGATATATTTTTGTAATCTATGTTAACTCTGTCTTATATATTTTTTAATACTATAAGACATCATTACTATATTTACCATTTTCTTTGCTCTTTTTTTTTTCTTGCTTCTCTGATTTTTCTATTGGGAATCATTTTTCTTTATGTTGAAGTTGATCCTTTAGACTTTTCTATAATCAAGGACTGTTAGTTGGAAAGCTCCTAGTTTTTGTGTGAATATGTCTTTGATTTCATTCTTAAAAGACATTTTTGCTAGGGAATTCTAGGTTGATAATTATCTCCTAACACATTGATGATATTGTTCCAATGTCTTATGGCTTTTATTTTTACTATTAGCTGTTAGTCTAATTGTTACTCCTTTGAAGATAATCTGTCTTCTTTCTTTTCTTCTGGCTTTTTAAAAGAGCTTCTCTTTGTCTTTAGTGTTCTTCATTTTTACCATTACATATCTAGGTATGAATGTCTACTTACTCTTCTTGGGATTTGTTTGGCTTTTAAATAAGGGATTAGTGCTTTTTTTAGTTGGAGGAAATCTCAGTGATCATCTCTTTATATACCTTTATATACCTTACCCCATTTCTGCCTTATTCTGAGGCACTGATATTTGTTAGACCTTCTTACTCTGTTACCTGTGTCTCATAACTTCTCTGTTATATTTTTCATATCTTTGCCTCATCAAGCCATATTCTGGATAGTTTTTTTATTTCCTATCTTCCATTTCGCTAATTCTCTTTACAACTATGTCTAATCTTTTGTTAGACCTAACCACTGAGTTTTATATTACAATTCAAGAATTTTTCAATTCTAGAGGCTGTACTTGGTATGTGGTTAGATCTTTTTGGTAAATATTTATACTTTCTTAATATGTGTGGGTATTTTCAAGGTAGTCTTTTATTAAACATAGTAATATAGTTGTTTTATAATCTTTGTATAACAATTCTAAATTTTGTAGGCTTTTCCCCTCCTGATTATTGTTTCTGTAGATCTCACTTATGTGCCTAGTGTTTTTTCATCATATTCATCATCATCATTATTATTGTGAGTTGATCTTTCCTTAGAAAAGTGTTGAATTCTTTGAGGCCTTAGGTGAAAGTACTTTCTTCCACACCCCCTGGTGATGGTGATACTACCAGTATAGTACCACTTTAAACTGAAGTCAAGGCTTGGAGCTATTTGGGATTGCCCAAGTCATATAAATTTGGGCTGTAAATCCTGGTGAGGGCCAGCTCATGGTTACAACTTATCAGGAACTTCTTTTTATCACCCTGAGGTGCTGAGCACCTAGAAAACATCTTCCCTCACAATCCCATGAAAATGGCAGTTATGTTGTAGATTTTCTTCTTATTTGCCTTAAACTGAGGATGTAGCCCTTAATGGAAATCCCAGCTTTAGTGCAGGGGATTAACTAACCTCCCACTTTGCATGGACTCTGGAGTTTATTCCTTTTCCCCAAAATTTCAGGCCATGTAAGACCGAGAGTACTTAGGCTTAATGTCCCGGGTGTAGTAAATGTCCTCAAGGCAAATATAGCTGCAGTGCACCTACTTACATCTCTTGAGTTCTCCCCTTCACTTAGGTTTTACATTGAAAAATCCTAATTATCTTGTGAGTTTATCAGTACTTTTATATATACATATATATTATAATTGCTACTCGTATTCATGATGATCCACATACCTAGTCAACCACATTAAAGAAACTAAATCTTTCATGTTTATTTGCTATAGTATATTATATTTTGTAGAGCCCAAAAGTGTATTGTAAAGCAGTTCCAATAAAGTAGCAGGTAGCTCCCTTCACAGTGATAAGATGATGATGATAATGGCAGCAAGTGTTTGTTGATTATTTGTTATATGACAGGCATTGTACACAAACTACCTAAATTAAGCCTCACATCAACTGTATGAGGTACCAGTATTATCCCCCATTTACTGATGAGTTAACTGAAACTTAGAGTAGTTATGTATTTTGCCCGAGTTTATTCAGTTAGTAAGTACTATAACTTGGAATCAAAAGGAGGTCTATCTGACCCCAGTACTTTTACTCTTGATCATTATACCATACAGCCTGTAATAGGACAATGGCCATTGCATTACAAAGCATTTATAACTAGATTTGGTTCAACTATGGATATTCTACTTAGTACATACAATGTAATCTAGAGCTGGTTAAGAAAATCTGAAGCTCAAATAGTTCTTCTTCAAAAGTTTTTACATTCAGGTAAGTAAATTTTAATATAGGCTTATTTAGTGTACTTCTTTTTGGGAAGTATATTACAAAAAAAATCTATTTACCTATTCAAATTGTAGTGTATTTGATCTACATGCCTGATTGTCTTACAATCAAATTACCATAGTGTGTTTTATCATTATTTTCTGTGTTAAAACAATTCAATTGCCTTGGAACATTTCACAATTGAAAAATAATTGAACTAACATTTTATGCTTCTAAGTGTCGATAGTTAAGTTGTAGAGCTCAATTTTAAAAATATCATCTTCATTTTTATGTTATTTATGTGGACATATGCAGGAATTTTAGTGTAACACTTAATAACCACTTAATAATGCTAATAGAAAAACACCCAGACTCTGTAAAATAATTTATAGAGGTTTATCCTGAGCTGAATATGTGTGACCACAGCCTGGGGTGACATACCACAGAAGCCTTGAGTAAGTGCTCCCAAGGCAGTCAGGCTATAGTCTGGTTTTATACATTTTAGGGAGACAGGAATTGCAGCTAAAGTCATAAATCAATACATTGGTAAACATTGGTTTGGCCTGAAGAAGTGGGACATCTCAAAGTGAGGGCTTACAGGTTATAGGTGGGTTCAAAAATTCTTTGATTTGTAATTCGTTAAAGAAATAAAGTTTTGGCCGGGCATGGTGGCTCGTGCCTGTAATCCTAGCACTTGGGGAGGCCAGGCAGATCTTTTGAGCTCAGGAGTTTGAGACCAGCCTGAGCAAGAGTGAGACCCCGTCTCTACTAAAAAAAAAAAAAAAAAGAAAGAAAGAAATTACCTGGACAACTAAAAAATATATATATTAAAAAAAAAAAAATTAGCCGGGCATGGTGGCGCATGCCTGTAGTCCCAGGGAGGCTACCCGTGAGGCTTAGGCAGGAGGATCACTTGAGCTCAGGAGTTTGAGGTTGCTGTGAGGTAGGCTGATGCCACTGCACTCTAGCCTGGGCAACAGAGTGAGACTCTGTCTCAAAAAAAAAAAAAACAAAACAGAAAGTTTGTCTAAAAGCTTAGAATCAGTAGAAAGCAGTATTTTAAGGTAAGTCTGTTAATCATAGAGCAAGCCTCAGTGTACTCAAAGTGATCTGTTAAGTAAATCGATGGCCTGCAGTGTGGCTTAAGCTTGCCTTGCCTGGCCTTCAGTCGAGTTTGCAATTAGTCTAAATTCCAAAGGTAGAGAGTGTAAAGAGACATGTCCAATCTCCCTTCCTTTCGTGACCGTAAACTCAGTTTTAAGGTTTTTCTGGGGTCCCCTTGGCCAAGAGGGGGTCCGTTCAGTCAGCAGGGGGCTTAGGCTTTTATTTTTAGTGTACAATAATGACTTCTTTTCTTCTACTTTGCTCAATGGAGGGTCAGGATCTGTGCAATAGCAAATGAGACAAACAAATTTACATTTTATCATCTTGTGATTAGTGCAGCTTGAAGGGACAAACAGAAACCCAAAAAATAGAGTATATCATATCTGTTTAACTACCAAACCCTAATAATCTCTTTTCCATAGAGAAGTTTAAAAAAACTATTTTTTTAAACAGCCATTTTCCGCCTTAAATGATAGTATCTTTAAAAGCTATTCTGGCCAGGCACAGTGGCTCATGCCTGTAATCCTAGCATTCTGGGAGGCCAAGGTAGGAGGATCGCTTGAGCTCAGGAGTTTGAGACCAGCCTCAGCAAGAACGAGACCCTATTTTTAGTCTCTACTAAAAATTAGCCAGGCATGGTGGTGTCTGCCTGTAGTCCCAGCTACTTGGGAGGCTGAGGCAGGAGGATCACTTGAGCCTAGGAGTTGAGGTTGTTGTGAGCTAGAGTGATGCCATGGCACGCTAGCCCGGGCAACAGAGCAAGACTCTGTCTTAAAAAAAATAAAATAAAATACCGTAATATTTGTACCCCCATAATATGCTGAAATTAAAAAAAAAACAAAAAATAAAAGCTGTTCTGTGGGGAGAAAACCCTACTCTGGATGTATTAGAAAACTAAGTATAAAGCTGATTTGGAAATAAACATGTTTCAAAACGATTAATAAAGCTGGGTGTGGCGGCTTATGTCTGTAATTCTAGTGTTTCGGGAGGCTAAGGCAGGAATATCGCTTGAGCCCAGAAGTTCGAGACCAGCCTGAGCAACATGGTGAGACCTTGTCTCTACAAAGAAAAAAATGTTTTAATTGGCTAGTTGTGGTGGAGTACACCTGTCGTCCTGGTTACTCAGGAGTCTGAGGCAGGTATACCACCCCTGCACTCCAGCCTCAGTGACAGAGCCAGACCCTGTCTCAAAAACAAAAACAAAAAAATGCGAAATAATTAATAAGATCAAAACTGCGAAGTTGAATAACATTTTTTAGATTATAGTATAGCCACTATACTGCTATGTCACTGTCTAAAATGTTTAGATTGCCATTCTCAATGTACTCCTAAAAATCTTAATACTCATATCTCCTCACATAACTAAAACCTGCCCGCATGAAATACTGTCTAATAACAGTAAGATTATAAAATAGTTTATAAATTTTGAGATTAGACAAATGTCTAAGTAAATGTACTGATTAAAACTGGAATTTTAATTGTTGGAAGACAGTATTATTAATATCATCCTTAATTTGAATAAAAAATAAAGTTCTGGCCGGACGCAATGGCTCACGCTTGTAATCCTAGCGCTTTGGGAGGCCGAGGCGGGAGGATTGCTTGAGCTCAGTAGTTCGAGACCAGCCCAAGCAGGAGTGAGACCCCGTCTCTACTAAAAATAGAAAGAGATTAGCCAAACCACTAAAAATAGAAAAAATTAGCCAGGCGTGGTGACACATGCCTGTAGTCCCAGCTACTCAGGAGGCTAAGGCAAGAGAATTGCTTGAGCCCAGGAATTTGAGGTTGCTATGAGCTAGGCTGACGCCATGGCACTCTAGCCCAGGCAAGAGAGTGAGACTGTATCTCAAAAAATAAAACATAATAATAAAAAAAATAAAGTTCTTCACCTTAAAGCTGGGACTTCACTGAGCTTACAGAATCAGCTAAGTAAATATTTTTAGATCATCTTGCTTATATTAATATATATAATAGAAAATAAAATTAAGCTTATTCCAATAATGATACGTGTTTTCTCTAATATCAATTTAAATTTCAATTTATGAGACATTTTTCTCAATTCCAAATGGTATATGCTTCCAAGAACTTTGTACCTCTGATTCCAGACACTTTGCTTAGTATTTACACACCATCTAAGCTATTGTATTCAACACTGATAGTCTTTTCACCCATAAGCATTTTTTTCACCACTTTTTATTCATTCAGTCTATTGACTACTATGTGCAAGACACTGAACTACGCACAGGGGATACGTTTGAGAACATAACAGCTCCTGCTGTCTTGGAATTTATATTCTCAAGAGAGAGGCAGATTTTACTCAGTGTTCCCAATTAAGTTTATATATGTCCTTCATCAGAACATCCATTGATAGTTTTTGATAATTGGACTAGTAAGCTTATTAGAGACCATCCTACTAAGTTATAGGAAAGCAGAGGTAGAATTTTAAACTGTACTCCTTCGTCCTCGGTTTATCCTCTGTATTTACTCCCGCCAGTTCATTTATGGCTGCATTGTCATTTTCAGCCATCAGCTCTATCCTGAGGACTTCCCAATTTACATTTTTAACTTCTTCCTCTTGTACAAGTCCAATTTATCCAGGCTTTATCTCTCTCTGTTTCCAGCTCTCCTTTTGAAATTAGTACTACCATCCTAACCCAGTCTCCCATTATCTCATAACTGCGAATACTTTCCTGACTATTATCCTGTCAGTTCGTCTTACTTGCTTCTCTCACATTAGGGCTTTAAACACCGTTTCATTAGGGAGCCCCTCTTTCATAAAGTATTTTCTCACAAACTTACCCTACAATGATCTTTCCCTTATCTCAATTCTTATGGCCCATTTCTGGACCACTTAATCTTATATTTGGTTGTGTAATGCTTTTCATTATCTAGTATTTTGTTGGTTATAAATTTTTTCAATAAAAAAAGTTGCCAGCTGTGTGGAAAATAGTGTGATTGGGTGATACAATCATAAATAAGACATACTCAATTTTGTCCTTAATATTAGCTAACATTTATTAAGTGGTTGCTAGGTGCCTGGCACTGTTCTATGCACTTTCTATATATTAACTCATTTAATCCTCACAGCAACCCCATTGGTACACACTATTATTTTTCTCATTTTACGCAGGAAACAACTTAGCTACAGAGAGGCAAGGAATTACTTAGCTAATAAATCACATAGCTATGATTCAAACCCACTTCACTGGCTTCAGAATCCATGTTCTTAACTGCTACTACTCTATCATCTAGTCGAAAAGGTTAGACAGAAACCTAAATTAGCATATTTTGAGGTATATTATAACCACTTTGTGACAGTTTTAAAGTACTAATGTAGTTTAGCAGTTAGCAAGAATATTTCCTCCTAGGAAAAGAAGAAAGGTTTTATGAAGGATTTGGAAGTGAGGTGGAGAAAACATTCCAGAGACTGAGGAATAAAACAATCTTGAGACAAGACTGTTCAGAATATATTGTCAAGAATAATTTAGTTCAGCTGGGTTAGAGGATTCTTGAAATGGTAAAGCGAAAATAAGTTTGTAAAAGTAGGTCACACCCAAATCATAGACCTTGAATGTCTTGCAATAGTCTGCGTAAGAGATAACAAACCCTGGATTAGGTAGCCAGCAGAAGTAGAGATCAGAGGAGAGACTGGACAGAACTTCCTGAATCTTCAAGATTCAAGAAGACAACTGACTGGATATACCATAAGGGTAGAGGAGTAAAAATGGCTGTGAGGTGATTGGGAGAGACAGATACCATTAACAAAAATATGGAGCACAGTTAGAAGATGTTGGTTTGGGAGAAAGAATGCTGTATAATCAGTCTGAGACTTGCCAAGTTTATGATGCCAGTGAGACACACAGCAGGAAACATTCGGCAGACAACTGTAATGTAGAATTTAAGAGATCAGAATTAGAGATGGGGATCTTGGCACACATTTATTTGATAGCTAAAACCGGAGAGGCACATAGAAGAAAAACACCTAAGAGACAGATGGAGGAATTGGAACCAGAGAAGAAATGTTCCCAAAGTAAGGAGAACCAGGGGATTACACTGGTTTAAAACAGGAAATGAGAGAGTGGGATGTTGCAGAGAGGTTAAACAAATATGGCAAAACATCAGCATTTATGAAATCTAGATTGTGAGAACACAAGTATTTATGCTTATATGTGTTTATGCCTTATATATGTTATTTTACTCCTTCCCCCCCCCTTTTTTTTCTCTTTTGCTACCTGTCATTGACTGTTCTACTTCAAATCATTTTCTAGTCCTTATAGCCTATGTCAATTCTAGATTCCTTCATGGCACCTGGAAACCACATATTAACTACAGCATTAAAGTGAATATTATGTTATAGACGTAAGAGTAAATGTAGGTCAGTCCTTGAGAAGGCTCCATTGGGAGATTTCTAGCAGCATAGCAGACTGAGCTAAATGAATGAATGAGCCCTTTACCCTTCCAAGACTGAGTATTAAGAACAACAAGAAGCCTAGATTAAGAGAATGAAAGGGAAATCTAGTTTTGTTTTGGTACTAGCAACAATACCTTAAAACCAGAGTGTTTTCAGGAACTGATACCACAGAATATAAGCCTTGGTGCGTGGGGTTTTAATACCTACTTGGGACAAAAACTGTGCCTTTAGGTCCTCAGGCAGCTGGAAATGAGTCTCCTGCATAAAGCCTAGTCTCAAAGGGCTTCCCTTCTGTGATAGGAGAATGAGAAATTTCATTGAGAAACTAAACTAAAATGCCCCAGAGACTGGGAGCAGGGAGAAATGGGAGTTACTGTTTAATGGGTACAGTGTTTCAGTTCAAGATAATGAAAACGTTCTGGAGAATGGATAGTGATGATGGTTGCACAGCAGTGTAAATGTACTTAGTGCCACTGAATGAATAGCATACTTAAAGTTGTACACTGTAAAATAGTTAAAATGGTAAATTTTATGTTATGTGTATTTTACCACAATTTTAAAAAAAGAAGGGCAGGTTCGTGACAGTCCTATGCACTAGATGGGAAGTGGGAGCTGGAGGGGAGCAGGTGGTGGCCCGAGTCGATAGGAAGCAAAGAAAAAGGTAGGACTTCCCTCCCCCTCCACCTCCCTCTATAGGACTATTTATAAAAGTTCAGTAACTCAGAGCTAACATTTATTAAATATTATTTCCTAGGGACTTAATATATGTCCTTAACTTATAACCTCACTCCATGTGTTCGAATGTATTGATATTTCCACCATCCTGTGATGCCAAAGCTTTCCTATTTTGAGACACTTGCACTCTCTGTTAGTCATGGCATGTTATACACGTGTTGTTATACATGTTATAGTAGCTTTTGTGGAACTCTGATACTTCAGCTGCATCGAGCAATGAGAACAAAGCCTATCTGAAACCTCTGTCCCAAACATTCTTCTCTTCCTGTCTAGCCTAGTTTTTGGTGTGGAATATGACAACCGTTCTTAAGACTACTACTGTTTTTTAATAAAAGCTTTACTATTCCTTTAGAAAAGCAAGTGAATTTAGTCTGCATAGTTATCTGCAAGAACTGTTTAGTGGCAAAGTCCTGCCCCTCTCAGAATACCTAGAATCTTTCTGTCCCTGTCACTCATTCTGCTAACCAGCCAGTCATTCATTCAGTATAATTATTATAAGCCTGCTATGTGTTAGGCACAGTGTATGCTGAGATAATCAAGGAATTTGTCCATACATTTTTACCTGTTGATACATTTATTACATCCAGTTTTTATTCTCAATATGGAAACGTGAAAGAATAACAAAGCGCTTTATTTTTTACTGTTGTTCAAATTTTAAAAAGTCTTGATAGATATTGTTTATATGTAAGTAAAAAGCATATTGGAAGGCAGAAATGTTAAGATATAGAATGAATAAGGAAGAAAATATAATGACAGTTGAATAGCTTTTTCTTGAGTGTAAAGAAAACACACATCAGTGATAGAAAAGTCAGAACAAAAGTTAGGAAAAATAACTCAACCAACCTATCTAAAAATGTAGTTAAATAAATGGTGGCACACATATGGGCCTCATTGAAGGTGTCATGCTGTGATTTGATCCTTGTGTGAGACTGGTTTTTATACTTTTGACATCCACTTCCCTCATTCTAGCAACCATCTTACAGATGTATTCTACTGGTCATAAGGAGATCTGGATAAAACAGGCACGTTTACTACTGTTACCAAGAAGCAGCTCTTAAGATCATAATTCATCTAAGTTTTCATTTTCACCTAAAAAGTTCCTTTAATAGGTTTTGTTTGTAGATTGCAGTTCAAGCCTCTTTGAATTTAATAAGTTCTAAATAACAGCTATTTTTTAAATTATCATGATTTATAAATTATTCCTCTTATGTTTTCTATACATGTGTTCTTATTCTTATCTGTTTTCTGTAAAATGCATGGGCCTTCCCTTGTTAATGGTCATACTGTGGTATTCTTTCAGTTTAACATGTGTTTTCTGTGCACCTATTATGTGTCTAGAACTTTGCTATCAGATAATACAAAGATTAGAAAGGAAATTATTTTCTAGGATAAAAATCAAGTATCCCGATCTGTAGAATTTGCAAGCCTTGTCATGACTATACTGATGTCTAAAATTATAATCCTACCTTAATTTTGTACAAACATTTAAAAGGTATCTTACTTCAACAATTTGGCTTGGTTTGATACATGGATTTTTAGGGCATTTCGTGACATATATGCCTATTGTCAGTGACAACGCTTGCATTTGTAACTTAAAAATCTGACAGTGGGTTACTGGGCTAAAATCAGGAAACCTGAGGTCTTACCCTAGCTCCTTCACTGATTGTCCAGTAAACTTAAAGAAGTTTTATCAACTTTTGTAGGTCTCAGTGTCTTCTTTCTTAAAAACAGAGCATTGGACTAAATTGTCTCTGTTATTGAAATGAAACTGTTCTAAGAGAATATAACTACAAAAAATGTTACCTTTTAAGGTTTAAAAAAGGTAATTAGATTCCATTGTACATATATGATTCCAGTTACTAAAACTAAGAATCAAGTAGCATTCTGTTGAATAATATGACCTTTGATATTTACTGGATGTACCATAGTAGGATATAATGGAAATAATATTACAGCTTTCTAATTTCCACTATACTATTTACCACTAATATATCTTGATTTTTTTTAATCTCTTCAATTTCTTTTGGTTTCAGGTTTTTCCTGAATAGCATAATACAGAAAATTTTCTGCCTAAAAACAGAATAGTTGTTCCCTTGAGGCCACATTTAATTTTAAAAGCCATAAATCTGTAAATTAAAATGTCCCTTGAGACAGAAAAATATCTCTTTGGTAGACTTCTAACTTAAAGCGAGAGATCTGCATTTTAAGCTTCACCAATCCTTGGGGAAATATGTAATTATTGTCATGTCCCACTTGTGTGTCAGTTACCCACATCTATTAATACATTTAGAATTTATCTTACTACCTCCAGAGGGGCCTGGTAGGCTTGCCATCTATTTCTCCCGTGGATTCTTCTATTTCTCCCCAAAATATTCATTCAACAATAATTCACTGACTTTATAATATGTCCCAGGCATTGAAGATGCATGCATAAGTGAGAGGCATAGTCCCAAAACTTTAGAAGATTATAATCTATACACAGAAACAGTTATGTAAAGAGTCCATCACAATTTTATGCAATCATCTTAATAAAACTGTATTAAGGTATAGAGAGACCAGAGCAGATGGCGTACTTAAGTATTCCAGGAGTTAGAAAGGCATTGCAGAGGAAACTTATTCTTAGTGTTGGAGCAGAAGCTACTAGGTAGAGATAATTTAGGGTAGTACAATCCAGGCAGAGGGAAAATATTCAAAAAGGAACAGAGGTATGAAACAGCCTGAATGTTCAGCCAGTGGTTTCAGATATCTGAAGTATAGAGTATGAGGCCGAGATTAAGATGAAATAAAACTAGAGAGGTAGACAGGGACCAGATGCCCAGTCTTTAGATGCCTTGCATAGGAACTTAGATTTTTTCTAATAGTGGAATTATTTATGATTAAATTTGTGAGATCTTAGACAAGTTATGTAACCTCTCAATGCCTCTGTAAAATGGGGTGATAGTATGTTGTAGATTATTGTGAGGGTTAAATGATTTAATATATGTTAAGCACTTAGTGCCAGATGCACAATAAACATCTGTAAGGCCCTCAAGCCCTTGTAAGATCTAATCCCTGCATCTACTGAGTCTTATTTCTCAAAATCTTACTTACCCTGCCCTAGACCCAAAATTCAGATTTAATGTGGTTTTGATTTGCATTTTCCTGATGTCTAATTATTTTGAACATTTTTTAAGTACTCGTTGGCAATTTGCATATCGTTTTTGGAGAAATGTCTGTTAAGACTCTTTGCCCATATTTGAATTGTATTATTTGCCTTTTTATTGTTCAATAGTAAGTGCTCTTTATGTACACTGGCTACCGCCCTTTTCAGATATATGTTTCCAGAATATATATTTTGCATCAGGGTAATGCAAATCAAAACCACAATGCGATTTCACTTCACACCCACTAGGGTTGCTATAATAACAAGTATTGGCAAAGATATAGAGAAATTGGAACTCTTATGAAGTGCTGGTGGGAATATAAAATGATATAGTATCTTTGGAATACAATCTGGCAATTCCTCTAAAATTAAACATAGAATTACCATATGGCTCAGCAGTTTCACTCCTAGGTATACACCCAAGAGAAATGAAACGTATGTCCACACAGAAACTTGAACGTGAATGTTTATAGCAACATTATTCATAATAGTCAAAAAGTAGAAACAACCCAAATATCCATCAGATGAGGAATGGATAGACAAAATGTAGTATTCATACAATGGAATATTTTTCATCAATAAAAAGAAATGAAATACTGATATATGCTACAACATGGGCCTTGCAAACTATGCTAAGTAAAAGAGGCCATTCATACAAGACTACCTATTATATGATTCCATTTATATGAAATGCCCAAAATAGGAAAATCTATGGAGACAGAAGGTAAATTAGTGATTGTCTGGAGCTGAGAGGTTGAGGCAAATGAGGGGATTTGCTAAAAGTGACTGCTAAAAGGTTAGAAGCATCTTTTTGAAATGATGAAAATGTTTCAAAATTGTGGTGATGGTTTCACAACTGTATGAATATATTCATAGTAAAAAGCATTGAGTTATATACTTTAAATGGGTGAATTTATGGTATGCTAATTAGATCTCAATAAAAAATAAATTTTAAAAATCAATATTGAATGCATCAAGTGTGACCATATCCTAAATTAGGAGATCAAACTAGATAAATAACTTGTAAAGGCCACCTCTCATGTACATGATTCTAAGCTTCTGTAATTTTAAATTATGTCAGTGGTAAATCAATCAATACATTCTAAAACTTGAATTTCGAAGCATAGCTGATAATCTAGTGAAAAAAACGCATGTCCTCTAAAACTGTTTAAAAACTAATCTTTATTGTTTTTTCATGAGGTCTTAAGTCAAAGCCAGTTAATCATGTTCTAAAATTTTTCTATTAGCATCATGATAGTCTTTAAATATGATTTTAATTTATCCTGAGTAGTATAATAGTGGTACATCTAACTGATTTTCTTTAATCTACTCCTCTGCATTTTCCTAAAAACAAGGTTTCAGACAGTTAGTAATAATGTAATCCTTTTTTCTACCTTTCAGTATTTAAAAAACAACAGAAGACTGGCAACAGTGACTCACACCTGTAATCCTTGCACTTTGGGAGGCCGAGGTGATAGGATCACATGAGGCTAGGAGTTTGAGACCAGACCAGCCTGGACAACATAGTGAGACCCCATCTCTTTAATAATTAGCCAGGGGCCGGGTGCAGTGGCTCACGTCTGTAATCCTAGCACTCTGGGAGGCCGAGGCGGGAGGATCCCTCAAGGTCAGGAGTTCGAAACCAGCCTGACCAAGAGTGAGACCCCGTCTCTACTAAAAATAGAAACAAATTAATTGGCCAACTAAAAATATATAGAAAAAATTAGTCGGGCATGGTGGCAAATGTCTATAGTCCCAGCTACTTGGGAGGCTGAAGCAGGAAGATCGCTTGAGCCCAGGAGTTTGAGGTTGCTGTGAGCTAGGCTGATGCCACAGCACTCACTCTAGCCTGGGCAACAGAGTGAGACTCTGTCTCAAAAAATAAATAAATAAAATAAAATAAAAATTAGCCAGGCATTGTGGCACATGCCTATAGTCCCAGCTACAAGGGAAACTGAGCCAGGAGAATCACTTGAACCTGGGAGTTTGAGGTTGCAGTGAACCGTGATCACACCACTGGGTGACACAATGAGACCTGTCTCTAAAAATATAAAAATAAATAAACAAAATAACAATAATGACCACAAAGATTTTCTAACATGAATTTATCAATGCTGGTTTTCAAAACAAATCTTTTGTAATCTTTTTGAATAACATAGTAAAAGTTGGGTCTTATTTATTTTTTCTTCAGAATACTTTTTTCTTTTATTAAGAGCTTTGAATTTTAATTTGACTTTTTTATTAACTTCCTAGGAAGCCCTTAAGAAAATCACTACATCTCTTTGCTGGTTTCTTAATCTTAAAGGTGATGATAGTGTTACTGTTTCAGGAGTAGCAAGGCAGAGCATAACTTTTGCAGAGCACTAGAAAGATGTAGCTAAAAATAAAAAATGAGGGGAAAAATATAAGAAAGACTGCAAGTCATGATTTAGGACTTTTGCATGGATAGAGTGTATAGCATTATTTTATATGTAGGGATAAAGATTTAAATAGATTTTACATTTATTTGTAATTTAAAATACCTTCATTGTGGGAAAAAAAATGCTGTGATGAGCATCTTAAACAAAACACACTACCACATTTTTCTTGTCTGTATAATGGCAATTATATGGCATACATTAGATAAATAAGTCAATATAACAGAAAGAAGGTCCTGAAATAGATGCACACACATACTCAATTGATTTTTGAGAGTAGTGTCAAGGCAGTTCAAAAGGGTAAAGTATGGTCTTTTCAACCAGTCGTATTGGAACAACTGGATATCCATGTAATAGAAAATAAACCTTGACCCCTACCTCATCCTTAAGATAGATAAAGATTTCCTAGTCAGGATACTCAAATCACTAATAAATACTGATAAATTGGACTTGATGAAAATTAAAAGCTTCTGGTCTTCAAAAGACACCATTAAGAAAATGAAAAGGTATATATTGTCAACAATTGTGAAGGGTCAGTTTCATGCTATTTGTGGACTAACAAGTTAGCCTGCCATAGTTTTATGGATGCTGGTAGAAAACATGACTCCTGGGTCAGAGATGAAGGACAGTTTATTACTATAGTGATAGTAGTTATCAGAATATTAGTGTATCCATGCCAGTTCCCCAGGCCTCAGGTATATCAAGATGCATTAGCAATTGTACAGGCTTCACCTTAGCCCACAAGAAGGACATCTATGGTAATTCGATCATCAATAACAACCCTGACCTGATAGTTAAGGCTGACCCAAATGTCTTCCACCACCATGGTAGGTGGTGTCATTGATCAGTTCAGATAGTCAGGGAGTGAGAGTGGCTCCATGCCATTAAGCAAGGCTTAACATTTATTTTTAGTTTTGAGCAGCACAACACTGGCTTGTGGCTTAATGTTTTTAGCCTCCCCTGGTCAGTATCAGATGGCGAGGTCCTCATGGCTGACACCATCTATTACAACCTTGAGAGTTCTTTGACTCAGTGCCATAGCCGCAGTGCTTTCTAGCTGAGGCCATAGGGTTTGCACCTGTGGCTGACTCAAGCTAGCACATTGGGGACCTTTGGTGAGTCCACCTTAATCCAGAGCACCTGCGTTGCCATTACTAAAATATTCTCATGCAGTTTCAATATAAGGAATAGGATAGTTTTCTAGGGGGGTAGTGCTGACCACAAATATTTACTAAGATTTCTTTAGGTTAGTTTTTCATTCTCTATTGGGTCACTTTCATCTGCATTCTAAATTCAATCTGGGGCAATAAGAGACTGAATACTAGTCAAGGCCTCATCCTTGGTTTCCTACAAGAGTATATCTATCTCTGAGAGATCTCCCTGAAAGGGTAAAAGCAACCAGGACCCCCCTTCCAAAACGCTGAGACCTCTTCCTGTCATTTGCAAATACATTTAAGGTTGGCATGACAGACTACAGAAGAAGTTGAGCTAAAAGACAGCCATCTGATTCCATTCTTCCTTAAGAAGCACTACACCAGCCATTGTTCTAATGATTGGCCTGGTTTATGCTCCTGAATTCTTCTCCTTTCATAGTCATTATGAGTGTATATCTCTGATTGTTGTCTGAAAGAGTATAGAACCTTATGCCTATGCAGGATGAATCTTAGTACTGTTATTCAGCTTGATCATTTGGCGGTTGGCTTCCACCAGGTCCAAATAACCCAAAAGAGAGCAAGGCAGAAGCTATGTCTTTTATAACTTATCCTTGGAAGAAACACTCTGTCATTTTCACAATGTCCTATTTGTTGCACAGGTCAGCCCTAGCCACTGTGGGAGGAGTCTTCGTGAGCACTTTAATACTAGGAAGTAAGAATCACTGAGGAGCTTGTAGCTTGTTACCACAGAGGCTGTGTAAGATAGTAACATCATAGTTAGCTGAATAAAGAGTATATAGGAACTCTGTGCTGTCTTTATAACTTTTTTATAAGTCTGAAACTACTTCAAAATACAAGTTAAAGAATTTTAAATAAAAATATAAGTTACAGACTGGAAGGAAATGTTCACAATACTTATATCTGACAAAGATCTTACATCCACAAAATATAATATGAAGAACTCTTACCACTGAATAATAACAAGGCAACCCAATTAACAAATGGTCAAAAGATATAAACACATACTTCATGAAAGTAGTTATTATTCAGTTGGCCAATAAGCACATGTAAAGGTATTCAAGATCATTTGTCATCTTGGAAATGCAAGATATTAACCACAGTAAGATACATCTCATTCCCAGCAGAATGGTCAAAATTAAACAACTGACAATATCAAGTGTTATTAAAAATATGGAACAACAAGAACTCTCATGCATTGTTAGAGTGTAAAACAATACAACCTCTTTGGAAAAAAACTTATGTAGTTTTTTATAAAGTTAGATGTGTACTTTCCCTATGACCTAACAATTCCACCCCTAAGTATTTATATAAAAGAAATGAAAACATGACCACAAAGAGTGTTGTACACAAATTGCCATGGCATGTGTATTCACAATACATAATAACCAAAAGCTGGCAGCAACCCATATATCCATTAATAGGAGAATGGATGAACAGATTGTGATACAATCCCTTTTCTGATATGTGTTATGAAAATGAGGAGACTTCAAAAAGTTTGTGTAAAAATGGAATTAATAGGTAAAAATAAAAAGTACAAACTTTATTTTTTGACATAAGCTCTATCAAGTTCAAGACACTTTTATAAGCAATGATAATCAGCCATTTAGTCCATCCCTAAAGAATTGAAGATCCTGGGAATTTATGTCAATGCAGTCTTTTTTACATTATTAACCGAAGAAAAATGGGTTCCCTTTACAGATATTTTAAGATAGGAAACAAAAAGAAGTCAGAAGGAGCCAAATCACGACAGTAAGGTAGATACTTAATGATTTACCATCAAAACTGTTGCAAAATTGCCCTTGTTTGAATAAACTTAACCAACAAAGTGAAAGATCTCCATAATAAAAACTATAAAACATTGATGAGAGAAATTGAAGAGGACACACAAAAAATGGAAAGATATTCCATTCTCATGAATTGGAAGAATCAATATTGTTAAAATGTCCATATTACCCAAAGCAATCTACGGATTCAGTGCAATCCTCATCAAAATACCAATGACATTCTTCACAGAAATAGAAAAAAATAATCCTAAAATTTACTTGGGACCACAAAAAACCCAGAATAGCCAAAGCCATGCTGAGCAAAAAGAACTAAACTGGAGGAATCACATTACCTGACTTCAAATTATACTATAGAGCAGTAGTAACCAAAACAGTATGGTACTGGCATAAAAACAGACACATGGAGCAATGGAACAGAATAGAAAACCCAGAAACAAATCTATTCATCTATAGTGAACTTATCTTTGACAAAGGTGCCAGCAACATACAATGGAGAAAGGACAGTCTCTTCAATAAATGGTAGGAAAACTAGATATCCATATACAGAAGAAAGAAACAATCTTTATCTCATGCCATATATAAAAATCAAAATGGATTAAAGACTTACATCTAAGACATGAAACTACTAAGAGAAAATATTAAAGAAACACTTCAGGACACTGGTCAGGCAAGGACTTCTTGAGTAATAACTCCAAAGCACAGGCAACCAAAGCAAAATTGGACAAATGGAATCACATCAAGCTAAAAAGCTTCTGCACAGCAAGGGAAACAATCAACAAAGAGAAGAGACAACCCACAGAATGGGAGAAAATGTTTGCAGCCTATCCATCTGACAAGGGATTAATAACTAGAATATATAAGGAACTCCAACAACTCAATAAGAAAAAATCAAATAATCCAATTAAAAAGTGGGCAAAGGGCCGGGCGCATGGCTCACGCCTGTAATCCTAGCACTCTGGGAGGATCGCTCAAGGTCAGGAGTT
>VBSM01003148.1:16222393-16238806 GCA_008086735.1 Cheirogaleus medius | reverse complement strand
AAAAAAAAAAAAAAAAAAAAGTGGGCAAAGGATCCGAATAGACATATTTCAAAAGAAGAAATACAGATGACCAACAGGTATATGAAAAAATGCTCAACATCATTAGTCATCAGAGGAATGCAAACCAAAACCACAATGAGATATCATCTAACCCCAGTTATTATAGCTTTTTTCAAAAAGACAAGCAATAACAAATGCCGGTGAGGATGTGGAGAAAGGGGAATTCCCCTCATGCACTGTTGGTGGGAATGCAAATTAGTGCAACCACTATGGAGAACAGTCTAGAGGTTCCTCAGAAAACTAAAAATGGAACTACCCTATGGCCCAGCAATCTCAGTGCTGGGTATATATGCAAAGGAGGGAAATTCAATATATTGAAAAGGAACCTGTACTCCCATGTTATCACAGCACTATTCACAATAGCCAAGATTTGGAATCAATCTAAGTGGCCATCACTGGATGAATGGATAAAGAAATTGTGGTATAGATATACAATGGAATATTATATAGCCACAAAACAGAATGAAATCTGCCATTTGCAACACCATGAATGGAACTGGAAAACATTTTGTTAAGTGAAATAAGCCAGGCACAGAAAGAAAATTCTCACAAGTCCTCACTCATATGTGAGAGCTAAATATTAAAAACAATTGATTTCATGGAGACAGAGAGTAGAATGATTGTTACCAGAGGCTGGGACGGGTAGTGGGAAGTAGGGGGATACAGGAGGATGGTTAATGGGTGCAAAAATGTAGTTAGATAGAAGGAACAGTATTCAGTAGCACAGTCAAGTGACTATAATCAACAGTAAGTTAGGGTATACTGTAAAATAACTAAAAGTGGAATTAGAATGTTCCTAACACAAAGAAATGATAAATGCCTGAGGTGATGGATACCCCAAATACCCCAAGTTGATTAATTCACATTGTATGCTTGTATCAAAACATCACATGTACCCTATAAACATATACAACTATTGTATACCCATAATAATTTTTTAAAATAAATAAATTGCCCTTGTTTGATGAGAGAAATGAGCAGGAGCATTGTCATGGTACAGAACTCTCTGGCTAAGCTTTCGTGGGTGTTTTTCTGCTAAAACTTTGGTTAATTTTATCAAAACACTCTCATAATAAAGCAAATATTATCATTCTTGGGCCCTCCAGGAAGTCAACAGGGAAATGCCTTGAGCATCCCAAAAACTTGTTGCCCTGACCTTTGCTCTTGACCAGACCACTTCCACCTCTCGGCAGCCACTGCCTTAATTGTGCTTTGTCTTCAGAATCATACTGGAAAGCCATGTTTCATCTCCTGTTACAATTCTTCAAAGAAATGCTTCAGAATCTTGATCCCACTTATTTGAAATTTCCATTGCAAGTTCTGCTCTTATCTGCATCTGATCTGGGTGCAAAGGTTTTAGCACCCAACAAATGGAAAGTTTGCTCAACTTTAATTTTTTAGTCAGAATTGTGTAAGTTGAACCAGTCGAAATTTCTGTGTTGGCTATTGTTTCTGCTGCTAACCATTGGTCCTCTTCTGCTAGGGTGTAAACAAGTTGTATTTTTCCTCACAAATTGATAGGGGCAGTCTGCCACAGTGAGCTTCATCTTCAGCATTGTCTCATCCCTTCTTAAAACAAGTTATCCATTTGTGAAGTGCTGATTTCTATGGGGCATTGTCCCCATAAACTTTCTGTAGATCATCAATGACTATTTCAGCTATTCTTCCACCTAAGCTTCACCATAAATTTGATGTTTGTTCTTCAATTTTAGCAGAATTCATGTTACTCTGTTAGGGGCTCTTTTCAAACTTAAATGTTATCCTTCTTAGTGCCTCAAACTCAAATCCTGTTCATACATGTTGTAATAAGTTAATATGAATTTATTTTGGTACAAAAAAATTTTGAAATCCATGTATAGTTTTTTTTATAATACACATTTTCCATGAACTTTTTGAAGACTACTTGTGTTTGTGCCTAGTCCGTAGTTTTTGTTTCTTAAATAGTTTATTTAAAAGATCAAAAGTTTAATTTTAGTTAAGTCCACATATTTGTGACTTTAGCCTTTAAAAAAAAAAAAAAAGAGGCGTATAAGCCTCTAACACTGAGAGAAGATTGCTAAAGCCTCTGTAGTGAAGGGGCCTCTGGGATACACTACTAAGAGTGTCTGTTGTTTTGCAATTTGAACAGATTTTAGAGCCTTTTGTTAGAAGGGCACCATTGAAGGTGAGCCATTTTGCAAGTAACTGCATAAACGAGCTTAAGTACAATTTGTAAATGAGAAATATGTTTCCTCCAGCACCCAAAAGAGCCTAAAAGAAGTTGTGAGTGCTTCAATAGCTGTTTCTTTGACGGTGTCATGAATGGAGCGGCCTTCAATTTACCAAATAATTTTCAGAAATTTAACCAAAGTGAACTCCTTTGTATTTTATGTTCTGAATGAGTGTGTCAAATTAATCTGTTCAGAGGAGGAGGTCCTCAGTGTAATGTCATACCTGTCTCCTGGAGAAAATAGGGTACAGTTAAGATCTTGCCCTCAAAGATTGTATGTCATGTTGAGGTACCCCATGGTGGCCAGGTAGAAATGAATTGAGTTCCTTTGTAGGCAAAGGCAAACTGCAGTCCAGAGACTGTTGAAATAGGCACTGAACAGAACATATTAAATAATCTTAATAGCAAAATATTTACCAGTTTAATCAGTAATTTCAATTATATTGGATATGGGTCTTTAGTGAGGTCTACAGCAATAAGGTTGAAGTAATCCCCTGTGAGGGACCATTCATTCTTCCCAAGGATAAGAGCAGGCCAAATTGGGCTGTTATATGGACAAGCAGCGGGGATAATCACCCCTTCTCTAAATAGGTCTTACATAATAGTTTTCGATCATTAAAGGCCCTGTTATAATTTACACTGGGCTATGTTAACTATTTTAATGGAGGAGGGGATATGTCCATGGGGTCCATTTTATCAAGGCAATTTAAGTGCCAAAGACTTCATTGTCATTCTTTGCTTATTGAATTAAAGCGTCCATGACCACTATAGGATTCTTTTAAGACAATGGGTACGATGACTATGGGGAAATTTAGGTAAGACAATAGTTGCTGTGGTTGAGGTGAGGCATACCTGTTTGTGCTTTGCATTATGTTCAGTAACTTCCCTAAGATTGTGGAGGGTTCCTTGTTTAAGTTTAGTGGGATCCCCAGTATTGATTAAAGGCATGAAGGTTTGCTTATTTGGTGTATTTCAGCAGATGTTAATTCAGAACGAAGGTTATAGAGGCACAAATGCCAATCCCTGCCCTTTTATCTGTTTGTTGTATAAATACTTTTAGTAATTTTTGGATTACCAATTAGGCCAAATTGTGGACTTCTGTTTCAGTTTTTGTTTGTTTATTTTATGTCCTCCTTGTTATGGACTGAATTGTGTTCCCCAAATTCACATGTTAAAGCCCTAACCCCAATGCAACTGTATTTAGAGATAGAGCCTTTAAGGAGGTAATTAAAGTTCAGTTAATGAAGTCATAAGGGTAGGTCCCTAATCTGGTAGGATTAATATTCTTAAGAAGAGCAAGAGACAAGAGACACCGCACACACATACGTACACTTACACAGAGGAAAGGCCATGGGAGGACAGAGCCAAAAGACAGCCATCTGCAAGTCAGGAAAAAAGGCCTCGAAGAAGAATTTCTCTTCCTAAGAGTGAAAAACATTTGAGGTGATTTGTTTTTAATTTTGTTATTATTTTTTAACATATCATTTGTTTACATATGTATTTGTCATGGGCACTTAACTCCTCAATTTTTAAGTTGTAAAGGAGTATTGTGTAGCTAAAAACTAAATGCACTAACTAAACTAAATGCACTAACTAAAACAGAATTCTGTATACAGAATGTAAAGTTAGAGGGTAGTAGGTAATTAGATTATTAGCTACACCATCCACATTATTAGGTATATATCTGATCTTTTAAGTGGGTGATGCTATGTAAGAATATTATTTCCTTGGGTAAAATTTCTGAGAATTTGTGGGCTGAGCTGAATCTGTTAAAAATAGATTGAATCCAAAATGTTAACTTCTGTATTTATATAAACAATGATCATTAATAGGTTATTTCAATAGAAATACTGCTCGTTAGGGAGTTTCAGTATCTATTACATAAAAATGGGCCTTTTGTCATTAAAGTGTGAAAATACAATAAATAAGTACATTTAAAATTTTTCTTTTAATTTGGCCATGATTTTTCAGTGCCAATTAAATGAATGATATTTTCTAACTAACATTTTATAGTCCAAAGCTGTGAGAGGAGCATTCATATAAGTTACTTTAAAAATACATGGTCCTACAGCCTCCAACCCCTAACCCCCAAGAATAAAAAGAATTTTCCAAGGCACCAAATCTTTTAATGTAGCAGGTTTTACGGCAGAAATCTATTCCAAAAGGACATTATTTGGGAATACAATTTAAATTTCCTTATCAATTCTTTAGTAAATATATTTTGGGGTCATTACATAAAAATATTGAATAACTTGAAAACTTACTTTTTATTTTGTATGCAGTATGGAGATTTATTCCCAGAGTGGGCTTTTCTGATGCAAAATTGGGATGCTTGTGTAGTCACAACAGCTGTCCCCACACCATGTGGCATCTTCCATTACTTTACTGTAGAGATGAATTTTTGGCCCAGCGTTTCAGTAATATTGGACACACATGGTTTTAAGTGGCAAAGCAGTATGCTGATGCATTCATCTGACTTTCACAGCTACAGTTGGCTCCAGATTAGAACAGGGAGAATACATTCACACCATGGCCACCCTCATGGCTGCTGTAGTAGCTGGATCACAGGAGGCTCTGTTGCTTCTAAAGACACAACTAACTATTGCTGAGGAATTACACATTCACCAAAGAGCTTGCTGTACAGCTGTACGAGAGAGAATAATGAATTGCTAAAAAAGGTTCTCTCAGATTTCAGATTACAGTCCTAAATATTATTGATTTTTTTAAAAAATATTAATAATAAAAATTATGGCCATGACATAACCATGAAACTAAAAAGAAAGATTGTCATAACAGGTGGGCGATTTTTTTTCAGGATACCAGTCCAAATATCTTATTTAAAATCTTTCCATTCCATTCCATTCTCATTAGCAAGGAATTATTAATAAAATCAGATGGGTTTTTAATACCCAGTGTTCATATATGTAGCATAATTGGAAAGCTAATCTATTAAAAATATAAATTATTTTAAAGAATTAGTTTATTATGTGAAACTAATGATATTGTTGACATTTTAAACAGTTCTGTTTGCTGCAAAAATATTTAAAATGAGTGCAGAAATTAGATGATTTATGTGAAATTGCACTGATATACTGTATGGTTTGGATATATTAATGTATATCTTTATGCAATTTCAACTTAATGTTCTTCATGGTATGATTTTGCACTGAAAGTTAATATTTAAATTCTACTTAAAATTTAACTCTTTTGCATTTCTGAAACCAATTGGTATTCTTATTAAAGCTTCAGCTTTTAGCACTAAAGATATGATTTCCTAGAAAATCCAATTATGTTCTTCTAAATAGTATTTGAATAATACTTTTCCCTTAAATAAAGTAAAAATAAGGAAGTAGAAAGAAAGAAAAAACCTATGTAAATTTTTAAATCATCGGATATAGAGAATTAGATTTCTGATAATCATTAAATATCAAAGAAATTCCAACCAGACCCAATGTGGGCTACCTTTTTATAGAAGTGAATTTATGCATGTATTGTAGGGGCTGTACTGATGAATATGTTTGAGGCTTTCAGCTCTTAGTGGATACAAAATAGAATGATTGATAAAATCCTCCCTACTATTGGCTATTATTTACTGACTCTTAAGTGGCAGGTTGTATTTATGCCAATTTATCTGCTTCAGGGAACATTCTTGATAGCAGAACAAAGTGAATAAAAGTAGTTTGCTTTGCAAATGAATGCAAATGGGAGAGCCTTTCGGAAAGCCCTTTAACAGGGGCAGTGCACTTTGATTATGAGTGAAGCTGCCATTTGGACATGGTGAAAAGAGCACGCTTGAACCATTGATTGGGGGAGACAGTAAAAAGTCAGGAAGGGCCCCGTTAAGCTTGCAGTGAGGCAGGCGGATGTCAGTGTGGTTAGAGCACAGTGGGAGAATGACAGGGAGGATTAGTGTCAGGGAGAAGCTTTGCTGTAGCTGTGGAGATAGTCCCTGGGGTCACTCACCTCTGACTGTTGTTCTGTGCTGATGGTTCTGTAATGCAAACTGCCTGATGTGTGCCTGTTCATTATCGGAAATGGTGATTAGAAAAGGTATTTGTCGCAAAGGTTTCCTTCTCTCTCTCTCTATCTCTTTCTCTTTCTTTCTTTTTCTTTCACTCTTTCTTTTTAATTAAAGGAAAATAAGGTAGGCTTCCTCAATCTCTCTGCTGACTACTGGACTATTGTTTAATACCAGAGTGGTTTACTACCTCTGGTGGGGGATAGTTTAGTGCTAAAATGTAGTGTAAAATAATTGTAACATGGTTATTTGCTGTTTGATAATTTCTTTTGCTTTGCTCAGTTTTAGATTTGATCACTCGTAGTGCTGAGTAAAATGCAAAGAATAGGTTTGCTTTTAGAATTTTTGCTTATGCAGTTTTATAATCTTTAAGGCTTTGTTATTCAGTTTAATAATTTGGTCAACTTTTAGAAGCTATGTGCCTTCTCAAAATTGAAATTGTGCCTAGCGTGGATTTGATTGTTTAAGTCTTGGTCACAAGAGTGTCTAATTTTATTTCTGTTCCGAAGTTTTATAAAATGCTAGCATTTGAGAAGTTAAATATTGTTACATAGAATGAACAAAAAATATATATTTGTCTAAGTTACTGATTCTACACCAGTATATATATAGTTGTAAGATTTTTTTTTTGCTTTCTTTAACGTATAATTTAAAAAGAAAAACTTCAAGACCTTCAGTAGTAAGTTATTTGAGGCATTTGTGAGCAGCATTGCATTTCATAGCAAGAATGCATTTCATAGGCTTTGAGAATGGTTTCTCACTTTAATGCAAAATGGAATGGTCTTTTTTTTTTTCCTCCCGTGTCTTCAAAAGCCTGGTTTTGCAATATTTCTACTTTCTTGGTTGGTATACAAAGGAAAATTTAAAAGTCTGCCAGAGCTTTGCATTCTAATGTTTAATATGCAACTCAAACCTTTATTGAAACTATTGAGGTACATTTTAGTATTACTGTTTTTTGCAGAAAGCATGTTGCCAATAATTTGTTTCCCAGGCTTGTTAAATGTTTTAACGAGCATTCTTTATCTTTTAAAATTTTCTTTAATGTTTTGCAGGCACCTGAATGGACAGAGGAGGACCTCAGCCAACTGACTAGAAGTATGGTTAAGTTCCCAGGAGGCACCCCAGGTCGATGGGAAAAGATTGCCCACGAATTGGGTCGATCTGTGACAGATGTGAGTTCACTGAGATTTGCAATGTATGGAGAGTGACAAACCAGAACAAGCTAACTATGTAGAAGGCAGAGGTAGATGGGTCCAACGTTATCTTTGGAGAAGGGATACAATCCTTTTAGGACCTCAAAGTGAACCATTAATGAAATAAGCAAGAAACAGATGTGAGCTAGTCCTCAGGTCCACAATTAGCAACTGGGTGAGGAATTCTAGTGATTAGAGACTTAAGCTACTGTAACCTAATCACACAAAAACAATGCCAGTTTTTGTGTTTATAGTGACCCCTTGAACTGTGGAAAAAATAGTTCCCAAACTGATAAGAATTAGAGCGGTATTATCTCAGCTGGATCTTTTTATCATTGAAGTACAGATTGCAACTGGTATTTAGACAGGTAGTCTGGATTAATTAAATGAGCAGAATTCTCACAATGCAAGTGGATGTTTGCCTTTTTGTTTCAAGGATGATACCCACCATCCATTTTGACAAGGTGTTTAACCAGCAGAAACTCTGTGTGTGTTATTAATGGCCATATCTAACATTTGAAAGACAAAGTATTTACCTGGAAAGGTTTGGATTTAACATTTTGATGCTTTTATTGAGGAAATTTAGAGCAGAGAATCTTTTTAAAAGCACCTAGCACAGTGCCTGATATTTACTAAGTACTCAGTAACTGTTTAATTGAAATTGAGAAAAATCCTTATTTTTATCAGTTACCAAATTCATATTTTCATAAAGGGTAGTAAATATTCTTTACTAAATTTACTTTAATTAAATCCTATAGATCTAAAAACACTTAAGCGGTTACTGAAAGCAAAGATTTGAATTTTTCCTTCAATTCTGTTAGTATACCTTTAGATCGTCTTTGATAATGACAATTAAAATAAAACCTGGAAAATGGTCACTAAACACAGCTACCAAAAATAAAGACTTGTTATAAATGCTGTAAGTTACTTTCTGTAATAAACTTCCACTTTTTAAATTTAAAAACAAATTTACAAAAAGTATTATCAATTGAGTATCCCTAATCTGGCATGTTGGCGCTCAAAAATTTTAGATTTTGGAGCAGTTTGGACTTTTGGATTAGACATATTCAACCTATACTGTCAAGTTTTGGTTTCTTATTTTTTGAGGTTTTTTTCTTTTTTGCATGGGACCTGGTTTGAGAATTTTAAAATATATATATGAATACTGTTTCTACTCTATAATTCTTTTAAAATCACATTTAAAAGACTACAATTTGAGTTTTTCTAGGATATTTTGCATTATTTCCACTTCAGAATTAAATTCTGATCATGGGGGAAAATAGCTATTGTATCTTGTACCAAATTTTTATTTATTTATTTATTTATTTTGCAATGTTTCATGAGGAGCCAGTCATCTTGAGTGACTGGAGAAAAACCATAAGGATACCTTTTCTGCTAAGAATGTTACTGGGATGGTGCATTTTATTATCTTGCTTTAAGGTTGTTCATAAAAGATAATTTAATAATGACTTATCAGTAAATATCTGACCAAATTAAAGACATTCCATGATTACTGATATTTTAAGTACTATGACCCTCTGATTATATAGCTGCTATTAATATAGTGATAATCAAAAATTACTGAAATAATTTTTAAAAGTTATACATTTTGGTTTAAAAGGGCCCAAAACTTTTAGTTCAATTGCTTAATGAAAAAGTAAAATAGTACACTAATTTAGTGTCTCATTTGAAGACAGCACCACTTTTAACTTTTTAAATAATATTTCTGTGAGGCTCTACAGTTAATGCTAAAGGCAGATAGGAAATCAAATAGAGCAAAATTTTAAATTAATTTTTTGTCATTGAAATCTGGTTAAATTTTTATATACATTTTAAGAGGAAAAAGGTAAAAGTTTAAAAAATTCTAAGAATATACATGATATAACCAACATAGCCTTGTAGATCTAGAATATCCTTAATTCACAGGAGTAGTCTTGATGCAGTCAAAGGCATCCTTTTAAACTTTGCAAATTCATTCCATATGTTTCAATTTTTTCCCCCTAGACTTAACCCAAGGGAGACTGATTCCATGTCTGTAATAGATATTTTCTCCTTTTACCACGGAAGTGGCAAATCTGACTTTTTGAGGTTTGTTGTTGTTGTTGTTTTGGTTTTTTGCCACATATTCTGTTTTCATAATACCAAAAGTACCTTGGAAATAAATATTTATTTACCTAAACTTTTGTGGCACAAAATATATGGCATTAAAACTTTTCTTCTATGTCAGTATAGACTCACCGCCTTTTTGTTCTGTGAACATCATCTCTGTATCTGGACTGTACATTTCATTTCAGTAACCACACACACACACACACAGTACATCCGTCTCTCTAAAGGAGAACAGGTGTCTGAAGACTCAGCTAACTCATTTTAGTAACTAACACACAGGGATGACTTTTGAATCACATTGAAGCAGCTGAAAGGGATGGGTTCAGCTAGTACAGTTTCTTTAGCAGAATGTTAAGTGAAAGTTAACCACACTTTAAAAGATCACTTGTGCTGCTTTTTGGCTTATGGTGTTAATTAGATTTGTTTTCATTAAGTATTTGATTATGAAAAAGAAGCCGGGTTCAGTTGGGTGTCATCAGAACCTCTGCATACTGACCTGATCACCTGACCAGTTCAGTTCGCCCCTGCTCTGCACAGCTGTTCTTTGACCGGGTTTCCTTGCTAAATTTGTAGCTTCAGGCTTAGTTCTCTTTCCTTCAAGAAACAATTGACCTTTTGGGGAGAGAGGTGAGTGCCAGTGGTGGGATCTATATGAGTCTTTATTTGGGTTGGCAGATTACAGGAAAAAATAATTTTATTTCTCAATTAAGAAAGGAATTAAGTATATTAGTCATCATAATTAGCAGAGTTAGATTGCTAAATTCTACTCTGGATAAATTCAAGCAACGTTTTTAGCTATTAAAAAAATTGATGCAGAGTATATTTTAACTTAGATATACCTAAACTGTAAGACTTACTTTATTATGAATTAAATATTTTAAATGTTGATATATGCCTTTCAGCAAATAATTTTGGTAACCACAAAGGACACCCAAATTGTAAAAACAACAGAGGAAACAAAAACTGTCTGGCATTTAAAACCAACTTATATGTGATTATTAACTGCAGGTTTTCTAAATTAAGGTCAGGGAGCCTCAGATTTCTTGCTTATGAAGTAATACTATTCTCTTGCCTGAAAGGATGTAAACTGATTCTGCTTCTCACTGTGGTCACTAATCTCTTGCATTCTGGTTGTGATAACAGACTGATTGGAGATTTTCTGCCTGCTTGGAAAAAGCCCAGGTAGGCAGCAAAACAAAAGGCAGGTGGCTAGATTTAAACAGACTTTTTTAATTAGCTCAGTGCCATAGTGTGAGGTAAGAGGTGTGTAGTTAGATAAGCAGCCCATTATGTGAGTGAAGATGATAAAATCCCCAATTTTATCTTTTATAGCTTCAACTAGCAAGAAGATACCTATTGGGGGGAATTTGTATCTTCTTGTTATGGTGGTTTCAAAAACCCATATCTTCAATCAAAAATATGCTTTATGATTTATCAGTGAAATAAATATATAGTTATTATTTTGGTAAATATATTGCTATGACTTTTACAATCAGACTAGCCCTACACAAAATTATAAAGGTGACAAGGACTGTCCTTTTGGTTTTGCCCCCTTACCAGCTTCCTGCTGTAGCAGTCCTCCTGGTCTGAGCCTGATCTCATACTCCTTCTTCCTCCCCTACTTTTTCAACCTCACAACCTTTAAAGGTATTTAAATTTTAGAATGAAATGGATGCTTTGTCCCTTTCTCCTTGCTAGATGAGTCACTAGCTTACCTAATAAGCAATTTTGACATGACACTAATAGATGATAATTTATTATATTCCCAAATATCGTATATACACACTTAACTTGTATCTTAATGGGAGTCTTCAAGTTCTTATCCCAAGGATATGAGTGACTGGTTTAAGAATTTCAGGCAACCGGATTGCCTGTTTGAAGGAGAGAGAAGGCAGTGTTATTTTGAGATGGTAGGACCTTTTGTGTTCATCACTTAAAGCTACCTAATTAATTGCTTAATCTCTTCATTGTCCTGGTTAGAGTTTTGCTATATATTGTGGTATTTCTAGGCCAGAGGTTTATAGATTTGCATCCCATGTCACCATTTCTATCTCAACATTGAGCAGAATCACACAGAAGACATGATTATAAACTATATATTCACTGCATGAGAATAACATTGCAAAAAGCATTTAAGAGATCAAACCAACATTTTTAACTTCTTTTGTGATAATGTCGATTGCTCCATCATACATCTTTGTAGTTTTTTATACCTTTCAAAACATTTAAATATTATTTTATTTGATCTTCACAACAACATTGTGAGGTAGATAGGCAACCATTATTTATTCTCATTTTACAGCTAGAGTACACAGCTCCTAAGATACTAGTTAGAGGTGACACAACTATTAGTAGAACGGGGACAAGACCAGATATTTTTATTCTTTACCCAATATGTTTTTACCACTACTTAATTCTGCTTTATTGCTGTGTGTATGAAAAACGCTTTAAATTTGTCTAGAGATTTTTATCATTAGACATTTTTGATAGAACTTTATGTTCATAGCAAAAAAGAAACTTTAAAAAATACACTCAAATAAAATGTTTACCAATCAATCATAATAAAAAATGATCTCTATAAACATTTTGTTATATCTCATTCTTGACTTTAGTCTTCCTATATATAGGCATATGAACAGGTATACTTTTAACATTATTAATCTGTTTCCAGTCCTTTCACTTTGTTATGAGACATAAGTATCTTTTCGTGGCAATAAATAAGATGTACAGGGCCGGGCGCGGTGGCTCACGCCTGTAATCCTAGCACTCTGGGAGGCCGAGGCGGGCGGATTGCTCAAGATCAGGAGTTCATGACCAGCCTGAGCAAGAGCAAGACTCCGTCTCTACTAAAAATAGAAATTAATTGGCCAACTAAAAATATATAGAAAAAATTAGCCGGGCATGGTGGCGCATGCCTGTAGTCCCAGCTACTCGGGAGGCTGAGGCAGAAGGATCGCTTGAGCCCAGGAGTTTGAGGTTGCTGTGAGCTAGGCTGACGCCATGGCACTCTAGCCAGGGCAACAGAGTGAGACCCTGTCTCAAATAATAATAATAATAAGATGTACATCATTTTCTGAAGAGTTGCATGATAGTCAATGTTGCCATGATGTAATTAATCAATAGCCTACTGATTGACATTTAAATTGTTTCTTTCTTTGCTATTTTATTGAGATGAACATACTTTTTTTTAAAGCTCGTCTTTTTACTCATGTCTATTTTTTTAGCTTGTATTCTTAAAAGTAGAGTTTGTATTCTTATAAGTGGCATAATTCTAGAATATGAATGTTTGATGGCCTGCAGAGAGGTTGTAATAATACACAATTCGACTAATAGCGTTTGAGAGAGGTCACTTCCTCATACTATCTTAAACACTGAGTATTATTTCACTATTTCCCATCAAGTGAAAAGTGTTATAGTACTTATTGATTGTTGTAACTTGCCTACTTAATTGTTGGTGATTTCTAATAGAGTTGTGTTAATTCATTAGGATTTTAAGGTAGTCCAGTTGTATCTTCTGCAAATAATACTTTGCCATTTTCTGTATGTCTTATTTGGTTATCCTCATGATTGCATGAGCTAGCAATTGCAGGGAAATCTTATATTACAGTGATAGTGACTAGTGTGGACTTTTTCTTTGTTCTTCATTCTGTTAAAGAAACTTAATATTTGGCCATGAATTTTAATATTAGTCATTGATATGAGATATGTATTATTTTATATATAGTTTACTTCAATTTTATTTTTTCAGTTCTAGTTTATTACAGTTGTCTTCAGGAATAGATGTGAAATTTTAACAATGGTTTTTTAGCATCTTTTGAAATGATCATATAATTTTTCTCATAAGACCTCCTGAGGATGAATATAATATCCAAGTCCTTTCTTTGCATTTCTGAGATGAACTCTACTTAGTCATATAAATTATTCTATTAGTAATATGATTTGTTAATAATTTACTTAGGATTCTTGCATTTATATACATAACTGAGAATATTACAGAATTTTTGGTGTTTTATTAACTGATTATCTTTAGGTAGAGTTATAGCAGCCTTCTAGTATGAGTTCATTCCAGCCTTCTACGATTAGTTTGTTATACCAGCCTTCTAGCATCTCGATAGTCAAGGCAATATTGAATTCATTAAAAAAAGGATAGGATGCTATGAAGAAAGAATCAGAACAAAAATAAGTATCCAAATAAATGAAGTAGAATAGTTGAAAGTTATCATTAGGAAAGTCTGCTAGAGAGCAGAATAAAAAGATAAATAGTTTTAAGATATTATAGAAAAGATAGGCAGCACAGAGAATCAGTCCAAAAAGTCCAAATCTGATTAGAACGAGTTCCAATGTGAGAGACAGAGAAAACACAGGCAAGATAAGTATTCATTAAATAATACAATAAAGTTTCTGTGATGTGGGGACACCTGAGATGACTTTGTAAGAGCCTTCCAAAGTCAAGTAAATACATGGAAAAGATACTGGGAAAATGTATGAACACTGAGAATGCATAGATCTTTAAACCTTGTATGGAGAAGACACTTCCAAAGTTAGGCAAATTGGAATGACATCAGATCACTCAGGAACACTAGATTCTGGGAGACGAGGGAGCAATGCCTTCACAGTTTTGAGGAGAAATGGTTCTGAATCTAGAACAGACCAAGTGTCGTGGTGAATACATGGGATGAGAACTGGCACCCTTTCTTAGAAATTTTCCTGACGTTGTACTCCAGCAACAAGAGGAATAAATCACAGAAGTGGACAACATATGGACCCAATAAACAAACATCACGGCACTCCTCAGCCACCCAACAGGTCGAGAGAACAATAAGTCCCAGCTGGAGTCGGAAAACTAAGAACTGCATGACAGGCACCCTGGGAGGAAGGGAGGCTTCACAGATAGTATGGCTGAGAACTAGTGAAAATGTACACAAACAAAAAAAGACAACTAGAAACTCCACAAAGAACAGAAAAACCACACAAAAAAGGCATAGTCCAACTTTAAGTATACTAAAAAGTATAGTGATAGAGCAAAAGAATTTGATACTGAGAACATTCTCTTTTAAGTGGCATAAGGAATGTGATCACAGCATAGTAATTGTGTCAAGAATGAATAATATTTACAAGCTCAT
This sequence comes from Cheirogaleus medius, assembly GCA_008086735.1. NCBI lineage: Eukaryota > Metazoa > Chordata > Mammalia > Primates > Cheirogaleidae > Cheirogaleus > Cheirogaleus medius. Next base: position 16,224,094 of record VBSM01003148.1, on the reverse strand, counting down.
AATTATGTAATATATTACATGATAGCTTTTCATATTTTAAACATTTTATATATTTTAAAGATAGTTTTTAAACTCTACTAATTGTAGAAGACTATGGTATGCGGTTCACCAAAATATGTTCTCTTCTTCTCTAGTAATAGGTTTACGGTCAGGCACACGTGTGCACAACAGCCCACATTCCCAAGCCTCTCAAGCTCTAATAGGGCTACATTACTAATTTCTTTTCAGAGAAACATAATTGAAGTGTTCACAAGAGATCTTATTTCTTTTTCCCTTCCACTGTGCTGGAATACTAATTTGCCTGCAACTAAGCTGCAATCAAGTAAGCAAAGACAGTTGCCTTAAGGAACCGTGGAGAAACAGGATAAAAAGAACTTGAGTGCATGGAAAAAAAGAAAAATCATGGATAGCGACAGGTAACATGAAGAAAAATAAAGCAGGCTAAGAGGATAGAGACTGACGGGAGTTGCAATTTAAAATGGGGTTCTGAGGAAGCCCCTGGCTGAGAGGTCGTATGTGAGCAGAGATACATAGCAAGGGAGGGAGCAGGGTTGTCTGAGGACGAGCATTCCTGGGAGAGGAAACAGCACGCAGCAAAGTTTTAAGGCAAGAGCATGCTTGGGATGTGCAAGGTCCTGCAAAGAGGTTTCTGTGGGTAAAAGGGAGTGAGTAGGAGGTGATTACAGAAGGTGAGACCAAGAGTTAGTGGAAGACCAGACCATATGGGCCTTTTTGGCCAAGGTAAAGATTTTGGATTTTATCCTGAGTGATATGGGAGAGCACTGGAAGATTTCGAACAAAGCAATACTACACTTGATCTTCACCAAAAGGCCGAGAAGCGATCGAACAAAGGAATGCAATATATAAAAGAATCATTCTGACTGCTTTATGAAGGAGAAACTGGCAGGGAAAGTGTGGAAGGAAGAAGGAAGGCCAGGTAAGAGGCTATTCAGTTGTCCGTGCAAAAGACAATGGTGGCTTGGACCAGAAGTATAGGAAAGAAAGAGGTTGGATTCAGGATATGATATACAAAAGGCATGCTATTTAGCTGTGTGGAGTTGTGATTCTGTAACCCTGGGAAGAACTGTGAACAGAAATGATTGCCTGTGGGTGTGAGGTACACTGTTTTGTGTCATAAGTTCTTATGTACTGCTTTTTCTTTTTAAAGGTGTATACATGCATTACCTTATTTAAAAACTATTTTAGAAATTTAAAGAAACAAAACATTTTACCTTAGAAAAAGTTTTATGTCCATATATATAGGCTTACCTCATTGTCTTAGTTTGTTTTATGCTGTTGTAACAGAATACTTGAGACTGGGTAATTTATAAACAATAGAGATTTATTTCTTACAGTTCTGGAGGCTGGGAAGTCCAAGGTCAAGCGACCTGCTTCTGGTGAAGGCCTTTTTGCTGCATCATCCCATGGTGGAACATGGGCAAGAGAGCATGCATGAGAGACAGGGAAGGGAAGGGGGCCAAACTCATTCTTTTATCAGGAACCCACTCCCATGATAACTGACCAGCTCCTGCAATAACAACATTAATCCATTCATGAGGACAGAGCCCTCGTGGCCTAATCACCTCTCAAAGGTCCCGCCTCTCAACACTGTTTCTTTGGACATTAAATTCCAACACATGAACTTTGGGGGACACATTCAAACCGTAGCACTCAATCTTTTTTTTTTTTTTTTTTTTTTTT
>VBSM01003148.1:16189052-16222293 GCA_008086735.1 Cheirogaleus medius | reverse complement strand
CCACTCATGGATTGACGGGCACTTGGGTTGTTTCCATGACCGTGCAATAGTGAAAGCACTCAATCTTTTAAAATTTTTTTATTTAAAATATTTATTGATGTGCAGAAATTTTAAAAAATCCTAAAATTGATATAGAATTATAAGGGACCCTGACTATCCAAAGCTTCAGAAAGAAGAACAAAGCTAGAGGAATCACATTTCCTGATTTCAAAGTATTTTACAAAGCTAATGTAATTTAAATCCTATGGTACTGACATGAACACAAACATGTAGACCAATCGAACAGAATAGAGAACCCAGAAATAAACCCACACATATATGGTCAACTAACCTTTGAAAAGGGTGCTAAAAATGCACGTGGGATAAGGATAGTCTCTTCAACAAATGGTGCTTGGAAAACTGGATATTCACATGCAGAACAATGAAATTGGACCCTTATACTATACACAAAACTTTTTTTAATGAATTGAAGACTTAAATATAAGTCCTGGGACCATAAAATGCCTAGAAGAAAACATGGGGAAGAGCTTCATGACATCAGACTTCACAGTGATTTCTTGGATTACGTCACCAAGAGCACAAGCAACAAAAGCAAAAATAGAGAAGTGGGACTGTATCAAACTAAAATGCTTTTGCACAGCAAAGAAAAAATTTAAAAGAGTGAAGAGCCAAACCAAGGATTAGGAAAGAATATTTGCAAACCATATATCTGATAAGGCATTTATATCCAAAATATATAAGGAACTCTTACAACTCAAGAGCAAAAAAAAAAAAAAACCTGATTTAAAAATGGGCAAAAGACATGAACAGACATTTCACCAAAGAAGACATAGAAATGTCCAGTGGGTATATGAAAAGATGCTCAACATCACTAATCATTAGTGAGTTGCAGATCAAAACCACAATGAGCCATTATCAAAAAAAACCCAAAAAAACCCAAAACCAGTGTAGGTGATTTAGAGAAATCGGAACCCTTGTACACTGTTGGTGGGAATATGGAATGGTGCAGTTGTTATGGAAAATGATATGAAGTTTCTTCTAAAAAGTAAAAATAGGAATTTTGTATGATCTATCAGTTCTGCTTCTGGATATATGTCCAAAAGAAGTGAAATCAGGATCTGAAAGAGGTATCTGCACTTTCATGTTCATCACAGTATTGTTCACAATAGCCAAGACGTGGAAACAACCTCAATGTCCATCAGTGGATGAATGGATAAAGAAAATGTGGTATATACTTGCAATAAAATATTATTCATTCACAAAAAAGAATGAAACCCTGCCATATGTGACATCTTGGATGAACCTTGAGAACATTGTGCTAAGTGAAATAAGCCAGTCACATAAAGACAAATACAACATGATTCCAATTTTATGAAATATCTAAAATAGCCAAGCTCATAGAAGCAAAAAATAGAATGGTGGTTGCCAGGGGCTGAAAGGAGGGGGAATTGGGGAATTACTGTTCAATGGATATAAAGTTTTGGTTGTACAAGATGAGTAAGTTCTAGAGATCTGCTGTACTACAATGTGCTTATAGTTAACAGTACATTTAAAAATTTAAAAGAGTTGGCTGAGCGTAGTGGCTCATGCCTGTAATCCTAGCACTCTGGAAGGCGGAGGCAGGAGGATTGCTTGAACTCAGGAGTTCAAGACCAGCCTCAGCAAGAGCAAGACCCCATCTCTACTAAAAATAGGAAAATTAGCCAGGTGTGGTGGTACGTGCCTGTCATCCCAGCTACCCGGGAGGCTGAGGCAAGAGGATCACTTGAGCCCAGGAGTTTCAGGTTGCTGTGAGCTAGGCTGATACCATAGCACTCTAGCCCAGGTGACAGAGTGAGATTCAAAAAAAAAAAAATTAAAAGAGTAGATCTCATGTCATTTATTCTTATCACAATAAAAAGCTTTATTGAAGTAAAATTTATATAAAAAATATGTCCATTGTAAGTGTACAATTCAATGGCTTTTAGTAAATTTGTGGAGCTGCACAATCACCACAACCCAGTTTTAGACATTTGCATCACCCAAAATGTTTCCTCAACCTCATTAGCAGTCATACCCATTCTCCTAGGCAACCGCTGATCTGGAAATTACATATAACATATAAATGGAATCGTATAGAATTTAATGTTTTGCATTTGGCTTCTTTCACTTGGCATAAGGTGTTTGAAGCTCACCCATGTTGTAGCATGTGTCAACAGTTAATTGCTTCATATTGCTCAATGGTACAATGCTGCATTTTGTTTATCCATTCTCTAATAGTTGGCCTTTTGGATTATTTCCAATTAGGGGCTGTTAGGATAATGCTGCCATGAACATTAGCATTTAAATCTTTGGGTGTGTGTTTTCATTTCTCTTGGGTAGATTCCTAGAGGTGGAATTGTTAGATCTTATAATAAATTTATGTTTAACTTTTTAAGAAACTGCCAAATTGTTTTTCAAGTGGCTGTACCATTTTACATTCTTACCAGTTACACATGAGAGTTGCAGTTTCTCTATGTCCTCACCAACATTTGTTTTTTTTCTAGTTTTTGTTGTTGTTGTTTGAAAGAGGTCTTGCTAAATCACCTGTACTCAAGTGATCCTCCTGACTCAGCCTCCCTAGCATCTGGGACTATAGACATGCACCACTGTACCTGGCTAATTTTATATTTTTAGAGACAAAGTTCTCACTATGTTTCCCAGGCTGGCCTTGAACTCCTGGGCTCAAGCAGTCCCCCACCTCAGCCTCCAGAGTAGCTGGGATTAACAGGCATGAGCCACCAATGCTCACTGTCTTTCTTATTTTAACCATTCTGATAGGAGTGTTATGGTATCTCACTGTGTCTTAATATGCACTCCCCTAATAAGTAAGGGTATTAAGTATCTATGCAATGCTTATTAGCCATTCCTGTGTCTTATTTGGTGAAATAGCTATTCAATTTTTTGCCCATATTTTAATTTGATGGTTTGTCTTATAATTACTGAGTCATTAGAGTTCTTTATATGTGGGTTGAACTTTCCAAATCCAAAAATCTGAAGTTCACAATGCTCCAAATTTCTAAGCTTTTTGAACACCAATATGACACTCAAAGGAAATGCTCGATGGAGCATTTTGGATTTCAGGTTTGAGATGCTCAACTAGTAAGTATAATGCAAATATCCCAAAATCCAAAACACTTCTTTTCCCAAGCATTTTGAATAAGGGATACTCAATTTGTATACTATGGACTCAAGTCTTTCATCATATATATGATTTGCAAATGTGTTCTCTCACTCTGTGGTTTATCTTTTCATTTTGTTAATGGTGTCTTATGAAGTATAAAGTTTTCCTTTTAATAAAGTCAAATTTATCAATTTTTTTCTCTTTTATAGATTATGCTTTTTAGTATTATATCTAAGAACTAATTGAGGGCCAGGCATAGTGGCTCATGCCTGTGATCCCAACACTCTGGGGAGGCCAAGGCAAAAGGATTGTTTGAGACCAGGAGTTTGAGACCACCGCAGGCAATGTAGGAAGACCCCATCTCTACAAAAAAAAGTACAAATAAAAAAATTAACCAGGAGCATTAGCATGTACCTATAGTCCCAGCTACTAGGGAGGCTGAGACAGGAGGATTGCTTGAGCTCAGGAGTTTGTGGCTACAGTGAGCTGTGATGGCAGCACTGTAAGCACTAATTGCCTAACCAAAGGTCACAAAGCATTTCTCCTATGTTTTCTTCTAGAAGTTTTATAGTTTCAGATATTACATTAGGCCTGAGATCTACTTTGATTGATTTCCAGTTGCATTGAATCTGTATATCAATGTGGAGAGAATTGCCATCTTAACAATTTTGAGTGTTCAAATCCATGAACATGGACTGTCTCCTCATTTACTTAGAACTTTTTAAAGTTCTATGCGCATTGTTTGTTGTTTTCAATATGCAAGTCTGGTACTTCTTTTGTTAAACTTAATCTTTTAGAGGTTATTGTGAAGGAATTGCTTTCTTAATTATACTTTCAGATTGTCTGTTGCTGGTATGTAGAAGTACAGTGGATTTTTATATATCGGTTGTGGATCCTATGGATTTATTAAATGTTAATAGTTTAATAATTCTATGGATAAAAACAGTCTTCCTCCTTTCCAATCTGAATGCCGGCAGTTCATTTATTTATTCATCTGTTGTCTTGTTGCACTGACTAAAATGTCTAGTACAATATGGCATAGAAGTGGTGAGTGCAGGCATCTTTGCCTTGTTCCTGATCGTAAGGGGAAGATTGCCGTTAAGTGTGATGTTGGCTGTAGGTTTTACATAGATGCCTTTTATGTCAGGAATTTCCCTTCTATTTCTTTTTGTCATGATTAGACATTGGATTTTTGTCACATTCTTTTTCTTAATGTATTGAGAGATGATCATGTGACTTTTGTCTATTATTTGATTAATATGACATGTATTAATTGATCTTCAGAGATTAAACCAACCTTACATTCCCACTTGGTCATGTTGTATAATTTTTTATATGGTGCTGGATTTGGTTAGCTAATATTTTATTACAGATTTTTGTTTCTGTGTTCGTGAGGGTGAATGGTCTATAGTTTTCTTATGTCTTTGGTTTTAATATCAGGGTAATGTTAGCCTCATAGAATGAGTGGGAAGTGTTCCTCGTCTATTTTCTGAAAGTTTGTGAAGGATTGCCATTGTACCTTCTCTAATATTTGATAGAATTCACCAGTGAAGCCATCTGGGCATCTGGGCCTTGGCTTTTCTATATGGGATGATTTTTAATTACTAATTCATTTGTTTTTAACCTATTACAAGTCTGCTCAGACTTTCTATTTCTTCTTAATTAAATTTTAATAATTTCTTGGAATTTATCCATTTTATTGAAGTCAGGGGTTGTGCTCTGAATGTGTTTGGGTGAGAGTGGTTTCTTGAGTATTTGGTAGAACTCACCTGTAAACCAGTGGCTGGTATTTCCTCTGAGGGAGGTTTTTTGATCACAGATTTCGTTTCTTTAATGGTTGGCAAACTGTTTGTGTTTTCAATATAAACTTTATATTGATACATAATTATACATATTTATGGGATGCATGTGATATTTTGGTACAAGCATACACTGTGTAATGATTAAATCAGGGTAATTAGGATATCCATCACCCCAAACATTTGTCATTTCTTTGTGTTAAGAACATTTCAAATCTTTTCTTCTAGCTGTTTTGAAATACACAATAAATTATTGTTAACTGTAGTCACCCTGCTGTGCCATTGAACACCAGAACTTTTTCTTTCTTTCTAGTTATATTTTTGTACCCATTAACAACCTCTCTTCATCGCCTCTCCCTCCCCCCAACACTTCCCAGCCTCTGATATCCATCATTCTACTTTCTACCTCCAGGAGATCCACTTTTTTAGCTCCCACATATGAGTAAGACATGCAGTATTCGTCTTTCTGTGCCTGGCTTATTTCAGTTAACATAATGACCTCTAGCTCCATCCACACTGCTGCAAATTACAGAGTTTCATTCTTTTTATGGCTGAATAGTATCCTATTGTGTGTATGGACCACATTTTCTTTATTCATTCATCTGTTGATGGGTACTAAAGTTGATTTCATATTTCGGCTTTCCTAACTAATGCTGTAATAAACATAGGCATGCAGATGTCTCTTCAACACACTGATTTCCTTTCATCTGGTATGCACCAGCAGTGGGATTGCTAGAGCATGTGGGAGATCTAGTTTTACTTTTTTGATCAACCTCCATATGTTTTCCAATAGTGTTCCCCCTTTCTCTGTGTCCTTGTTACCATTTTTTTAATACTAATCCTTTAAACTGGGACAGGGTGACATCTCATTGTAGTTTTGATTCCCATTTCCTGGATGACAGCTGATATTGAACATTTTTTCATATACCTGTTGGCCATTTGTATGTCTTCTTTTGAGAAATGTCTATTTAGATCATTCACCCATTTTTAATTGGGTTATTTCTTTTTTTCTACTGAGTTATGATTATTAATCCCATGTCAGATGGATCAAATATTTTCTCCCTCTCTAGGTTGTCTCTACTCTGTTGATTGTCTTATTTGCTATTCTTTTTCGTTGTATTTTTATTAAGCATTATATAACAGACTACATGCTATAAATATACTACATAACCTTCTAGCAGGGGTAAATAATCATACTGAGTTAGTTTTTCATCAGTTAGGAAAACGCAGCCTTAATCAATGTTCTCCGAACCCTCATAGTAGTGATTAACTCCAGAGATGTGCCTCTTCCCATCAAACTTCATGGATGTGAATACTGGGCCACCCTTTTTTCTTTGCCCACGTTAGTGAACGTGTGGGTGTATGCAGTGGCCACTTCGGGGATGAGCAAGCATGAGCCCATGATGGCAATTCCTAGGAGAATCTCAAACCATATCTCAGCACAGTTACCTAGGCCAAAACCCCACTTCTAGGCCCCTTAAAGGTGACTAGGCTTCTGTTTCTGGGTTCTCTCTTCTGTTCAGTTGGTCTATCTATCTGTTTTTAGTCCAGTACCATGCTATTTTTGATTACTGTGGCTTTGTTGTATATTTTGAAGTCAGGTAGTGTGATGCCTCTAGCTTTGTTCTTTTTTTTATTATTTTTTTATTTTTTTATTTCAGCATATTATGGGGATACAAATGTTTAGGTTCTGTGTGTTGCCTTTCCCTCCTTCTCCCCGGAGTCAGAGCTTCAAGCATGTCTGTCTCCCAGATGGTGCACATCAGACTCATTATGTATGTATGGCTTTGTTCTTTTTGCTCAAGGTTGCTCTGGCTATTTGAAGTCTTCTCTGGTTCCATATGAATTTTAGGATTTTTTTTTCTATTTCTATGAAGAATGTCATTAGTATTTTGATTGGAATTACATTGTATCTGTGGATCACTTTTGGTAGTATGATCATTTTGACAATATTAATTCTTCCAATCCATGACATGAGATGCCTTTTCATTTTTTGTAATCTCTTCAGTTTCTTCCATTAGTGTTTTATAGTTTTCCTTATAGAGATATTTCAACTCCTTGGTTAAATTTATTCCTAGGTATTTTTGGGTTTTGGTAGTTATTTTAAATGGAATTACTGTCTTGATTTCTTTTTCTGCTAGTTTGTTGTTGGCATATAGGAATGCTACTGATTTTTGTATGTTAATTTTGTATCCTGCAACTTTATTGAATTTATAAGTTCTAAGAGGTTTTGGTGAAACATTTAGGGGTTTCTACATATGGGATCATGTTTACAAACAAATACAATTTGACTTTTTTTGTTGTTTTTTGAGACAGGGTCTCCCTGTTGCTTGGGCTAGAGGACAGTAGTATAATCATAGCTCATTGCCACCTTGGCTCAAGCTATCCTCCTGCCTCAGCCTCCTGAGTAGCTGGGACTACAGGTGCATGCCACCACAACCAGCTAATTTTTAAATTTTTTTGTAGAGACAGGGTCTTGCTATGTTGCCCAGGCTGGTCTCAAACTCCTGGCCTTGAGGAGTCCTCCCCCCTCCACCTCCCAAAGTGCTAGGATTAAAGGAATGAGCCATCAAGACTGGTCTGACTTCATCCTTTTTAATTTGGATGCCCTTTATTTCTTTCTCTTGCCTAATTGCTCTAGCAAGGGCTTCTAAAGACTGTGTTGAATAAGAGTGGTGAGAATGGGTATCTTTGTCTTGTTCTAGTTCTTGGGGGAATAGTTTTCAACTTTTCCCCATTCAATATAATGTTAGCTGTGGGTTTATCATGCATGGCCTTTATTGTGTTGAGGTACACTTTTCCTAATCCTAGTTTATTGAGGGTTTTTATCATGAAGAAATGTTGAATGTTGAAATTCTTTTTCTTTGTCTATTGACATGATCATTTGGGTTTTGTTCATTCTGTTTATGTGATATATCATGTTTATTGATTTGTATATGTTGAACCATCTTTGTATCCCTGAGTTAAATTGGACTTGATCATGATAAATGATCTTTATAATGTGCTGCTAGATTAAGTTCGCTAATATTTTGTTGAGGATTTTTGCATCTGTGTTCTTCAGGGATGTTGGCCTATAGTTTTCTTTTTTTGTTGTTGTGTCCTTGCCTAGTTTTGGTGTCAGAATAAGGCCCACCTCATAGAATGACTTTGGAAGAATTCCTTCATTTTCAATTTGCTGGAAGAATTTGAGAAGAAGTGGTACTAGTTCTTTAAATGTTTGATAGAATTCAGCAGTGAAGCCATTAGGTCCTAGCATTTTTTTTGGTAGGAGACTTTTTATTACTAATTCAATCTCATTACCTGATATTTGTCTGTTTAGGTGTTTCTATTTCTTCTTGATTCAATCTTGGTAGGTTGTATGTGTCCAGGAATTTATCCATTTCCTCTAGGCTTTCCAATTTGTCGGCATATATTTGTTCATAATATCTCTAATGATACTTTACTTATTATTTCTGTGGTATCAGTTATAATATCTCTTTTTTCCATTTCTGATTTTATATATTTAGGTCTTTTTTTGGATGGTCTGGCTAATATCAATTTTGTTTATCTTTTCCAAAACCCATCTTCTTGTTTTGTTGATCTTTTGTTATTTTTTTTAATCTCAATTTTGTTTATTTCTACTCTGATCTTTATTATTTCTTTCCTTCTACTAATTTTGGATTTGGTTTATTTTTGCTTTTCTAGTTTCTGAATCATTGGTTATTTACTTGAAATCTTTCTCCCTGTTAATACAGGCATTTATTGCTATAAACTCCCCTCTTACTACTGATTTTGATATGTCCCTGTCCCATAGGTTTTGGTATTTTGTGTTTCTGTTCCATTTTTTTCAAGAAATTTTTAAATTTTCTTTTTTATTTCTTCATTGGCCCACTGGTCATACAGGAGCGTGATGTTTAATTTCCATATATTTGTATAGTTTTGAAAGTTTCTGTTGTTACTGATTTCTAGTTTTATATACCACTGTGGTCAGAAAAGGTACCTGGTATGATTTCTACTCTTTTACATTTGGTGAGATTTATTTTATGGCCTAACATGTTGTACATCCTGGAGAATGTTCTGTGTCTTGATGAGAAGAGTGTATATTCTGTACCTGTTGGATGAAATGTTCTTTAAATGTCTGTTTGGTCCATTTGGTCTAAGGTGCAGTTCCAGTGTGATGTTTCTTTGTTAATCTTCTGTCTAGATGATCTGTCCAATGCTGTTAAGAAGGTGTTAAAGTCCCAACTATTATTGTACTGGAGTCTATCTCTTCCTTTAGATCTTATAATATTTGCTTTATGTATTTCGGTGCTATGATATTAGGTACATGTATATTTATAATTGTTATACCCTCTTGCTGAATTGATCCCTTTATCATTATATAATGACCTTTTTAGTCTCTTTTTATAGTTTTTTTTAACGTAAAGTCTTATTTTATCTGATATAAGTGTAGCTACTCCTACTCAATTTTGTTTTCCATTTACATGGAGTATCTTTTCCCATTTCTTCACTTTCAGGCTATGTGTGTTTTTACAGTTAAGGTGAGTTTCTTTTTTGTGTCTATTCAGCCAGTCTGTATCTTTTAAGTGAGGAATTTAATCTTTACATTCAAGGTTATTAGTGATAGTTAAGGACTACTCCTGTCATTTTGTTAATTGTTTTCTTATTTCGTATATCCTTTGTTTCTTTCTTCCTCTCTTATTGTTTATCATTGTGAATTGGTGCTGTAGTGGTTAGATTTGATGCTTGTTTCTTTCTGCTTTGTGTATTTGCTCCACCAGTGAGTTTTATACTTCTGCATGAATTCGTGATGGTGATTATCATCTTTTTGCTTCCAGATGCAGGACTCCCTTGAGCATTTTTTGTAATATCAGTCTAGTGGTGATGAATTCCCTTAGTTTTTGCTTGTCTAGGAAAGGCTTTATTTCTCCCTCATTTCTGAAGGATAGCTTTGCTGGGTATAGTATTCTTGACTAGAAATTTTTTTCTTTCATTTCTTCAAATATATTAACCACTTCTCTCCTAGCCTGCAAGGTTTCTATTGAGAAATCAGCTGTTAATCTAATGGGGATTCCTTTATATGTCACTTGACACTTTTCTCTTGTTATTTTTAGAATTTTCTCTTTGTCTTTGACTTTTAACAAGTTGACCATAATGTGCCTCTGGGAGGACATTTTTGGCTTGAATTTATTTGGAGAGCTTTGAGCTTCCTGTATCCAGATGTCCAGATCTCTCCTCAGACTTAGGAAGTTTTCACCTATTGTTTCATTAAATAGATTTTCTATGCCTTTTCTCATCTCGTCTCCTTCTGGAACTCCCATAATATGAAAATTTGTACACTTAATGGTGTCCCATAAGTCTTGTAAGCTTTCTTCACTCTTTTTCATTCTTCTGTTTTTCCTCTAACTAGGGAATTTCAAATGAGCTGCCTTCAAGGTCAGAGACTTTTTTTCTTCTACTTGATCAAGTCTGCTGTTGAAACTCTCTCTTGTATCTTTTATTTCATTCATTGTATTCTTCAACTGCAGGATTTATGTTTGATTCTTTCTCATGGTATCTATCTTTGTTGAATTTCTCATTCATGTTATGAATTGTTTTCCTGGTTTTGTTGATTTTCTCTCTGTATTTTCTTGTATCTCAATTTCCTTAAGATCATTATTTTTTAATTCCTTTATCATAAATTTGTTGTTGTTTTTTTTTGTAAGGATCTTGCTCTGTCACCCCAGCTAGAGTGCAGTGGCGTCATTGTAGCTCACTACAACCTCAAACTCTTGGACTCAAGTGATCCTCCCACCTTAGCCTCCCGAGTAGCTGTGACTACAGGCACATGCTACTGTGCCCAGCTGAAATGTATTTTTATGGTTGTTTTTTCAAATTAGTATCCAAACAAAGTCCCCACGTTGCTTTTTGATTTTTATGCCTTTTAAGTGTCTTTTCCCTGTATCAGTGTTTGTGCCTTATTTCCTACTTTCATTGATTTGTTGGTAAAGCCCATTCATTTGTATTATCAAATGAATATACCTTGGATTTGTCTGATTTCTTTTTTTCTTTTTTTGAAGACAGAGTCTTACTCTGTCACCCTGGCTAGAATGCAGTGGCATCATCATAGCTCACTGCAACTTCAAACCCTTGAGCTCAAGCAATCCTCCTGCCTCAGCCTCCCAAGTAACTGAGACTACAGGTGTGTGCCACCACACTTGGCTAATTTTTCTATTGTTTGGTAAAGATGAAGTCTCATTCTTGCTCAAGCTCATCTCAAACTCCTGGCCTCAAGCCATCCTCCCACCTCAGCCTCCCAAAGTGCTAGGATTACAAGCATGAACCACCATGTGTGGCCAATATTCTTTGCTTTTTCAATTTCTTGTGTCCCTGCATTAACGTATGTGCATCTGGTGGAACAATGCCCTCTTCCAAACTTGCTAGGGTAGATTTCATGGAGAAACACTTTCACCTGTAGTTGAGTCTTAGTGTGCCAATTGGGAAGGATATGGTAGCTTCATTTCCTGGTAAGTGCATGAGTATAGTCTCTGTCCAGCTTCTTCGGCCATATTCAACATCAGGAACAACTGTGGGTGCCTCAGTGGCCTAGGTTGTAGAGGTTTGTGGTTGCAGCAACAGCAGCACAGGTTGTCAATGTCCTCAGTGGCCCAGGGTTTGGAGGTCTATTTTTATTTTCCCCACAATGGGAAAACTTAGCTGAGGGGATCCCTCTGGGCATCGGGTCTGACATGGCCCACAAGCAGCTGCCAGGGGAACTAGGTTCCAGGTGCAGGTGCTCAGAAAAGCTGTAGGGCTGGAGTCCTAGGCTCAGGGTCTCACAAACTTAATATGGCACCTGGGTCTTGGGGTACAGGTTTGTTCTCTGTGGCAGGATTGGATGTAGGTTGCCCACAGCACCAGGATCTGTGACTCTGAGCCATCCCCTAGCAGCTCAGATCCAGAGGGTCAGGTTGTAGCTGGGATTCTACCCCTGGGGGGCAGGACATAGCCTTGGCCCTACTCCAGGGAAGAGGAGTGTCCTGGAGGTTTGAGCCTGGGGGGTAAGATATGTCTGTAGAACCTGAACAAATAGGGCTCAGTGGCAACTTGAATCCCTAGGCATGAGCACTATGTAGTGATGACTCACCCTGGGATGGTGGGGCTCAACAGTATCCCGGACTCCGTGAGGCCAGATACAGCGGCAGCAAGTACTCCAGAATGGCCAAGCATGGCTGTCATTTGGCCCCTCAGGCAGGGGGCAGCACAGCAATGACTATACTCCTCAGAGTCTAGGGGGTAGCTAACACAGTTCTTAGAGAAAAATTTATAGCTATAAGTGCCTATATTAAGAAAGAAAATCGGGCTGGGCATGATGGCTCACGCCTGTAATCCTAGCACTCTGGGAGGCCAAGGCAGGAGAATCGCTCAAGGTCAGGAGCTCGAAACCAGCCTGAGCAAGAGTGAGACCCCGTCTCTACTAAAAATAGAAAGAAATTAATTGGCCAACTAAAAAAATAGAGAGAAAATTAGTCGGGCATGGTGGCGCATGCCTGTAGTCTCAGCTACTCGGGAGGCTGAGGCAGGAGGATCGCTTGAGCCCAGGAGTTTGAGGTTGCTGTGAGCTAGGCTGACACCACGGCACTCTAGCCCGAACAATAGAGTGAGACTCTGTCTAAAAAAATAAAGAAAGAAAGAAAAACGATCTTAAATCATTAACTAATCTTCCACATTAAGACACTAGAAAAAGAACAAACTATACCTAAAGCAAACAGAAAGAATATAACAAAATGTAGGACAAAAATTAATGAAATGGAGACTAGGAAAGCAATAGAGAAAATCGGTGAAACCAAAAGCTGATTCTATGATGATGTCAAGAAAATTGACATTCATTTAGTAAGATTAACCAAGAATAAAAGAGAAAGGACTCAAATTACTAGAGTCAAAAATCAAAAACTGGACATTAATACCAACCTTATAGAAATAAAAAGGATTATAAAGGAGTGACTACTATGAACAAATAATATGCCAAGAAAGTAGATATCTATTTTTCTAACAAATATAGTTGAAATAGACAAGTTCCTAGAAAGACACAAACTACTAAAGCTGAATCAGGGAGAAATAGACAATTTTAGTAGATAGACTTATAACAAATGAAAAGATTGAATTAGTAATCAAAAACCTCCACATAAGGAAAAATCCAGGCCCAGATGGCTTCACCACTGAATTTGAGTCAACATCTAAAGAATTAATACCAATACTTCACAATGTCTCCCAAAAAGTAAAAGAGGGGTGAATACTTCTCAACTCATTTTATGATGCCAGTATTACCCTGATACAAAACCAAAGACTTCTCAAGAAAACAAAATTACGAACCAATATTTTTGTGATGATGCATGCAAAAATCCTCAACAAAATACCAGCAAACCAAATTTAGCAACTTATAAAAAGAATTATCACCATGATCAACTGGCATTTATCTCAGGAATGCAAAGTTGATTAAACATCTGAAAATTACATAAATACCTCATGTTGATAGAATAAAAAAACATCATTGCATGATCATCTCATAGAAGCATTTGACAAAAATTCCATCACTTTGCATGATAAAAATACTTAGCAAACTAGGAATAAAAGGGAAGTACCTCAACCGGATAAAAGAGCACCACCTGAAATCCCACAAGTAATACCATGCTTACTGGTGAAAGACAGGATGCTTTCCTGCTCAAATCAGGAACAAAAGAAAGCTGTCTGCTCTTACCACTTCCATGCAACATTGTACTTGAGGTTCTAGCCAGGGCAGTTAGGCAAAAAAGAAATATGATTCGAAAGGAAGAAGTAAAACTCTATTTGCAGACAACATGATTTTATTATAGAAAATCTTAAGGAATCCACTCAAAAACTATTAGAACTAATATATGAGTTTAATAAGGCTACAGCATACATATCAACATAAAATCAGTTTTATTTTTATATGCTTATAGTGAGCAACCTAAAAATGAAATTAAGAAAATAATTTTATTCATAATAGCATCAAAAAATAAAATACTTAGGAATAAATTTAACGAAAGAAATGGAAAACCTAAACTCTGAAAACTATAAAACACTGTTGAGAGAAATTAAAGAAGATCAAAATAATTGGAAAAATATCCCATGTTCATGTATTGTAATACTTTACATTGTTAAGATAGCAACACTCCCCTAAATGTAAGAGCTGAAACTATAAAACGTTTAGGGAAAAAACATAAGGCTAAGTCTTCATGATCTTGGGCTTGGCAAAAGACTCTTAGATATGATACCAAAAGCACAAGTAACCAAAAAATTAAAAATTAAAAAAATAGATAAATTGGCCACATCAAAATTAAAAACTTTTGTGAGTCAAAGGACACCATCAAGAAAGTGAAAAGACAACCCAAAGAATGGGAGAACATATGTGCACGTCTTGTATCTGACAAAGTGCATGTACCCAGAATATATAAAGAATCTTATGGCTCAATGATAAAAAGACAACCCAAATAAACAGTGGATAAAGGATATGAATAGACAGTCCTCCAAGGAAGATATACAAGTATCCAATAAACACATGAATAAATGCTCAGTATCCTTAGTCATCAGGGAAATGCATATCAATACCATGTGATACCACCCCCTAGGATAGCTAGAATCAAAAAGTTGGATAATAATAAGTGTTAACAAACATGTAGAGAAATCGGAACCCTCATACACTGCTGGTGTGAATGTAAAATGATACAGCCACTGTGGAAAACAGTCTGGCAGTTCCTCAAAAACTTAAACATAGAGTTACCATATGACCCAGCAATTCTAGGTATTAATATATACCCAAGAGAAATGGAAATGTATGTCCATATAAAAACGTGTACATGAATGTTTATAGCTGCATTATTCATAATAGCCAAAAGATGAAAACAACACAAGTGTCTATCAGCTGACGAATGGATAAGCAAAATGTGGTAAACCATAGAATATTATTTAGCAATAAAAAGGAATGAAATACTAATACTGCAAGTTGGATGAAAATTGAAAACATTAAATGAAAGAAGCAAGTGCAAAAAGTCAGTGTATGAGATGATTCCATTTATGTGAAAGTCCAGAATAGGGAAATCTATAGAGACAGCCAGCATGTTAGTGGTTGCTTAGGGCTTGGTGAGAGGTGGGTTGGAATGAGGGCATGGGGAGACAGCTAAAGGCACAGGTTTCTTTTTGAGGTGATGAAAATGTTCTCTAACTGGTAATGGTTGCATGTGTCTGTGAATATACTAAAAACTTTTGAATTGTACACTTTAAGTGGATGAATTATATGATATGTGGATTATAACTCAAAGATGTTTGGAAAAAAAGAACAAGTGAGATCTTCTAGTACTACTCTGGAATAATCTCAAAAATATTTTGTTGAATAAGAAAACAAGATGCGGGGGGTGGGGGAGAGTTAGTCCATATCTGTATCTGCTAGTGGTTGCATGAATCTATAAATGTGTTAAAATACATAGAACTGTATGGCAAAAGAGAAAAAAGGCAATATTATTGTATGGTAATGTTTTTGAAAATTAAATCTTAAAAACTCAACAGAAACTGAGAGAGGAGAGGGATTCATTGTGACCAGAGTTGATAGTCTTGGTGGAGGACATCAGGAAAATCTTCAAGAAGAAAGTCACATTTGAGAGTATCTTGAAATATGTTTGACTCTGGACAGGCATATTTAAGGAGAGATTTTATGGAGAAAGGAAAGCCATTTCAGACCGTGTTAATGGTGGGCAAAATAAAGGGTAGGGAATTTCTGCCTGTCTGTGGGAGCATTAACTGTTTAGTTCTGCTGAACTGAAGGATACATCCAGGAAACAGAATAAAATCAGATCATGGGTTTCCTTGCATATCAGGTTGAGAACTGAATGCTTTATTCTAATACGTAGTCAATGAAAAGCCATCAAAGATATTTGATCAGAGCTCTGCCTTAGGGACATTATTCTATAAGAAGTATCAATAAGCAATTTAGGGTCCCATTAGAAGGCTGTTGTATTATCTGAGTCAAGTGAACATAAAGGGCTGATAGGTGGCGGAGGTGCGAGCGAGGAGGGACCAGTTGGGATTGATGGTGTGGAGAACTTGGCAGCAGACTGGGAAGGGAGGAAAAAGTCCAGAAACTGACTCTTAGGTTTTAAGTCTAAGTGACGGGAGTGATAGTACCATTTAGAAAGGGAAAGAAGTTGTTTTAGAAGAGAAGTTGATGCGTTTAGTTTGGGGTTTGTTTAGTTCGAGGAACTCTGGTAGACCTCTACATAAGATATTTAGTGGTGGTTAAAGAGGAAAGCCATGTAGTATAGCAGAAAGGGCACTTGCCTGGTTCTTCCTCTATAAAATGAGAGATTTAGATTCAAAAGGTGGTTGTTATAGTGATTGAGAGCAAAGATTTTAGATTTGTGTTTGCTGGGTTCAGCTTTTCAGAAACCTTTTAACTTTGAACATATTATTTATTCTCTCTGGGCTTCAGATTCTGTAAAATGGGGATACTAATAATAATGATATACCTACCTGATACGGCTGCTGTGAGGAATATGTATAGACATGCACACACATGTTTTTTAGAAATGTGTGCAATGCCTGTTACATACTAAGTTTATTATATAGATGAAGTGCTTTTCAGATCTGAGGATCCGTTGTTAACGTGGTCAATTTCTGTGAGACTGGCATTCCAAGGTAGAGGTCAGGGCCAGAGACATGGGCTAATCCTTTCTTGGCTAAGGTATTGTTGGGAAGAGACACCAAAAGAAGAAAATGGAAGGAACATGAATGGCAAGGACAGAATGTTGAGGAACAGTACGTCAGAGAACAAGAGCAAGGAGTATATAGGAGGGCCAGTGAAAGAACATTCAGAGAAAGAGGAGAACTAGGAGATATGAAAGCCAAGCAGAATAGAAAAGGCAAGATCATTGCTTGGAAGAATCAAAAGCAAAAAAAATTTTTTAAAGGAAAAGATACAATCAAGGGGAAAATCATCTTTTAGAGGTAGAGACCACTTGAGCCAAGTTCGGAGGTTTATAGGTTGTATCTGATTGACAGGGAGAAGTTGAAGGCGAGAGCAAAGCAAATTAGTTGATGGAGCATAGTTCTGTGAGAATTCAAGTGGCAGATTTTGCCTCAAGAGGAAGGAAGATAATTTCTTTCTTGAATTAGGATAAAAGAAGGGGTGCATATATGGTGGTGCAATCGGATTTTTGAGTTGGGAAATTTGGAAGTCACAGAAGCTCATATTGGATGACTTCAATTTGTTTACGTAAAATAGGAAGCAAAGGCCATCTGTAGAGAGAGAGGAAAGTGGGAAATGGAATTGAAGAGTGTTTCTAAGCAGCTTTAAAACGTTTTCTCGGGCCGGGCGCGGTGGCTCACGCCTGTAATCCTAGCACTCTGGGAGGCCGAGGTGGGCGGATCATTTGAGCTCAGGAGTTCGAAACCAGCCTGAGCAAGAGCGAGACCCCATCTCTACTAAAAAATAGAAAGAAATTAATTGGCCAACTAAAATATAGAAAAAAAATTAGCCGGGCATGGTGGCGCATGTCTGTAGTCCCAGCTACTTGGGAGGCTGAGGCAGAAGGATCGCCTGAGCCCAGGAGTTTGAGGTTGCTGTGAGCCAGGCTGACGCCACGGCACTCACTCTAGCCTGGGCAACAGAGTGAGACTGTCTCAAAAAAAAAAAAAAAAACGTTTTCTCTAATTCTGCCCTTTGCATGAATGGAAAACAAACGATCTATTCCAGGTAACATGCTAAAAGCTTATTTCAAACTTAAAACATCCCTAAGAGGCTAGCAATATTAGTGTTATTCACATATTACAGAGGGTAATACATGAGACAAAGAAAGGATAGAAAATTGCTCTAGGTTATTCAACTGAAAATCTAGAAGTGGAACCAAGATTGAATACCATGTCTGTATAACTCTAAGCTCCTAATGATCATGCTTTCTGAGGTTTTGCTGTCAAATTTCATTAGAGCAGTGAAGTGTTGGTTCAAGAATATACATGGATTACTGGGGTAGAAAAGTATAGAAAAATAACCCATGCATACATTGGAACATAACTTTAATAAAGTTAATATTTTAAATAAATGGAGAAAGGATGGCTTGTTTAATAAATGCATTGGGACAATTAACTACTCATTTGAAAAAATTATCAATTAACTTTGGCCTCATATTTTTAAAAATATATAATATTAATTGGAACAGTGGTTGTGGCAGGGTAGAGATTGAGTTAGGGGCACAAGGGAACTTTCTGGAGTGATAGGAATGTTCTATAGTTTGAGATGTTGATTACATTGGTCAGTGTTTTTTTTTGTCAGAACTCATCAGGTTGTACCTTTAAAGTCTACATTACACTCTGTAAATTTTATCTTTATTTTTAAAAGGGAAACCTACATATACATCTGTAAGACATTGTTAAATGAAAAAAAGCAAGCTATAGAATGAGACATACAGTATGATACTATTTATATAAAGCAAAAAGAATTACCACCAAATAAAACTATTTATTTCTGTGGATCAACATTCATATATGTAAATGCATCTACTTACTAGTATAATCTTCTCCAGCAAAGAAAGATATTCAATTTCTGGAAATTCTAACTTTAACAGAAATGACCTATTCGTAAGTGATTTTGAAACTGTATATTTTCAAGGCAGCCTAGTATAATGGAACTGTCTTGAACTAAAAGTACTCAGGGGATTCAAGTTCTTGTTCTGGCTCTGCCGCTGAGTAGATGGATATTTTGGAACAAGCCACTGAATCTCTCTGGGCCTCAGTTTCCTTGTTGGTTACATTAATGGATTAGACTGATGACTGAGGTCTTTCAGGCATAAGATTCAATGAACTCTGTCCATTCACATAGATCTTACACAAAATAGGACACTCAACCTACAATAGGTACATGGAAAGTAAGGTTTTTGCTTTTATATTTTGAAACAGGTGACAGCCAAAGTCAAGCAACTGAAGGATTCAGTTACCTGCTCCCCAGGTGAGTTAGCAGCTACTTTATCTCATTAATCTACAGTGGTGTCTTCCAAATAAGTCCCTTTTTATGATAACTTCTTTAGATATAAGGATGTGGTAATTGTGCCCAGTTGAACTCATATCTCTAAAAGGGGTTGAATTACTGGCACCAACAAGCCAATCCAGCCCTGCACATAGAGTTGGTGCTAAGATGTATTCAATAAGAATTGTAGAAATCTTCTTCTCTAGTATGTGTGGAGGAGGGGAACACAGGAGAAAGCCAGCCCCCACACCACCCGCCCCACCAGCCCGCACACGCCGAGCTGCCCTTCAGGATAGACAACAGCTTTCCCGAGGATTTATGTTTCTCAAAATCTGTTTCCTCCAAGATTAACTGGAATTTTGTAAGAATCTCCATACTCTTTGCTTGGAACCAGGAAGTAAGAAAATGCCTCCTAAGTCTTCCAGCCTAACTCAAATACAGGTGCCCGGGGGAGTAATACACTTGAACAGGACAGGGATTAGCAAACCCAGAGATCTCAAAAAGTCATCCCAGCCAGGCACCTATAGTCCCAGCTACTTGGGAGACTGAGGCAAGAGGATCACTTGAGCCCAGGAGTTCAAGACCAGCCTGGGCAATATAATAAGACCTGTCTCCCAAAAATAAAAATTTAAAAGCATTTTTAAAAATAAAAAATAAAATTTTTTTTAAAGTACTACTTTAAAAAAAAAAGTCATCCCAGAAAGGATTCACCTCGGAGTTCTCCAGGCTTTAGGAAAGAGGACATTTCCAGATTTCTTTTACTACTAGTACAGTTATTTGTCTAGGCATGGAGGCAGAGATAGGCAATGGGATATTGTGTGAGAGAAGCCTGCCTCCAAGACTTTCTCCAAAAATGTATTATTGAAAAGGCAGTGTGGCTCAGAGTAACGCACTGACACGGATCTTCCTGGAACACTGGTCGAGGGAGTAAAAAGTTTGGTGGAGACAAAAGGAAATGAGGAGTTGAGCAGTTTAGGGTCTCTCTGTAGTGTCACCTGGCTGGGTGAGGGCACATGCCAGCTACTGTCAGTGGCACCAGAAGCAGCTTCCAGCAGCCCCAGGGTCGGTGGCTCACAGACAGAGAGGGAAAAGCAAAACCGGTGTGATATTTGGCCACATCCAAGTATCCTGCGGCTCTCTAAAAGTACCACTAGGTCTTTGACACAAATATATTCGTTGAACTCTGTGTTTTACTTTTTGTTTTTTAATAGCCTTTAAAGACCCAAAGAACTTTGAAATATATTTCTTCTGATATTAACAAAGAGTCTCTAAGAGGTGTTATGATCCATTAAAGCCCTAAAACTGTGCTACTGAAATATTATTGGAAATTCTAAAATTGTTTCTTATGATCGTGGAGGCCTTTCAAAGACTTTGAAATGGGAAAGTTGAGGAAAATATAGCTGGTTTAATAGGCTAATGGACAAGGTCGAAATGACCTTCTGCTACAGATAAGAACACAGTCAAATTCAAGCATTTGGCCCTTTCTTATGAGAGGCGCTATAGTAAACATGGAAAGAAGTGTTTATTAATAGAAATTCAAGAAATTACAGATAAATAAGAGGAAGAAAATAAAAATCACATTTTAAGCTACGCACAGTTTTTATTTTGAGAGAGATATTTCTCCAGACCTCTTCTGATACACACATGTGCGTATGATATTTTAATAAGAATGGGACCATGCTACAATACTGTTTTCTATTTTTTCTCTCCATATAGTCACATGCCTATATCATCATCTTAATGGCTACATGGTAGTCCATGATACAAATGACATCATTTATTTAACAAATCACTACTGTTGGACATTTTGGCTCTTTCCATTTTTTTTATTGTTATGAAGTAGTGGTCTCAAAAGTGGGGTACACAAAATTATCCTTTGGAATATAGGAACACCATATTAGAATTTCTACTGATTTTTACTTTTATCTTAAAACATTTTGTGAGAATGGAATTAAGCTTTCTCATAGTTAACATACAGACTATGCCCGCACCCTCACCTGTGTCCATTATCAGAGGGTACACGTTACCTAATGGCTCCGATGTTTCCTGAGGAAAAAGTGGGAATTCTACGCTGCTGACAAAGTGATGGTAGCCTCGTCACTCATCTTTCACTTTGACCATAATTGTAACAAAATACCCTGCCGAGTGGATTTACAGATAACCATAAAATCACAGTGACACTTTTTAATAAGATAGGGCAGGGATGGGAATATTTTATATCACACAGCGGCTTCTTACTATGTTGACACAGTACTTTAAAAAGTTGTTGAATTTAAAGATCATCAATTTCAGAGCCAGGTGTGGTGGTGCACACCTGTAGTCCCAGCTACTCAGGAGGCTGAGGCAGGAGGATCGCTTGAGCCCAGAAGTTTGAGGTTGCAGTGAGCGAGGCTGACACCACAGCACTCTAGCCCGGGCAACAGAGTAAGACTCTGTCTCAAAAAAAAATAAAATAAAATAAGATGCCAGAATTAACTGAATTTGGAACTAGCCCTTAAATTTAGTATTTTACCTAATATTAAACAATTTTTCAGTCTCATTGTTTCTGATATTAATATTTTCATGAAAATTTTAATTCATTTGATATTTTTAGATTGTTATTTTTCATCTTTAACTTGATTTTCTTTTTCACATGTATTTTATAATGAATGCATTACAGTGGTACATGGATATAATTCGTGAATAAGTAAATATGCATAGATTAGAGTTGTATATTCAAAAATGTTTTATGGATGGGGTGCATGATCTAAAAAGTATGGAGATCGTGAGTATGGAATGCTGCCTGTTTTTAAGAGCACAAGTCTGGGACCACAAGTCATGACATATCCATTCAGTGGATTATTACACAGTCACTAAAAGCAGTGTGACTCTGTGTGAGCTAATTCAGAACAGCCCCCAGAGAGGTTGCTGCCACTAAGATAAGAAAGGGGAGGCAGATAGAGCTGTATCGTGTGTACTTGACTCATCAGGTGTCTGAACCTTCACACCCACCCGCTCACACTGAGTCATTATTGCCTCTGAGGAAGGGCATTGGGTGGGAAGAGATTTTTCACTGTTTTCTCTTTTGTACTGTTTAAATTTTATATTATGCAAAGGATTATTTTTTAATGAAAACTAGTAAAAAAAAAAAAAGAGGAAACATCAAAAAGTGAAATAAATAAAATACCACCTCTTTGTAGCTAAATTGTCATATGACATCTGTAATTATTTCCTTGGGAGAACTTCCTCTAACTAAAATTATAGAATCACAAGTGAATATATTTTTAAGGTTCACCTACATTTGACAGATTGTCCTCCAGAAAGGCTAGAACCGTGCTAATAGCCACAAGCGGCTATTTAGATTAAAATTAAAGTTCAGTATCAGGCTTGACCAAAGAGATGGTTGCAGTCTTTGGCCACCACTTGAATCTGTGTCTACCCGTTGTCCTCAAAGTAGTGAAAAAGACAGAGACTTGGGATCAGACAGAACTAGTTTCAAATCCCACCTCTACTGCTTTCGGAGACCTCTTTCCTCATCTGTGAAACTGGGGTAATGATACCTGTCTTTCTAAAATAGTGTGAAATGAGATTAAGTAATGCCCAGCACACTGCCGGGCGTGCGGCAGGCGGCTGCCGCGGTCGCTGTCACCTGAGCTCACCTGCCCTGGCGCGGCCTGTTCCCTAGGGACGGTCAGGCTCTCGGAGCTCAGGTCCCCGGCGCAGAGCGCCCGGCCGGGGAGCGCGGCGCCCGCCCTGCCCGACGACATCGTCACGCGGCGGGACACGGCGGAGGCGGCGCCCGAGGAGCGGGGCGCGGAGGCGGAGGCGGCGCCGGACGGCCGGGCGCGGAGGCGGAAGCCGGAGGAGCGCGGCCGCGGGCGGCGACAGCAGGACTTCGGCGCCGCGGAGCGCAGTGGGTCCAGCGACGAGGACAGCCGCGAGAGAGCGAGGCCCCGCGCTGCCGAGGAGCCCTGGACTCAGAGCCAGCAGAAGCTTCTGGAGCTGGCGTTGCAGCAGTACCCAAAGGGGTCGTCTGACCGCTGGGACAAGATAGCCAAGTGTGTCCCGTCCAAGAGCAAGGTGGGTGAGGGGAAGGAAGGGCTCAGACTCCCGCCTCGTCTTGCTGCCTGCGCCGTCTTCGCCATCGCTTCTGCCAGGTCCCTCGCAGCGCAGTTCCCCGCAGAGCACGTGATTCCGTGCTCCCAGGTGATCAGGGGTGTAAATGAGGGCAGGGCTCCGAGTGTAGCCATTATCCGGGCCACGCACAGCCACCTGCCAGCCTTCTTGGGAATGGGTCTGGCTCAGGGCGCAGCCTCCTCCTCCTCCTCCTCCTGGGGAAGGCAGCCTGCTCCCCGCAGGGGTGGAAGCGCCCTTTCTTGGTCCAGGCTGAGAAGGGTGCCATAGCCTCGCAGGGTCCTCTAGCTTTGTGACGAGTCTGCAAGCAGGGGTCTGGCCGGCGGAGGCGATGTTCAGATCCCCCTCGGTTCTGCACGTAAACGAATTGGGACTCGGGGTTAGCGCCCAGTTGCCCAGGGGCTCCCAGGCAGTATTTTTGGGTGGGGTCAAGCGTGAGGGTGACATTTAGGATTCTGCTTACCTTCTGTAACCTTAGCCATTTGTAATTGACTTTTCTCCCTGCTTATAGCTCTTAGTATCTGCTAAGATACATCCATAGATAGTTCTCAAATAAAAACTCAGAGGCAGGGCGCCGTGGCTCACGTCTGTAATCCCAGCACTTTGGGAGGTCAAGGTGGGAGGATCGCTTGAGGCTAGGAGTTCAAGACCAGGCTGGGCATCATAGCAAGACCCCTGTCTCTACAAAAAATTTAAAAATTAGCTGGGTGCAGTGGCACACACCTGTAGTGCCAACGACTTGAGAGGCTGAGGCGGGAAGATCACTTAAGCCAGGAGTTAGGGGCTGCAGTGAGCCTTGATCACGCCACTGTACTCTAGCCTCGGTGACAGAAGGAGACCCTGTCTCTTAAAAAAAGCAGAGGAGGAAAGATGGGTGTACCCTGTGGAGAGCCCCCCTACCCCGGGCAGTCCCTCCGCCTGTGATCTGGCAGTGGGGAGCCGTAGAGCTTCAGGGCGTGATCTTTTCCACTCCGGGCTTTCCTGACACAAACCGTTTCCTTGTGGCTGCATTCCTAGTCTGAGGCACCAGGAAGCGTGAGAAATCAAAAGAACCAATCTCTCCTGCCTTCTGTGCCTATCACGCCGGAGCCTCTGGGCACACTGCTGCTCATTTGCATTCTTATTTTTTTTAATTGAAATTCTGTGTTGGAAAATCTAGCTCGTGGCCATGCATGTCCCTGAATGTACGGGTCTAGTTATCTATCACCTACTCTAAAATGATGAAAGTTGAGAGTTCCTGGGGAGAAAAATAAACCATTAGCCGTTGATCTATTTGGGAAGCACAGGTTCTCCCAGCCTCTCCGACTGGTTTGCCGGAAGTCATTATTTTCCCTGCATTTCTCTGGCATCTGTCAGGACACAGGCATTTGCATGTGTGACGCTTGGACGTGGGCTGGAAAGGGAGGAGCTGGAGCACTTGGGTCCCTGAGGACAGAACACTGGGACAGTCATGGCCTTGGGGGTCGGAAGCCTTCCCATTTTCAACCGGATGGGTGGTGGCCTGCACGTGCTCCCCTTAGGCCGCGACTGTGGCCGGCCCAGGGCCGGCTGCTCCGAGCTCAGACCTCTGAGGGTCGACTGCAGGTCTGGCCGCATCCGGTTTCGTGCACTGTGCCGCTAGGACGACAGAGCTACTAAGGAAGGCTAGGATTGTCGCACACCTTAGGCACGTGGATCTTCGGGAAGGCAGAAAAGGCACCGGTTAGAAGATGCTTGTGACCCCACTGAGGTCCTAGGAAGACATCGAACATCCCTGCCCTAACCAAGGCAGCTGGTAAAGTCACCCGCCCTAGAGCAGAAGTCACTTTGCTCTGGAGCTGAGTCATCAAAGGCTTAGGGTACCACAGAGCTAGTATTTTTCAAACAGAAACAGAAAGGATTCTGGAAAGTTCCTTGTGATCAACATGAGAATAAGGAGGCCCCTCCCCACCACCACCCACCTCTGCTTCAGCCTGAGTCTCCTGAGTGGCAGCCCACGTGTGACAGCTCCAGGCAGCCGAGACCCAAAGCCAGCGGTCCCGTAGGCTATGGGGACGCGAGTGAAGGAGCGAGGCGGCTGTGCGGGACACAGCGGGCTGCTCGTGGCACTGGCCACCGCAGGGGGGTCTCGGCGGCCCTAGGGAAAGGCAGGCCCGGGTGAGAAGAACACTGTGGCTGCCGGGCTGCAGGCTCTTGGTTTCTCTGAAGTGGCAGGTTGTGAGGAGACAGTGAGATGATAACATCATGATTGGCAAGTTCAAAGTCAGGATCATCATTAACGACGACAGGGCTCCCAAACAGCTGCCCGGGCCCTCAGCCCCGGGATGTCTAGCCAGGTCTGCCTCCTGCCCAGCTGGACTCGCCCAGGAAATTCCAGGAGGTTCTGGGTGAAGGGACTGGACACGAGCCCTCTTCCTTAGCACTGGGCCCAGGCCAACTGGCTTGGGGAAGCAACTGTTCTCACCTCTCTTTTTTTCTCCCCACAGGAAGACTGTATCGCTAGGTACAAGTTGCTGGTTGAACTGGTCCAAAAGAAAAAACAAGCTAAGAGCTGAATATTCTGGAAGATGATGTCCCACCTTCATTTTCCAAAATGAGTATTTTAAAAATCTTATGCAGAAATTTGCATTTTGTACCTCAGTATTTCTATACGTCATGTGCCTTAGTAAAAAAAAAATAAATAATAAATGTTGTGCTATGTTGTTTGAACACACACTGTGTGTGGCGGGGGAAGGGATTTGGGTATTTTGCAGATTACCCCTCATCACTGCAAAGCTTTCTGGGGAACAGAATGCTTTCGAACAATCGGGCAGCTATGTGTTTTTGAGGGAAACATATAAGCGAACAGATGTGAGAGAATTCAAACTTAATGTGTTTCTCTAAAATCCAAGACCACAGAACACAGCAGTTAGTGTCGTCGTCATCGGAGGCTGAGTGGCAGGGTGAAGTGGCCTGCGGAGAAAAACCCCAGCTTGGTGGGGAGCAGGCGAGGAGCAACGTGAGATTATCTTAAGTGGTTAAATGTATTCAGGAAAAAAAGTCTAAATGAACAAGGACATACGGTAATAAACTCTAAGTTTGGGCTGCTTGGTAGAAATACGTTCCCAACTGAATTTCCAGAGAACATGCAGGTAGGAACTGATGAAACGGGGGCCTCTTTTTTAATACCTGAGTTAAAAATCACTATTTTGTACTATTTCTGCTGAAGTCTTTCACGTTGTGTTTGAACTGTCCCCATCAGCTAAGCATCCCTTTTGAAATCTTCTGTCCTTTTCTCAGGGCTTGGAAATAGTTGGATGCGCGCAGCTTAAACTTGAACAAACGTGAAGATAGCCAGAGCACATTTAAGGGACATGATCTGACAAAGTGTCTGTAAAGATGCCATTTTTCTCTGAAGATTGCAATGAGGTTAGTTTCTGGGAGGAAGGTTTGGGTGGCAGAGGTCACCGCTCTGCAGTGAGAGCTTCCGTCCACGGAGGGGAAGGTGGGGCCAGGTGAGCCCCGAGCCCGCTGGTGACAAAGGCGGGAGCTGACGGGCTCCCTGGTTCCAAAAAGAGCAGTTGAAAACTGACAAAACAGCAAATTTACAGGTTGAATACCCCTTATCTGAAATGCTTGAGACCCAGGAGTGTTTCAGATTTTGGATTTTTTTCCGATTTGGGAATATTTGCATATACTTAATGAGGTATCCTGGGGAGGGAACCTAAGTCTAACCATGAAATTCATGAGGTTTCATATACACCTTATAGGAAGAAGGTAATTTAATACAATATTTTTTAGAATTTTCTGCATGAAACAAAGTTTATGTACATTGCACCATCAGAAAGCAAAGGTGCCAGGTGTGGAATTTTCCACTGGGTCGTGTTGGCAATGCAAAAAGTTTTGGATCATGGAGCATTTGGCATTTTCAGATTAGGGGTGCTCAGCCTGCACCAGCTGACATCTCGCTGGCCTCCTGGTGGTCACTGGACTGCCTGAGTCACCGAGCGGCAGCTCCAGCACCTGCCTGGCTGGGAGGGGAGAGGGGACGGGCTGGCACTGTCATATGGCCCCGGCAGTGCGCGCCACCCTCTCCCTAGCGACACGCGAAGCCGAGCCAGTCACAGGACGGCACCAGGGCAGCAGCTTCTTTCCCCAGAACTTCCGTCCCGGGGCTGGTAAGGCCAGGAGGTGGCGACTGCATTCGCTGCTTCCCATGTGGCTGGTGAAGCACCGAGAATACAACTGGTACCCTGAGAGGGACAAGGAGAGATAACTGTCCTGGCCCTCCTGTCTCTGAGCCCAGCCTCAGTCCTGTCTGCTGTTCAGCCTGTGACACTCTGAGCATCCTGCCATTAGGTCACCTGTTTTACCTGTGCACCTAGAACCGGGTTTCTCTGTCACACGCCCCAGAATCCCATCACAAGCTTCTGGGCTTTCAGGTAGGAAATGTGACCAGCGGTAGAACCCTTGACCTGCCCGTGTCCTCCTCGTTCCTACAGATGAGGCTCTGGCCTGGTTTTCTACTGCCTGTCTCTGCCTCCAGGAAGGAGCCCGTTCCCCGAGGTCCCCTCTCCTGGGGACTCCGGGAGCGGAGGAGCTGGGCTGAAGCGGGACCAGGGGCCGGCCTGGGCGGAGGGACTTGTGTGGGCTCCAGAACAGCGGCCCGCTCAGAGGCAGGTGACAGCAGCCACCCCAGGCCACGGTGGGAAAGCGAGGGAGTCTCCAGGGGGAGGCAGTGAACACGGGTGGTACCAAAGCCACAGGTGCCTCCCAGGTGCCCTGAGGAGACACTGCCCGTGTCACCCAGAACTTTCCCCTTTTTATTTGAGGGAGGGTAGAGGTTGGCTGTGGGCACTGCTGTGTCAGATGTTTTTGTCCTTGTCACATGAACCCTGACTGTGACCTGGGATGTCCCAGGCGGGAGGGACTCTCGCAGGCTCCCTGCAGTCACCGGCCTGAGCCCCTCGGGGGCCTGTGTCCCCTCAGTGGACGCCCCCGCAGGACTGGGGCCCAGCCTGCCTGGGGGCGAAGGACACAGGACTCCTGCTGTCGCCAAGGTGTGCGACACCAGGTGCCAGGTGTGCTGTTTTACTTTGCCTCAACTCCTCATCTGGAAAAACAGAACTAACGGGGCTGCTGCGCAGGTTGTTGAGATGATGAATGAGATCACCTGCGTGAAGCCGTTAGCGTGGGGCCTGGCACGTCCAAGCGATCAGCGTCGCATTCCTGACAGTCACCTCCCCGCTGCCACAGTCTCGCGTGGTGGCAGGGCCGGGATCAGGCTCCTTTCTCTCCCCCAGCCCCGGAGCCTGGGGGGCCAGGGGCGCTGTGTGGATGCTGGTGGGGGGAGGGGCTGAAGGGTTCCAGCCGCAGACCAGGTGGCTTAGATTTGTGGCAAATCATCTGATTCTTCTGCGGAACCTGCTGTGGGGACTGCGTGGCCTCTCGCCCCCATCGGCGCCACGTGGGGCGGCGGCTCACTCTCGTCCTGGCGTCTCCAAGCTCCCTTCCCAACTTTAGAATAAAATCTTAATAAACTTTCCACTGTAAATGGTTTGGGATACCTTAAAAGAAAGCCCTTTACTGCAGGCCTTTTCCTTGCTGCGCACCGACCCCCTCCCCAAGCCCCCGTGCAAGTAGAGAGCTGAAGCTCTTTAAAAACTGCAACAGAACCCGCCACCCCCAGCCGCCTGGGTGCTGTTAGGTCTCCTGACACTTGAAGGCACAGGTTAAACGATGCCTATGCACAGCGGGAGGCCGTTGTCCCCGCTGTCCAGGTCTTCAGCTGCCCCCAGACACCGGCGTGGCCCTGCGCTACCAGCCACCGGGTACCTGGGTGCTGCTGAAGGTGGCAGAGCCCAGAAGCCTGCGGATTGTCGGGGTCTGAGTTCCCCCAGGAGGGACAGTGGAGAGACTCCCCTCGGTTTTGTCTGTTTGGCTGGGGACGCCTGGCCCCGCCCTCCTGGCCGTGGGGAGGCGGAGACCCCGGGACACAGGTGAGCCTGGCCCTGCCTCGAGGGCGCCCAGGTGGGCTCAGCCTTTTTAGGGCTGGCGGTTGGCTCGGGAGGCCGAGCTGAGGCTTCGGCGGCGTGAGACCTGCGTGACTGCGGTGACCTCCACTGCTCAAGGTTAGTTGTTTGGTTAGAACAGCGTCTTGGTATCCCATCTTCAATTTTAAAGCGACCCCCCACCCCGCCCCAATGAATGGCCCCAAAACAACCCTTCGCCTCGGGCCTCCCTTTGTAACCTCACTGCGGAGTCTGCAGCCCGTGAGGTGCTGTCCCAGGCGGGGGTCGCTACCGGGGTGGCCGGGCGGGGCAGCCAGGCAGGTGGCCCCTGAGTCACCCTCCCCTCTGTGGGGCCCCCGGGCTTTGCAGGGCAGATGCCAGGACAGGCCGAGGTCCCCGAAAGTCCTTTGCAGACTCTAAAAGCACAGGGGCTGCACGGGCCGGTCCGCGTGCCGGGAGTTGGGTTGGGGTTGTTCGTGTCTCCCAGCGGACGGTCCCGCCCCACAGCACCTGTAGTGCCCCGGGCTCCCGGCTGAGTCAACCGCTTTGGCTTCGGGCCTTCGGCTTTACTCACGAGGGGGCTACATGGTCGTGCGGTGGCGACCGTTCTGTTACCCTGGTCGGGAGGAAGAGTGTGGCAACAGGCGGTCCGACTCCCGGGGGACCCTGGGGGCGAGCCCTGGGGCTGTGAGGTGCTCGGGGGAAGGCGAAGGGCAAGGGCCGCCCCCAGCCCCCCTCCTGCCCCGGACATGGCGCTCCCACGCCGATGGCTGGCACCTGCGCCAGCACCTGCGCCAGCTGCGGGACATTCAGGGCCAGATTAAACAGGGTTTCTGGAAAGTGCCTTCGCCAGGTCACCGCCCTCACCCTTCAGAGACAGCTCCAGGGACCTGGCGGAAGGGCCGCTGGGCTTGTCGTGCAGAAAGGTCACCCCTTGCCTCTGTGACTTGGCAAGGAGCAGCCCCGAGCCCAGCACGTGGAGGCCCGTCAGTGCCTCTGGGCTGTCTTCGGTGTATACGGTCGGAAGTGAAATCCTAGTTTCACCGGATGAGAGTGGCGAGATTTGGGTGGCCGTGGTGGGGTCGCTCTTCTGTTTTCTATGGCCTAAGTCAAGAGGGAAAACGGACCCTGTGCCAATGCTTTTGTCGTTACTCAGGTGTTCTGTAAAGTAGCAGATGAGGCATCTACTTGTTTATCCCAAGTCCACCTGGTTCCCATCTGCTCGGCGCGGCGCCGCGGTGCGTGTCTTTGCGGGTCCCGCCTAGACGTGGCTTAAGAAATCTCTGTTGGAAATGTTTTCTTTGGCCACAATTATGTGAAAACTGGGATTTAAAAATTGGTTATGGACACTGTTGCCTGGGGCTGTCGCCGCTGAATGGGAGTGAGGATTCCGTCCTGGGGCGGGGTGGGAGGCGCCAGGACCTGAACCCGCTTCCACCTGGGGCCTGCCCGAGGTCCCAGCGGGTGAGAGGCCTGGGACTGCCCCTTGCTCTGAGATGAGGCCGTGAGCCCCACTGTCCCCACATCAGACGGAGGGGAGGGGGGTGGGCTGGAGCATGGGGACATGGTTCCAGCCCCGTCCCTCCCCGCGGCTCAGGGGACACGGGCCTGCCCTGTCCTCGCCCCGCTTGGTGGCCTGGCAGCCACCTGTGCCCTTCCCTCCTGCCCGGCTCTGGGGGCATCTTCATCCCGGTCTGGGGTTGGACTTTGATTCCAAAAGTCGGACCAAGTAAGGGCCGCAGTGACGGGGAGAGACCAGTCTGATAAGGAGGAAGCGCAGGTCGCAAACCGGAAGCAGCTGCAGAGCCACAGCCGGCAGGGCAGGAAGGGTTAGGGGGGCCCAGGTCTCGCCTGCTCTGATCAGCTCGGCCACAGCTGGGAGGCCTGGGCCCAGCAGAGCCTCCCTCACGTCCCACGCCTGTGACTAAGATGTCAAGGTGTCACAGTGGGGTGAATGACAAAGCTGCCGGGTCACAGCCGGGAGAAGGGGCTCTTGGCATCTCGCTGGGCCTCGCGGTGACGCGGGTGGCTCAGGGACTCGAGAGCAGCCTCACGGGCACAGGGGCGCCGGTTGGGCGGGGACCCCTCAAAGACTGGGTGCTTCAGTCCTGGCTGCATGGCAGAGCCCTGAGGTCACACTCCAGAAGCTCCGGTTTTGTGGGTTCAGGGTGGCGCGTCCCTGCACAGTGGGTGCCGGTCTGCTGGTAGCCGAGACGCTCCACCCCAGGCCAGGGTTTGCAAGAAAACGCACTTTATTTTACTCAGATTTCTGTGTGTGGACAGTTCAGCTGCAGAAAGCACCTGTCTGTGCTCGCCCTGGGAGACCAGGACAACCAGCGGGGCGGTTGTGACAGGGACGGTAGTGATGCCAAGATCCCAAACGTCCCTGTTAATCTGTCTGCTACACGAGCCAAGTGCAAAACACCAGATGCCTCAATTAGAATTTCAGGGAAAACAAACTTGATCAGCAAAAAAGTGAATTTCTTGCTTTAATTCTAAACTTCAGAAGGTACTTCCAAAACTAAAATGGGGAGTTTATGGCTGCAAACAATGAGGTCCGTCGCGGTGGACTGAATGTGTCCCTCTGCACCCCAGATTCATGTGTGGAAATTCCAACCTCCAAAGTGGCGGCACCAGGAGATGGGACCTTTTGGGGGGGATTCGGTCTGGGGAACAAGCCCCCAGGAGGGGACTGGTGCCCCTGTAGGCGGCCAGAGCTTGAATGCGGTTTCTGCCAGCCATGTGGGCACCCCGACCTCAGACGTGTAGCTTCCAGAACTGTGAGAAGTAAATTTCTGTTGTGTGTAAATTTCCCCACGGGACTGGTGAGACTGGCACCGGCTTTGTACGAGGACAGATGTTGGGGAACATTAGACCCCGCCAGCCCAGGTGACTTTGCACCCACTCCCCATAGCGCCTGTCGCCTGACTCCCACGCCTCCGCCCCGCCACCAAAACTGCCACGTGTCTGGTACTGTGTCCGAGAGGCTCGGCCCCACCCCTTCACCCCTTCGGTCCTGCTGCGACCAGCGTGTGTCGCCCCCACTGCGCGCAGCCTCCGTCCTTTGGGGAAGGCGGTGGGTGTCAGTCCTCGAGCTCCCGGCTCCTCCTCAGATTCCTTCCAGACGTTTCATCTGTTGCTTTTTAAATCTTGTTTTCCCCAAGGTCTTCAGCCTCCTTCCTCCTCCCTACCCTGCCCCTGCCCTGGTGACCGCGCCTGCCTCAGTCTGAGGGTCACCTTCCCGGTTCCAGAGCCGCTGCCCTCAGCACAGGCACAGTCCTCCACCCCGCCCAGGGACAGTCACAGGGCTCTTCCCTAGTGTCCGAAATAGCTGCGCAGAGACTTGGGAACCTGACTCTGGGTCTCCTCGCCAGCGAGTCCCCTCACGGGGTGGACAAGCGAGAACCGTGTGCGTCGGCCAGCCCGGGGCCACCACACTCATGCCCTTCCCCTGCGGCCTCCACGTGGTGGAAACGTGCCCTGCTGCTTCCGGCCTGCCCTGCTCAGTGGCCACTGTCGCTGGGGGACCCCAACCTACCTTTCCTCCCCGTGTGTCTCCTCTGAATTCTTCAAAACAGTTCAATGCCCTGTTCCACGAGGGTTTCACCTGTTTCTTCCCTAGTCCCATCCTTGTCCCCTCCGGCCGCCAGGGCCTTGATGGCAGTGGGCCAAGACCCTCACGCCCTCGCATCCCTCGGGAAGGCGGGGGGTGGCAGCGTGGGCTGCGACTCGGAGTTAACACAGAGCCCAGGGCGTCTTCCGCTCCAGCTGCAGCCACGTGCAGGTCCGCGTGTTTCCAGTTACGCCGGGGACAGGCAGAGCCGTGGGGACAGGGGCTGTCCGAGGTCCTGCCGAGTGGCGAGGGGAGGCTGGGGATGTGCTGGGAGCTGGAGCTGGGCCGGTGGCTTGAGCCACTCGTGCCTGCAGATGAATCACCTCGCGTCACTCCGAGTGAACGTGGAGGCGGGAGGGGTTCTAGGTTGTCACCGGCATGTCCCGCCTTGCCTCAGAAAACCCTTGTTCTTAACTGCGCCGGTTCACACTCCAGCAGCCGTGAGTGCTCCTGAGCCTCCACCTCCTCCTCCGTAAGGCGGGAAAACCACATCCCTCCCGAGCTGTGTGCAGCTCACAGTACCCTGAGTGACCGCCAGCCGGGTGTGGAGGAGTCAGGGACAATCTGCCCGGCTCTCCCACCAGGGACCAGGTGGGGCTGGCCTGGGGGGGGGGG
>VBSM01003148.1:16166281-16188952 GCA_008086735.1 Cheirogaleus medius | reverse complement strand
GGGCATGGTGGCGCATGCCTGTAGTCCCAGCTACTCGGGAGGCTGAGGCAGGAAATGGCTTGAGCCCAGGAGTTTGAGGGTGCTGTGAGCTAGGCTGATGCCAAGGCAGTCTAGCCCGGAGAACAGAGTGAGACTCTGTCTCAAAACAAACAAAGAAAAAAACCAGGTTGCTACTAGCACCCAATAGTGTTAAAAGGGAAGCCAATGCCTGGTCTGTCCTATTCTGCAGCCTGTGACTGCGGGGACCCCAACCCCCACCCTGTGCAGCTAGAGAGATTCCAGAGATGGAGAGGTAGTGTGTGGGGACAGCTGGAAGGGACACACGACCCTCACGGATTCATGGGGGGCTGGGGGATATCCCCTAAGAAAGAGCTGCCATCAAAGGAGACAGATTACAGGGGAATATTTGCTGTGTTTACAGAATTGTATGCATTCAGTGATTATTGTTTTATATTTGTGGGGCATAATACTAATTCAACTATTTGAAACAGACATTTCTTTTGTTGTAAATAACTGGGTGAGGGATATATTAACAGTTGACATGAACTTTTAACAGAGCAAAAATTATTTTTAAAATGATTTCCAAATGTTTATAGAAGTTCACAGCTATTTCACCTTGAAAAGCCTACTTTAATTTCTACAAAAAGATGGTGCTGTCCATGTTTCATTTTCATAAAGTAAAACTAAGATGAATGGTATTTGTCTCGCTGAAATTTCTAGTCCAAAGTACATCACCCATGTATGAAGCAAAATTACATTTTGTTGTGAGGTACCTAACTCTCCTGCCTCTTGTGGGGAGGGGAAATGTCCCCAGGGTCCCGGGGTTCAGTCCTCCCCTCTTCCTACTTGGTGGCAGGTTTTTCTTGGCCCACAACAGGATCACACATCCCAGGGTGGCTGTCCACACAGCAAGCAGCCCCGCAGTGCTGCTTCCAGGGCCAGGGCCGGTGGCTGAGGTCGCTCTCCTAGAGCACAAGGCCCCGCAGGCACCAGGACACCGCTGCAAACAAGCAGCTGAGATAAAGGATACGTTGTTAAGACATTACTTGGAGAGTTTAAAATTTGAGGCAGGAGTCAATTGAGGAGTCACCTGTCATTTTAGAGGAATGATAATCCTTAGCCATGGGAGAGACGAGACTTTCTAGAGTCAGATAATTATTTTTCACTTGTGTATAAAAAAGTCTCTCCAGGAACCTAAACTTCACTCCTTAATAAAGTTAAGAGCCTAGAACCAGTTTTTCTTGTTCATTCAACTCTTAATTACTTGGAGCAAATTACTCAGATCAGTATGTGCTGATTCAGTTAAGTCTGAGGGAAAGCCTGAGTGTTTATGGTTTTGAAAAGCACCACAGGCGATTCTGAAGCACTAAATAGATTTGGATTTCTCCAGCATGGAATGCCTCCAGTTAGAGCTAACCACATAAACAAGAGGAACTGAATCTTTACGGAGGAGGAATACTACTTATCAATGAGCTATGATTATCTCGAGTGGAATCTACCTTCCTTTTGTCTCCACCATGGCTGCTCGTGGGACTTGCTTTCTGTCATCTGCTGCTGACCTAAGGTCTCTGAGGACAAGGCTGGTTCGCTGTGCACACTACGCAGAGTTCACTCATGAGAAAAGCTGTGCTACTAACTTCGAATGTTCCAAACGCGACGCACATCCTGAGACTCGGGAATGAACGTCCCCAGTGGTCTTCAGGACCTTCAGCCTCTCCAAACAAGAAGGGCACAGAGTTATAAACATTATTAAATTTTATTAACAAAACTTTGTACATTTTAATACATGTGGAATTTTACATCTAGGTAAAATAACAACACATTCAAAATTTACCATTTATACAAATTGTTACAGAATAACCACCAGTGGGTTAAATAAGTAAAATAAACCACACTGATGTTTTTAAATTATCTACAAAAGATTTGACTTTCTTTAAAATTCCCCTGAACATATAAAAATAAATTAATTTTACTTTTCAATTAAATCTACCAATTAGAAATATTACAAATCAAAATATCAATGTTATCTTATGAATTTTTCA
Source organism: Cheirogaleus medius (assembly GCA_008086735.1). NCBI lineage: Eukaryota > Metazoa > Chordata > Mammalia > Primates > Cheirogaleidae > Cheirogaleus > Cheirogaleus medius. Next base: position 16,186,910 of record VBSM01003148.1, on the reverse strand, counting down.
CAATACAAAACAGATTCACAAAACCTTATTTACAGAAATGAGGTAAGAACTGTGCAATGTTTAACCAAGAGACATATTGCAGAATTAACATGTTCTTCCAGCTAAGTACACAGTGGAGGTCTAATTACAGCTGGGTCTTTTCCACTAATAATTCACACATTTAAGAACAGTTCAATGATCACATCCCCCAATCGTTTAATATATTCTCTGCCATGTCGCATCAAGAGTGCGGCTCCCCAAAGTGGAAGGGCTATGATACGGTTTCACCTGCTCCAGGAACTGTGGTGGTGGGTTTTTTGTTTTGTCTTAATGGTCAGTAATGAGAAGTTGTTTAAATAAAACAAATGTATTTTCTCGCCAAATCCACTCCTTTTCTTGTGACTCATTAGTGGACAAATACCCAGGTAACAGTTTTGCCTGAGCTATCTACAGTGGCACAGAAAGTTCTGAATAAAGGCGAAGCATGGGGAAGGCTGCCAGCCGTGGGACAATTCCTCCTGCGCACAAAGGACTGACTGTGCGAGCTCTGCCGTCTGGAGCTGTCTCGACACAATGGAGGTACGAACAGGCACTTGAAGAAGGCCAAACCCTACCCACAGTTTCCAGAGTGGCCCCCTCTTCCGGAAAGAAGTCTTTCGCTTTGAATTGATCTGGTTCCCCCAGCAGCCTTAGAACTCACTTAACTCAAGGTTTCTTTAAAATATGAGTAGATCTTAACACTTAAAGAAAAAGCAATTATCAAAAGAAAATTACCTTTAGCAGAAGCAGATATTACCATCCTAACTTGATTACCAAAATTGGCCAAATCCCATCAGAAAGCAAATTTTTTAAACAAAGATTGCCAAGTCCCAGTTGCTGACCTATATATTTGCAATATTGAATCAAAACTCCAAAAGAAATTGGACAGTTCCTTGAAATTTGGTTTTAAGATTTGACTCACAGAGCAAGCATACTGTAACCAAAAGATCATGTTTCATCTTCCAACTTGTACAATAAAATCAAGTAGCTTATAAATGGAACAAGTTTTTAGTTTTGCTATTCATATCTCCAATTTATGACAAAACTAGTTGTGTGCCAACTATATTGAATTTTTCTTGGACTGATAAACTCATTGCATGTAAATTATTTCAATGACAAGAGTTAGTTACTAAATTTTCTTTCCAAGTTCAAAAAAGAAAAATTAGGGTGGGGGAATATGGGAATTCCATTTCAGTGCAACAAAGCAACAAGAAAATTAAAGCCTTACAAGAATGTCCTTGTGGCAATTAATCCTTTGTTGTGCAGTGAGTTTCTTGTTGCATTTCTTCATAGTTGTAGTGAAAGGACTGCGACAGCAGCCAAACGAAGTGCTAGAACAGCAGGATACGCAATTTCTAGATGTTTCTCAAATGTCAACTTTTCTCTTGAGCTACCGGCCCAGTTTTATCACTAAGTCTCTGCAGTTAAAACAAACAAATCAGATGCATTAGGGTAAATTGAGTTATGACCAACCCTTGAGGTAATATCCTCTTAATTGAAATTGTAACTGAGATGAAATGTGTTATATACAGTTATTTCTTTCTTCTGAAAATTGGCAAGGCTACTTTCCAGCATAATATATAGACATGAATTTATTAGTAAACACTTTTCAAACATTAAATTCTGCAGTATCCAAAAACAAGAGTAGCAATAGGCTTATCTCAGGGACAGAACACCTAAGGAAAGTATAAATCCTCAAAAATCAATTTTTCCACAGAAGTAGTAACATGGTATTGTGGAAAACAAATTTTGTATGGACTTAAGAAAGTTGTGGGTTCTGCTCCCATATGTACTATTTGTCCTTTAACAAGGAGGCCTGGCACGTGGCAAGGTACTTCGGTAAATACTACCTCCCAGCCCTGCTTTCTTCTATTAGCTAATTAGTACTCATATTTAATGGAAAAACCACAATATAAAATTTTTCTATAACTCAGTTCATTTTTTATTAGGTTGGTGCAAAAGTAATCGCGGTTTTGGACCATGAATTTTAAATCATAACTAGGCGCAAACATATCTTTATTAATCAAAATAGGAACCATTACAATCAACACATTTTTGCCAGCAAGAAATAAGTTTGTTTATTCCTATAGCGTAAAAATCTGTGCTTCGGGATTCGACGAACTCTTGGAAAGCATTTTCTGCATCCTGCTGGTTGTGGAAGCATTTTCCCTGCAAAAAGTCGCCGAGATGCTTGAGGAAGTGGTAGTGGGTTGGCGAGAGGTCAGGTGAATGTGGCGGATGAGGCAAAACTTCGTAGCCTAATTCGTTCAACTTTGGAAGCGTTGGTTGTGCGACCTGCGGTCAGGCATGGTCGTGGAGAAGAACTGGGCCCTTTCTGTTGACCAATGCCGGCTGCAGGCGTTGCAGTTTTCGGTGCATCTCATCGATTTGCTGAGCATACTTCTCAGATGTAATGTTTTCACTGGGAATCAGAAAGCTGTAGTGGATCAGACCGGCAGCTGACCACCCACCAGTGACCATGGCCTTTTCCTTGGTGTAAGTTTGGCTTTAGGAAGTGCTTTGGAGCTTCTTCTCGGTCCAACCACTGAGCTGGTCGTCGCCAGCTGTTATACAAAATCCGCTTTTCATCGCACGTCACAATCCGACTGAGAAATGGTTCGTACAAGAAGAGAAGATGACACTTCAAAACAACGATTTTCTTGATTTTCGGTCAGCTCATGAGGCGCACCCACTTATCAAACTTCACCTTTCCAATTTGCTTCAAATGCCGAATGACCGTAGAATGGTTGACTTTGAGTTCTTCAGCACCTTCTCCTGTAGTCGTTAAGAGGATCAGCTTCGATGATGGCTCTCAATTGGTCGTTGTCAACTTGCGATGGTCAGACACTGCTCTCCTCATCTTCAAGGCTCTCGTCTCCTTTGCAAAACTTCTTGAACCACCACTGCACTGTACGCTCCTTAGCAGTTCCTGGGCCAAATGCGTTGTCGATGTTGTGAATTGTCTCTGCTGCTTTATGACCCATTTTGAACTCAAATAAGAAAATTGCTCGAATTTGCTTTTTGTCTAACATCATTTCCATAGTCTAAAATAAATATAAAATAGCAAGTAATAAGTCATTAGCAAAAAAAACAAAGTGAGAAATGTGCATTAAAGTGATATATAACATAACCACATTTGTAAGAATGTATTCCAGCATCAAACGGCAAATTTCAACGATGCTAAAACCGCACTTACTTTTGCACCAACCTATAACACAAGAAAAAACTTGTAAAAGAAAGAGGGGGGAAAACCAGTAGAAAAAAATTTCTAAATGAATACAGAATAACTAAAATTTCCCATGTCAGCAAAATACTGGTGAGGCTTGTGATAAAGACAGTGTTTACAATCAGGAAGTCGACAAAGCAAGAGTGCAAACAAAAAGCATTGAAGAGTTCATGAAAAACAATCCTACCATTTGAATTCTCATAACTAAATACAAACTAAAGTTTCTGAAGACTAACAGCACGATAAACAAAACTCTCAAAGTAATGGGAAATCGCACACGCTGTGACTTTGAACACTACGACTGGCCGAGTCCCACCTCATCTCTCCCTCTTTCCTGTTCCTGGCGTCCAGCCCACTCTACAGCCCCGTAGCCTTCCGCTAACGGGGCTCTGCCCTGCACTGGAATTTAGGGAAAACATTTATACTCCAGTAAAGTAGACCTAATTAAAGGGAAGAATAGAAAGAAACAGCCCTAAAATGTGTGCGTATGAGTAGTATACTGCTCCTACATCCATTTTTAATTTATCTTAACTTTGTACATGGAAAGGGTAAATGCTATCACTTATATGAAATTAAAGAATTTAAAATTTGAATTTCATTACTAATGTGATTGTGATTTCTTTAAAACAGTTAACTGGTAGAATAATTGTATTGCTTGTCGTAAAATGTATATATTAACTTTATTATAAATATAATCACTTTTAAAAGCACTTTGGAGCAAAATAGTAGAAATATTCCTAAACTATATAGATTGGTTCTATACCTAAACAAATTAAAGCTTCTCAGAAAACACCAACTAGTCTTTGGCTTGGACTGTCCTGTAAGACTTGCTAACTGAAACATTTTCATTTTGACATTTGCTGAAAATCATAAAACAGCCTTCAAAACCTATGTGCAAATTGAAACTGCTCTACTTAGGGGAGATACATATATTGGCGTAGGTCTTTTGTTTATAACATCCAGCTGCTCAAACAACTGGTTTTAAGAAGAAATGATCAGGGGAATAGTAAATTTTACAAAAGGCTGGAGCATGACCTCTGACTGACGTCGTGAGACATGATAAAGCAAACATACTTACTGTTACCTTCTGACTCGCACCGTCTGCGTGGATGGGGAGGAATGGGTTGGTGGCCGGGTGGAGAGGCGGCGCCTGCGCACCTGCGAGGAGGTTGTTGATGGGGATCTGCGCGGGGCCGGGCAGCTGCAGCTGCTGCAGCTCGGGCTGGTGGTGCTGCTGGTGGTGGTGCTGCATCAGCTGGTACAGAAAGGCCTGGTGCTGTTCCTTAGGCAGAAACACACAGGAGAAAGTGAGTTCCCAGGGCGGAGCAGCAGTCAGGAACGCCTGCCCTATCTGGTTTCTTCCCTTTAGTGGTAGACATTTAAATATAAGTCACGTTCACATTACTAGAAAGAAAACAAGTGCCTCATCTAGAACAATATGCTGCACTAGATAATGACCGTCTTCTACAAAATGTCGGTGAACAGCTTATTTTCAAAACAGGGCACACAACTGTAAGAGACCTCTGTGTACAGTAGGTTACCCGCTATGACCAAGGGGCACAGCACCTTCGATAAGCCACAGTTACCTAGTTTTCACTGGTTCCTGTGGGTCAAACCCTTCCCATAATCCTGTCCAGACTTAGGCATGAATGAGAACATTACAGTTGTATTAACAGTCAGGGTGCTTTCTTGATGTAGTTATGGACTATTCTTTACAGGAAACATATTCCATTCAACATATTTACACACTTCCTGAGTGTTTACTATGTACCAGGCACTGTTTTAGATGCATGAGACATATCAGAGCAGGGGAAGAAAAATAAACAAAATGTTAGGGTGTGATTATTGCTAAGAGCAAAGGGAAACGGGGGATGGGGTGTAAGGTTGTCATTTTAAAGAGATCGGTCAGGGCAGTTCTCGTTGAGGAGTTAGCACCAGGACAGAGACGTGGAGATGAAGGAATTCCAGGCAGATAGAACAGCCAGTCCAAGGACCCCCACAGGAGCACCAGCAAGGGAGCAGCGGGGCGGGGACGGAGTGAGCAAGGGCGGCAGAAGCATGCAGGGCTCACGGTGGCAAGGCACCGATACTTTGGCTTGTACTCACAGCAAAATGGGAAGCCAGAGAAGGTTTTGAGCAGAGGAGTGACACAGCCTGGCCTGAGAGTTCTCGGTGGAGTCTATGTGGGTGTGAGAGAAAGAGGACTGCGCAAGGCTTTTGGCTTGAGCAGCTGGAAGGATGGAGTTGCTGTCAGCTGAGGAGATTAAACTAGAGGTGCGGCAGGTTTGCGGAGGCAGATCGGTTCAGCTTTGGACACGTTACATCTGAAGTGTCTTTTAAGATCCACAAGTGGAGATACTCAGCACTTGGATATGAGAGTCTGAAGTTCCAGAGAGAGGCCCGGGCTGAACACTAACTATCAGCACACAGGTGGCGTTAAGAGACAAGCGAGTGGGGGGCCCACTGAGTTCTAGGGCACTCTGGAGTTGAGAGGCCAAGGAGAAGAGGGGCCCAGGAAAGGCGGCTACAAAGGAATGACCAGTCAGGTAAGAAGAAAACCAAGATCATGTGGTGTCCTGGAAGCCGAGGGGACAAAGTGTTCCGAGGAGGAGGAGATGTGATTAGCTCTGTGGCGTTGCTGCTGCCAGGTCAGGGAAGACAGAGAACCGACCACTAGATTTAGCAATACGGAGGTCACCCAGGATGGGACGGCAAGCCAAAGAAAAGGAGAGTGACGAGTGGGGGAAGCAGAGTCCAGCTAGAGAGTTAAGGTGGAAGCTGCACCTTGCCTTGTAATAAAATTCCCGCCTCCACAGAGTTCAATGCCTGTGAATGAACAACTGCCTCCCACAACCTCGGCTGACAAAGGAAAAAGAGCTGTAGCCCCTTGAGTTCTCATGGTCTCAGAGCAATAATTTGTGCTGAAAATTCCTTAATCAACCACGTTCTAGAAAGGTGGTGTCTCCATGTACTCTTATTATTAGAGTAAAATCTTGATTAACAGGAAGACACCCAGACTGAGTTTCAGTACTTCATATTAAGATCATCTTAATGAGATGATCTTAAGCAAGAGATAAAAAAAGCAAGATCACATTTTAGTGTAAGCGTTAAGAATTTATATATAACCGATATGCCACTGTAAGAACAGTGACAATGAAAATGGCCCAGATTCAAAATATCTTCAATGTATTTTTTTACTAAAGAAAGTACATAAATATGTCTTAGAAAAAAATCACAAAGGCTGACCCCCTGTGTTAACTGAACAGTGAAATCAAGTGTGCAAGGGAGTGGAGCAAAGGGACATGGCCACCATGCACCGGAGCCACATACTGCCACATTTGCGTGGTCCATTCCCTTCTCCAAGATACCCACACTCACATCTCCTCACTCGACCAACACCTTCTCCTTCCCTCTCTGCCCAGCTGCTCTGACTGCCTGTCCGTGCAGCGAGACGCGGCTGTCCTCTCCCCTCCTCTGCCGGGAACTGTCCTTCCTCCTGTGCCTATGCTGTCACATTCAAGATGAACAGAAACTACCCCCTCATGCCATGTCTGTCTTTTGCTGCCCATTTCTCTCTCTCTCTCTCTTTTTTTTTTTTGAGACAGAATCTCGCTCTGTTGCCCAGGCTAGAGTGGGGTCAGCCTAGCTCACAGCAACCTCAAACTCCTGGGCTCAAGCGATCCTCCTGCCTCAGCCTCCCGAGTAGCTGGGTCTACAGGCGCATGCCATGACGCCCAGCTAATTTTTCTATTTTTAGTAGAGATGGGGTCTCTCTCTCGCTCTCGCTGGTCTCCAACCCCTGAGTTCCAGCAATCCTCCCAACTCGGCCTCCCAGAGTGCTAGGATTACAGGCGTGAGCCACTGCGCCCCGCCCCCATTTCTCTGCTTTTTACCGTACACTATCTTGAGCTGACTGTAGTCCATATCTTTACTTCCCCTCATCCCATTTTCTTTTCAATCATTTAATGACATTGTTACTGTCCAGTGCACCAAACTCTCTTTGTCAAAAGGTTCCAGATAACCAAATCCAACGCTCAATCCTTACTTATCCTACCAGGAGCATTTTACACAGTTGACTCTTCCCTTTCCGGAAACATTTTCTTCACCTGGCCCAAGACACCACCATCTCTGTGCTCCTCTTAACTCACTCGTCCTTTTTCCTCTGAGTCCTTGACTGGCTCAGTCTCCACTCCCTAGGAGATCACATCGCATCTCCTGACTCTCAGCATCCCCTGTGCAGCACTGACCCCAGCCTTCGGTCTCTAGCTGCGTCCTTTCCTGGGACTGCAGGCTTGCGGTACATGATGGCCTGGTCTGCCTTCCACTGTGACATCTCAACCAATGCCTCCAGTTTAGTATGCCCATAATTGAACTCCTATTTTCTCTCCAAAGCTGGTTTTATCCAGTTCTTCCAAATCTCAGTAAAAGTCCACATCCAATTGTTCAGGATTCTTTTCTTATACATCCCACAAATGAATTTTGTTGGTTGTATCTTCAAAATACACCACAATTTCAGACAGATTTTCACCATACAGACCGTGCTATTTTAAGATGCCAGCATCTCCTGCCTGGACCGCTCTTCCTTGTCTCTATGTGTTGGGAGGGAGATGGGGCAGAGATAGACTATTCTCCTTGCAGCAGCTAAACTAATCCTTTAAAATGTAAACAGTTACGTTACTATTCTGTTCAAAACCCTCCAATTCTTAAAATAATCCTGAAAAAAAGTGGGGAGAAGAGAACACAAGATAGACAAATTTGGATATTATGGCCAGGTGACAGAATAATGGGTACACAGCACTCCAGTATACTCCACTTTTGGTATACTTGAAAATTTCCATGGCTCTACTAACATGGAAAAAACTGGCAGGGTGTGGTGGCACACTCCTTGAACTATCACTCAGGTCTGTGCTCCAAAGTCACCCCTCAAAGAGGTGGGACGATCCTATGCATTAAGGTCATTAAATATGAAACGTCTGGTTTAAAATTGAAGGTGTAATTTATTATATCTCAAACAAGAAGCAGTACAATGAATCAAAATATGCACCTAAACTATCAACAGTTTTGCCTTCTTAAGGGTAGTTTCGTTTATGCCAGCAGCAAAGAAGCCTGGAGAGAGAACCAGTGGCGATGAAATCTCCAAAGGTGCTTTCCACAGCTTGTTTAGAACTGAGTATTTTTCCTTGTAAGAAGTGGCAGTCAGTTGGTGCAAGGTCTGGTGAATATGGTGGATGACAAAGAGTTTCCAAGTCCAGCTTCTGTAGTTTGAGCAGCGTTGTTTGTGTGACATATGGTCAAGCATTGTCTTGCAAGAGGATTGGCCTTTCTCTATTGACCAGTCTCAGCTGCTTAATTGCAAGCATAGGCATCATTTCGTCCAACTGGTTGCAGTAGACATCCTCTATAATCAATTAACCAGGTTCATGAAGCTGTAGTGGATAATACTAGTGCTGGAAACCAAAAAGACATCATTTGCTTTTTTGGATGAATAGTCAGTTTTGGACTGTGCTTTCAAACTTCATCTGTATCTAACCATTGCGCTGAATGCTTGCGATTGTGAAAAAGAATCCATTTTTCATCATATGTAATAATACGATGTAGAAATGGTTCACCTTTATGTAATGGCAGCAAAGAAAGGCAAGCTTCGAGATGATTTCTCTTCTGATGCTCATTTAATGCACGCAGAACCCATCTATCCAGCTTCTTTACCTTGCCGATTTGTTTCAAATGGTCTAATATTGTTGGAATAGTAATGTCAAATCTTGCTAATTCATGTGTAGGTTGAGATGGATTCGCTTCCACTATAGCTTTCAGCTCATCATTATCCACCTCGGTCTCAGGTTGCCCACATGGCTCATTTTCAAGATTAAAATCACCAGAACAGAACTTCTCAAACCCTCCAGATACTGTGTGTTCATTAGCTACGTCCTTCCCAAACACTTCATTGATATTTCGAGCTACCTGCGCTGCACTGGTTCCATGACGGAACTCACATTCGAAAATAACGTGAATTTTTTACTTATCCGTGGTTTCATGAAAACTGCTTTAAAAATAATTTGAAAGATAATCGCAAGCCAAAAGGTATGTCTGAAAGATTGAGGATGTACCTTCACAATAAAGAAGTGTCAAAGTGAAATGTCAGAGATATCAACTGTCAAACTTAGTACTTTAAAGAAACTGAAAAAAAAAAAAAAAGTTGAACATTTCAAACTTAATAACCTTAATAAAATGGCCCTAATCTCCCCGGGCCCTACCCCTTACCCTGCTCTCTTTCTTCTGAGCAGTCATCACTACCAAAAAGCACGTGTTATGTCTCGTATCTCCCCTTTCACAATGAAGCTCAGTGAAAACAGAGACTGTGACTTATCACAGTATCACCAGAGCCTACAACAGTGTCAAGACACATGTTCAAACGTGTAAGTTAATGCATCAGTGTGATGTCACTGCAGGTATCACAGACCATACCACATGGCAAGGAAAACTTTGGATTATGCATTCAATACTGTTATTTCACAAAGGAATAAGCTATCCCCATGCTGAATATCTACTGTAGAACACTTGCTCCTAATAAGAATTAAATATTATCAAAAGGCAGAACTTACTGGTGTGAGCTGTTGAGAATTTAACAACTGCTGAAATTGCTGTTGATGAATAAGTATTTGTCTTTGTTGGTCAGAAAGTAATCCTAGTCCTGAGGCACTGAAAAATGATTAAAAGTCTTACTTTCTACTACATATGTTTTTAAAAAAAAAAAAAAAAATGAAAGACAACTTTTCATTTTGATGTTTAATAAATTAACAAGTAAAGATTTTAATCCTAACATTTTTTGAAAACAATTATGTACAAATTATTTCTCTTTATATATTCATGTATATAAGCTAAGTAAGAATTCACATTGTCAAGAAATGTGTTCTTTTTTACTATTAAATAGTCACTAACTTATTTTGTGGAATAGAAATCTACATGTGTTTATAACAAACACAGTTAATAATTTATTTTTAATTATTCAAGGATAATTTAACTGACGCTAAGTAAACACATATTTAAAACAAAGAAAGAATTCAAACATGCTAATTGATTTGACCTAACCTTTTTTAATGGTCCAAATGGTAAAATTAAGAACCAATGAAAAGAGAGCCAGAGGAAATAGGACCCACTGCAAAGCCACTGAAAATCATTTATTCCCCAACAGTATGTTTAATAACAACATGGCTTTAGTCCTCTAATTTTTGAACATTCAAACAAAATTCCAGTACAATGAAGCCAGTGAGTCTCACTTCCTAGAAATTAAGACAAATATTTGACCTTTATCCTATATCAAAATCTTTGATTAGAAAGTTGAAAAATTACATAATTGAATTTTAAGAAGTCAATTTTTTTTTTCCCTAGGGAGATAGATGGGGGTCTCACTCTGTCACCCGGGCTAGAGTGTAGTAGTGATGGACAGCTCACTGCAAACTCCTGGGCTCAAGTGATCCTCCCGCCTCAGCCTCCCAAGTAGCTGGGACTACAGGCATGAGCCACCACGCCCGGCTAATAAAAACCAATATTCATATGTGACCCCCACTACACTATTACCTTTCCTCAGCATTTACAATACATGAATGCAAATATACAAGGAAATAAGAGAAATTAACATTTAAAAATAGACATCACAGATCAAGACTAAAATTTTCAGCACAGACTGTACTTAATGCTCTGTTACTAAAAGCAGCTTGCTTTTGTTTTAATCTGAATTCAGTTTCAAAAATATAGTCTGGGTAGAATATACTTAGTTTAAAACTGGGGGTAGATTTTCTTAGAGTACATTTACAAGGAACACATTAAAAATCCCCATCTAAAGCACAGACAACACTGGTACTATGTTGCACTAAAAAAACCTAAAATATATTTAAGTAAGTTTCTTACCTGTTAGTCAGTGTAGCTGGCATTGGATGTGTCGCATTAGGTGGCACAGTCGTGTGCGTGAGGGGGGTAGGGTTCTGGGATATTGTGACAGGGGTCTGCATAACCCCATTTAAAGCTCCCACAATGCCATTAATTGCCAGTTGGTTACCTGGCAAAGCTCCAATTATTCCACTCACTGCAGACACGGCAGGAATGGTGGATGTTACAGTCTGCATTCCACCGGCCAGCGCCCCCACTGTCACACCGTTGACCTGCTGAACTCCGCCAACGCCTGAGCCTTGTTGGGCCGGACTCTGCCCAGCAGGAGGTGGAGTAGAAAGAGCCGATGAACTGCTGGTGCTTTGTCCACTGGAGGTTAAGTCCTGATGTAAGAAGGAATAGACACTTAAGTTGTAAAGAACACAGCAAAAAACTGTTTACAATAATTTTTAAGTCATTTAAGGTAATATATTATTGTTCACAAAACATAAATGAAAATACAAAAAAATTACCTGATTTAACACAGGAAGAGAATTATCAGGTAAAAAGCTGTTTCCTATGTGAGGGCTCTTACTGCTGTTCAGAGAATCAGTGGTAGGAGCTAGAGTAATGAAGGACAGACAGAAACTGATTTACCTTGTTGGTTACATTATGTGTAATTAAAAGTTTATTTAAAAGCTTATGCTGAAGCCCATATCAAAACCACTTAAGTCTTGCTATTCCTAAGACCAGTTTAAACAGAAAAAATCTATATCTCTATTAAATACCACAGCTTTAAATCAATAACAAGATCATTACACATTTAAATAAATTTTACCATTAAATTATGTACTAAAGAATGTTCATCACTTAACAGGATTCTTTATGCCCTTCAAAAATAAGCTGTCATTCCTTTTCTACATCTTCGTATAACTGGTGACCAATTATTACTCACTCACTTATTATGCAAATGACATTGACAGTCTATCCGATACAAAATAAGTATCTCCGTACTTACCAGTCTGTGCAGAAAACGCATGTATTTGATGAGACGGACTAGGATTTGTTGTTATTGTTGGAAAAGGCACTGAAAGCTGTGCATTCAATAACTGAAGACGTTCCTTTTTGGCAGTCAAGTTTTTAATTTGTTCCTCTAATCTTCGGTTTTCAACTTGAAGTTGGTGTAATGACTTTAGCATTCCTAAAACTAGCAAACATTTGGATGGTTTTCAATAAAGACAAGTCCACACACAGGACTAATTATTTTACGGACATAGTGTCAGTAACCTTAGAAATAGGTTAAAATAGAAAAGTAGAAATTCTCTAAAATATTTCTTAATAATTAGGTTTTATTCCTAAATTTATATACAAACAAATGTCATATTTATATTTGTACTTTTGTAAGCATAAGAGAGATTGTTCCTAGCTGTGCCTTCTGCAAACTTTGTTGATACATCCAAAAAAATATATACCAGGTTCAGGTAATTTCCATTCTCAAAAAAAAATGACATTTTCATCAAAATGAAAGCCTAATTAAAACTTCAAGCGCCTGCTATGGTTTCTCATTAAAGTCATATTTACAATGGGAAGGGTTGCACAAACAGCCTTTACCACAATAAGCACACGTTTTTATTTGTTGCTCGGTTTAAACTACCGTGTTTCCCCGAAAATAAGACCTACCCATAAAATAAGCCCTAGCAGGATTTCTAAGCATTTGCGCAATAGAAGCCCTGCCCCGAAAATAAGCCCTAGTGATGGGCGTGGCTACGCAGCGTATCTGCACAACCCATGCATTTCGTCATGGAGCGGTAAAGAAGACGAGCAGCCCTTCTCATCTGCCCCATCGTGACAGCTGCTATCCCAGAGGTGACCGGAAAGGTGCGGGCAGCCCCACCAACAAGGTCGGCTCCCCCTGTCAGGTCCCGGCCATCCTGTGCGTGCTGCAAGCTGAGGCTTTGAGGGGAAAATAACACGTCCCCTGAAAATAAGCCCTAGGGTGTCTTCTTGAGGAAGAATAAATATAAGACCCTGTCTTATTTTTGGGGAGACACGGTAAGCACGGCCATCAGACACCTGGCAGGAAGCCTCCAGTTCCAGCTGCTCACTCTGTTGCTCTGCAGGGCCCCCAGCAGGGAGCGCTGTGTGTGCACCCAGCCACCTCTCTACTGGGGAAAGGCGCAAGGTCTGCAAACAGGCTGACTTTATTGCTTCAATTCCAAGATTTGCACCTCCCAACTGACAACTGTGTGTTGCTGTTAGGCCACAGTGATGGACACTTTAAAAATTCTATGTACTAAAAAGTTGTATTTGTTTAACATGACCTCAGCCCCTTCAAAAGACACAACTCCACTGGTACAGATACCCATGGTCATTTCCCAAGGATTTAACTTTTTTCCCTCCTTTCCAAGATCCCACAAAGAAACCTTAGTGTGCCCAATAAGACTTAGCTAAACCTGTCCTCCAGCTATCATGTTTAAAGGATTATCCCGGCATGAATTTCCTCACAATTAGCATTTTTTGTCAGGGCACCATTCATAAAAATACCAATTTATGGCACATGGCTCACTTACAATAAGCAAAATGTTTTAATGAAATACAGTAGCAAAAGTTTATATCCCAAAATGATGAAAACCACTCATATTCCCCTAAAAACATATCTCCTTAAGGCCACTTCTCTAGGTAACTACCACCTGTTGTAACATTACTTTTTTGGTGTTTTTCACCCATGGCCCTAATATGTAAAATCGTAAAGATAATATATATGCAAACAATATATACCATATAATTTAATAAATATGATAAGCATATATTATATATAACTTAGTAATTATTATTCCTCCTCCAAATTGTAAAATTAAGAAGCTAGCTGGCCATGCTTAACTATATGCATTTTTTTAAAAATCTTTAGAGGTAAGCAAATTTTCTTCATACAATTAAGCTAAGAGAAGATAAAGCTCACGTATTTTAGTAAATTGATAAGAACGAAGTACAATGGAGAAACAAAGTGCCAATATTATAATAATTTTAAACAATAAGCACCTAACAGATGCACTTTATGAGAGACAGGCACTGTTCTTTACTTTTCATTTAATAGTCACAACAATCCTCTGATATAGGTACGTTATTACTCCCCATTCTACTACAAATGGGAGACTGAAGAACTTTAAGAAACTTGCCCAAGATCACACTGTCAGTAACAGGCAAAGACAGGATTTAAGTCCAAGCAGTTAAGACTATACTACAGAACCTATGAAACTCCTACATTACACTTTCTCACCACATTATATAAAATGTATACCAAAATTTCATTACTATTCTGGATGAAAAGTGACTTCTGCATCCATCTACCTATCTGTTCATCCATCCATCCACCATTATTTAAAGATAAGGAAATGGATACTTACTGTCACTAGGAGTACCCTGTTCCAGTAAAAACTGCTGTCCTTCACTCCACTGCCTCTCCAAAAGCTGTTCTATGCTGGCTGCTACTGGAGGCAGATTTTCCAAACTGCTGTTGCCCGGTTGATCATAGCGAATCTGTAAGCTGCTTACAGGGGATCTGTTGAAATCATTAATACTCAAGTTAAAAAGAAGGGGAATGCTTTTAAGGAGAATGCATTGAAGTTTCTTACTTTATACTGACCTCTTTTCCTGTACAAGTTTTCTAATACCAGGCTGCCTAGGCCAGAGGTATCAGGTTCCTGGGTTTACAAAACCATAATCTACCCTAAAATTGAGTAATTATCATTCTTCCTCCCCAAATTATAGAATCGAGGGAGTAGCTTGCTATAATAGACAATTAAAAACCACTAGAAAATATAAACACACCACCAATAATCTCTGAAATAGGCTATAAAAGAACTTGGTTATGTCTTTGTCTTTCTCTCTTTTGTCTTACAAAGTTAGAAAGACTTTAAAATAGCCAGAAAAAGAGTCCCACCATTTTGCCTTAACATATGTGACATCAGAACAACACTGTACAGTTATAATACTGTGAAAGGCATTTGAATTTACAGCCAACAAAATCTCAAATATCAGTAAAAAGAAACTTTAACAATTTTGAAGCAGAGTTTGTTATAAATTCAAAATTACTTATTTTCAAGTATTTTCAGTATTAAAGAACATTAAGATCAAACCACATTTTATTTGAGCCCCTTATATAAGTATTTCTAAAATGTCTTACATCTGTACCTCAAATGATAATCACTCAATTGTCCTTTCCAAAACAAACAGTATCTGTATGAAGAATACCTCACGTTCTCTCACCCAACTTTTTGTTTTAAATTAGTAAATGTGGCCATTTCTGGTCTGCATCCTTCACGTTAACATAATACATTAGTAAAGAGCTTTAGAGTTTTCAAAGTGTTTGTACATAATTATCTCATGATCTTCACAACAACCTAGTGAGAAGTCAAATGCTGATTTATTGGCTCAGTTTCCAAATGAGGAAACAAGATGGGCTTTAGTGATGTGTCCAAAAACACACTGCAGGTAAATGACAGGGCTAGGGCTGCAAGTCAGGTCTTCTAATGACCCACTGGTGGTCTTGCCACTGCTGCAATATGCTTCTATACAAAAATTTCTTTATGTAAGAAGCTATACAAATGGGGTTTTTTATTCCACATGTAGACATCATGTGCTACATACACTTGGCCATCCTTCTGCAAATAGTACGTTATGCCAGGATAATTTAGGATATTACATTTCAGGCTGATTTTTAAAGGGCAATATAAAGTTGGAAATACATGCTGAAAATACTTTAGTACCATTTATTGTGTTAAGACCCAATAAAAAAATAAGAAAACAATACTAAGCAAAATAGCACTAAGGAATTTTGAATAATTTCTGGGTAGCTTGTGTGATATTTTAAGTTTAAAAGGGAGACAAAGTAATGCTTCCTCCACTAAACATATAAGGAAAAATCCATTAACTTTCTTCTTAGAAAAGAAAAAGACAACATTATGGAAGTAATCACAACATAAAATCACAGACTAGTCAGATAATTTTATCATTGTATATACTTCAATTCCTGGTTTCCAAAGAAGGAATATTTAATTTTCTGAAGGATTCAATAACAAAAAACAATAAAGTACTTTTAATTCACCCAGGAATTACAAAGGAAAAAGGAACTACTAGATGTACCATTAGAAAACAAAAAACTGGAGGCTACTGGACTAATGATAAAGAAGATGTTACTTAACAGACATTCCCCAAATGTATCAGCAACACAGTTGATGCTGATATTCATGATTTGTTGTCACATAAAAATTTTTAATTTTTAACAGCATTTCTCCCATACTTGAAAAAAAACACCGCAGAATGGGCTTTTCCTCCTGCTCTGTATTTCAGCCTAACGCCATGCTTGAGGCAGAGTTTACAAAATTAGAGAGCACAGAGAAAACAAACTACAATAATGTACAGAAGTTGAAACGGTACAATAAAATTAATGAAAAGACAGTCATCACTAAAGTTACATTGTCTTCTATAAACTGATCCCATATTTCATACCATCATTCTCCCCACTTAGAACAGAAGGAATACAATTTCATAACCCCACATTTATTAATAAATTATATTTCAATAAATGGTACCGGAATGCTGTCAGGTACCATATCTAAGATAATTTCACCAAGCATGTAATACATTTGCTATACTTTGATTCAAACAATTTAAGATCTAGTGGGATTTCAAGATCTGACTATGGAGGGCTTCATTACTGAATTAGGAACTAGAGAGTAAGTGCGCTGCCTACAACTGAAACCCAAAGTTGAAAGTCTTGGGTTTGCAGCTTTAAAAGACCTTAAGACTTATTTTATGATAAAAAAGAAGTACTCAAATTAACGCATTAATAGTATCAGCAGCTAAATATACAAATAATAAAAGTAAGAGTTCAAAGTGATTGCAAACCTATAAAAAGGTATTCATTTTAGCTTAGAAATCTAATCATGTGTTTAGATTAATATTCAGATTTAGAATCATTTTTCTTGATTGTCTAGACATGCTTCTTATCTATAGAATGCTTTCATAGCGTCACAAATGTATACTCTACGGATAATAAAGTTTCCAAATCTCAAAATGTTTCCTTTGCCTATACTTTGCAGTGTAAATAGCGCTTACCGTGGTGAGAGACTTCCTCGGGGTGAGCTTCCTCTGCCAACCAGGCTACGGCTATTGTCTCCAAGATCTTGATCTGCAGTGTAAATATTTCAGAGCTGATAAAGTGACTCTCACTAGATAAGAGGTTTTAAACTCTTGTTCTGATTTTTCCTAAAACACACATTAAACCTTTACCACTATCTTTGCTGTTACTATGAAAGTAGAAGATCTAGCATGTTGTTAGTTTAGAATTGCTGAACTGTGGCATGTAAGGCGTTGTCCCTACATGTTTTTTGTGGGTGTAGACGGCCATGGATTATGTTCTATTCTTTCATTCCTTTCAATTTTACAGCACAGAAGCATGGTTTGCATTTGCAGTACCCTCCCCTCAGCCACTTTTAATTTCTACGGTTAAAGTAATGAATCACAGCTGTGGACAGCTAATCTGTATGCTTATCACAGCAAATCCTTATGCTTTGTATTTTTTAACACTTTGCATCCCAAGACAAGTCATAAAATACATTTATATAGAGCCACACACCAAGACTAAAATTATATTGTTAGATGGAGCCTCACATCAAGAATAAAACTACACATAACACAGATTTTCCAAATTGACAAAAACAAGTAGGAATATAGAATTCTGTATTTAAAGGGAAAAAAATTAATTCTTCAAAATATTCCTTAGGTAAATATTCCTTAAGTAAATTCCAGCTTGAAAAGTAACTTGTATTTCCCCTGCAGTTAGTTCCTTACAAAATCACCCTATCTGGCCTCTTTCAAGGTTGTCCTCCCCTTATTCTGAGTCAGGTAACCTCTGACCCTTGAAGGGTAAAGACAGACTGATCCATTCTTGGTGAACTGCTAAACCCATTCCCTTCCCCCAAACAGGCATGACTACTTGGACATGTCAACAAATCCTTAAGGATGGAATGAAACAAAGCAAATCCAGTGGCTCATTAAAACAGTACAAGAGGCAAATGCTACAAAATGTCAACTGGTAAAAATTCACAGGATTACTAAACACTGTAGAAATTCTCTAACAGGATTTTTTTAACCAAGTTTGTGTAATGCAATTTCATGAATTATGCAAATAAAGGTTTAGGCTATTCACAGAAAAGCCCAGTGTTATGTTACTTTCATTGCATAGAACTGAACTGAACACATCAATCACAAAAGTCACAGGAGACATTGTTGCATTCCTGCCTGCTGATGGCTCTGCTTAAACATTTACATTTCAGACAGTAAAAAAAGCACATCACTATTTTGGAGCACAGCATCCTATTTACTTCCAACTGTGATTCTTTTTTTATTGTAAATTGATAATTTATAATTATATAAATTTATGGGATACAAATTCATGTTATGATTTATGAATATAATGTGAAATGATTAAAATCAAGCTAGGTAATGTGCCCATCACCTCAAATACTTAACATTTTCCAAGTGTGATTCTTTTGGTTTAAAAAAAAAAATGCAAACCTATTTTAATTATACTCATAAGACCTTTTCAAACAAAATAAGCCAAAAGGGGGAAAATTATATTGGGGGAGAGAATTTTACAGTTTAATAATTCTTGAAAACTTACCTGTTTGATTGCTTTCAGACTGAGCTATAAGAGCTGCCACTGATGAATTTGGATTTAATCTATTGCCATACATATGAGACGGTGCCTGACTAAAAGAAGATCCAGATAGGGTATTTGCCTAAATGAAAGAAATTAAAATGATAAATCAGTTATATTTGAAAATATCTTCATGTTTTCTTTTCTAACAGACCTAGTAAGTGTATTCACCAATCTAAGAATATAAGCAAAAATCCTTGACTTTATGAGAAGCAAATTTCATTCTTATTTTACTATTCTAATATGTAAATTTTTGAAAGTTACATAACTACAAATTCACACCTTTCGTACTGCATAGAAATCTCTAAGACATACACCAGGGACCGCACGTCTTTGGGCAAACTGCACGTTATTTAAATCATTATAACTACAGTGAAAAACGAGAAAACTCGTGAGCGGTCCTTTACAGATGATGCGTGAAACAGGAGAAAACTTGTGAGCAGTCCTTAAGGTGTTAAAAAAAAAAAAAAGATTGGCATATTCAAAGTTAACAATAGTTAACTTTTAATTTTCAAAGTATCTTTTAATTTTCAAAGTATCTAGTCGATACCAAAACCCAGTGGCATGGTAACCATGTGGACATACAACTAATTATTTAATCTTATTAAACCATTTAATAAAGTAAAGGCAGGTAGACAACAGATGTTTAACAAATGCTTCAGTCTCTTACATCACAAGCTGGCTAAGGAGGTCAAAAGGTCCAACTTCTATTTCTAGTATTTTAACTGCACAGAGCCATATTTCCACTGCTTAACTCTGTCATTAGTAAAACCTGCACACTATTTTGTTACTTCCTATTTTGATAGACTTGGAAGCCTGCTGCTTTTTCTGTTTTGTTTTGTTTTTATTTTAAAAGAAAGCAAACAGGCATCACAAGTATGTTTTCTATACAATGCAGGGCTCAACGAATCACGGCTTTGCCCTGACCCCATATAAGGCACTGTCTTTTTGGCAGCAAGCCAGCTCTACTAACTGAAGAGCTCGCCCAAAGTTTGTAATTCATTCATGTTGCTAACCACAATTCTGAAGGCCTCTACTGGGACCTGTGCCAAACAAGCGAAAATGAACCCTTAAACAGATGAAGCTAAGGAGGCTGGCCAAAGTATTGCGTAATCCAATGTAATAAAAATGCCTTCTTTGATGTGCATATTCTCTCCCACTTTCCAAGAATATTATAACCTTAAAATGTGGCATTTTGGAAGCAAATCTCTTGTACACAAAATGCTGCTACTCACAGAAGGCTATTACTACTAGCCTGAAATAATTTTCAGATTTATCAGAACCACAAATTTTTTAAGTAGATTTATTCTTTTTCATGAATGAAATCAAACTGAAGCTTTTATAAAATGAAATCATTGCATAGTTATTTCAGAACACCACTCTTAAAAATACCTCCAAAGAATTGAAGCACTTCTAACATAAAGAAGCTGAGTAACAGCCAAACAAAAGATGGGGGACATTCTGACATGTATAACTGCACACCAGAGACTGAAACGACACAGTGGTTGTAACAGGCAAAATATCACAGAGAATAAACTGTGTTTCTGAACAGACTCATATCTTGGCCTTTAGCCAACTTATTAGGCATGAAAAATGTACTTTTACAATTAACAGAAACAGTCTCCGTGATGTAGAATACTGTCCTTGCTTTGAGTTGTTTCAAAGGGTATATTTTATAGTTTACACTTTAATGTGTAAATTCAATCTGTCAATTTCTGGGTTTCATTTTTCCTTTCATTAAAAATATGCATACAGGCCGGGCGCGGTGGCTCACGCCTGTAATCCTAGCTCTCTGGGAGGCC
>VBSM01003148.1:16141295-16166181 GCA_008086735.1 Cheirogaleus medius | reverse complement strand
AAAAAAAAAAAAAAAAAGAAAGAAAGAAAAAAATATGCATACAAAGTCTGTAAGTTTGTACTATAAAGTCCTGTTTAACAATCAATTAGCCCTTAGTAAAAGGTATGTTATAACTTCAAGCTAAAGCTCGTACTGGACGCTTAGAAGTCAACTCTTTGGGAATCTTAGCTACTCATAAAATAATTAAGAACAATACAAACCAACCAACAGAAAAATCAGATGTTACCAGTTCCATGTGTTAATGTCTCAGATTCTAATACTTAAAAATGCCTTTCTCAGAGCCATTTTACTTACTCTAGACACTATTCTAGAAAGATCCACCAAGCTTGTAACAGATTAGAAGTGGAAAATTAATTAGGAGTAAGAAAAAGTAGTATCTTAAAACAGTTTGTTGGCAGCAAGAAGTACCGTGTTTCCCTGAAAATAAGACAGGGTCTTATATTTATTTTTCCTCAAGAAGACACGCTAGGGCTTATTTTCAGGGGATGTGTTGTTTTTTTTTTAAGTTCAGTACAACAATCTACATTTATTCAAATATAGTTAAGTCATCTTCTTCTGGAACATCATCATAACTCTCCAAACTCCGAATTCCATCCTGAATTTCTTGCGACCTTATTTCCTTTAGAACCATTGGCCCCAGTCTCTCATGTGGAGCAATAGAGCTCTCATGGGGCAGATGAGAAGGGCTGCTCATCTTCTTTACTGCTCCATGACGAAATGCATGGGTTGTGCAGATACACTGCGTAGCCACACCCATCACTAGGTCTTATTTTCAGGGTAGGGCTCATATTGCGCAAATGCTTAGAAATCCTGCTAGGGCTTATTTTATGGGTAGGTCTTATTTTCAGGGAAACACGGTAAGAGGTGACAGCAAGAAAAGGGAGAGAAAAATATGATTAGGAGAGCACAGCAGAATGCTGGCCCTCAAATAAGTACCACTAAATGCCTTAGCACGTGCAAAGCAAGGAAACATTCTTAGCCTTTTGACTTCTTTTTCATGCAGTCATCTATTTTATATGTTGACTAAATCATAATATTGTATCAGTTGGAATACCTTCTTTGTTCCAATTATCAGTCTCATGAATTGCCTTAGTCTCTTGATAAAAATCAAAAGATCTAACTCTTACCAGAATATACTCTTTCTTGGGAAGGCTCCCTTCTGCCAAAGGCTTTATATTTATCCTTACTAGCTTCAAATTTCAGAGTGGCATTTTCTTGATCTAGTCTCCAAATTATCTTAGTTTTCCTATAATCCATTAGAACCACTATGTACATATTAAGACCGAAATATAATAGAAAGCAATATAATGTAATGACTGATCTGCTAATGACTATCATCAGAAAGAGGAAAAAGGATCCTTAGTGCATTCAAGGCATAAAAGTATATATTTTAACCTAAAATAGGAATACTATACTAAATGACCAATTTCCTAAACTGGATGGCTAAAAAATACCTGATAGTTGCTTTTCTTTAAAAAAAAAAAAAAAAAAAATATTACATTTATCTAAACCAGAAACTTTCAAAAGAGAAATAAAGTTATTAATTTTGCCAGATAGAGTTATTTTGATATATTAAAGCATCTAAACCAGTCTACATTAATATCTGCTCGAAAACTCAAATCACAAACATCATTTTAAAGTACTAAAGACTCCACAAGTGACTGTCCCTGCTCAGCCAACACTCTGAAATAATGCTGGAACCCTTGATAAACCTTTCTGTTGATGCCTCCAGGCCAAGAAACTCCATGTTTTAGTAAAAAGATACCACACACCTTAGCAGAAAAGATGGAGAAGTAGGAGAGCTGGAAAAATAAAAATGACACTGAAGAGAGCTCTCTTCAAATAACTCTATTTGGACACAGATTTTCAAAAACACATTGAAAGCAAATTACTAACGTGCCATAAGTCAGCAGATCTGGTATAAAGACTAGAAATTCTTTTTGGAGGGAAGTTCCTATCTTATGACTTTTCAATCTTAACCTGCCCAGGTAAGGAGAATGACTATTGTGGACAGATATTTCCCTTAGATCTACTGGCACTATAAGAATATGAGTTGTCAACACCAGGGAAGGCTGAGTGAAGGATATTCATGAATACGTAACTTTCTGTACCGTTCTTACGTCTTTTCTACACATTTAAAAATTATTTCAAAATAAGAAGTTAATATTGCCATAATAAATATCTGCTTTAATTTGCAATATATGCTATCTTAAAAAGGGTTTCCTCCCTCACCCAAGATTAGTAATAGGAACCACTTCCACTCAAGATATTATATAACATTTATTCTAACACTCTAGTAAAAACCTCATTAAGAGAAGTATCTTTATTTTACAAGATGAACCCAAAGACCAGTAGATTGAGAATTGAATAATTAAAAAGGTAAACTTAAGTAACTTTTAAACAAAATACGTTTAGATGTCCAAGTTAAAGAATATCCTTAACAAATTTAGAATAAGTTAATATATTAAACATCTATCCAAAAAATGCAAGTCTTCAAAATCAAAACAAATTAAAGAAACTTAGTATTTCCTAAGTAGACTGACATACTATATTAAAATATTAACAAGATTAAAATTATATTTCAGCTTAAAATATCTCCTGTTATTAACAGTTCAACTCTTACATTTCAAATGTCTGCTTATAACCACAGAGATGTTTTTAAAAAGAGCTTAGTTGGAAAGTAGTAACTCTATCAAATTCCTAGGCACTTGGTTTATTCTAAAGGAGTTAGAAAGGGGGAAAAAGCCAGGCTAAGTTACTCAATATTGATATAAGACTTAAAAGTGGGTTTTGTTCTGGTAGATTGTTTTCTTCCTTAATGTTGAAAAAAGCAGAAAAATGAAGAAAATTTAGGTTTGAAAAAACAGCACCTATGAAAACACCTTTCGAAGTATCATAGCAATATATTATCTAGAGGTGGATTGAAACTTCATACTTCAATCATACAGGAACAGGTTATAGCAAGCATTTTTTTTAAATGCACAATTAACCTGTCAATAAACCTTAAAGTCAAATGATTCAAACAAGCTCTAAAATGCAGTTTCTTCTTCAAGCTTTCTAGCCCTGACACATGATTTAAAAATGCATTCTTCCAAAATCTTGTCAGACTCATTAAATTGAGTATTCTTTAAAATTCTTGATTCATATGTATTTTTAAGAGAAAAAACTTTTTACTGTCACCTTATCTACCACAAGCCAAGCTGTCTCACCTTAGGGCAAGTCACTAAACCTCTCTGTTCTCAATTTCCATCTATAAATAGGCATAATAACAGCATCTACCTCATGAGAATATTGTTGAGAATTAATTGAGTTAATATATGTAAAGGGCTTAAAAGAACACTCAGCACATAGTAAGCACTCACATTTTAGCTTTGTAATTTTAAAATTCATTCTCATAAGCTATTGTGGTTTCTATTTTTCCATTAACTTCATGAGAAAATATAATTTACCAATTTATATTCTGAACAATGTGGCTGTATTTCAAAAAATAAAATGTTTCTCTAAGAAAAATTAGATGGTATAAATGCCTCAATATGCAGTGATATTTTAATCTATATAATCTATATATTTTATAATAGCATAGCAATAATGCAAATGTAAGAATTCAGATGTTTTTAGATATAATTTATATATTTCTGAATATGCAAACACAGTATGTTTGACCAGAAAAGTTTCCAGGAAAAATATGAATGAACATTAGATGGGGATTGGAGAACAATGCAAAGTTTCATATATTCTCCAGCTCAATTCAAACTTTATGTTTACTATGAAACATATTCTGATTACAGACCCCATTTCTGTGTCAGCTACCACCAGTAAGGCTTTAATACTCAGCGTGTGATGAGAGATGAAACCAAGTGTGAACAACTTTCAGGTCCCATGAGTAGGCTGACTGTTGAAGCTGTCAGGTTCAATTGCATCATTCCACATTATTCAATGCCCCAAACCGCTCCCTAATTGTTAGGAGCTTAACGTATTCAAAACCACTGTTTAGGTTAATGCTGAAATGCCCCACAATTGAGTTTCCATAAAGTAGTAGGAGGGATTAAAGTGTAGTTAAACCATCACTGAACACTCATGATTGGACAACAGGACTGTACAGATTAATCAACGAATTCTAAGCAGGTTTTTCAATTGGTTAATATCTAATCAATATATCTTTTACCTTTTGGGGGAAAATTAAGTCTCTAGGACAAAGATAGCGATTGAAATATTTTTAGAACTAGAAATAACTGAAATAATTTTAGAACTGGAAAAGACCATAGCTGAACCAGATATGGCTAAAATTCGTATATCTGCTTTAGCATGGAATTAAGAGTTTTAACAGAAAATGTTAATACTATTTTTAATAAAGGAAGTATTTCTGTACAATTTCCTTTCTCACTAGTAATCAGGTTGTTTCTGTAACAGCTGATATTAATCCATTAATTATAAAGTACTTTATGGTCTGCATATGAACTTTGTAACATACCTATATAGCAGGTAAAATAGGGACTTAAAATATTCCCGTATGAAAAAATTGAGGCTCATAAAAATTAAAAGACCTGCCCAAGGTCACACTAGTGAGTAGCAGAGCTCCTAGAACCCAGGACTTTTGACTCAAATTTCTGCTGTTTTGCATTGCACACACAAATAGACACAGTAAAATCCTAAAAATGTTTTCCAAAGAGCTACCTCTTAGCATAAGAGGTATGAAATTATAATAAAAAATTCATTTTTATAGTAATAATTAGTAATTAAGGAGCAGGCTAAGGAGTCAGGCTATCTTGATTCCTAACTTAGTTCTACTGCTTACCACATGTGACCCTGTGCTGTGACTGAACCTTTTCATCATCCAATAGCAAGAGACATTATAAAAGTTATAAAAACATATTTTGTTCAGAAAGATAACTTCTTTAAAATTATAAGCCATTATGAAATTATTTATAAGTGATAAAACTTCCATTCTGTCTTGTGATACTTCACTTCAAAAGACAAAAAAGAAAAAAGATTTGTCTATATAAAATAATTTTTAAAAAAACAAACTTTCATTTTGACTAATCAAGTATAAATCCCCCAAATTCAGTTCAATGGGCCTGGCAAACTGAACCATTTTCTCAAATAGAATTAAAATGTCCTTATTAGAAATCATTTGAAAAGAAACCAAAAACTATGTCTAAGACAACCCCTACCCCACTCCACCGCCATAACACGCACATATTATAATACTGCAAAACAAAATATTCAAAGCTGATTGAAGTAAAAGTGCCACAGAAATCTACAAAACTCTAGTCACTAAATTGTACCTTAAAAATACTGAAATATCTGCATTTACTAAATATCACGTAGATAAACCCTGGAAGTTTATTTAACCTTAAATGATGTTTAAACCTGTACCATTTCTTATAATAGTAACATGGGGTAACAGGACAAGGAACCACAATTATCTACATGAAGACTGTATCTAAAAGCAAAACACAGAATGCAGGATATAACAGAATGCAATTACTGTTCATCATATTCAGTCTTAAATTCTTCTATTAAAGAAATCATCCTTCAAACAAAAGCACTAGCATTCTCCCAAAGATAGAAGAGAATGAATGTAGAACTGGAAAACAGTGGGATTTGAAAGGCAAAATGAAAAATTAATGGCACTCCTACAGAAACTAATTTATACCTCTATTCCTGATCCAACAAGGGCAGAGCACATCATTAACAATCACAAGGACAGGAGAGTTCAATCTTCCAATAATGTTAAGGAACTATAATTGTAACTATATTACTGCTTTACTAGTATGCAGTAACTTTCTTACTGATATACTAGTATGTCGTAAAGTAGGTTTTCTATCAAAAATTTGTGAAAGAACAATTACTCTAAAAACAAGTATATCAAATAAAACAAAAAGATTTAACAATTAAGAATATAAAATTGGTTTAACAGTTTTGCAAAGGGTTTTTCCCCCCAAATTTGTGCTAAGCCTCAGATTTCCCCACTTCCCCATAATTTTTGTAAGTGTCTCCTTTTCCCCCATTAAAAAGCACAAATCAAGCTATTCTCAGTCTTTAATTACTGTTAACTCTTCCTATCTTTACTCCCTGACCACTTTCCAGGGACAATTCTTAAGACAGCAAATAAACCAAAGTAGAGGTCTGTTTATCTTACTTAAAATGAAGGTTAAAAAGAACAAAAGTGACCTCTGGATTTTTATCCTGTTGGCACCAATCCAGTCACTAAAAATTACTACCTTCATTAAATTGGGGGGGGGGGGTTGAGAGGAAGAAGAAAAACATTATTCAAGTTAAATATTTCTATTCTCTATTAGTATTTTTAAAGTGTTTGCTTGCTGGTGTGATGGGTTTTTAAAAATAATTATGACAAGCCTTCTAGAATTACATTTTAAATATTGGTGATTTTCATTTACCCACTTATTGCATCACTCTCTTCATTTTAAATCAACTACTTAAAGAGCAACCCTAAATAAAAGGCTAAGATGTGACTAAACACAATGAATTGTATGGTTTGAAAACAAACAGGGCTTATATGAGAGTTAAACAGGAAAAAACTTTGCCATTTTTAAACAAAGATTCAATCGTCAAGTGCACCCCAATTTTAAGAGTCCTATCAATTCCATCTAAATATTGTTGTATCCTTCCTTTGCACATTGCCTAGAAAATTTCACATTTTTCACGTTCGATGCCATTACTATTGTCTCAGGCAGCTAAATTGAAGTAGTTCTGCTCTCAGTTCAACTGGGAGGTCAACGTGCCTCAGTTGCCTGGAGACTGATGGTTGCTACAGCAGCACCAGATAAGCCAGCTAAATAAGCTTCAGCTTGAAGGCAGAAAGCATTTACTGCTGGACAGAAACACAGATGCAGGTGTCTCAGCATGCAGCATTTGACTCTAACTGGATGATTGTATTTAGAAGAGACCCATCTTATTGAAACACGGAGAGGGGATAAACAGTAAAGATTTTAATTGGACTGAATCCTGGATTACTTACAACTATGATTTCTTTGTTCTTCAGTTGAGTCACATGTTAAGTGGAATTTTCCCTCTAGCTATAAATTTCTCTTCACCACCACTTCCCCCATCCACCTGCCTAATGCCAACTCCCTAACCCACAAATATAATGAATGAGAAGAAATGAGATTTTTGCTTAATTCAGCTGGGAATTAACCAGAGAGTAATTAAAACAGACTTTTATAAAGACAGAAAAGAAAAATGCACATTTTCATGTGAGACTTTGTCCAAGGATATAAAGTTATCAACAGCATATGGCTACACTTAATTAAGAGAGAGAAAACTATTTATAAGAGCCATTCTTTCATTTACCCTTTCATCCTCTCCAACACCAAACTCCTGTTTTTATGGGCTACCTTACTTTTCTAGTGAAATAACCATCCCAAAGTAGTTAAACTCTCTTTACACAGGTTGAGAGGTTCACTAGTTAACTTTCATCTTCAAAGATCGTACTACTAATCATACCACTGATTTTTCTGTGAACTGTCTGTTGTTCATTCTAATAGTGACTGTTTCCACTGCACCATTCACATATACACATCAAAAATAACGTAATGCTGTGTTTTGATGTACAGCTTACAGAAAATACTGAAAAACCATATATATATTCTGAAGGCCCATACAATTGAAATTATACACATACATAAAAGCTCAAGTTTACAGCAACTTACAAGTAGCTACTTAAGTCCTTATTTGTAATTAGACGTTTGTCACTGTCATAATTTTCTCAAACATTAAAAGATGACAAGAACTTTGGAGAAATGAAAATAAAACTATAAAGAATTCCAAATAAATAAGAAATATATGTTTTGGAAATTATTACCACTGGGGAAGGGGTGTGGAGGAGGGGAGTGTGTGTGTGTGTGTACAAACTTCATCCATGTACTGTCCTGTTTATGAAACTCAAGATTATGATTTTTCTTCTTTGATTCTTGCTTTTAAAACATTCTATAGACTAGGTCACCCATCAAACCACAGATCTAAAGTGAGGCAAAAGGGGTTAACCTACATATTCACCACTATTTACAATATTTATGAATATTTGTTCTCTCCTACCAGGAGGAAAATCACGTAGTATACATGAAGGGATCTTCCACTGTTTATCCTATATTCTCCTAAACTGGTTTTTAAAAATTTTAGACAGCAGATTTTCATGTATTATTTGTGTGATTTAAAAAATTATAAAAATTACAAGAGTCCAAAACCAGTTCATACTTTATGAATCCTAATTTCTTAAAGGAAGAATAAAAACTCCCCTTGAGATTACTATTTTACATTAGGATAAAACTAGAAACTCAGAAATTGAAAAGGATCAGTTGGTGCCCACACACTCATCTGTCCTCTCTGATGAATATTAATAAAAATGTCTATTATTAATATTTCTATAACATGTTAATACAAATTGAGGTTATTTCATAAATCCCTATAGGAAGGCCTATTTCTTATATTTTTCCTCTGACCGAACTCACTTAAAAAGAGAGAGAGAAAGAAGAGAGAGAGAGACCCGTCTACTGCACATCACGGCACAGCATACTGTTTACCTGAGTTGTGGCAACAGCAGGGGCTGCAGATGCTGTGGCTGAGGGAGAGAGAGCTCCCACTTGTTGCAAATGCCCAGAAGACTGCTGAGGTACATGGGAACTGGAGACAGGAGTGCTAGATCCTGAGCCAGACACTACATTTGGAAATGACACTGCTACATCATTGCTGTTATAAATACCTGCAAGAAAAGAAATTTTATTTAAATATTTATAACTTAGCAAATTTGTCACAGACATACAATATTAATTGATAAGTTAGAAAACTCAAATTTCCTCCTGATCCCTCCCCCCAATTATAAATTTTATTGTTGGTGTTTTTAAAAAATGGACCAGTAACTAAATGAATATACACTGACTTTTCATAACATACATATCTAAAAGAATCTAAATAAAAAATGCCTTTGTTAATAGGCAGGGACCATAGCAAGAAGAGCTTCATAAAAAAAAAAAAAAATAGACAAAGAGGTTTAGGAGTTCCTAAGAGCAATGAAACATTCCTTAAATCAGAGAATGAAGCAATTAGAGTTGCATAAAAGTCCCCTGGTAGGCCTTCTAAAATGCAAATGCTAAGGCCCCAGAAATCATAATTTAGGTTTTGAAATGGTAAGCAATTTGTTCTAGAAAGGCTACAGTATAGAAAATAAAGTAGAACAGGACTAGACTTGAAATTCTGAGACCAATAAAGAAGCCGATGACACTGGTGGGACACAGCTGTGGGAATAAATAATGTAGGTAGATTCTAGAGAGATTCAGGAACTAGAACACACAGGCCTTTAGGATTGACTGTGTAGGGGTGGAGGGAGGATTAAGACACGACTCAGGACTACAAGGTGGTGGCACTCCAGGGAACACAGGAGGTAAAAGACAGTGGCCAGAGACTTGATGAAAACAGTTTCAGTTTCACCATGGGGATAAAAGCCAGAAAGGAAGGAGGAAATAAGGAGGTGAAGCTAGTCATTCTAGAAAAGAAGATGGAACAGGAAAGGGAGAGAAAATGAGCCTAACAGGAAACAAGGAGTGTTTTGATTATTTTTTAAAAATGGGAAATCATGCTCATGATAACAAAGAGCTCACAGAGAAGGAGAGGATCAGGATCAAAATAGTAGCTATCAACTGTGGGTGATTTTGCCCCACAGGGAAAAATAAGCCTCTGTAGACATTTTTAGTTGTCAAACCTGGGGCATGCCACTGGTATCCAGTGGGTAGAGGCCAGGGATACTGCTAAACATCTTACAGTGCACGGGACAGTCCTGCACAACAAAGAAATATCTGGCCCATAGTGTCAATAGTGTGGAGGTTGAGAAACCTTGCTATAAATCCTAGCACTCTGGGAGGCCGAGGCAAGAGGATCACTCAAGGTCAGGAGTTCGAGACCAGCCTGAGCAAGAGCGAGACCTCGGTCTCTACTAAAAATAGAAAGAAATTAATGGGCCAACTAAAAATATATAGAAAAATTAGCCGGGCATGGTGGCGCGTGCCTGTAGTCCCAGCTACTCGGGAGGCTGAGGCAGTAAGATCACTTGAGCCCAGGAGTTTGAGGTTGCTGTGTGCTAGGCTCACGCCACGACACTCTAGCCCGGGCCACAGAGTGAGACAAGGGCTCTTGGCAGGGTGGGAGAGAAGCAGATCCTGAGAACTAGGCACTTTAACAGGAGGAAGGCAGGAAAGAATAAACTTAAAAGGGCTACAGTAAAAAAGAAAAAAATTTTTCTTTTTAGAAACTATAGCCCAAGAAAGCAACAATAATTAGTAATTTAAATCATCATACAATTTACTTCGTTCTAAAGAACATAAATATTATTGATTCATAATAAATAAAAGCACCTACAATCTTATTCAAACAAGGGAAATAAAAGAATTGAGACATAGTAAAAGGCCTTACAACTATAATTAAGGCTCCTAGATTCTTTTTATATCTATAATTTCTCCAGAAAAAGAGATTTACTCATTCAGCAAATGCCTTCATTCTGCAAATATCTGAGAACTCACTGTTTGCCAGACATTATTCTAAGCCCTGGAGGTACAAAGCCATTCAAGATACGTGGTCTCCGCATTCAAGAAGCTTAATGCAAAATAGACATTACAAAAGGCTGTGGAGAGCACTAGGATAGAGACATCCTCAGGGGGCTATGAGTGCAGAAGAAGAGGTATCAGGCCCAGAGTGAGGAAGGGTAGGAGTTAAAAAACTTACTAGAGAAGATGGTGCCTTTAAAGCTAATTTTTAAAGGCACTGCAGAGGTGGCAACAGTTTGCAGAAAAAACACATGATGCGAAGTAAATTCTAAGGACTTACAACTTACAAGCACCATCTATATAGTTTAAGCAAGAAATGAGGCAAAAAGCAAGCAGGGACCAGATCAAGAAGAAAATTAAAAGTGAGAAGTTTAGACAATGAAGAACCACTGCAAGTTTTTAAACAGAAGCTTGGCATGATCTGTTGGTATTTAAGCAAAATACAAATCACTGGCAGTAGGCTGAAAGTTATTAAGGGCTGCTGTAATAATACTGGTGAGCAAAAATTAGGATTAAACTAAGGTAATAACACAGGCAAAGTTCACAGGACTTGGTAACTAGCCCTGAAAAATAAAAATGAGGAGAGTTGAGACCTAAGCACCAGGAAGTGGAAGTGGTGACACCATTCACCAAAACAGGAGCAGACTGAGGGCCAGGAATGGCCAGCACAACAACTGCCAAAAGGTAAACATTGCTTCCTTTTTACATAAGTAAACAGAAGTTTAAAGAAATAAAGTAACTTGCCAGGTGACCTAGAAGGTGGTGGAATCAGGATTCAAAGTCACAGCTATCTAAATCTCTACCTGAAACCACTTCCTAATCCAGGTTAGAGGTGTAGGGTGACGATCACCACCTTCAAGAAGCTTGTGGGACACAGAGTGCCCATGCAGTCTAGAACACAAGGATAAGCCTGCAACTCAGCTGAAAATTAGGTCTGGAGACACAGATTAGGAGTGAGAAGTATAGTAAATGTAAGTAAACTTACAAACTAAAAAGACTTTCTGTTGGCCTACACCATGGCTGAAAAATTTTAACTAGTTGCTCATATTTAGAAATGTGAAAATTTCACATTAAAAAGTCTAGATTTTGGGCCAGGCACAGTGGCTCATGCCTGTAATCCCAACACTTTGGGAGGCCAAGGCAGAAGGATGACTTAGGCCAGGAGATGGAGACCAGCCTAGGCAACATAGCAAGACTCTATCTCTACACCAAAAGTTTCCCAAAAAAGTAGCTGGACATGGTGGCGCATGTCCCAGTTACTCGGGAGGCTGAGGCAGGAGGGTCACTTGAGCCCAGGAGCTCGAGGCCGCAGTGAGCTATGATCACACCACCACACCCCTGGCCTGGGTAACATCTTTAAAAAAAAGTCTAGATGTCTAATTTCTCTTAAAAAACTAAAGATCTATCAACACTGGACACTATATTCTGAATTAGCAACATTCTGGCTAGAGCTTTGGACGAGGCATAGGTACTTTGATCCATCAGAGTCCGCTCACCTCTTCACTCAGCTCCTAGAAGTATTTGATTTACAACTCCTGTTATGGATACTGGTCAAAGCCAAGGGACAAAAATGAGATTACCCAGGGAAAGTTCTTAGCATGATCAAGAGAAGAGGACCAACGACAGAACCCTAGAGAACACTGCTATTCAAAGGGTAGACAAAAAGAGACCACAAAGGACAAACTCAGAAAACTGAGAGAGACAATCTTAGAAATCACTAAAAGAATTTCAAAGGAAAAGGCCAAATGATTTTATTGGCTATTTAGAATAAAATCAGGAAAAGGAGTCACTACATGTAGCAATAAATCTTGACAAGATAGTTTAGCTCAGGAAAGAAAAGAGACAACATGCTAATGAAATGAAAATTTATAAACCTTTTATTACAAATAACAGACACACAGCAGAAAAAAATACATACTTTTAAAAGTTGTTTACTCCATAGATAATTCAACAAATACTTATTGAGTTTCAACTATAAAAAAGGTACTGAAGACAGCAAAAAAAAAAAAAAAAAAAAAAAAAAAAAAAAGAATTCTGCTTTCAAAGAACTTAGGAGTCTCATAGCAAAGGTAATAAATATTCATAAGTTACTACAGGAGAGAAATGATAGGTACCACAAGAAGTACACATGAAATAAAGCACTATTTAGATTTAGAGGAAGATTCAGGTGGAGAAGTTACAGAAAGTACTTGAACTCAGTTTTTTTTAAGTACCTTAGATAAAATGCTGGTTACCTAGTTATTTTGGTGGTGAAAAGCATACTATACATGGAATCTCCAAGTTCTAAAACTAAAAGACAAAAGTTAGCTGGAGGCAGCATGCTGAAATTGAAAAAGCATAAGCTTTTGACTAAGACAAAATTGGGTTCAAATCCTGGCTCTCCCAACTATATGATCTTAACCAAATTAACCTAACCCTCTGAGCCTCCATATTGTTCTTATCTATAAAACAAAGATAATAGCTACCTTAAAGGCTTTTTGTGAGAATTTGAGAATATCCATATAAAGGTTCTAGCAATGGCAACCATACACTAAGTTTCAAGAAATGGTGGCTGTAACTATTTTAGAATTAATGCCCTAATTAAAACTTTAAGTCAGGAAAGTACAGTACTTTGCCAGGTCCCCTTATGTCCCCACTAAACTTTGAAAGCTGCAATTACCATCACCATATGCAGTAATATATGGGAAATTACATAGCTAAACATGCAATTCAGTAATCACACTTTGAAACTCAGTTACTACTATAAAATACAACAAATCAAAAATTTCCTTTCCTATAAAGGCAAGGAGCTTTCATTGAAAATGAGATTGACTAATGTCCTTCCACTCCCTTACATCTCAGGTATGACTGGTACAGCATCCTCCTTGAATTATTCTTTACCTGCTTTCTATTTAACGTCACTCTATTTCCATCTTTTACAAGTCATGTGCTATTTTAACCCATACCTTGCTTGAATTAAATAGAACTGGTTGGATGTGGTGGCTCACGCCTATAATCCTAGCACTTTGAGAGGCCAAGGTGGGAGGATTGCTTGAGGCCAGAAGTTTGAGACCAAGCTGGACAACACAGCAAGACCTCATCTTTAAAAAAAAAATTATATATATATATATTTTTTTTTAATTAGCTGATTGTGGTGGCACATGCCTGTGGTCCCAATTATTCAAGAGGCTCACTTGAGCCCAGGAGTTTGAGGCCGCAGTGAGCTATGATGCACAACTAACAATATATAGAAAAAATTAGCCGGGCATGGTGGTGCATGCTGTAGTCCCAGCTACTCGGGAGGCTGAGACAGGAGGATCGTTTGAGCCCAGGAGTTTGAAGTTGCTGTGAGCTAGGCTGATGCCACAGCACTCTAGCCCGGGCAACAGAGTGAGACTCTGTCTCAAAAAAAAAAAAAAAAAAAAAAAGATAAGCATCTACATTTGCATCCCTTATCTACTGATAGGCAACCTTCCACTTTGAAAGAAGCATCTGGGCTGCTGACACTATTAGTGATCCTTGTAAGGGACAGGAATTTATCCCATTTAGGAAAACAAGATGGTAATTAACCCTCCCAGGTAGGCTCAGGAGACTGGGGAAAAGTAGGTAAAAGGACTATCTTGGCCACAAACTTGTTGGGGCTGCTATGATGACACCACTGTATTCTAGCCCAGGCAACAGGCCAAAACTGTGTCTCAAAACAACAATGATGATGACAACAAAACCCTGAATCCTGTAATACATAAACACTACAAAAATATTCTGAAATTCTTTTGTTCAGGATAGAGAGTAGAAACAAAGATGTAGAATGATATGAGGGTAGCAGTGACATACTGATTCATTCCTGTATTCATTCATCTATCAAGTAAATATTCAGTAGCTACTCTGCTAGGAGCAGGGAATAAAGTAAGGAACAAGACAGACAAGGTTCCTGCTCTCTGGGAATTTCCAATTTAATTAGGAGGGCAAACATTAAAACAAATACATGAATATAAATGCCAACATGTATTATGATGGAAGAGAAAAAGCTACCCCAAAAGTAAAAATTAGGAAGCAAGAAAGACCCATCTGGAGAAATATTTAAGCCAATGTCTAAAGGTTAGATAGGTGTTAACTGGTCAAAGAGTGAGGCAGAAAAGCTTGTTCAAAAGACCTTGGAATATTCAAGGAAGAAAATGTGGATAGTACCGTCAAAGCACAGTGGAGAGAGTGGTAGGACAGGCTGAAGAGAGGAGAGGCAGCAAGACCTTGTAAGCTATGTAGAGATGTTTAGAATTTATGCTAAAATCATTAAGAAGACACCAAAGGCAAACAGCATGGCTTAACTTTTTTAAAAGATTACCCCCTTCAACAGCTATATGGCAAATGGATTGAAAGGGGGATGAGTGAAAACAGAAAGATCTTTTAGGAGTCTGTTCCATAATATAGAAGAAAAATTCTGTACCTATGGACTCAGGTGGTAGTAGTGCTAAATACAGAGAAAGATGTATCTGAAGTACATCTAGAAGTTAGAATCATCTAACTTAGATAAATTAGATTTGGTAGGTAGGATACAGAAAGTATTATGAATGAGTCACGGATTTCCAACTAGTGATTAAAAGTGTCATTTAATGAGGTGGTAAAAACTGGAACAGGAAGAATGGAAGTTTTATTAAAAGCTATCCTAGGACTAAGTCTTTAGGCCCTCCAACATCTCAAGGATAGTTTGTGGAAGAATTCCTACAGAAAATTGACACCAGTGAAGTTAGAAGAAAACCATGACTATGGTGTCACTGAAGCCAAGAAAAGAGAAGCAGAAGAAAGAAATGGCATCAAATGCAGCTGAGAACTCTAGTTAAGATACAGACTGAAAATGCCCATTGGATTTGAAAACATGGAGACAGATGGTGATCTCAGGAAGAATAGTATGGTATGGGAAGAAGCCAGGAGAACATTGTTTAGACTTGAGATTTTATTAGTGTGACCTATGCAATTACACAAAATTGACATAAGACAGAAGGACACCTGCTCAGTGACAGAAATATTAGTGTTCTCCAACTTGAGTTCCTACTTCCCACTTTCCAACTGCCTGTGAGGTCAGATCAGTACCCATCCAGTTGCTTATTCAGCAAAAGAAACAGAGTAAATGAATAGGATAGCCTTGAGGAATATTTATCCAAGTAAATAATTGAGCCTTAATAAGGTATCACTAACCCACATCCCAAGAGAGTGAATGTTCTTTTCTAGAGGTTAATATGGTATTAAAGGAGTTAGAAATCCAAATCCTGCCCCCTTGTGCAAATAACTTCACTGAACCTCATGTACCTTCATCTATAAAGTGAAGATAGTACCGAGGATTTCATAGGGCTGGTACCAAGATTAGCTGACATATGCAAACCATATACTAACATTAACATACTATCTACCACACAGTAAACATTTCATAAACAGTAGCCATATTCTTAAATATAAAATATCTATTAAGAGTTAAAAGAATTAAATTGGATGATGCATACAATAACAAAAAAGGCTTCCATGGTTAATTTGTCTTAATGCCCCTTCCCTTTGGCAACTAATGAACACTTACGAATTCTTTATCTTTGGTTTTCCCTTTCTAGACTGTCTTTATCAATTCATTCATTACTCAGAGAGGGTTAAACAAAATTTTTTAAGTTAGAACTTTCTTTTTTTTTTTTTTGAGACAGAATCTCACTCTGTTGCCCGGGCTAGAGTGCTGTGGCATCAGCCTAGCTCACAGCAACCTCAAACTCCTGGGCTCAAGCGATCCTCCTGCTTCAGCCTCCTGAGTAGCTGGGACTACAGACACACTACTGTGCTTGTCTAGTTTTTCTATTTTGTAGAGACCAGCTCTTGCTCAGGCTGGTCTTGAACTCCTGGCCTCAAGCAATCCTCCTGGCTCAGCCTCCCAGTGTGCTAGGCTTACAGGAGTGAGCCACCACACTTGGTCCATATTCATTATTAAAAATTTGAAATACATGGAAAAGCAGGAAAAAAATCACCCACAAGCTGGTGATATTTTGGTAAATTTTCAAACTTTTTAGCTTATGGTTTTGTTTTGTTCTACACAGCTGCTTATATACTAATTATAGAATGTAATCATTTTGTATTTTATATGCATATTTCCTATTTCATTATAAAATCTTTTCAGATGTCTTAATATCATTTTTTTACTAAATCAATTGGATATTGCAACGTTAACTTCATTTTACAATATTCTAAAATATGTATGTGCTTTTTATGCCCAGACAAAATATAAGAGATGCTGAAAATACTACAAAAAATAAAACAGATGACATTCTTGTATTCATGACACTTAAAGTAAGGTGAAGGAGATAGCCATTAAATAATAATACAAACATGAGTGCTATGATGAAAAAGCATTAATAGAATGTGCTATGACAGAATATAAGGAGCAATTTTACTGAGAGTAACAGTCCAGGGCTGGCCTCTTTGAAGAAGTGACATATCAGCTAAAAAGAAGTTCTTAGGGACCATTTCTGTTTTTATTTACCCAGAATTCTTTCCAAGTTCTTTTCCAAATAGCATCCTATTTTCTGTCAGGGAAGCACCCCTCCCACATTTCACACACTCTTGGCCTAGGAGTGCACATGTGACCCAAGTCAAGACAGACAAACAGATAGATTGTCTTCCATGAGAACTTAAATCTTAAACACATAGTCAGAAGAGAAGAAAATGGTCAGACCTAAGTTAGTCTAATGACAGTAATATTAGGAGCCTATTGATC
The DNA here is from genome assembly GCA_008086735.1 of Cheirogaleus medius. Classification (NCBI taxonomy): domain Eukaryota; kingdom Metazoa; phylum Chordata; class Mammalia; order Primates; family Cheirogaleidae; genus Cheirogaleus; species Cheirogaleus medius. Next base: position 16,148,901 of record VBSM01003148.1, on the reverse strand, counting down.
AATTCCTGTTTACCTAACCTTTAAAACTATACTTATTGCTGTCCTTCCAGAGGTAGGAAACAGGGTTTTTCCTTTAATTCTCTAAAATAACTATACATATCCAACAAATCCTTTTGCTTAAACTGAACAGAATTCACTTCTGTGGTTTATACAAAATGAACCCTGATACTGATAAAGCCAGTATTGCAGAGTAAGCAAAGAAATAAGATGCTCGAAGATGAAGCTAGAAGCCAGCTCATGTGGAGCCTTACAGGCCATCAAGTACTACATAATTCCATCCTAATGGAAAGCCACAAAAGAGTTTTAACTGGGAGAGTGCCATGATCAGAATTATTTTTTTATAAGACCACTTTGGCTGCAGTGTGGACAATACTCTGAAAGACAAAAGAAGAGTAGAATCAGGGAGATCACTTACATAGCTATTACAATATTTTATACAAGAAATTTTAAGTAGCTAAAATCTGGTGAGAATGATAGAGAAAAATAGAGTCTTAAGGAGTTTCAACACTAAATTAGGATAAAGAGAAGCCACAGGAAGACTAAAAAGAAATAGGTCAAAAGAGTAGGACAACTATAAAACAAAAGCTAAGCATAATATTATAAAATAAAAATTTTAAAAATATTTAAAAAGAAGGTGTTTCCAACAGGAATTCCTCAACAAAAATAAATCTGCTAAGAGGTCATCTAAGATGAAAACTGAGAAACACCCATTGACTTGGCAATGTGAAAGCCATTCCTGACCTGAGTGGAGTGGTAGTTGTAGAAGGCAGCAAGAGGCTATCTTTAAAATCAGTGAACGGGAAAATTTCTGTTTCTGGCAATGAGGCAGACTAGATGCCCCAAAAACCCTTCTAATTACCTAAAAATGAATACCTGAGACCACAAGAAAGTTAGGGAAATCACTACAGGTCAAAAAGGAAGAGGAAACTTAGAAACTTGAAGCTTGAACAGGCTGCCCTAGAGAAATCAGCCTGTCTCAAAACTTTGGTTTTAATGCCTAAAAGGAAAAAAGATGAGACCGTGGGCCTCTTAACGGATGGAAGGCTGAAATTGATAACACCTTATTTATGTAGCTGAGACTTATAATAGGCTACACTTTCAGCAGAAGAGCAGACCATCCAAAAAAAAAACCCCAATTCCACACACAAAACCACAGCATAGGGAGAAAACAAGGAAGCTGGTCCAATTTGGTCTATGCTCTGGACAGGGAGTAAAAAAGTCTGCTCTAAGAATTTAATAGCCACAGCCTCACCTTCAAATAGGTTCTGGGTTTGAATTTACACTATGTGCCTCCTCTGGTAAATCCCAGGCATTAAATTAACATTAAAAAAGGTCAGGTAGTGAAGCAAACACAAAACCTCTCTGAAAGGATATATCATCAACCCAGGCTAAAACATGAGTTTATAATCCAAAATTCAAAACCCTTTAAGCAAACAATCCCCAAGATGACAAATTAGCAGGCACAAATATTTAGAACTTTACAAAATGGAAATGGCAAATAAAGACTGAGATAAATATTTTAAATGATTAAGAACCTAACAGGAGGAATTGAAAAATATGAGAAAGGAACAAGATTCTATATAAAAAAGAGGAAGTTGGAATATCTTGCTATTGTAGGCAGAATTCTTAAGACACTCCCCTCCCTGCCCTATCTTCGTTAGTGAATGAAACACAAATCTAGGTACTACTGTGAAGGGACTCTGCAGATTAAATTTAAGTTACTGGTTAGCTGGCTTTGAAATAGGTAGATTACCCTGGGTTATCCAGGTGGACCTAATGCAGTCAGATGAGCTTTTCAAGACAGAAGAGGAAGGCAGATGAGTCAGTAGATTATGTGGCAGAAGACAGGAAGGGAGAGGCAGCAGAAGGGGAAGTCAGAGAAGCTATAAGCACCAGAAGGATTCTCACCTTTGCTGGCTCTGAGATGTAAGGATATTTGCAAGGTCCTAAAAAAAGCCTCTAGTAACCATGGGCTCCCCTCACCCTAGAGGACAGCTAGTAATGGCGACCTCAGTCCTACCAAGTGCAAGGAAGGAACAGGATTCTGCTAACAACCTGCAAGTGGTTTCTTCCCAGAGCCTCCTGATAAGAGCCCAGCTGGCCAACACCTGGATTTCAGCCTTGTGAGACTACGCAAAACACCCAGCCAACCCAACCTAGACTTCTAACCTATTAATAAATATGATAAATGAAAGCTAATGAACCTGTGTGGTTTTAAGTTGCTAAATTTGTGGTAATTTGTTATGGCAGCAATAGAAAATGAATACTTTTGCAGTGCCAGGAAGGAAGCATTCAAAGAATAACAGGGACAGGTCAAAAGAGCAGGGAGCCAGCTCAAAGGGGCTCCCACTGAATAAACTGTCAACAATTTGAGCACCATGGTAAATCATGACTAATGGATTATTAACCCTATGAATTCATAAATTTAAACTGATATAAACTGAAAGACTGATGAGGAATAGGATGTTTATACAATCTCACTATTTATTCCACAAAATAACTACTAATTATAAAGGGAAAAGGAAAACCTTTACATTGGAAAAGCCTGAAGTTCTCTCTACTATACTTGCAATTTTTCCTGAGTTTGGGACTGTTTCAAAAAAAATATTTTTAGATGTGGGGAAAAAACTACATAGATTTTTAGGGAAAAAACATGAAAAAGAAAACCAAACTAAGTGCATTTGAAAAGGAACCACAAAGAATTTCTATATTTAAAAAAGTTCATTGAAATTTTTTACTCAATAGTCAGGTGAAACAATAAACAGAGTTAAAGAGATAATTAATGAAGAAAAAAAGAGCTAAATAAATTACTCAGATATAGAACAGAAAGATAAAGAAATGAAAATTATAAAGGAGACATAAAGGACAGAAAGAGCAGAACTGCAGTCTAAATATGTCTAATAAAAATTCCAGAACATGGTATGAATACCCTGCCTCCTCCGCTACTGGCATTCAATACATTTACTACCAGTTCTTCTTGGATAATATATGTCTCATTAGTCTGCCTTCCAGGATCCTCACTCAAGCCCTCAATACATTTGGCTAGATTGTAACAAAAATCTATTTAGTTTCTCTGTTCCAGCATTAGCTCTTTTCAGTCTTCTTATATGCTACTACCAGATGAACCTTCATAAAAAACAGGTTTTATGGTCTTTTTTCTCAACTCAAATACCAACTACTTTTGACTCCCTGGCCTAATAGCTAACACTGTTATTTTTCATATCAAATATCAATATTACTGTCACTTTATACAGCCTGTGTATTCTCACATTAGTGCCAGTGCCTGTGCTAATTTTAAACCTGGGATTGGGAGTCTAGCTCTGATCCCATCTTCAAATAACTAAATTTTACGTTCTTTAAGCATCAGGTTAAATGTTACATTCTCTGGACATCTCATTCCTTCATTTGAAAGTAATTTTGATCTTGAACTCATATTAGCCATTAAAGAAGTTATAACTATATCCCTTGAAACTGTTAGTTATATACATACTTCTCTTTCCTTTAGATTCTGTGTTCTCAAAGGCAGGATCCATTTGTAGTCTATACTTACTTCCCCAAAGCAACTAACCAGAATCTTACATATAGAAGACTTTAATATATACTTGTCAAATGATAAAAAGCTAAGATAGTCTTGAGAAGGAAAGTTCCATATTGAAGGTACTCATAGCCTGTAAGACTAATTTTATCACTATGTGAAAACCAAGGTTTTAGGGGAAGGAAGAGGATATAGATGCATACATTAATTGGGTAAGAATAGTGGATTCCATGTCGGAATACATGTTCGGAATACACATGCTCACTCTCAACTAATCTCGAGTATTTTAGAAATATAAAGAATTAGAGAATTATTATAAATCATGAAATATGGTATCAGATTCTTCCTTCTCTTAGTGAGAAAAAAGGGATACAGTTATAGCAAGTGGTCTTAAAAATCAAAGACCTAGGCACCTAGACCCTTATAAGTAAATAGTATTGGAAATTCTAAAATCCATCTACCATGTCTTAAGCAATATGACAAATCCAAACAAGTAAAACAATAAGAACATGATAAAAGTTTGTACCATCTAAATCCAAGATTATGGATAATTCCTTTCAGGTATCATTTTTTTGTGACTACAGATCCCTAATGTTGCTTTATATGGAAAGGTTTCCAAGCTACATCAGGATTAATTTAACACTATTACATTTAGAACCATGCTTGAATTTGGTACATACCTATGAATTTAAGTTCCTGCTTTGTTAGTGTAGAACTGTCATCTCTGTCTAAAGAAAAGATACACTTTAATTTTGGATTTTTAATCACCAGTTCTTAAAAGATAGACAGGTTGAGAAACGTAAGACATTACAGGGGAAAAAAAAAATCAGTAGGGTTACAATCCCTCCCAAAAAACTATGCAAATTTATAAAGTCATTAGCAGCACTCTAAATAAAGAGATTAATGTTATTAACACTTAATTAATTTAAAATTAATTCTTATACAATTCATTTCCATTTATACTACTTTCCTCACTCAGTAGGAACTTTTTAGGTTCAGCCTCTCTTGCAGTTTCAATGAGACATTCATAAATTCATTTTGCTTTGTAACAGTTAACATAATACTGAAAATTACTTTTTCTCCCCAGTGCCTGACTCACTAACCATATGGTGATGTTTTACTGTGTTTATTTCCTAAGTCTTTGAAGTCCATCTTCCAGGAACCAATAGCAACAAAGTAGCTTAGATGTTTGGAAATGGAGAAAGACTTATTGTATGATCTACAGTATATGTCTTATACTACTTATTAGCAAGGCTGTGTAGTATTAGTTAAATTCTTTCCTATACAGGTTTAATCATAACCCTGCCCATAACTTCATGCCATTTCATCATGTGTTCTGTCTCTCCCAAACTCATCTTAGATCCTTATCATTTTTCTGATTCAAGACAGCAATTCTAAGGTCTGGGTTTATTTTCCTTCAAGTGCCTTTCTTTAGAGTGTCATTCCAACCCTCTACCAATGTGCTTTGCAACCTTTTATTATTATGTCTAAGGCCTAGTTCCACTTTTCCCTCTAATTATCCCTTATCAAGTGATTTACAGTTTGTATATATTAGAACAAACCTAATAGCATTTGTTATATCCTGGGATGTGACAATTTACTGTATAAACATAAAGAACATAGCAACTAATCAAGTTTTTTTTTAAAGTCTGTTGTGATTAAAAAGAATTTAGAAAAAAAGAGAAATTAGATCTAAAATGATCTAGATCAATGATTCTCAATGTGTGCACTGTTGACAGTGACAAGTCATTCCATCACACCCATCCCATTACACACAGTGAATCTCGAGTGATGCAGACTATGCAACAGTTACATATGCCTACGGATTACTCGTCTCTTCTTGGATTCCTACCCACTAATGCTTCTCTGAAATGAAAAAGGGACATGTGAAGAACAAAGATCCAGTTTCCTACAAACTAGTCTTGAAAAGCCTGAGTAGGATACTATTCTTGAGGGAGAAGTTCACCTCTAATATCAATTAGCATTCACACTTATCCTCATCCTATAGCAGATATATAAAAATAATTGGTTAACATTACTTTACCTCCTCCATCAAATGAGATTTGTTTAATGAGCATAGTCACGACAAACCATGTCATAATTAAAGGGAATTCAAAAGCAGAATAAATGGGACACAGAAATCAATTAGCAATACACTGCTGTGAAAATAGATCTAAGCTCTTTAGCTACTTTAATCCACTATTTTAAATTTATATTAAAAGTAAGAAAGGCCAAGACAAATAAATGAAATAACTCTATTACTGGAGCAAAGAACCAAATTAATACACTGAAATAAACAAGACTGATGCACATTTTAATCCCCACCCCTTGCAAAAATGAACATACTACCAAAAATATATGAAACTTACTCAGGGATTATGTTGCAATTGACAGCAATTCATTCATTTAACATTTATGGAAAGCCTATTAGATAATGACCTAAATACTGATAAAATAAAGATGAATAAAACCTAACTTCTACCTTGAATGAGTTTATAGTCTAGTGAGAAAGAAAATCCTATAAATAAACAACCTAGAAAGCACTACAGCAAAATCATCACTGAGACAGAAAGATGAAAACCAGAATATGCTAGTTTTCAACTGAACTACAAAACTATAGTCTTTTCTATTCATATTACTTGTTTCATCATTATTGTAAGTATTTAAAATATATCTACTAAGTGAAACAGAAAAGTTAAACTTACAGTTTATTAAGATCATGAAATCTAAATTCTCTTAGTCAAGCTGCCTAATTCCAACGTACCACCACATAACCAAATATTATGAAATAAAAGGCACTTCAGTTCATGGGCATCTATTTAAAGTTAATCCCCCATGTATTTGTCCTTTAAGATATTTAAATGACTACTTTGCCCTTCCAAACTGCCTTAAAAGTTTCTAAAATTTATATTATATATCTCTCCAAACTTTTGTTATTTCTTCACTTATTAAGTTTCTTGAATTTCTCTGATCATATAAAATTTATCCTACTGGGCCTAATTTGTTTTTTGAGATTGGTGAGGTATTTTCCTAAAAGTACTTTTCTTTGCATCAAAGTTATTGTTAATTCCTTACCTAAAAACACCAATTTCAAAAGTTTATGGAATATTTCAAACACACCCCAAAAAACAACCACCATTAAGTCCTAAGATCCTCTCCAAGAAACAACAAATCAAGACATATGCTTAAAACTCAATGTCTATGACTATTAATATATAATATTTCCCTGGTCCTTATACTTTTATTAATTTTTTCAGAACAAGTTTCACTGAATAAATAATTTTTAATTTTTAAAATTCTATATAAAACATTTTGAAATACATCAGATGCTACAAAGTAAATGATGAAAATAATCCAGAGTCTCAACTGTCTAATGGAAGAGATTTTTAAGTTTCACCAATGTGAGATAAATATGGCTAAGATATACATCAAAGAAACAAAACCAATTATCTAGAGGAATAGTAGAGATAGATTGGAGAAAGTATTAGAACACCATGTATGAGAATGTAAAAGTATATTTTAAAAAGAGAGTGAGTTAATAAGTCTTATCAAAGAGCCAAAAAAAAAAAAAAAACTGTGGGAAATAAAACTGTGTTTAGTTTTAACAACTACTTGTACTAGATAAAGTTGGAAGTCGACACCAACAGATACAAACAAGGTCTAAATCACAGATTTTGGAGAGAATAATAATGTAGTATGTATAGGGAAACTTACAAGCAGCTTATACTGAAGCAGCATAAAGCTTGAGAAAAGAAGAGCTGAGACTGGAGAGTGTAAGGACCAGATGATGAAAAACTCCATATACTAGGCCAAGGAGTATGACTTTTATCCCATAAGTATCAGAAAATTCTTTAAGTAAGATATTGTGGCATGGTCTGATTTGTGTTTTAGACAGAGCATCAATTCTGGAAGTATCTAGAGAATGGATTGGATAACAGAACAAAGGTTAGGAGCAAAGAGTTCAGATGACAATGTAGGACTTAACCAAGCAGAGACAGTGGAAATATAAAGGAAAAGTTAAACTAATGAATAACAGGGAAAACCTTACAAAAAAAAAAATGACCAAGAAAA
>VBSM01003148.1:16095305-16132071 GCA_008086735.1 Cheirogaleus medius | reverse complement strand
GCTGAGGCAGGAGGATTGCTTGAGCCCAGGAATTTGAGGTTGCTGTGAACTAGGTTGACGCCACGGCACTCTAATCCGGGCAACAGAGTGAGACTCTGAACAGTCTTTACTGAATTGTATTTATTATTTTTCCACACCATTTCCTACCTAACCTCCCCAGTAACTAATAGAACTGATACAATCAATCAATCCATAATAGTTTAGCTAAAATCTCATTATTTCAACCATCAGAAATCTAAAACCCAAAGAGAGGTGAGGTTTACAATCAACATTTATTGAAAACCATTTATCTAAAATTCAAAATGTAATTTAAGAGATAAATGCTGACATTTAAGTTAATAACAAAACTGTTAAGAGTCTGTCTAAAAACGTGCGTTTTCAAGAACTTTTTAAAAATTGAAAATAATACAAATTGCAGGTTACAGAAGCACCCCAATGGTGTAAATAACAACATATTATCAATTTATTTGTACTACAATGAAAGTAATGATGGCCAGGCAGGGTGGTTCACACCTATAATCCTAACAGTTTGGGAGGCTGAAGTGGGAGGATCACTTGAAACCAGGAGTTCAAGACCACCCTGGGCAACAGCGAGACCCTATCTCAACAAAAAGTTAAAAAATTAGCCAGGCATGGTGGTACACACCTGTAGTCCCAGCTACTCAGGAGGCTCAGGCACGAGGATTGCTTGAGCTCAGGAGCTGGGAAGCTGCAGTGAGCTATGATGACCCCACCATGCTCTAGCCTGGGTAATAAAGTAAGACCCTATCTCTAAAAAAAAGAAGAAGAAAAAAAAAAACCCAACACACACAAAGTAATGGTAAAATCATTAAACATATTTGAGAACAAAATTAAATGATTTCAGGTATCTCCTCAAATAAAATGTGATTCCTAAATTTCATAAATTTACACTAGTTGAGAAATATTCCAGATAGAGTAATTCAAGTAATATTTTTGTATGAAGGATTGTTTAGAAAATAAAGACAAAAAACGAAGTTTAAGAAAAGGAGCTCAAAAAACAAAACAAAACCTACACCAACCAAAAACATTGTGCAAAAATTCTCACATCTTAAATGTGAGTTCTGGGTTGGTTTTAAAAATACTATCCATGTGAAACAAAAACAAAAATAGGAAATGAATTCTAGGTGTTTTGTAAGTAATCCATGACCAATAAGACTTCTGCGCTTACATTCAGTTAAAGATTAGTGCCAAACATCTTTCCCAAACACCAAATTGTCTTTCTTAAATTATAAGACATTTTTATTTTTTTATTAAGAAATAAAAAAGTTGAGAAATGTCATTTTGTCACTTAGTAACCTAAAATATTATCATAACAATAGTTTAAAATTCAGGGGGTTAGAGGTAAAAGGGTGGTGGTGGGAGTGAGGGAGAAAAATAATAGGCAAATCCCTACCTGAACCAACTGGAGATGAGCCAACACTAAGACTTTGTAAACTTCCATTCCTGAGCAAGGTAGGAGATTTTTGAAGACTAGAGCTTGTTACACTTCCTGCAGCTGATGCTACAGATGATGTTGGTGAAGCAGAAGAAACTGAGAGATGAGAAACATTCTCTTGACTTTTGTTTCCTTTGGGTCTACCAGGCCCATGCTTACTTTGTTTATTTCCTTTCCTTTTCTTTTCCTTTACAGTTTCTTCTTCTATGCCAGAAGTTTGAGCCCGCTTATATCCTGCTGCAGGAAGGCTGGAATTACCCAAATCTCCAGGTGAATTTTCAAAGCTTTTAGGCTGTGAAATAACAGCTGAGGTCGAAGGGAGACCAATTAAGGAACTAAAACTATTTACCCCCCCTTCCTGGCTTCCAGACTCTCCTTTATGTACATCTTTGGTTGATGATGACTGTTGGGAGTGAGTATAACTGTCATTACGCAGATCTGAGTCTGTAAAGCTCAAGAAATCCTGGGGAGACTGCACTGAACTTCCAGAAGATGATTTTACACTGCCTGGAGTTCCTGAAAAACTGCCTGTAGTAAAAAAAATGGGGTAGGAAAAGAAAAAAGTGGATGCAAAAGTTCCCATGAGCAGAAGTGATACAATCATCAAAGAGAAGGTAAAAAGAAATTAACTGCAAAACTTAGGACATCACTATATAACAAAGCTAAATTTGAAAAGGGTTATTACTGAAATCAAGTTTAACCTTTAAAATTATCTTTAAAAACCCTTGTCATTTTATAGGTAGTACCAAACATTTACTCTGGAATTGCAAGCTTTGACTTACACATTCACTAAGATACAGGATGTGCTTTATTTAACCTACCTTTTACCATAGCAGCATTCCTCAGTTCTCCCCCAAAACACCTCCTGTGTGCTTCAGGCAGAACTAAAGAACTGCAACCTCCTTCTGACAGTCTCTGAAGGAGACCTAACAAGACTACAATTCAACTCTGAATGTCTGGGGAACTACGTCTTTTTGTAAATATTAAAGATATGATTATAAATGTTCCCAACATACAGGAAGAACCAAAAGATGTTTTTTTAGGTTCTGAGTTCTAAGTTTTAACTTTAAGCCATATCAGTGATTGCTATTATTCAGCTCTTATTCAGCTGAATCCACCGCCAACAAAACATAGATTTGATCAAAGAATGATCAGATAGAATCTAATCTATACCTTACGTTTTCCCAGGCCACTTTCCATGGAGCTGCATAAAGAAAAGAAACTAGACACAATGGCTATTCTCTCCCTGCTCTTTAAAGAATACTGGTAGCCGACCTTATCCTAATGAGATATAAGAACCTCAAAGTTCTTAGTCGCCTTGTAGAAAATTAATATGGCCTGGGATGAAAACACAGTTTGGCCTACTATCCCATTCTGTCAAACCTCTTCACGTGTGCCAAGTGAAGTAGCAAGTCTTTAGACTCACTTGTGACCACACATATATTATGTCTCATAAAACTAAACTACATCATATTTTAACTTAAGTTTCTGGAAACAAAAACTCAAAATATATTGTTTTATTGGAGTGTAAAGGAAATTTCGGGGTAAGCATTAAATTTTATTGCATATTCACAAGTAACTACACATAAATCCACCTAGATATTACAAAGACTTTTTTCCTCACACACAAGAAAGAATTTCTTTTTAACAAAGTTTCAAGGTTTTGATTTTTAAATTTTAACCTCTTCTGAAACAGCTTATTAAAAAAAACATCAATAGTTCTAAAACTTAAATCTTTCAAGAATGTCTCTGTTTTATTAATTTTACAAAATTATTTCTATCTATGTAGGCATTTTCAGGCTATGTCTATTCAGAAAAACATACATATTAAAAAGCCATTTACATTATATCAATCATTTAAAGATAACTACAATTTGCCACATAATTAGCAGCTATTAGAAGTTCTTTATTATCCATTCTGATCTGTCACCATCTGCTTTCTTTTACGCTTTTTTGTTTTTACAGCTGATATTAAAAGCTCACTACAGCAAGCAAATTCTTTTAAATATTTAATATATGCAATACTTTAAATGTAAATTTTCTAAAATTCACATACTTCTTGCTATGAAAAATACAACCAATTATCTTAAATACCCTATCTTTAAATTTCAACTTTTAAAACTTTTATAGATTACCTTGAATATGAAAACATAACACATTTTCTAACATGTATTATTGGAGGATAAAAAAGAGTCTTCAATGGGATGAAGTTCAAGAATGGGGTATTTTCTTTCTAAACTGATTAGTAATTCACCAATAGATTAAAAACTCAAAAATGTAATTTTAATAGTGGAAAATAAGGTCTTATTTATAGAAGCATTGACTGAATTCTGCTAATATCACATTCAAAATGTGAATAAGGTTACATTAAAGGTTAATTAAGGTTTTACTACCGTGTTTCCCCGAAAATAAGACAGGGTCTTATATATTTTTCCTCGAGAAGACACCCTAGGGCTTATTTTCAGGGATGTGTTACAGTACAACAATCTACATTTATTCAAATATAGTTAAGTCGTCTACTTCTGGAACATCATCATAACTCTCCAAACCCCAAATTCCATCCTGAATTTCTTGCGACTCTATTTCCTTTAGAACCATTGGCCCCAATCTCTCATGTCGAGCAATTGAGCTCTCGTGGGGCAGATGAGAAGGGTTGTTCGTCTTCTTTACCGCTCAGCGACGAAATGCATGGGTTGTGCAGATACGCTGCATAGCCACGCCCATCACTAGGTCTTATTTTTGGGGTAAGGCTTCTATTGCGCAAATGCTTAGAAATCCTGCTAGGGCTTATTTTATGAGTAGGTCTAATTTTCGGGGAAACACGGTATTTGCTTTGTTTTCCAAAGTAGTATAAAAATAACAACAAATATAAATTTTAGTAAAGTAAAGCAGTAAATCTGGCATTTTAATCTTTTCTACTTGTCTAAGCTTTTAATATATGAGGCACACACACACACAAGCCTGGGACCTGAAAATCTTCAAGCCCAAAATAACTACTTGTATAAAATATATAAATATACTTTTTAATGAGAGGTCAGCAGACTAAGCAATCTCTCTACATATTCAAATTTTATCTTGCTAAATTTTGGATATAAGTTTTATTATTAGCAGAAGTTTGAAAAGAGATAAAACAGAATTTTCTTTTCTGATTTACTCTTAGGGTTAAGAGTGGGGTGGGGAGCATTTATTGTGTATTTTACTAATATATTTTCCACCAAGACCTTTAACATTTCTATTTCTCAAAATATTTATGTTCATATTAAAAATTACACCTTTGTGTGCAAACCTAGAACACAAGGTTAATGTAGGCTAAAGTTTAGATGTTCTCCATAAAATAGGGTTGTCATATAAAATATGCCCAATTAATTTTGAACTTCAGTTAAATTATTTTTCAGTATATCTCACATAATCTATGAGACATACTTATACCAAAATATTATTCGTTGTTTATCTGAAACTCAAATTTAACTGGGCATCATATAAATATAGCAGCCCAAATTCTACATTTACTTCAAACTTTATAATAAATCCATTATTAATCAACAACTATTATTAACTAAGACCTATTTATATCCCCTAAAAATTGCTCAGAATTTGTTTACCTACTAAAAATGTAAACCCTAACTATTTATAATGTTTAAATAGGAAAAGTAAATTTAAAAATTTTATAGAAAAGAATGACTATTCTATAGAATGGAAAGAAAAACTCCAGCTTTTATTGTTCTTCTCCCCAATCTTAAGCTTTATTCCATATCTATTTAAAAAATTACAGCTCAACTTTGGAAGTACAAATCATAACATAAAAAGAAAGCAAAAGTCCCAGAAACCTTTTAACAGGAAACACTAATCTTTGAAGTAATCTTACTCCAGCAATTAATCATATAATAATCTAGAACAATCTATTACTTATAAGGAAAAAATAAATTGTTTTACAAAGTGTAACTACTACTGACCATCATAAGAACAAGAATTTTAACTAAAACATCATAATTGATACCTTGTGGAAAGGGGCTAGCTGCTGACACGGTCGTTCCTGGATTTCTTCCACCACCAGGCTTTCTTCCCCTTTGACCTGAGCTGTGAGCTGAAGATTTCTTCCCTTTGCCCTCTGACCCTCTAGTCTCTGAAACATCTTTTCCACCAGAGGTGTGTGCAGAGACTTCCTGGAAATTTGCATTTGTAAATCGTGCTGTAGTATCTTCCAAACGCTTCAGTGATCCAGATATAGAGTTGTTGCTAGTGCTTGTATAAGTCTAACATTTTGATTCAAAAAGGAAGTAAAAGGAAAAAGAACTGATTACATTTTGGCTACAGAAAACATGACAGTAATAATAATAAATTAATGGATTTGTAAAATAAACATATGAATGTTTGAGCTCTAAAAATATTAGTCCATCTAAGAAAATCATGTAAAAACAAAGTCTGTTATAACTACTTTTCTTAAGAAAAAAAAAAAAAAAGTATAGATACTTTATAGCAGCAGTCCCCAACCTATTTGGCATCAGGGACCGGTTTCATGGAAGACAATTTTTCCATGGACAGGGGGTGGGAGTGGATGGTTTCAGGATGACTCAAGCACATCACATTTACTGTGCAGTCAAACCTCTGTGCTAATGATGATCTGTATTTGAAGCCGCTCCCCAGCGCTAGCATCACTGCCTCAGCTCCACCTCAGATCATCAGGCACTGGATTCTCACAAGGAATGTGCAACCTAGATCCCTCATGTGTGCAGTTTACAGCAGGGTTTGCACTCCTATGAGAATCTAGTGCAGCTGCTGACATGAAGTGGAGCTCATGTGGTGATGCAAGCGATGGGAAGTGGCTGTGAATACAGATGAAGCTTCGCTGGCTGGCCTCCTGCTGTGCTTCCTGCTACGCGGTCAGTCAGGTTCCTAACAGACCATGGTAAAGGTCTGCAGCCCAGGGCTTGGGGACCGCAGCTTTATAGGATGGCTGTTTTGTGATCAAATCACAGTAAGTAGTAAAAGTATGTATTAGTTATATTTATTAAGTGACACACAGTAATACTGAAGGTACTTATTTCTCCAACAACATCATTTTCATCAAGAACATACTACGGAGGCCGAGGCGGGCGGATCACTCAAGGTCAGGAGTTCAAAACCAGCCTGATCAAGAGTGAGATCCCGTCTCTACTAAAAATAGAAATAAATTAATTGGCCAACTAAAAAATATATAGAAAAAATTAGCCGGGCATGGTGGCACATGCCTGTAGTCCCAGCTACTCGGGAGGCTGAGGCAGGAGGATTGCTTGAGCCCAGGAGTTTGAGGTTGCTGTGAGCTAGGCTGACGCCAGGGCACTCACTCTAGCCTGGGCAACAGAGTGAGACTCTGTCTCAAAAAAAAAAAAAAAGAACATACTACGCCCTACACATGAAATTAAAATAAGGTTTAGTGTTCAACACAGGAAGGCAACAATTATAGAGAAGGATGGTGCTACAAATCCATTACAGAGGACTGACTATTCCTGAGATTATAAGACTCTAGCACAGGACAGAGCAAGAACTTTTAAAGAATTCAAGTGAAAGCTCCTTTTCAAAAAACAGAAAGATTAAAGCCTCTGAAAAAGAAAGCATTTTTTCCAAGTATTACATGGAAATAAAAGTTATATATTGCAAAGTTAAGATTTTTATTACTATCCCTAAAATTGATTCTCAATCACTCCCTTGATCTAGATTATGTTAGGAAAAAGAACAAAATAAAGATTTGTTTAAACAATTAGTTTCTGGTTTTTAGTAATCATTTTTTATACAAGGTATACCCAAATAATGGCAAATTAAATGACTATAAAAGTCTATTATACTAGATGTACACTATTAAAGGTTTATAAGGTCCGCAGGAGCAGAGATTTTTGATGTTGCTGCTAAATTCCCTAAAGTGTCTGAGGCACCTAGAGCATGAAGTTGACTAAGTACCTGGAACATAACTGTCACTGCATTTTTGTTGAATAAATAAGTGAATAATTTTGTAATGCATCTATCTAAAATCTCTGATGTAAAAATGAAAAAATATTGAAAATATGCAAAAGTGAAATTTTCCACATATAAGCACCACTCAATACAATCAGATAAATTTGAAAAATGAGAAAGTGACAATAAAATCAAGTTTCAAAATGGCTGGTGGTTTTAGCAAAACCAATGTTCAAAAGAGAATAAGAAAAGACGTCAAAATGTTTTGAAAACAAAAGAAAAAAACACTACTTTTCTGCTACTTATCCCCAGATGCCACCCCCAGCCCTGTCATCTCACTGCCAACAACAGATTTTCATCAAATACAAGAAACATTATTTCATGAAAACAAAATAATCACTATTCTAACAAACTACAATCCACAAACAAAACAAAGTTTCAAAGTAAGTTTAAAAGGAAAAAAAAAACCCATTTAACAAACCAATCACATTTAAGCTGATGAAACTTCATGGCTTACTTTAGAAACATGAACCTTTTCCATGCTGGGCAGGTCAATTTGGAAACTACCCCACCTCATTTCTCAAATATTTTTTTCCAATTACTTGAGTTGATCCTGAGGTTCTCCATTCCTCTCACATCTGATCCTTGTATGACCTAGTGAAGTTTAAAAGTCATCTAAGAAAACACAGTGGTGTTCTTCACTCATGTACTTTGTTCATGTATCAAATAAAGGATGGAGAGAAAATTGAGTGGAGTGCTACAAATGGAAATATGCTATTCACTTTCACATGACGATCTAAATTAGGGATGGTCAATTTTCCCATTTATTTAATGGAATGTCCTTGCTTACCCCCCCCAAAGTATAAATCTGCCTATAAAACCAATGAAAACATGACATTTGGAAGAAACAGCATTACAAAGAAAGCAATGAATGAAACAATCAAATTTCATTGACAAAAATCATATTAATAAAACCATAATTGAATATATTTTAAATTTCCACACTTAAGTTTAAAAAGATATCAGATTTCTCAATATAAAAAAATAAATTTTAGCTGAAGATAATAGTTTTTAAAAATTATATATAATGGCCACCCCCAAAACCCTATGTGGGTTCATTCAGAGAGAGATGGAGCAGTTCCATTATAAACACGCTATCACTCAAGACAAGGAGGAGAGGGAGGAAAAAGGAGAGCAGAGGAGTTCGCAGAAGGCTGAGAAGAGTCGCATGAGTAAGCCAAGCACTAAATTCACAAAATCCGCTGTTCCCTCAGTCAGTTTTACACCCTCAATGCCTCTCACAGTATAAGCATCTCACTGCTCTGAGTGTAATTTTAGTGTTTAAAAATACTTATTTTTCATGCAAATTGGACCATAAAATGCAAACTACTTCATTTAGTACTCAACTGAAGAATATATGGTCTTTTTGTTCTTTCCTACTAGAGATAAAACTGGGTATTTGGCTGTATTGAAAGTCTCTAAAGTAGTGCATAAATACTTTGCTCTATATTGTGATTTACAGGCAACTAACGAATTTTTTAAAAAGATAATTTAGAATATGTGTGATTTTTGTTTCCTAGCCAACTACAACTATTAATCCTCAGATAAGATACAACACCAACATACCTACTCAACAACATTAATTGGGAACAAAAATCATTTCCTACTTAAAATAAAAATTTTAAACTAGATTTAGAAGTAAATAATGACTCTATAATAGGTAACCCAAATAAAAGCAGTTATAATTTTTTTGAAAAGGTATGGTTGCCTCAGATTACTCTACAAGGTTCTTTTTTACCTACATTGGTAAGGAGGCAGAAAAAAGAGGAACAACCAAGAGCTATGCCTTCAATCACAAGTAAACATAGCATGTTTGCTAAAATTTTAAAATAAAATTATGTACTAGTCAAGTGTCTCATAAAAGCCACAAATTCTGCACTAGGCCAATCCTGGAATACAGCATAGAAAATACCCAACATGAATCACAGAAAGAATGAAGATCAAACAAAAAGATCAGTAAGCTGTAGAACAACTTTAAACAGCCTAAGTTACATGTAATTAGAATACCTAAAGGAAAATAGGAGGACAAAAAATAAATTATAAACTTGAAGAAATATTAGGAAAAATTTTGAAATTGATGAAAGCAACAAACCTACAGATCTAAGAAGCTCAAGTAACCCCAAGCACAAGAACTATGAAGAAAACCACATGAACACAGTTCATTATCAAACTGCTTATCACTAAAAAAATCAATGATAAAGAGAAAATATTAAAATAAACCTGATTTTTTTAAAAGGATGTCTTATATACTAAAAAAAAAAGAAACATAAAGATGAAAACAAATTTTTCTCTGGAAACAATGCAATCTAGAAAACAGAAGAGTACTAAAAGAAAGAAAACTGTCAATCTGGAATTCCACAGCCAGTTAAAATATCTTTCCAAAACAAATGCAAAATAAATACTTTTTTGGATATAAAAGCTAAAAGAATAACCTATAGACCAACATTACAATAAATGCTAAAAGATGTCTTTTAGGCGGAAGGAAAACAACAAATGAAATGTAGATCTACGATCAGGGATGAAATGCACTAGAACGTTAATTACTAGTGGTAAATACAGTACAGTAATTCCCCTCTTATCCACAAAGGGTAAGTTCCAAGACTCCCACAGTGGATGCCTGAAACCATGGATAGTAATGGATCCTGTATACACTACGTTTTCCCTGTACAGTAAGGGGCGGGTAGTGTATGTGGTGTGGATACGCTGGACAAAGGGATCATTTGCATCCAGCGAGGGAGCAGCAGGATGGTGCAAGATTTCATCATACCACACTCAGGATGGCGTGCAATTTAAAACTTATGAATTGTTTATTTCTGGGATTTTTCATTTAATATTCTCAGACCTTAGTTGACTATAGGTAACTGAAACCACAGAAAGTTAAACCTCAGATAAGGGGGACAATACTGTATAAATACAGTAAAACATTATGTAAGAAAGAATTTTTCATTATTGATAGTTGATGATTTAGAGCAAAAGTAATCACAATGAATTGTGATGTTTAGAACATTTATTTTTTTAAAGTGACAAAAATAGTACCAAAAAACCAAAAGGGTAGCAATGGACATATATAGCTATAAAGTTCTTATAGTATATGTGAAGTGGTATAATATTAAAATGCAAAGACTGCAACAATGAATAAACTCAAGACCGAACTATATATATGCTGCCTTAAAGAAATCCATTTTCAATATAAAGACACAAAGAGATTACAAGTATGGGAAAAGAAATATCAAGCTAAAATGAATCAAAAGAAAGCTGACTTCACTATATTAATATCAGACAGATTTCAAAACAAAGAATATTAACAGAATATAGTGGTTTGTTTATCAAAAAGATACAAAAATCCTAAATGTTTTTTACCTAATAAGAGACCTTCAAAATAAATGAAACAAAAATTGATGGGGGGGGGGAGAGATACACACCCACCCCTCACTGACTGAACAGACAATAAATAAGGACAGAGAAAACGTAATATAAACAACTTGACCTAATTGACATTTACAGAAAAACTCCACACAACCACAGATGAATACACATTCTTTTGAAAAGCACACAGAACATTTAACAAGATAATCCATGTTTTGTATCATAAAACGTATCAATAAATTTAAAAAGAATGATATATAAGAAAATATTAAATTAAAAATTAATAACAAGATATATGAAAAATCCCCAAATATTTCAAAACTAAATAACACACTTTTAAGTAACCCAGGCATCAAAATGAAAAGGAAAACCAGAATGCATTTTTAAACTAAATAAAATGAAAACACAACATATCAAAATTTGTAAAGCAGTACTTAGAAAGACGTTTATATCATTAAATACATATATTAGGACTCTAGTTTCCAGTTGGAAAGGAGCTCCATATAAGGAGCTCAGATGTCTTTCTTCTGTCCTAAACCAAGAAAAAAGCTAAACAAACTGAAAAATCACCAACTCTTCTTAGATCAGAGATGTGAGGTCATAGGGCAAATTGGTATCCCCAAAATTGGTTAAGATAAACAGGTGGATAGAATCACAACTTACCTGAGCAACAATTCATGAGAAACCCCTACAGGAACCAGAATCAGAGAAAGAGAACCTAAACTATAACTAATGGATTGCTGGCATCAAAATGCGAAGGAGCCTGAGAGAGAAAAATTCCAAGTGACCCAGTTGCAAGGGGGCTGGGGGCTGAGGGACTCCTCTTTTTGTGAGTTTTACCTCCAGGAGCTCTAGCAGATGCTCACAGTGAATTCTGAGAAAGATCTACCAGTACTTCCACAATAGGAGAGGAAAGGAACCTTTTTGAAATAGCCAGAGATTTTTGTATTTCTTAAGAAGGTCTGCCTTCAGGAGAAACTATTTAACCAATCTGCTGAAGTCTTATCAGAGCCTAACTGACCTGGGAAAAGGGAAATGTACAACTTCAAGCCACTCTAGCCATCCCCTAACACTTAAGAGAGGAAAAAAACTAAGAAACACTTGTAAAGTGCACAGTCCAGGGGAACAGGCTCACCTCTGGACTGAGAGCTAATTACAGAAGTATAGAATGTTTCCTGTTCCCCCACACGTTACTACTACATCTCTACCAGAGTTCCTTTTAGCAGGACACAATGCCCAACTCTCAACAAAAAATTAAAAGACATACTAGAAGGTAAAAAATACAGTTTGAAAAAACGAAAAATTTGTCAGAACTAGAGTCAGATATGGAAAATTATCAGACCAAGAATTTTTTTCAACTGTGATGAATATAATAAGGGACCTAATGGGAAAAGTAGACAGATGGATACAAGAACAGATGTATAATGAAAGCAAATCAAAAAGAAATACTAGAGATCAAAAACATTGAAACAGAGATGAAGAATGTCTTTCATGGGATCATTAGACTGGACACAGCTGAGGAAAAAAATCTCTGAGCTTGAGGATATGACAACAGAAACTTCCAAAATTGAAAAGCAAAGAGAAAAAAGACCAAAAATTAAAAGGAACAAAATATTCATGAACACTGGGACAATTACAAAAAGCATAACACAGTTGTAACGGAAATACAAGGAGAAGAAAGACAGAAAGGAAAAGAAACAATCTCTGAAGCAATAATGACTAACAGTTTCCCCAAATTAATGGCAGAAACTAAACTAGATATCAAGGAAGCTCAGAGGATGCCAAGCAGGATAAACGCCAAGAAAAAAAAAAAAAGCTGCGCCTCCATACCCAGGCATTCAGTATATTCAAACTGAAGAAAATCAAAGAGAAAAAATCTTGAAGGAAAAACACCTGAAAAGGAAATGAGAATTATACCAACTTCTCTTCAGAAATGAGGCAATCAAGAGATTGAAGTGAAACATTTAAATTGTGCTAAAATAAAAAAGAAAACAACCTAGAATTCTGTACCCTACTAAATCATCTTTCAAATGTGAAGAAGAAATAGAGATTTTCTGAGATGAACAAGAATTGAGGAAATCTGTGGACAACAGATCTGCCTTGCACCATGGTTTTAAAAAGTTCTTCAGAGAGAAGGAAAATATGTCAGAAATTTGGACCTATATAAAGAAAAGAAGAACATCCGCAAATAAGTGAAGGTAAAATTAAAACTATTATGTTTTTTATTCATAATTGCTCTAACAGGTAACATAGTTTGTTCAAACTAATGATAGCAACAATGTATGAGATTGTAACACACACACATACATATATGCTTATATATGGGTGAAATGAATGACAGCAATGATACAACCCATAGAAGGGAAGAATTAAGAGCATCTGTTATTAACAAGGACGTGCACTACCCATGAACTAGTGTAGTGTTATTTGAAAGAGGATCTGGATTATTTATAAAGTTTGGGTGATAAAAACAAGAACAAAAAGAAGGGCAACTAATAAAAAACAGTAACAAATATGGTAGATATTAACCCAGCTATATCACTAATCATCTTAAATGTCAATGGTCTACATACACCAATTAAAAGACAAAGATTGTGGGAGTGGATCAAAAACCAAGCATTAACTCTATGTTGTCTGTAAGAAACCTACTTTGAAGACACATATAAAGGAAATGGATGGAGAAAGAAGATACACCACACTAACATGAATCCAAAAAAAAGCAGAGGTTGTTATATCAATTACAAACAGAATAGACTTGAGAGCAAATAAATTTATCAGGGATAAAGAGGGATATTATATAATGATAAAGGTGTCAGTACTTCAAAAAGATGTAATAATCTTTAATATGAATGCAATTAACAACAGAGTATCAAAATATGTAAGGCAAAAACTGATAGAATTGCAAGGAGAAACCAATGAATCCACTGTAATAGTTGGAGTCTTTATACCACTCTATCAGAAATGAACAGATCCAGCACACAGAAAATCAGTTATGGACATAGTTGAACAGCACCATCAATCAACTAGATATAACTGACATCTACAGACTGCTATATCCAACAACAGCAGATTACACATTCTTCTCAAGCTCACATGAACCATTCACTAAGATAGACCATGTTCTGAGCCATAAAACATACACCTTAACAAATTTAAAAGAACAGAAATCATATAATGCCTTGCTTTCGCAGATGACAATGCAATTAAACTAGAAATCAATAACAGAAAGACAGCTAGAAAAATCCCAAAATATGTGGAGATTAAACAACACACTTCTTTATTTTTTTTGAGACAAGAGTCTCACTCTGTTGTCTGGGCTGAATGCCGTGGCGTCAGCCTAGCTCACAGCAACCTCAAACTCCTGGGCTCAAGCGATCCTTCTGCCTCAGCCTCCCAAGTAGCTGGGACTACAGACATGCGCCACCATGCTCGGCTAATTTTTTCTATATATTTTTAGTTGTCCAGATAATTTCTTTCTATTTTCAGCAGAGATGGGGTCTCGCTCTTGCTCAGGCTGGTCTTGAACTCCTGACCTTGTATGATCCTCCTGCCTCAACTTCCCAGAGTGCTAGGATTATAGGCTTGTGCAACACACTTCTAAGTAATACAAGAATCAAAGCAGATTTATACAAACCTACTGAGAGCTAGCATGGATGGGCTGAAGAGGGACAAAAAGAGCAGAGTAAGAACATAGCACAGAGAAGGACAATAAATTTCCTGCTTTCACCAACTAATCACTGAATTGCTATTTTTCCTTTGGTTTTTACTTTTGACCAAGAAGTTAGGTATCTGGTTTCCCCACAGTAATTGTTTTCATGTGATGTTACGGTCATTTTGGAGAGAAGGACTGCAATATTTACAGGGTAGTTGTGGTAAGAAGCCAGTTTATTTTAGATCTGGCCACTTGGTCTGTGCTGAATGTCTGTGTTAATACATTTCTGGATTATAGTTTCAAAGTCTCTGTAGTCATCTCTGTGAAGAGCAATGTATCATTAAACCTGTTTATCAGCAAAAAAGAATTTTTATTTCTTTTTGAGACGGAGTCTCACTATGTCACCCAGGCCAGAGTGCCCTGCCATCAGCCTAGCTCACAGCAACCTTAACTTAAACTCCTGGGCTCAAGCGATTCTCCTGACTCAGCCTCCTGACTAGCTGGGATTACACACACATGCCACCACACCCGGCTAATTTTTCTATTTTTAGTAGAGATAGGGGTCTCACTCTTGCTCAGGCTGGTCTCCAACTCCTGACCTCAAGCGATCCTCCTGCCTCTGCCTCCCAGAGTGCTAGGATTACAAGTGTGAGCCACTGCCCCCAGCCTAGCAGAACAGAAACTGGTATCTTAGAAAATATTACTTATAACAGCATCAAAGATTAAATATTTAGAGATTAAACTGAAATAAACTGTGAGGCCTGTACACAATCACTTCTGAAATCAACTAAAGACTTAAGTAAATGGAGAGATACACTGTGTTCATGGATCAGTAGACTCAATATTAATTCTCCCTCAAATGTTCAACAGATTAAGTGCAGCTCCAGTGAAAATATAAGCAGTCTTATTTCTACAAATTGACAATCTTATTCTAAAATTCATATAAAAATGCAAAAAACAAAACAACTTTGGGGAAAAAAAGAAGACAGCTGGAGGATGGACCCTACTTGACTTAAAGAGTTATGACAACGCTATAGTAATCAAGACTATGGTAGTAGTGTAAAGACAAACATATCAATGGAACAGAAAAGTCCAGAAATAGATCCATATATATATATATGGTCAACTGATTTTCAACAAAGGAGTAAATGCAATTCAGTGGAGAAATGATAATCTGTTCCACAAATGGCTCTGGAAAAAATTGGATATATACATTCAAATATGTGGACTTTGGTGTATAACTCACACCATATGCAAAAATTAAGTCAAAATGGACCATAGACCTAAATGTAAAGCCTAAAACTATAAAATGTCTAGAAGAAAACATGAAAAAATTGATAAACTGGGTTTCTTTTTTTTTAAATTATTATTTTTTTGTTTCTGATACAGGATCTCACTCTGTCGCCCAAACTGTCACTGGAGTACAGTGGTGTGATCATAGCTCACTACAACCTCCAACTCCCAGGCTCAAGCAATCCTCTTGGCCCAGCCTCCCAACTAGCTATGACTACAGATGTGCACCATCATGCTTGGCTAGTTTTTTTTTTTTTTTTTTTTTTTAATTTTTTGTAGAGGCAGAGCCTCGTTATCTTGCTGAGGCTGGTGTTGAACTCCTGGCCTCAAGCAATCCTCACCCCTTGACATCACAAAGTGCTAGGATTGCAGGCTTGGGCCACACTCCTGGCCTGATAAAATTAAGAATGACCGCTCTTCGAAAAAAAAATGTGTATCAAAGAATGAAAAGACAAGCCACACAGTGGGAGAATAACTGCAAATAATCTATCTGATAAAAGACTTGCATCCACAATATATGAAGCCTCACAAAAGTCCCTAAGAAGGAAACAAACAAGCCAATAAAAAAAGGTCAGGTGGTGGGAAAATCTGAATAGACATTTCACCAAAAATAAATAAATCGCAAATATGCACATAGAAAGATGTCCGACATAATTAGCCATTAAGGCAATGCTAATTAAAACCACAATGAGATACCACTAACAAACCCACTAGAATGGCTAAAATTAAAAAGATTGACCATACCAAGTCTTGCAGACAATGCAGAGGAATGGGAATTCTTGTTTACTGATGGTGAAAATGTTAAAATGGTACAATTGCTTGGCAAAGTAGTTAAGTGGTAATTTAAAAAATTAAACATACACCTACCATGGTGAGTCATACCTACCATGTGGCTCAGCCATTCTGCACCTTGGTATTTATGCAAGAGAAATGAAAGCACATATCTTTTAAGAAACAACCTGAATGTCCATCAACTGGAGAATGGATAAACAAATTATAGTAAATCCATGCACAGACCAGTCAGCAATAAAAACGAATGAACTATTGAAGCACACAACATAGATAGATCTCAAAATAATTATGCTAAGTGAAAGAAGCCAGACCAAAAAAAAAATGTACATACCCTATGTTTCCATTATTTAACATTCTAGAAAACACAAACTAATTTAAAGTGACAGAAAGCAAATCAGTAGCTGCCTGGACAGTGGTGGGGATGAGAAGACAGAGAGAAGGAAGATTAAAAGGAGTCACAAGGAAATTCTTGTCTGTAATTGTGGTGACAGTTTCACTAGTGGGTACATATGTCAAAATTTATCAATTTTTCTACTTTAAATATATGCAATTTATTGTGTATCAATTATACCTCAATAAAGCTTAACAAAAAGTCCTATGCATTCATGGTACAGTAGACTTCTGAATAACTTTGCTGTCATAAAATTATCATATATGTATGTGTGTGTATTTCCTTCAAAATTTTTATTTAAAATACTTGAACTTTCAAATATAATAGTACTATTGAATAATAAAGGGAAAGAACAGAGAGAGTGACTTTTGGTAAAAACAGAATGAATAAAACTACACTTGGATTTCATTATAAAAGTCATAAAGATTTCTTTAAAAGTTAATCTTTAAAGAAACACTAAAATTTAAAAATTACACATAAGTTATTTTTACCAAAAAAATTTTTTCCCACACTCATAAAGTCTTAGAAAAACAGCATAAAATTAAACAGCTAATTTAAAAGATCTACTTAAAAGTTAAGTCCTCCTTTATCTTCTAAAAATGTTGCAAGAACAAAGTGACAGATGAAAGCCTGATCAAGTATCTTTGGTGCACAGAAAACTTACTGAAATAGAAATACTTTAAAAGTTAAGGCTGGGCACAGTGGCTCACGCCTGTAATCCTAGCACTCTGGGAGGCGGGAGGATTGCTCAAGGTCAGGAGTTTAAAACCAGCCTGAGCAAGAGTGAGATCCTGTCTCTACTAAAAATAGAAACAAATTAATTGGCCAACTAAAAATATATAGAAAAAAATTAGCCAGGCATGGTGGCACATGCCTGTAGTCCCAGCTACTAGGGAGGCTGAGGCAGAAGGATTGCTTGAGCCCAGGAGTTTGAGGTTGCTGTGAGCTAGGCTGACGCCATGGCACTCTAGCCCAGGCAACAGAGTGAGACTCTGTCTCCAAAAAAAAAAAAGTTAAGTCACCCCAAAATTAAAATGACTAAAAATTGTGAGCTATTTACAATGATGGTCAGAAACTACCAAGTCTTCTTATGATGATGAAAAGTAATGTGGTCTTTTAATAAGGCAGATGATGTTCAATTCTGTCACAAATTTAAAAATAGAATTGTGGCTTACAAGCATTTAGGAATTTTTTTTTCAGAAAAATAACACTGACAACAAGCAAATCTCTATTAAGTAAATAGCAAAGATTTTCTCCCCTCATATTTCCTTGCAATATCCTGGTTCTACCATGGAAAGGAGGATACCAGTTTGAAGTACTCAGAAAGACTATAATTGGGGATATCAAGAGAGCAACCATACAATCCTAACAACAGAAGCTGTGTCTACTAGTTCCATCTTATTAAAGACACCCTACACCAAGTCCCTGCAAACACTGAATCCCATGTATTCCAATTAATCCTCTTTTACCTAGGAACCAAAATCCTCCAACAATGGAAACAACAGAAACAAAAAGGTATGTTTTCTGTTAAAGACCACCATATATTTATACTCATTCAGATATTAATCTTAGTGAACAATATGAAATCCTACTTTGTTCCTGGCAACTTTTATGTATTTATGTATCACGAGGGGTCCCCTTATCATGGTTCTGTGGTAAAATATCCTTAGTCTACTACCAAGGATTTGTGTGAAAATATTATACTGGTAAATTATGTTTTAGTATTTAAAAGATTATGGTGATACCAAATTAACATGACATTTTCTTATAGCTAATTTCTAGTTTTAAAATATTTAGAGTCCAAAAAGGTTAAAGTTAAAAGTTAGTCACAGATAAAGTGCAGTAAGAAACTTATGGCCAGTAAAGTTTAATAAAGAAACAAAATGGAATTTTTTATTAAGGTATAAGAGGTGTTAAAACAAGGTTCAAAAATATACAATCAAAACTGGCTATACAATACAGGCATTTAAAAATTATAGTAGTGAATTAAAGTTCCCTATGACTTTCCATTTAAATGTGCTCCACTACCACTAACCAACCATGGAGTTTACACATTGTATACATGTATCACAATATCACATGTACCACAAAAAATCAGTACAACTATGATATATCCATTAGCGAAAACAAACAAAACAAACAAAAAACACCCATGGAGTCTAGAAAAGAGCCCTGAAGCTGAGTAAAACTCAGCCTTGCGTTCTCTAACCACCTATCCCTATCTTTCCAGCAAGAGAAGGTAAGAATATAGTGAACCTACAGTAAAATGACACTCTCCCCCTAAAAAGAACCTATGGTTTAAGTGTTCTACCCTCTATTGGGGTCGAGAAGTAGCTCACACTAGCACCCCACCCCAACCCTTCAAAAAACTCAAGGCCTCACCTTATTTGCCTGAAATCCACCAGGGTGAATCTGATTATGACTTTATCCCTGCTTATGTCAATCACCAAAAGACCCCCCAGGTCAATCCTCACTCAGCTACACACATCCCCTAGTATGTCCACAAGATGAAACCCTGCCACTGTGCTCTCTGGAACTCGGTACCATCAGGACAAGGTGCTATATAACGTAATCTTTTTTCTGAACATCTCTTCAGATTCTTACTCGAACAAAAACTTAAATCAACTCTGAACCCCCTGTTTACTCTGTAGTTATCTCAAGTAAACAATGGCTACTTTGCTACCACAGCTCTTGTATGGCTGGGTATGGAGGTAGAGAGTAAGTTTCCTTTTTCTTCAATGCTAATTCTAAACCTCTCTTTCTAAACCTCTCCGGCTAGAAAATCCCATGCCACCAGATCTTATCACCCACTAGGTCTCATTAGGACAGAATGTGGCAAAGTATCAGTACTCTGGTCATCTATCTGTTTTTTTATAACTAAAAAGCTAAGAAATATATATATTTTGGGGGAGGGGACCAGAGTCTAGTTCTGTTGCCCATGCTAGAGTGCTGTGGCATCAGCCTAGCTCACAGCAACCTCAAACTCCTGGGCTCAAGCAATCATTCTGCCTCAGCCTCCTGAGCTGAGACTACAGGCATGCACCACTATGCCCGGCTAATTTTTCTATATATTTTTAGTTGTCTAGCTAATTTCTTTCTATTTTTAGTAGAGACAGAGTCTTGCTCTTGGTCAGGCTGGTCTCCAACTCAAGATCTCGAGTGATCCTCCCGCCTCGGCCTCCCAGAGTACTAGGGTTACAGATGTGAGCCACCGTGCCCAGCTGATTTGCATATTTTTATTTTTTGAAACAGGGTCTCAATCTGTCACCCAGGCTGGAGTGCAGGGGTATGATCATAGCTCACTACAGCCTAGAACTCCTGGGCTCAAGCAATCCTCCCACCTCAGCCTCCTGAGTAGTCAGTATTATAGGTGAGCACACCAAACTCAGCTAATTTTTTCTTTTATTTCTTGTAGAGATAGGGGTCTCATTATGTTGCCTAGGCTGCTTTCAAACTCCTCCCACCTCGACATCCCAAAGTGCTGGGATTACACACATAAGCCACTGCACCTGCCCTATATTTTTAAATGGTTGGAAAAAAACCAAAGACACCTATTTCATTATACGTGAAAATTATATAAAATTTAAAGTTCAGCATCCGTAAATAAAGTTTTGCTGGAACACAGCCACATCTGTTTGTTTACAAATTGTCTATGTCTATTCTGTGCTACAAGAGCACAGAGTTGAGCCAGTATGGCCCACAAAATCTAAAACATTTAGTATCCAGCCCTTGGCAGAAAATGTTTTCTAAGCACTGCCTTAGGAACTAATACTACTGTCCCTCTCTCTAATACTATCCCCATTTTACTTCTTAAGAGACTGCAATATACATCTAGACAATCTTTTATAACCTCCAATCTTACACTTCCTTGATGGCCTCTCTTCCAATAATCTTGTCTTCTACCCTATATCAGCCCCTCACACCCTGATCATATCCCAGATTCTGGTATTACTATAATGAATAATTCCAACCCCTCAATAATCTCCATTTCATACACCCTACTCTCTGACCACCACCTCATATTTCTAATTCATTCTCTACTACTCCAACAATCCTTTAATTTCAACAGGAACCATTAACCTCTATTTATCATCCTTCATCATTTTATTGATCATTAACCACTATTTATCATCCTTCATCATCTTATTGTTCTCACTTCCCTATCTACTGAGCTTAAATATCATGACCCATCATTATAATAACTCCTCTTGCGTTCAACCCTCAACACATTCAATATACTCATACGGTAAAATAATAATCTGATCAAATCCTACTCTATGCCCACACCTATATAGATGGACAAGAATGGAGAAAAATAAAAAGCTGTACAAACTTGTCTTACTTTAAATTCTTGACCATGAACCAAGTGGAAATTTGTGGCTCCACAGCAATCATACCAATTTCCTTAGTAAGTTTTCTTTCCCAATATTATAGTTAACTATTTCATATCTCCTTTTTTTGCTCAAATCTCTAACATTGCTCTCATCATCACAACTAATAGCACTACTTCTTACTTCACTGAAAAAAATCTAAATTTATCACAAGAGATTTTCCCCCAAAATCCTACATTTATATATGCCCTGTGTATACCTGTATACTACCCCCCCCTTTTTGCTTTCTCTTCTTTATTAAAGCCAACTTTTCTATGTAACAATAGGTCCCATCCCTCCAGTAATCACTCTAGTAATTTTCCTGTCTTCTATATTATTATTTCCCCTCTCTACTGCATCATTCCTACTAGGCACAATAACATGCTATTATTTCTCCCATTTAGAAAATATCCTTTATCATCTCCACTTCCCTGACCAGTTATCACCCATTTCTCTGCTCCTCTTTATAGCAAAGTTCCTCAAAGCAATCAGTTATACTGTCTGACTTTTCTCCTCCCATTTTCTCTTAAAACCACTTCAATTAGGCTTCTGCCTCAACCAGTACATTAAAACTGTTCATCAAGGTCACTAATAACTAAATCCAAGGCTCGTCCTTAAATTATTATATGACTCATTTCATTTATTCCTTCTTTTACTTGGCTTCCAGCAAACCACATCCTGTTGGTTTTCTTCTGCACTCTGGACTCCTCTTCTCACTCTTCTTTGCTGGTTCGAGACTTTTCTTCCCTTTTCTACCTGTACTCACTCCTCCCTAGCTGATCTCATACAGTCTCATGGCTTTAAATAACTCCATATGCATACAACTCCCAAATTTATATCCAAAGTCTGGACCTCTTTCCTGAATTATCAGACTATGTATTCAACTGACTAATCAACATTTCTACTTGGATGTCTAATAGATATCTCAACCCTAACATATCTGTGGTAGGCAGAATAGCACCTTCCCACCAAAGATGTCCACAATCCCTGAAACCTGTGAATATGTTATATTACATAGTAAAAGGGACTCTGCAGATGTAATTAAGCTTAGAGACCTTAAAATGGGAAAATTATCACAGATTTTTTTGAGGTAGGCCCAATCTAATCAGAAAAGCCCTTAAAAGAAGGGAACTTTCTCTCATTAAAAGCAAAAGAGATGCAACAGAGAAATTTCAAGTGTGAGAAGAATTCAACATGCCACTGCTAGCTGTGAGATGGAGGGGATCACGTGATGGAGGGCACAAGGACCTGAGAAAGGCTCTGGAAGCTAATGGCAAGCCCCTAGCCAACAGGCAGCAGGGAAATGGGCACCTCAGTCCTACAACCACAAGAACCAAACTCTGCCAATAACCTGAATGAGCTTAGAAGCAGATTATTTCAGGTAAGAACCCAGGCCATCCAACACCCTGATTTTGGCCTTGAGAGACCTGGAGTAGAAGAAACAGCTGAGTCTACTCACACTTCTGGCCGGTGGAACAGTAACTTATATGTTTATATTGTTTCAAACTGCTAAATTTGTGGTAATTCATTTCTGAAGCAATAGAAAACGAACACCATGCCCAAAACTAAATTTCTCACTTTTCCTTCATACCATGCCCACAGTCTTTCCCATTTTTGTTAGCAGCAACTCCATTCCTTCAAGTTATCTAAACCCAAACCTTTGGAATCATCTTTAGATCCTCTAACTTATGTATAAGAAAGTCACATGGGCTTGCCACGGTGGTGCAGGCCTGTAGTCTCAGCTACTAGGGAGGCTTGCTTGAGTTCAGATCAGCATGGGCAAAACTGCAAGTCTCCATATTGGGGGGGGGGGGAGTCACATAAGCTCTACTTTTACATGTATTCATAATCTCTTCACCTTTTATCACCTCCAATGCTACCACCATCTTCCTCTAGGCTACTGCAGAAACTTCCTAATGGCCTCCCTGCTTCCATTCTGACTCGCTACAATCTATCCACAACAAAGCAGCCAGAGGTCCTTTTATAACTCAAGTCAAACTACCTTACATTTCAGTTCAAAACCCTCCAAAAGTTCACTTTTCATTCAAACTAAAAGGCAAAGTCCTTACACTAGCTTACACAACCTTGAGTGGCTGGCCGCACTCCTTCTGTACTCCCCCCACTTGCTTACTCTGTCCCAGCACCCATCCTTTGCTTCCATTTGTTTTCATATCAACCACAAGATAACAATCCTAATAATACTTAACATTTACTAAGTAATACTTAACTATGAACCAGATGTCATTCTAATTGTTTTACATGTATTATCTCATTCAATTTCACTAATTTTTCCCCGACTTTACAGATGATGAAATTGAGTTACAAGGAGGTTAATTAACCTAAAAGCTCAATCAGTAAGGGGTGAAACCAGAATTCAAAATCACAGGTGAATAAAGTCCAACCCACAGCCCAAATTCTTAATCTCAATGATGCCAATGATGTTACTGTTACTTAAAAGTCTTTGGAGACAAGTATAGAATAAACAAATGGTAGGTAAAAGAACTAAGTGGGAATCCTGAGTGTTTGATATATGGTTGGAGAGGTGGGAAAAGTTAAAGAAAATCAAGACCCTAGGAATGAAAATACTTCTTCGAGGTAAAATTTAGCACATAACTAGTTTTACATAAAACAAAACATGATACTTAAAACTTACTTTTTCTGTAGTAACAGTCAACGATGGAACCAATGTAGGTGATGGTTCTGGTTGTTTCTTGTGTTTTTGTTTGTGTTTGTCCTTTTCTTTGTATTTCTAAAAATGAATAGAAGTAAAATCCAATATAAATTTAAATTATAGCCCATATGTACGTAATAGAGATTCTTTATTTAGTAATTAAAAATGTTAACAAATATTTATGAGAAAAAGTAACTTTAAAAATTACTTCCTCTGATGATAGTGTTATTATATTTTACATATAAACAAGTAGTACAAGTTATTTTTAAATGGTTTCAGCTCCCTTATCCTTGATCAATCTAAAATCAAACCAATAAACTAAAGTCTATAATTATTTGCTACATTTATATTTAGCAAAATATATTTGACTTTATTTAATGTCAAAGAATTTTAACCAAAATGTTCTCGGTTGTTTGAATAAGTAGGTTAAGAAACAGTATTGGGTGTGAAATTTACTACCATTTAATGAATTAGTTGAATTTCTTTCTTTCTCATGGTGCTTAAATTTAACCATTCAAAGAACTTAATCTGTTCAAGGCATGAAAGACTAATATCACTGTCCCTGCTCTAAAAGAGATTGCATACCAGCAGAATAAAATACACAGAAATTAAGGATGCATGTTTTACTAAAATGCCCCAAATACTGTCACTTTTTACATTTAATTCCTAAGTACATAAGATATTTTCTGACTGCACTGTTAATACTTTAGCAACATAATATGTAAATTAACACAACAATGCTTTTTTTAGGAAACTTTTCTATCCTAAAATTATTTTAAAAGTGGGCAATGATATTATAATGACTCCCAAAGAAACATGCTTCTGTTCTTTACCAGGAAATATCACTGTTCCTCCCATCATAAGATATCCTCTTCTCCACTCCCTTGAACCTAGGTTAGCCTTGTGACTTGCTTTAATCAACAGGATGTGGCATAAGTGATGTTGTACAAGTTCAGGAGCTTAGAGCTTTAAGAAGTCTTCATGGCCTCCATCTCTACCACCCTGGATCCTAGCCACAATGTAAAGAATCATTCCACACTCTTCTGACAGAGAGGCTAAGTGGAGAATGAGGCCTTATGGAGAAAGAATGAGGCCATATGGGGGATGAACTGAAGTATACCTCTGTAATGAACCTAAATTTTAAAGCAGACTTACTTCCAGAATAAGCCAACTATTTTCCATGTAAAGAAGCTAAGGAGAATTATACAAGAGTTTTCAACCTAACTTTAGAGCAAGACAACCAACCAAGGGACAGGTCCAGTGATTTCAGGATTCAAATTAGAACACGTAGTCAGGCGTGCTGGTGCACAACTGCAGTCCTTCTTCAGGCCCAAAGTAATTCAGAGTTCTGAAGAGTACATATGTAATCAGTGAACCACTGACAGAAATGTTTGGGGCAAACTAAAAAGGGAACTGTAGAAAGAATGCAATACTGAGCTTGGGGTTACCTCTCATAAAAACTCTAAAGTAAATTATTAACAAAGGTTTGCTAACATCTAGGAAAGGATTTCATTGTCACCAATTGCCAAGAAAAGTTCACCAGGAAGCCCAATATTAGAAATTAACAATTAGCCATAATATAAGAAAGAAAAAGAATATATGAGTTACATCAAGATGATTCAATTCTTTATGTTGGAATTGAATGAATTTCTGGTAAGAGTGCCTATTATTCAAATAACATGAAATATCATTAAAAATATAAACCAATTTCAAGTAAAATATAGATCTTACAATGCTTAAAAAGGTGAATTGAACTCGTATCACAAATTTTACCAATGTAAAAAATAAACAAAAACTAGCAAAAACAACAAACCAAATGAAAGAAATAGCAACCAAAATGAGGGATAGGGCTAATATTTTGCATGAAACAAAAACTGGCAAGCAAGGAGTAAAACAGAAGATTGTAGAAAAGAGTAGAAATGGCCCTAGGCTGAGCTATAGGATTCAGTTCTTAGACCTGCCTCTCTCTAATTTCTTAAAATTTTGAGAATATAACCAAAACTCCCAAATCTGAAGAGAAGCAATCTTATCTTTTTGTTTTCCTGCCTATTTAACTTTTTCTCTAGGTGACCTCAGTTGCTTTAAGAAGATAAATAGAGATGCAGATGAGGTCTCCCTATCCCCAAGAGGGACAATGGCCACATGAATCTATCCAAGTATGCTAAGGATCTGATAAGAGGAGAAGACACAAATTTTAATGGCTCTGTTGGATACAGGCACACAGATTACTACCCTACCTGGACCTATGCAAGAAAAAGCACCAGAATTCAATGGGCAGGATTCACAGGGAG
Organism: Cheirogaleus medius; assembly: GCA_008086735.1. Taxonomy (NCBI): domain Eukaryota; kingdom Metazoa; phylum Chordata; class Mammalia; order Primates; family Cheirogaleidae; genus Cheirogaleus; species Cheirogaleus medius. The sequence continues at coordinate 16,105,801 of VBSM01003148.1, read as the reverse complement.
GAGAGGGGGACAGACAAGGAGGGAGGGACATGACTTTGTAGGCAAGGCCTTGGGGAATTCACTGCACTTTCATTATTGCTTGTACATATGAAGGTATAACAAGAATTGATATATCACGAATCAGCAAAGTATGGCACCCAAAGCTAAGAAAAATTTGTACATTTTTAAAGTATTCTTTGCTCAAAAAAGGGAAGAAGAATGTGTGACAGAGACTGTATGTTATCTGCAAAATATAACTGTGGGCCCTAAATATTTACTATTTGGTCCTTTACAGAAAAAAGTTTGCCATCCCCTGTGTTATATGCTCATCTTTAACCATCCCGTAAGTACAAAGGGGTATTCTCCCAACCAAGAAGAGTAGCATGTACAGAAGTACTAGTGGGACATATAATCATTACCCTAACCATGTCCCTCTTCAGGTAGTCTAATAGAAACAGTATAGAATTCCAGGAGGACAAAGGGAAGCTATAGCTTTGATAAAGGACTGAAAGGTAGCAGGTGTAGGAAGAGAACTCAACTCAACAAAAGCCCTGCAAAGCCAGTGAAAAAAGGCTAACAGGAGGCTTATGTGACTGCATTTAGTTATTGCTCTTACAGCCAGCCTCAGCTGTTACAGACTAAATCCATTACACAGACTGTTGGTACTCAGCAGGTTGTCTTGAACATTTCTAATGCCTCTTTGCCAACCCCCTCATACCCAAGCATCAAGATCAGTCTGTGTACATGTGGCAAGGCCTTCAATATATGTGTGGGTTGTTTGGAGGTTTGGGGTTTTTTTTATTTTTTGTGTTTTTTTGAGACAGGATCTGTTGCACAGGCTGGAGTTCAGTGACAAGATCATAGCTCACTGCAGCCTCGAACTCCTGGGCTCAAGCAATCCTCTTGAACCACGATGCCCGGTTAATTTTTAAAATTTTTGGTGGAGATGGAGGTCTCACTATGTTTCCCAGTCTGGTCTTGAACTCCTGGCCTCACGCTATCCTACAGCTTTGATGTCCCTAAGTGCTAGGATTACAGGAATGAGCCACCGTGCCCAGCCAGCCTCCAATATATGTTTGATGTACTTCTGCAGAAGGACCTAAACTCCCCCTTGCCATTTGCCACAAATTAGGTATGTCAGAATTTAGTGCAAGCATCTCTATTCCGATTTCTAAAGCTTTCACCATTGGTTGGTAAACTAGAAGCCTCCATCTTAATATTCTAAAGTGATGTTATCACCTCTGCTAGCAGAGTTAGCTAAAGAACTCCAATAAAATTCGAAGATCTGTTCACAAGTTTCTGGGAAGTACAGGAACAGATTCACAAGGCCGTATTCCTCTGGTAGTCACATAAAAACTGCAGTCTCCTCAGACTCCCACCATCTAAAAGGAGGCTGATCACCTTACTGAACTCTTTAGATGTTAGGGGCTCTATGTGGCTCACCTTGACATCGTACTTAATATTAATAGTCCTTTAAACCGGCTATCCTGTAAATAAGCATCCTTTGAGAGGAGCCCAACACAACAGGTTGTGTTGAAAGCTGTCCGGCAAGCTGTAGAACACTCTCTACTTTAGGGCCCCACGGTCCTCATTATGCTTATAAACCACAAGTTTCTGGCAAAAAAAAAAAAGTCCTCTCCTTTTTGAAAAGCAGCTATTGGCTTGCTACTGGGCTTGTTGAAACTGAATGCCACACCCATGGAGGCCTGTGACTCCCAGCCTAAGATATCTAATGTTAAGTCAGACTTGACTTAACTTGTCAAATGGAGGTGGCATTTTCAAAAACACAACTGGCCTGGCCCCACAGCATCTCAGCTTCACATTAACAGATGGTAGCTATCACCGCTCCACCATCTGATGCTAAGCTGTTGGCTCAATGTAGATCTCAATTCATAGAATTCCCTAAATGCTAGATTTGAGTCACTGATGGCACAACCGAGCTGAAACCTGATGGTGCCACTGGACTGATGTAGCTATCTATTCAACACCAGCACCCGCTCTGCTAATGCAAAAATACATGTCCCCATTGCGCCAGTACGCAGAACTCAAGATGTTCTCATATCACCAAACAACACTTCCGTGGTAGGCAAAATAATGGCATCCAAAGATGTCCACATCTTAATCCCCAGAATTTGTAAATATGTTACTTTGTATGGCAAAAGGAACTCTGCAAATATAATTATGGACCTTGAGACGGGGAGATTATTGTGACTTGACAAGGGTTCCTAAAAGTGAAAGAGGGAGGCAGAAGAAGAGAGTCAGAGATATGACTATGGAACGGTCAGAGAGATGCAACATTTCTGGCTTGAATAGAAGAAGGGGGCCACAAAGCAAGGAATATGGGTGGCCTCTAGAGACTGGACAAGGTAAGGAAACAAACTACGGAAATGCACAAAAGAGCTAATAATAGATTTAACATTCACTTTAATTTCTTTCTGCCTGATAACAAGTATATCCATTCATTTTTAGAGACACTCTGTCACCCAGGCTGGAGTGCAGTGACTCCATCATAGCTCACCATAACCTCAACCTCCTAGGCTCAAATGATCCTCTCATCTCAGCATCCTGAGTAGCTAGGACTACAGGTGCACACCACCATGCCCAACTAGCTTTGTGTTTTACTTGTAGAGACAGAGTCCTGCTGTGTTGCCCAGGCTGGTCTCAAACTCCTGGCTTCAAGCAATCCTCCTGTCTCAGCCTCCCAAAGTGCAGGGATTACAGGCCTCGTGGGCCACCATGCCCAGCCAGTTCAAAATTTAGTAACAAAGCTTTCTCCTCTTCCATAGATAAAAGTCCTTATCCTCCCTTCTCAATATCTCATCATAAATGATCACTTTTCATTACTTCAGCAAACACCTCTTACTCCATATTAATATCTCCTGCTGCAGTTTCATATTCCTATTGCCTATAAAGGTACATACAACTACCACATTATAATCAATGCAACAAAAATTACTCAAAAGTTGTCAACAATACTAATTTTATTCTATTACTCCACACTTGAAACTCAGGGTTTAAAAAAAAGTAAGCATTTCACATGGTTTTACTGTGTTCAACAAACCATATTGGAGCATTATGGAAAAAAAGTGAAGCATAAAAATATAGGGATCAGCTTCAAGACACAATATAAGCCTGTCAGTAAGATAGGTACATATGTAAAGACAACTAATAGTATAAAAGTTAACTGAAATATAAGAAAACCATGTAAAAGATATCCAAAGCTAGAGACACGGTGTGAGTCACATAAGTCAAAAGAAGTCTAGCTTCACTAGAAATGCAAAACTAGGTAAGTGATGGATTTGGGTTCAGAAGTAAGTAAGAAAAGAGTAAAGTGAAGTCTAAGGAGAGCCATTATTTGATAGAATAAGGGAAGCAAGCAGAGCAATGTAAAAAAAGAGAGTGAGAGAAAGAGACAGTGTAATGGCTGGTCACTGGAGCAGTCAGAATACGCACAATATTTATCAATTAAGTTCACCATCTTACATGAGTACAACTCATGGTGCTCCAAACACAATAGCAACATCAAAGATCACTGATCACAAATCACCATAACAGATACTAATGAAAAAGTTTAAAATATTGGGAATTACTAAAATGTGACACAAAATCATAATATACTGTTGGGAAAAATGCTATAGACTTGCTCAACACGGGGTTGCTATAAACTTTCAATTTGTAAAAAAAAAAAAAAAAAAAAAAAAAAAAAAAAAAAAAAAAAAAAAACACAACAGTATCTGGAAAGCACAGTAACATTAAGTGCAATAATATGAGGTATGCTTTTATTCTATCTGTACATTACATGCTTTTTCTTCATCCATTCCTTCACTTAATTGAAAAGCCACAACTACAAGTTTGAAATTAGTTTGTTTCTGCTATTTATAATTTTTAAAATAAAAAACAAAAGATCATTTGCTTTAAAGCTAGGATGACACAAAGGATTCATAAAACAGTAAAGTCTTTTAAAACTGCTTTTAACTTCTGTCTCAAATTACTATTTGAGGTTAAATTCCTGCTTTAAAACTTTAAGGAATCAATGATAAAATGAATCAGTGATAAAACTACCTCAATAAAGTAAGGTAGTAAGATGTAAAATTAACATATAAAAAGTGTTTATATACACAGACAATAAAAAAAATATACAATAGAAGAGAAAACCCCAAGACAGAGAATATGGTGACAACACTGTTTCTCAATCTTTCTGAATCTCCACACGAAAACAAAGCAACTAGATAGCAAAACCAAAAACTTGTAGAATAACACAACATAGCCAAATGTCAAAGTACTACCATCAACCCCAAAATACAAGCAGGTGCAGAAAAAAGAGCTATCAGACCTGCATGATAACAGCATTTGTGAAGAACAAGAAGTAACAAGAAAACCCCAAAACAGTCAACAGTATCCACGGAAAAGCACTGAGGGCCCAATTAAGAACAGCAACTGAAACCACAATGAGTTCTGCACTGCCAACACCAAGTAAGTGCAAGGAGACCACAGTAAGAAGGACAGACACAACCTCTCAAACTAACTGTCCAGGGGTCCATTCTAGGACAGAGACCCACTCAAGTAGAAATGCTATCCCTACCAAAAGAAACCAGTGTCCCTTGGAGAATTAGCCAACCTCAATCTCAAGATCCATTATTTTAAAACACTTCTGCAAATAACCTACTTGCCTCCTTATTCTTCTACCCAATCTGCCTAGCAATATCTCCCAAAGGATTCTACTCATACCTACTTTCTTTGCTCCATTATCCAGGTGACCTAGTTATTCACCTACATGCTTCTTTTTCTTCCTTCACCACCAAAACAGAGGAAGACATAGTATTCTCTTCATGTATGAAATTCTTAAGAGTTAACTACCCTCCCTATCTATACTTCCTTATACCCACTTTATTTATCTACAAACAAGAACTGGCTTCTGTCCCTACCACTACATTGAAACTCCTCCTTCTCAACAACTTTCTTAGCACGAAAAGAAAAGGACATACATTTATCCTTCTATTACTCAACCTACTCTCCTTGATTTTCTCTGTAGACTCCTCCCTTCCTATGGAGAAAGAATAATTGAATTAGGCAATTGCCTTTTTGTCAAGCACTATATATTTTAAGCTACAATCCTCAATGGATGCTAAGGCTTATGGGTGAAAATTTGATAAGAAAACGAATTATTTGCCCAAATCTCAGGATGTGGTAGCCAGCTTCAGTGGCTCCCAGAGATCTCTGTCCCTATGTAGTACATCAAACCACATTGAACAGGCTGACCTATGCAACCAACAGAATGTTGCAAAATTGACAGTAAGCCATCAAGGTCGTTAAAATGGCAAATGTTAAGTTATATATATTTTACCATAAAAAAATTTTTTTAAAACTTCAGCAAGGGAAAAAAAACTGATAGTCTGACGCTAGGACACAAAAAAAAAAATACTACAATTTTTGCCTGGTCTCTCTTAGATCATTCACTTTGGGAAAAGCTAGGTGCCATGTCATATGACACTCAAGCAGCCCTAAGGAAAAATCCATGCAGCAAGAAACAGCCAGCGCCAACCTGACAACCCTGTGAGGAAGCCATCTCAGAGAATGTCCTCCAGCTTTAGCCCAGCCTTCAAATGAAGTCCAAGCCAGAAGCTTGAAGACAATCTCATGAGAGACCCAGAGCTACAAATAGCCTCTAAATTCAAATTCCTGACCCACAGAAACTAAGAGACAAATACATGGTTACTACAGTTCCAAGACACTAAGTTTTAGGGTAATTTGTTACACCACAATAGGTAACTAATACAGATTTACAGATTACTCCTGAGAATTTGTGACCAGGAATGGGATGCTCTCATAACAATAAAACCTGAAAAAGTAAGAACTGCTTAGAATCAGGTAGTGAACAGAAGCTGACAGGACATGCAGGAGAATATTAGTGAAACAGCTTAATAAGCACTGAAGAGACTGCTAACCAGAAACCTTATGGCCTTTCAAGAAACTACTATTGTTGGGTTCAAAAGACAATGAGAAAAATGTAATTGGCAATTGGAGGAACTAGGATCCTTGCTATGTAGTAACTGAAAGTTTAGCAACAATGTTGCCTGTGTTAACATGAAAAATAGAAAATGTATTTAATGAATTGTATGATATTAACTAAGGAGATTTCCAGGTTATCTGTTGAAGGTGCAATATACTTTCTTACTGTTTATAGTAAAAAAGGAAGAGTATAGAGATAAGCTAAAGGGAAAAAAGAACCAATATATATAAAATTCCCAGTCTCTCCAGATAGCAACTAATGCCAAAATTAAAGAATGGCTCCCAAACCAAATCTAGACCACTGTCAGAAAATCACTATATGAAGATTAAACAAGGGTGTGGCTGCAAAATCCATTGTTAAGACCTCAGAAAGGCACAGGGCAGTTCCTCACAGAACCTGAAACAACAGGGCTTTCAGAGATGTCAAGGCCATAAAAGGCAGTGAATGAGGAAATATTTCAGACTGGTAAATATGGAGTAAACATGACAGATAAATGCAATTTGTGACCTTAGACTGGATCCTGGAACAGGAAAGAAAAAAAAAAAAAAGCTCTCCCCTTTGATATGCATGATATTACTGAGTAAAATTTGAGTATGATCAGCGGATGAGGTAATATGTCTGTAACAATATTGATTTTGATTACTTTAATCATGTAAGAAATTTCTATTTTATTAAAACTATAAAGTACTTAGGCTAAAGGGGCATTATATTTGCAATTTACTCTCTAATGGTTCAGAAAAATTCTGCACAGTAAGAGTGGGAGACAATGAGAGACACACAGCAAAAGAGAAAGAGGAGAAGGACATGTTAACATGGTACAGTGTTCACATTTTGTGAATGGGTGAGTGGTATATAATAAGTATTTGCAGTATTTTTGCAACCTTCTTTAAGTTTGAAATTATTGCAAAATCAAAAATTAAGCCAGGTGTGGTGGCTCATACCTATAATCCCAGCTACTTGGGAGGCTGAGGCAAGAGGATCACTTGAGGCCAGGAGTTTGAGACCAGCCTGGACAACACAGTGAGATTCCCATCTCTAAAAAAATTTCTTTTAATTAGCCAGGTATAGTGGCATGCACATCTTGTCTCAGCTACTCAGGAGACTGAGGCAGGAATATCGCTTGAGCCCAGGAATTTGAGGCTGCAGTGAGCTGTGATCATGTCACTGCACTCCAGCCCAGGTGACAGAGTGAGAACCAGTCTCTAAATTAATTAAGTTAATTAATAAAAATAAATAGACTAGAATTGCTTCTAAATTGTAATTGGCCCAAAGAACAAATTTCAAATAACCCTTATATGTTTTTTCCCCAGAAATGGTGGATTTGATGTAAGACAAAGGAGCTGAGATTCTGAAGGCCCCTGGACAGACTTCCTGAGGGAACATATAAGGTAAAGAGTTATAGCATCTGGCTTAATTTTTGATTTTGCAATAATTTCAAACTTCAAGATTACAAAAATACCTGCCCCCAATGCATGTAGCCCCTTATTAGTTACACCACAACCTGGCCAAAGGCACATGGCCTCTCCTTTAAAAGCCCTTCATCTACCTTAGTTAGTCCCAGAGATGGAAGAGGCAGCTTCTCCCATTCTCCTGACAAGATGTCTGTAGTGTTAAAAAATTCCATTCTCCCTTGGCATTCCACGTTGTCTCAATAATCGGATCTCTGAGCAACGAGCAACTAGACTTAGACTGAAATCCCTTTGCAGTTCTGACAACAACGATCGTGAACTGGTCCCTTCTTAACTAAATGGTCTCATCTTACTTTTCAGCCTCACCAAACACAAACCTCAGCCATTCTAAACTGTGCTTCCTAGGTCGGGCGCGGTGGCTTACGCCTGTAATCCTAGCACTCTGGGAGGTCAAGGTGGGCGGATCGCTAAAGGTCAGGAGTTCGAAACCAGCCTGAGCAAGAGTGAGACCCCGTCTCTACTAAAAATAGAAAGAAATTAATTTGCCAACTAAAATATACATAGAAAAAAAAATTAGCCGGGCATGGTGGCGCATGCCTGTAGTCCCAGCTACTTGGGAGGCTGAGGCAGGAGGATCGCTTGGGCCCAGGAGTTTGAGGTTGCTGTGAGCTAGGCTGACGCCACGGCACTCTAGCCAGGGCAACAGAGTGAGACTCTGTCTCAAAAAAAAGAAAAAGAAAAAGAAAAGAAAATAAACTGTGGTTCTTGAAAAGCCCTGTCCTCTCTTAACTCTTTACATATGTAGAAGCGGAACGCTTCAACTTGCACACAAGATGCCAAACCAAGAATACACAAAAAAAGGATGGAGGTGCCAGGTAACTCTCCATCCTAAAACTTATTTTTTTCCTTGAGACAAAGTCTAGCTCTGTTACCTGGGCTAGAATGCAGTGTCATCATCATAGCTCACTGCACTGTCAAACTCCTGGAATCAAGTGATCCTGCTGCCTCAACCTCCTGAGTAGCTGGCACTACAGAATCGTGCCATCAGGCCTGGGGAATTTTTTCTATTTTTTTAGTAGAGAGGGGCATCTCACTCATGCTCAGACTGGTCTCAAAGTCCTGAACTCTAGCAATCCTCTCAGAATGCTAGGAATACAGGTGTGAGCCACCGGACCTAGCCTCAATGCTAAAAACTTTTACAAAGGTACAGAGAAGTAATGACAATGCTTTGAGAGTTATTCCTTAGAGGACCACAGAAGAAAGTAGTCCAATTCTCTTTAAAGAAGAGTAATTTTGTTAAGGAAAATAAAATTCTATTTTACAATTGTAACATACATAGTAAGAAATATATACATTTGGTCTCTGCCCCCAGTTCCTGAAACAGAGCTTTTAAAACTCTTGGAATTCCCTGAGTGATGACAGTGAGAGGAACATCTTTGTTATTCGTAATAACATATTATCAGCATACTTGAATGTATGCTAATGAGGTGACTCTAGGAGGATGAGGACTGGTCACCAGAGGAACCAATCATGTGATTAGAGGGTTACAGGTTTAACCCCTAGACCTGGAAGGGAGAGGGGCTGGAAATTGACTTCAATCACCAATGGTCAATGATTTAATCAATCTAGCCTATGCAATGGGGCCTCTATTATTAATAAAAATCTAAACAATACGGTTCTGAGCTTCCAGGTTGATGAACACACTGAGGCATTGGAAGGACAGTGCACCCGGGGAGGACATGGAAGCTCTACATCCCTCCCCCGCAACAACTTATCTTATGTGTCTCTTCCTTTGGACTGTTCCTGAGTTTTATCCTTTATAATATACCAGTAATAGTAAATAAAGTATTCTAGAATTCCGTGATGTTTTAGTAAATTATGTAATCTAAGGAGAAGGTTGTAAGAACCCCAATTTATAGCTGGTTGGTTAGAAGTACAGGTGACAATCTGAGACTAGCAATTGGCCTCTGAAGTGGGGAGAGTCTTGTAGGACTTAGTCCTTAATCTGTGGGATTTGCACTAACTCTGGGTAGTGTCAAAACTGAATTGTAGGCCGGGCGTGGTGGCTCACGCCTGTAATCCTAGCACTCTGAGAGGCCAAGGTGGGCCGATCATTTGAATTCAGGAGTTCGAGACAAGCCTGAGTAAAATAAAAAATAGAAAGAAATTAGCTGGACAACTAAAAAATATATATAAGAAAAAAAAAAATTAGCCGGGCATGATGGCGCATGCCTGTAGTCCCAGCTACTCGGGAGGCTGAGGCAGGAGGATCACTTGGGCCCAGGAGTTGGAGGTTGCTGTGAGCTAGGCAGATGCCATGGCACTCTAGCCTGGGCAACAGGCGAGACTCTGTCTCAAAAACAAAAATTGAATTGTAGGACACCCAGCTGTTATAAACAGAGAACTGGAGAATCACTTGACAGGAAAAGAAACTCACACATTTGTTGTTAAAAGTATGACTAAAGAAAAATAGTTTGTTTTCCTTTTAGTAATGAACATTAACTAACAGTGTTAGAAGACATTTTTCTTAAACAATAATTCACAATCTAAACTATTAGTGATTGAATTAAATCCTGATGAACAAAGCTTTAATTTCAAATATGTACTTTGGTTCCTTTTAAAATACATGCCAAACTTTCCATTTTTGTAGAAACTATCCTTTATTCAAAGTCATATTTCACACCATGCACTTTTCTTCTCTCCTTCCTTCCACTGTACAATTAATATATAATCATTGTTAATATAGCTTGAGTCACACAGAAGTTCTCTGTAAAGCAAAGGTTATGCAGTCTTTTAAATTTTCTTGTAACTATATAAAAGTAAGTTAAAGGGGGACGGAGCAAGATGGCGGACAAGAAACACCGCCAGACAGAGTGTCTCTGCAGAAAAGACAGCTTCTAGAAGATATTAGAAGAAAGAAGCAGACAACCATACATCGGACAGGGGTCGGACGCAGGGGCACCGGAGACTACGGGAGACTCCACGGGTGGAGTTTGCGGAGGAGAATTGGGAGAAGAGACCTCCCGAGCCAGCGGCTTGGAGATCAGTGGCAAGGGTAGGTGGAGCGGTTAACTTCCCCTCCCTCGCATCTCGGACTG
>VBSM01003148.1:16066554-16095205 GCA_008086735.1 Cheirogaleus medius | reverse complement strand
GGGCATGGGCAATATACATAACCGTAATATTTGTACCCCCATATTATGCTGAAACAAATAAAAATAAAAAAATAATAAAATAATTAAAAAAATAAAAGTTAAAAATTATAACTTCATCCTTAAGTAATTTGTATAGTACAATATTTACTATTAAATATAATTAATCAATATCACTTATAATAAATGGTATTTTTAATATTTTAAATATACAAAGAAAAATACATGCCAAAATCAAGGCAGATAAAGGAATTCTGAGGCAGAGTGGTCCAAACTATATTTTATGAACAGTATCACCAAAATTTAGTTCTGACCTTTCAACTTACAATGGAATTGCTCAACTTATAATGGGGCTACTTTCCAATAAACCCATAATAAGTTGAAAATATTTAAATTGAAAGTAGCTTTTCCAGCTTACGATATTTTCAACCTATAATGAGTTTCTCCTGACATGGTTCTGTGGTAAGTTGAGGAGCACAATCAATGTGTATCACTTTCGCACCACTGTAAAGTCAAAAATTCTTAAGTTAAACCATCACAAGTGGGAATCTATATTTTTTAATATTAGGTCATTAAATATGAAATGTCCGATTTCAAATCAAAAGTGTACTTTACTGTATCTCAAACAAGCAGTACAATTAATCAAAGTATGCACCTAAACTACTGACACAGTTTTGCCATCTTAACAGTAGCTTGTTTATGCCAGCAGCAAAGACGCCTACAGAGCGCAAGTGGTGATGAAATTGCAAAAGGCTTTTCCATAGCTTGTTTAGAATTGAATATTTTTCCTTGCAAGAAGTGGTCCAAAGCCTGGAAGACGTGGCAGTCAGTTGGTGCAAGGTGTGGTGAATACAGTGGATGACAGAGAGTTTCCAAGTCCACCTTCCATAGTTTAAGCAACATGTGGTTCAGTCCAGCATTGTCTTACAAGAGGATTGGCCTGTCTCTGCTGACCAATCTCGGCTGCTTAATCGCAAGCAATCTCAGCATTTTGCCAAATGGTTGCAGTAGACATCCACTGTAATCGACTGACCAGGTTTTATGAAGCTGTAGTGGATAATAGCAGCACTGGACCACCAGACAGACACTATTAGCTTTTCTTGATGAATATTCAGTTTTGGACTGTGTTTCAACACTTCCTCTCTCCAACCATTGTGTTCAATGCTTGTGGTTGTCAAAATGAATCCATTTTTCATCATATGTAACAATATGGTATAGAAATGGTTTGCCTTTATGTCATGACAGCAAAGAAAAAGCAAGCTTTGAGATGATTTCTTTTCGAGTGCTCGTTTAATTCACACAGTACCCATTACCTTGTTGGTTTGTTTCAAATGGTCCAATGTTGTTGGAATCGTTACCTCAAACTTTGCTGCTAATTCGCCCATGGGTTGAAATGGATTCACTTCCACTACAGCTTTCAGCTCATCATTATCCACCTTGGTCTCGGGTCGCCCACATGGCTCATTTTCAAGATTAATATCACCAGAATGCAACTTATCAAACCATCAATGTACTGTGCATTCATTAGCCACATCTTGCCCAAATACTTCACTGATATTTCGAGCAGTCTGCGCTGCATTGGTTCCACGATGAAGCTCATATTCGAAAATAACATGAATTTTTGACTTATCCATGATTTCACAACGTTGCTCAAAAAAAATAATTTGAAAGATAATCACAAGCCAAAGCATGCATTTGAAAGACTGGAGGATGTACCTTCACAATAAACATAACACAAGAAGTGTCAAAGTGAAATGTCAGATATCAACTGTCAAACTTAGTACTTAAGGAAATTGGACATTTCATACTTAATAACATAATACTAATGTCTGGCTGAATTAAGGCTGTTACCCTCCAGTGCACCATTTTTTAAACATGCTGAGCATGTTTTCAAGACAACCCTGCAAAATATAAAAATCTGAAGAGAGGTAAGGAAGGAGGGAGAGAAAGACAGTCTGCAACACTTAATGTTTTCAACTATATTATCACTTAACATCATGCCGTATTTTAAAAGTCCCTTCCCAAATATTCCCAAGGCAGGTAAACAAGTCTAATAAATATAGTATGTTTACTCTATAGCTGATCAATAAACCTCAGTTATTAAAAATAAAATGTAAAAATGGATTTTAAGTTTGACAACAAAAAAGAAGTTATATTAAACTTGAATATGTTAAAAGTAAGATCCAAATAGTATTTACATATAATATTCTAAAATTTAAAGCTAAACAACTTTAACTAATACAATGTTTTGTTTTGGGTTTTTTGAGACAGAGTCTCACTCTGTGGCCCGGGCTAGAGTGCCGTGGCATCAGCCTAGCTCACAGCAACCTCAAACTCCTGGGCTCAAGCCATCCTCCTGCCTCAGCCTCCCAGGTAGCTGGGACTACAGGCATGCACCACCATGCCCGGCTAATTTTTTCTATATATTTTTAGTTGGCCAATTAATTTCTTTCTATTTTTAGTAGAGAAGGAGTCTTGCTCTTGCTCAGGCTAGTTTCGAACTCCTGACCTTTAGCAATCCTCCCGCCTCGGCGTCCCAGAATGGTAGGATTACAGGCGTGAGCCACTGCGCCCGGCCTATACAATGTTTTTAATTAGCACTCAACCACAAAAAATAAAACACAAAATCTAATTCATTCCCAGAATAAAATAATAAATGTAGTTATCAACAGTATAGTCAACATTTAATGCATTTAATAATGTCCTTCAAATAATATGACAGGACATATATTAAAATAAATATAATTACATAGTGAATACTTCTTTAAACAAGATAATGTCAATGAAATGGCAGAATAGAAGACTACTGATGGTGAGACTTCCCTCTTCACAGTTTATAGTAAGCCAAACCAAGAATCCTTAATTTATGGTTTAGGAAGCTTAAATAAAATTTTATGGTGCTTATTAAAATAAGAAGGGTTGCTAATTAAACCAATCCTGCTACTTTTAAAATCAGCTATCTAAACAATAAAAGATAGACCCCTACTATTACGGTATCAATTTTCGCAAAACCATCTCATAAGGAAATCAAGATAGATATGTATACTTGCTGCCTAAAACGTAAAAATATATATATAAACCTAACAAGTGCCCTAAAGTTGAGTGTAAAGTTATAGTTATTATTTCACTCATAATACAATCTGCAGAAATACTTTCAAAATGTTTTTGAAGATACATTTTCAAAATGTGATTAATGTTATAAATTTTAACAACTGTATAAGCATAATATTTGTTTCCATTTAAAGATGTCCTTTGTATCATTTCCTCAAGAATAATTGATAGTAGTTCCTTTTACTACACTGGCAGTATGTTCGTTAAGAATTACAAGTTAAGGGTGAATGATTCTACAGATTGACTTTTAGGTAATTAAAAATTAATTACTTCTTTTAAAGTAAGTCAAAATGTAAGCAGAAAATAGGCAAGTCAGAAGAAGACAGATTAGCATACAGGCAAGCTTTTAGTGTTTTAATTAAAAGACAAAAAGTTCTCAAACAAATACTATGACATTTGACCATTAGAAAAAAATAATAAACCATTAGCACCACTGAAAAAGAAAAACCAGCCAAGTATTAATATATATAGAACTCCAAAAATGTTCTGTTATAAAGGAGAAAAGCTGATGAGATAATTACTTACTAGTGAAATTATCAGTTAATGATATATAGCAACAAACTATTTCTGAAATCACCTAAAGATTTCACAAGATGACCACAATAATACATGCAAGAAATACTTCTCATGCTTTTAATCAAGTTATATTTTAAATTTTCACTTGCAATGGGTAAAACCATATTCACAAATATGGCATTATTTTAAACCTACTCTTTGACTTAAAACTCTTTGTCAAAAGTTTTTTGTATTTCAATGTCTCCATTTAGCTATCAAGAACTTAATTTTATCTAAAAAGGCAAAAAAAAAATTCTATTAAGTAGATGTGCTACAAATTTAGCAACAACAAATCCACTTACTTTTTTCTCTTTCTCATGATGTTTATCCTGAGAGTGAGAGGAAGAATCACTTAAACTTTGATCATATGACCTATTAGATCCCCGTTTGCTCTTTTTCTAAAAAAGAAAATATATATACATACATGTATATGTATATAAAAATTTTTAAAAGAATCTTTTTGTTAGGCTTAAACCAATTCAAGTGTGAAGTATTTTTAAATGTCTAGTGAAATTTTTTAAAGTCTCACTATTTCAAACTATATAATCCAGTTTAGATACCACCCATATCTTATCCACTGCATTATGAAGGGAAATCTAACCCTAAATTTAACATTAATGCCATATTTTTGTATATTAAAATGTGTGAAAATAGATTATCTATTTTCAAATAAGCTACTATATATTTTCATTGTCTGCTTTAAAAAAAAAAGTTTCAACCAAAAGAGAAATGCCATATTAATAAAAGAAGGATGCCAAGACTAGAAGCAAAGCAAAGCAAATATTTGAGGAGTTACTTTTTGCCACTAAGGAAAGCAAGAGGTCTTTTAATCTTATAATTTAAGATTATATTAAAGGCATACAGTTTTCTAAAAACTTATCTCTGCAGCAGTTCATTATGAAAAAAATTAAAGAAAATGTCAGTGTTAGACCCATGCATTTTTTCAAAGCATTACTAAAAACATTACACATTTCTGTTTAAAAATACTTATACTCATTGCGTAATGAAGTATAAAGGTGATAGTTATTCAGGGTGTTTCAAAGTTGGTGGTACTGTAACTAATTGGTTTAAACTAGATAAAATGACTATAAAACATGTTCAAATTCCATGCAAATGTAGAGTTTATACAATCTTAATAAATTATTAAATAGGCTTTGTTTCTCCAACTGGTAAATGGGATAACATCATGTCAATAATTAGCAATAAGAAATTTCTATTTGTACAAACGTCAAAAATCCATTTCATTATCTTTATATTTTATCTAAATCATCCTTCACTTAGAAAATGAAGATTCCAGTATACTTTTTACATCTAGGAAAAAAATGTTCAATTTTACAATCTCAAAATTTCTCCTCAACTGTTCGATATTCTGTGTTAGCCATTAAAATAAATCAAAGCTGTAAGAAGCAAATGAGGTAGACACATACTCTTAAGTATTTCATATGCATAAACCAAAATACTGGAGGTATGAGCTGCTCATTTCATAAGACAGGGGCCCCTCATAATACTATTTCTTTTAAAAATAAAGAAAGAAATAGCCCCATTCACAAGGGAAAGGTACTAATTAAAAAATTAGACAATAAAAGACAAAGAAGGATTAAACCTTCAGTGTATGAATATGTATGAGAAGTAGGCACTTGGGACATTAAAGACATATTGATTCTTCAAAGGAACGTGGACACAAATATGTAAGTTGATCAAATGTTACTAACTCAATAATCCATGCTGTGTGACAACAAAGATTGACCAAATCTAAAAAATTCCCAAAGCTGTACTTAAATATATTTTTCTGAAGGTCTTTTAGTTATAATAGCCTTATTTCAGAGCTTTACTACTTTCCAATAAAAAAAATGAAAATAAACAAATAAGAGGTATGATAGTTATCAAGCAGAAAGATGAGTAACAAGTGATAATCACAAAGTATATAATCACGTGCCAAAAATTGAATTAAGTGAAAATAATGTTAAAATATAAACAGTTCTTTACAAATTAACTTTTCCCACTAAACATATACCATCTACTATCAACTATTAACATATATTCTAAATGAGAATATTTTAGAATATTCACCTTTACAAATGAACCCCTGCAAGGCAAAATTTACTAGGTCCTTTTCAATTCCAATAAAAAACAAGCTCAAAAACTTCATCTCAAGGAAAAACCTAAGGGAAAGGAATTCTTTCGTGCCCTTTTCTATATAACAGTATCACTCTATTGTCAAAACTAATCATCATGTTAGTAGTAAATTCAAGACAAAATCTTACCAGCTTACTAAAATGGTATTTACAGTAGCCACAGTATTGGACGTTATCTGCGCCATTACCTTCTTCTTCACAAAGTAGTCCAGCAAACTGAGCACTGAAAATAAAAGCCAAGTATAACAATAAAACTCAAACCACAGTACCTGTATATTTAACAAAATTTACTTCCCTGTATGAATGGCTTGTAAGAAAATACATTTCCTAAGAAAAAACGGGAAAATAAAAAGCTCTGTTCTAGCTGTGACCAAGTACATTTCACCCTAACCTACAACTGATCATTTTCTAAAGTCATATCTATGGCTTAAAATAAACTCTTCACATATCTCTATTAAGGATGAAGATGGATGCATAATTTATGTCACCAAATAGACATGAAGCTCCTTTGAGAGAAATTCTTTCCTGCCCATTAACATTTCATTTTACTTTACTTTTTCAATCTGTGTCACAGGTACAAATGGAAAGGCCATGCCTCTAAAGGACTGAAAAGACATGTGATGGTATTGAGCTTATGGGTGCAGATTACATAATCTTAACAAGGAAAAATTCATTTACCTAGGATGAATTTTGTAACTCTAAATGCTTTAAACTCATAGCACAATGGTCAAGATAAACATGCTTTTCAGTCAAAAACAATGAAAGAAATGGAACCAAAACCTAAAGTTATCATATTCACATTTTTAACACGTTAATCTGCCACATGAGTTGTATTTATTAACTCAGGCTAGTTTTGAGCCCGGAGCCTTGTGAAGCGTGTGTAGTCTATAGATCTCATACCCAAAAAATGCACTTTCATCTTTGGAAAATTAGGTAGAGTAATTAACAGAATTTATGAAAGTCAAAAATCCTTTTCCATTCCCCAATAGTAGCATAAAATGGACTTTATATATTCAGACACTAAAAGCTCAGGAAATAAGCATGTGCCTACAATGGCAGCTAAGCACAGACAAATGCTTTTTCCTTTTCTTTTTTTTTTTTGAAGACAGGGTCTTGGTCTGTTACCCAAGCTAAAGAGCAGTGGTGTGAGCACACCTCATTTCAACCTCAAACTCCTGGCTTCAAGTGATCCTCCTGCTTCAGCCTCTCACAGTGCTAGGATTACAGGCCTGAGTAGACTGATTCGTAAAATTAATAACTGTGTGGATTATTCCCAAACTTTTATTTGTAACTTATCTATTATGCAGAATATCTTGTTCTGAATAATTTTTGCCCTCAAAATTTTACACTGCAAAAATATTGTAAGTAAATTTTTGAGTAGTCACTGTAACATTGAGACTGACAGTGATTGCATTATATATTTTTCCCTGGAGACACAGAAAGTAAAGAAGCACTATCATTCATTGAACCCTTACTAATATTTCAGACACTGCACTAATAGTTTATCTATATGAGTTCATTTAAACCCAATAACAAATCAAAGGTAAGTAATCAAAGACAATATTTTAAATAAGATGAAACTGAAACTCACAGAGTAACACATCAGAACCAGGGTCCACTTATTGCAAATTCACTCTAGTAAATAAACTCAGTTATTATTAGAATTATCTTTATTACCAATAAGTAAATGTGCACATAAAAACTAGCCCAATAAAATTTACTGTAATTAATGTTTGAGTACCTACGTCTTTAACTATAATTGTTATACGAGGTATTCGCCAATTTCTGTTCTGTACAACAGCGGAAACATACTTACCATGTTACATGGAAAGCCTGTCGACATCCATGTTTATTACATGTCATGCATGCACCAGTGGCTGCTTTGCTTTCTCTTCCTTGTTCATCACAAATGTAGCAAGTCTTGGGGTAGAAAAACAGAAACAAAAATAATGTAAGTGCTTAACGTGAATCTGAACTTCATAATTACGTTCAGAAATGAAGATCAGATTTGCTATGTAACCTACTTTACTTATAAACATGAATTCTTTTTTTTTTAAATAACCTAATTTTTGCAAACAATACAAACAGGAAAACATAAACAACAACATGCAAATAGTCCTAGTGAAAAATTCACAAAGGCATTATCTCAAAACCCTACAAGACAGGAAGACACTTCCCAGGCACAGAAGATAGGGTCCACATCTTTTTCTTCAAATCTAATCAATTTCAACCAATTCCTGTAGCAAAGGTATAGAAAAGGTTTATCTTTCCTCTCTTCTGGAAATAATTATATCTAAGAGGGTTTGATACAGGGAGTTGGGACATAAGAGACAAAGGACAGTTCTATGTGAATAAGCAAGGTTTAAGTTATTCCAGCTATCCATGAGGAATCATTTGTGGGCTGTCATTCAGCCCCACCAACCTGACATCTTCGGGCTGGGGAGGAAGATGCTTCAAGTAGGTAAGAAATGCCCAAAGAGGTATATAAGGCCAATGGACACCCCCCAAAACTCTGATTAACTTCTTCTACTTAACAAGTAAAAATAACTAACAGTACCAACTTTTCACAGCTACAAATCACCAGCTGGTCATGTGATGAAAGAATGAATTACATAAACAGTAATCGATGAGTATCAGAGTATAATGAATAAGATTAGCTGACTGGAAATAGAGTAAACAGAAAGCAATGTCTGACTACATGTAATCAGGTGATACATGTCAAAAAAGAAACCCATTTCCAAACAGTAATAAGGTATAACCTAGCCAACTTCAATAGGATCACAGGGTTTTTATTCATTCTACTGTAGCACCAAGTAACATCATACAATATTCATAAGGACATATTCTGAAAAAAAACTAGTATCTAGGTGAGTAAATGATTTTAATTCCTCTGTTGAAAAACATGGATTCACATGAATAGAATTGTAAAAACCATTTTATACCTGTAAAAAGTAAAATCCCAAATTACAACAAAACCAATCTAGGCCAGGCGCAGTGGCTCACGCCTATAATGCTAGCAGTTTGGGAAGCTGAGGAGGGAGGATTGCTTGAGGCCATGAGTTTGAGACCAACCTGAGCAAGAGTGAGACCCTGTTTCTACAAAAAAAATAGAAAAAATTAGCCAGTCATGGTGGCATGCACTATAGTCCCAGCTACTCAGGAGGCTGAAGCAAGAGAATCGAGCCCAGGAGTTTGAGGTTGCAGTGAGCTATGATCACACCACTGTACTCTAGTAGCCCAGGCAACACAGTGAGACCTTTTTTCCAAAAACAAATAAAAAAACAATCTAGACACACTGAATAAAAGCATCTCTAACTATTGGAAATACAAGAAAAAGTTATCAATTACAATGGAAGAATTGAGCATACGTTTTTTCCCTACAAATGATCAAGAGGATTAAAAAAAAAAAAAAAGGATAGAGCACATTGAAACAATACCATTTTATATGACAAAATACAGGGGGGAAAAAACCCGCAAAACAGGCCTCGAGGAATGCCTCAGTAACTCCCAAACAGCTGATAGTGAACAGATACCATTCATTTGATCATTTAATAAAATTTAAAATTATACCAGATATGTATTTATTTAAAAGGTGGGAAGGGGGGCTTCCAGAATAAGACATCCTATCCCCAGAGAAGTAATCATTTCACAGGTGAAAAACCGCCAGGTGAAGTCTCAGGATTTGTCCCAAGGACATACAGCAAATAGAAAAACATATCCAAGAAAATCTACTAGATCTCAATAACAACAGCAAGAGCCTGTGAAAAGTGAGCCCCAACCTGCCCCCATCATCCCTGTACCCCCAATGTTCCCCATAATAGAAGAGCCACTCTGAGTAGGTGTGGCCAACAAGATGAGGGCTCCCTCCACCCCAGCTCCCAGTCTAGCACTACAGTTCCACCATAGGAGGGCCAGGCTGGCAGTGTTTCTCATCCCTACTCAGCCCTGGTGGCTCCCACGCATAGACTCCCACCTTCACAACAAACTGAGAATCCTGGCGCCTGGCATCGCTGCCCCAGCTAGACGGTACAGCACAAGTTCCAAATAAGGAGAGACAGACAGAGAAAACAAGAAGCTATTCTACTTCTTCCTCCTCCCAATGCCCTGTCATACAGCAAACGTATCTCTTACACAGAGAAGGAGATTACTGTCCCCAGCACCCAATTCCAGAGCAGTAGGGCCGAGGCTGTGAACTTAAGAAGGCCTTAAGAATCAAAGAATTCAGCAGTTCTGCCTGAGAGGACAGCCTTTTTTTGTAACAAGGCTTGGAGTTCATGCACCATCAAAAACCATGGAGAATTCCACATTATATATGTGTATCAAAACATCACATTATACCCCATAAATGTATGCAATTATGATTTGTCAAACAAAAATAATATTAATTAGGGAAAAAAGAAAACTAACAGAATACGGTCTAGCATACTCAATAAAATTTAAGTAAACTTGGAGGAGGAAATAAAAAAAACCCCAACAAATACTTCGGTGGTGAGCAATTATTATAATAAAATGGGACTAGTAGCTCCAAGATACTAGGAAAAACAGGCACAATAGCAGACCAGCCAGAAGATTAAGAGAAAACCAGAGAAAGACAGCAAAGAAAGTGTCCTCTTGGGCTCACACTCATCCCTGGAGGTCTATAAGGCTGTGAACATGAACTGCATTACATCCAATTAGGAGAAAGTAAAGCAGGTTTTGTGGCCCTCTTAAAGGCATTCCCCAAGGCACATACAAATCCCTCAACCAATAAGACTCAGGGGGCTTTAGTATAACCTATGATCATAAACTGGCTGAACAATAACGTACTGTGACTCAAGGGTAACTCCTAAGGAGCCAGATGTGAAAATAAAGTCACATTCATATCTGATATGACTTTATTTTCTGAAAGACTGCACATGCTCAATGTTGTACCTTCTAAGGAACCCCTGAACAAGAACCTTGGACCTCCTTGGAAAATAGTCTCTAAGCCAGATACACATCCAAAAGTAATGGGTGAGAATCTAACTGGCTAAGGGGGCTTAAGTACAACCTGACCAGTAAGTGTTTCATGTGGCTCTAAAGAGTTGCAACTCTAGGAAGTCAAGCAAAAAAGGAGGCGGGGGAAGGAGTGGGGCTGGAGAGCAGGGCCATCTGAGGTTGTATTCAGGTTGGGAAAATAGACTAAAAAATAGTCCAACCAATTGAGAAAACAAATAAATGACCAAAAAACAGTAAGACCCATAAGGAGAAGAGAGAATCATTATACAAAGGGGTTATAATATATTACCTAAAATCAGTTTTCAACAAAAAAATTACCCAGACAAAGAAGTAGAAAAGTGTGACGCACAAACAGGGAAAATAAAGAGACAACAGAAACTGCCAGCCAGGCACAGTGGCTCAAGCCTGTGATCCTAACACTCTGGGAGGCCAAAGAGGGAGGATTACTTGAGGCCAGGAGTTCGAGACCAGCCTGAGCAAGAGTGAGACCCTGTTTCTACAAGAAAAAAATAGAAAAATTAGCCAGGTGTGGTGGCATGCACTATAGTCCCAACTATTCAGGAGGCTGGGGCAAGAGAATATAAGAGGCCTCTCTCAGCATTCCAAATATCACATTCAAGGTCCTAGCAATATTACTCTGCTCCCTACCTCCCTCCATCCCCCAATTCCCTCCCTCCCTTGCTATTTCCCACTTCAAAGCTTTTGCTCCTTCAGTCTGTAAAATTAACAGCCACTCATGTGCTCCTTCCTTTCACCTCCCCTTACAGCCAGCACCTGGATGGAGGCCTCTTACTCTTTTAAAATTCAGAAAAGCTGCAACCTTTTCTAAGACACCCTTTCCCTCTTTCTTCAGTCCTGTTAGACTAGGTTAAGTGAAATTTCTCTGTACTTCTAGAATCCCTGGCACTACTACACTGTTTAACAGTCACTGATTTATGCATATTTACCCTACCATATACATCTGGTGCATATAATAGGGTATGCCATAAATAATGGATGAATGAGTGGACAGGAGAAATGTTTAACTCCACTATACCTGAAACCTGATTTTTAAAATAGTACTAAAAGGAGTCCTAAAAACCAGAAAGAAGATTTAGTTGATATTGATATTGGGGGTCTTATACTGATAAAATATATATTGATAAAAATTTAATAGCTACCAACCACTCTTTTGTGAAAAAAATGAGGGGAGACTGAACTAAGACTTTCCAAGATTTCCACTAAGCTTTTATAATTCGATGATGTCACATTTTTTTGGTTTCTTTCTTTGTCTCATCCATTATCATCCTTCCTATACTTATAAAAACTCTTTCCTTCGGGACCATATAATAAAGACTTTTTATTTATATATAAAAGTAAATTATATATACATATATATAATTCCAGCCTTCTAAAATGAACGTTTCCTTCACTCTGAAGAGTACAAGCTTCTGTCCCAAGAAAGTTCACAAATCTCATCGTTGCCCCAATCTTCACATTTCCAAAAAGTTATTAAAAGGTCATTTAAAGGTAACATGCCACTCATTATGTTCATTAACAAAACTTATGTCAGTGAAATAAAGAATTGATACATGTAACAGGAAAATATGAGTAGTCAAAAAATAAAAACAGGAATCTGAAGACAAATCGTACAAAAAGTGGCCATTACTTTAACAACATGTAGAAAATTTAGCAGCAAGTTGATACAGCAAATTCTCTGCAATTTAGATATACTATACAGATACTCTAGAAAATTTCCTTTCCTATCCTTGTATGTTTTTCTAAATCCCACAGTGTTCTACCTACACAGGATTACTTCCTATTTTCTGACCATGCCTACCACCTCCCCTTAGCACCTCCTATTCCTACTTTATATTATTTTTTTGTCTAGAATTATTATTTGATCCTTTTCTCCACCGGTCAAATTCCTAGTTATTCTACAAAGCTCTAGAAGCTCTTTGTATGCCTTCATCAATTTCTTACACAAGAATAATCCCTCCCTTCATTATGTTCCCATAACACCCTATAACATTCCATTCAGACTTATTATTATTATACATTATTTCTGCACATCATAATTATTTATTTACTTGTCTTTTTAATTGAGAGTCCCATGTGGAAGAAAAACCCTCTACTTTATGCATCCTTGAATTCCTGGTGTATAACACAATGTTTGATACAAAAGAGGTCCATAGTAAGTGCCCAGTAAATAAATACCTCTAAACTTATCCTTTAAAGATTGATATCTTCTGAAACTCGACAACTCATTTTCCAATCATTTCTGTCATTTTAGAACTACATGTCCCTTATTAGACATGTTGAATATATAGAACAGAATAATACTATTAATTTTTAAGGTGATATAATCTAACATTAACTATATCAACAAGAAAAATCCAACAAACATATATAGCCATCATGTATTTAAAAAACTATAGGCCAGGCATGGTGGCTCATGCCTGTGATCCTAGCACTCTGGGAGGCCGAGGCAGGAGGATCCCCTGAGGACAGGAGTTCGAGACAACCAGACCAAGCAAAAGCAAGACCCTCATTCTCTACTAAAAATATAAAAAATTAGTGGGGCAACTAAAAATAGGGGAAAAAAAATTAGCTGAGCGTGGTGGCACATGCCTGTAATCCCAGCTATTTAAGAGGCTGAGGCAGGAGGATTGCTTGGGCCCAGGAGTTTGAGGTTGCTGTGAACAAGGCTGACAACATGGCACTCCAGCCCGGGCAACAGAGTGAGACACCATCTCAAAAAAAAAAAAAGAAAAAGAAAAACAATAAAAAAGAAAGTAATGGCAAGAATGAAAGAAAAAATAAATTTCATGATTAGAGAAATACATCATGTTTCTAGAATATTATAAAAAGATATTTCTCTCTAAAACAGTATTTCACTGTTCGTGAAATTTCACTGCATCGTTAGTCCTAATGTTCATCTGGAAAAAATAAATACATGACAGTATTTGTTCTGCCATATACCAAAATGTATATAAGGACATGATAATTTAAAATAGTGTTGTACTAGGATAAAAAGAGACAAACACATCAATGGAATGGAAAACAGTCCAGAAACATACTCAAGTATAGCCAAGAATTTTTACTAATGATTCAAAGAGTATTTCAAATCACTGTGGAAAATCTAGATATTCAGCAATAGTGTTAAAAAGTTGACTGAACAGGTGGGAGGAAAAAAGTTAGAAAAACATCTTGCCATATTCTAAAATTAATACTACATGGATAAACTATGTGTATCTAAATAATTCATTCTTCCTTCCACCTTTTCTCCCTTCCTCCTTGAATGCTTAAAGCCATGAGGTGGGATCAAGCAAGATAAGTATCTATGGGGGGGGGTGTCAGTCCAAACAAGTGTCAGAGGTTGAGTAGGGCTGGCTGCCATAAGGAGATGGGAGTAGAGGTACGGGGAGGGGGATGTCAGCTCAAGACCACGTAGAGAAGAATACACAGGGGTGAACTGAAGCTGAGTGTCAAATCCCAAAACGGGTGAAAAGGACTGCCATCTAGGGAGGCAGCTGCAACCCAAAGTAGGGTGTGGAGTCTAAACCAGGTTAGGATGGCATCTGCCTTAGGTAGTGGCAGCAACAGAAGATTTGTCAATGCAGGAAGAGACTGAATTCAATAAGTGAATTATTGAAGATAATGGGAGTCGGATGAAAATCAAAAATATGTAAATAAAAAGTTAAAATGAACCTTGTTGGATTAGATTTGGAGAAGTCTGAGTTTATGGACTTTGATATACACAGATGGATACAGTAATACATAGATATGTATATGTGTATGTATATCCATATACTGAATGCAAAGTATCACTGTGGGCTGGGCGTGGTGGCTCACGCCTGTAATCCTAGCACTCTGGGAGGCAGAGGCAGGAGGATGCCTCGAGGTCAGGAGTTCAAGACCAGCCTGAGCAAGAGGGAGACCCCGTCTTTACTAAAATAGAAATAATTAACCGGCCACGGTGGTGGACACCTGTAGTCCCAGCTACTCGGGAGGCTGAGACAGGAGGATCGCTTAAGCTCAGGAGTCTGAGGTTGCTGTGAGCTAGGCTGACACCATGGCGCTCTAGTCCAGGCAACACAGTGAGACTCTTTCTCAAAAAAAGTATCACTGTGACATCACAGTTTCCTATATATAAGATAAAGAAACATTACAGATATGAATGTGTGTAAATGTATATCTCTATATGCATATTCATACATTATTTCCTAGGTATGCTAAGAGAGCAACATCCCAATAACAATGAGCATGCCTAGTACCCACTTTGGTTTCTAAATACTCTCACCTAAATGGAATCAGAGATCCTTGGAGAAATTTTGATTACAGAGCTAGAGCAGGAATGATACAAGATGAGCCTGGAATACACTATTGTGTAAAAAGTAAGGAAATGCTCACAGAATGACAGAAATATGTCAAAAGACACAGAAGCCAACTTGAAGAGGTACCACCAACCAAACCTGAGACAATCAAACATCAAAATAAATAACAGTAATGGAATATGACCCATAAAATAAAATAGTAATGCATAAGCCCATACTAATATAAATAGGGAGTACAGAAAGCTTTTCCTTACAGCAGAATGTCAACTGAAGAAACGATGGAATTTAGAAAATCAC
Source organism: Cheirogaleus medius (assembly GCA_008086735.1). Lineage (NCBI taxonomy): Eukaryota > Metazoa > Chordata > Mammalia > Primates > Cheirogaleidae > Cheirogaleus > Cheirogaleus medius. The sequence goes on along the minus strand of VBSM01003148.1, from coordinate 16,079,817 downwards.
CATTTGCTATCGATCATAGTAATAAATTGAGCCAAGAAACATCAAAGGATGCTAAAATTAATGAGTAAAAGGCCAAGGAACAAGATATTTACATACAGAGTATTTCCCCATAAAATGCTTATTAATTATAAAGAGAAAAAAGATTAGCCTCACAGTGGAAACACTTGACAGACACCACCTTAACCAAATGATCAAAGTAACAACACCAGTAATGGTCAAAACTGAAATAATGTACCACCGGATAGGGTGCAATGAGAAGAATACAGAATCACTTCTGAGATATTTGTGCCAAAAGTACATAATCAGCATTTAATCATGAGGCAACATCAGACAAATCCAAATGAGAGGCCATTCTCTGTAAAAAAATAACTGGCCTGTAATGTTCATAAGTATCAAAGTTATGAAAGTCAGGTAAAGACTGGGTTGCTATTTGAGATTTAAAAAGAGCAAAGACACAAAATGCAATTTGTGATCTTTTTGCTATGAAGAACGTTTTTACGAAAACTAAGAAAACACCAATGAGGTCAACAGATAGGACAGTAATAATGCATCACTATTAATTTCCTGATTGTGATGGCATATTATAGCTATATAGGAGAATGTCTTTCCTTATAGCAAATACTAAAGTATTCAGAGGTGACAGGGTATTATATTGGTAAACTGCTCTCAAATGGTTTAGGGGGAGAAAGAGCTCTTTGTACTATTCCTATAACCTGTTATTAAGTTTGAAATTCTTTTAAAATTAAAAGGAAAATAAGTCTTTTAAAAAATGAACTTTCAAAGTACTAAAAAATGTATACATTAATGTAGGGAAAGATATTTTTTTACATGTTTTTTTCATTGACAAAGTATTTTACATATTTTTGAATTACATGTGTTATTTGTTACATGCATAGAATGTGTAATGATGAAGTCAGTATAGCTGGGGTATACTTCACCTTGAGTATTTATCATTTCTATGTTTTGGTAACATTTCAAGTCCTATATGCAATAGACTGTTGCTAACTATAGTCACCCAACTCTGCTATAGAATGTTGGGGTTTATTTGTTCTATGTAACTATATATTTGTACCCACTAACCAACCTCTCTCTTATTTCCCTCTCCTACCCACACTCTCTTCACAAGCTCTGGTATCTATCATTCTATTCTCTATCTCTATGAGATCAGTTGAGAAAGATTTTCTTTGCATGGCATCAAAAGCAAAAACAATAAAAGGTAGTTGTGTAAATTACATAAAAATTTTAAACTTCTCTATTAGAAAACATTAACCTGCTAGAATTTCAACAACAAAAACCAAAGATATAATAAAAATTAAAAACAAATGTTAAATTATGGGCAAAAACATGCACTGCATATATATAAGACAAAAGAATACCACCTCTAATATAAAACACTTTGTAAAAAAAAATTACAATATTAAAATGAACATGCCAGGTGTGGTGGCTCATGCCTGTAATCCTAGCACTCTGGGAGGCCGAGGTGGGTAGATGGCTCAAGGTCAGGAGTTCGAGACCAGCCTGAGCAAGAGCGAGACCCCGTCTCTACTAAAATCAGAAAGAAATTAGCTGGACATCTAAAAATATATTCAAAAAATTAGCCAGGCATGGTGGCGCATGCCTGTAGTCCCAGCTATTTGGGAGGCTGAGGCAGAAGGATTGCTTGAACCCAGGAATTTGAGGTTGCTGTGAGCTAGGCTGACGCCACGGCACTCTAGCCTGGGCAACATAGTGAGACTCTGTTTCAAAAAAAAAAAAAAAAGTGAACAGACATGCAAAGTCCAGTAACAAAAATAATCTTTAAAAAAAAACCTTCAAAATATTTAACCTTACCAGTACTCAAAAGAAACTCAAACACTATAATATTTTCCACTAAAAACAATAGCAAAGATGTTTTTAATGGTAACACACAGTGTACTTAACATGATAGAAGGTTACAAGCAACCTCACATATTATTAATATACTATAAATCAGCAACTGCATTCTAGAGGACAATTTCAAACAATATATTCATTGAAGCTTCCAAAGTGTTCACATCCTTTTACATAGACATTTTATTTGTGTATACTACATGCCACACACCAAACTAGGCCCTTCAACAATAAGCAGCTGCTTAATTAAATCTGCAGTTTATTGAATCCCACAATAATCTGTATACCAGATTAAGTATCCACTAAAAATATAGCAGAAATATAATTTATTGACACAAAAAGATGTTTAGGGTTAATACATTTCAAAAGCAAGCAAAAAACATAAGCAATACGATCCAAATTTTTGTAAGTATATAAGCAAAAATGCAGAGAAAAAATCTAGGAGACTCTGAATGGGGAGATTTAGGATGATTTTTCCCCCATTCTTCCGCAGAAAGACTAGGATGATTTTTGTCTGGTATCTTTCTATTTACATCTCTATATTTTCAAATCTTTAAAAAAAAATTACATAATAAAGTTTTTTTAATACAAAAATATTTAAAATCTCAAAACTACAATTTCTTCCACAGAGGAAACATGTACCTTCAATGAAAAGGCAAAATACGCTTAAAAGCACACTGGATAATGGAAAACCTTCTAAAATGCAGAAGAGAATGACAAAATAACATACATGTACTAAAGCAAAAGAAATATAGAAAAAAGCAGCAAATATTAAAGGTTTTTTTAAAGGCCAACAATAAAAACCATATTTTGGGGTATAAATAATTTTGGGGAAAGATAATTAACATTCTGATACAACATCTTTTAAAGAAAGAATGTATGATACATATAATGAATGTTACACAAAATAATGATTAATTCAAATTAACAGACCCTTGATACTTGAAAGAGTAAAAAAGGTCATAGTTCTTAAAGGATAAATCTATAAGCATTAAAATAGTCTGTAAATGTTAAAATACTAAATACCTAGATTACTATAAAAGGTAACATAATTTTGTTTTGTACTCCTGTGACCTTAGTAGCATATATTTTAATAACTACACTTTAACACAGTAATTCTATTTTTTCCAAATCTCTCTAAAATTTGGAGGAGATATATAATTTAAACTTTTTAATGGATGCTTAGTTTTAAAACAGAAAAAAATTCTTTCCACCTCCCAGGTTTTTTCTGAGACAGAGTCTCACTCTGTTACCCAAGGCTGGAGTGCAGTGGCATCATCACAGCTTCACAGCAGCCTCAAACTCCTGGGCTCAAGCGATCCTCCTGCCTCAGCCTCTCATGTAGCTGGGACTAAAGACACATACCACTACACCAGGCTGATTGTTCTAATTTTTTGTAGAAATGGGATCTCACCATTACCCAGGCTGGTCTTGAATTCCTGGCCTCAAGCAATCCTCCCACCTCTGCCTCCCAAAGTGCTGGGATTGCAGACTTTAGCCACTGTACCCAGCCCATTTCCCAATTTTAAAACAGAAAAAATTATAATCAAACAGTAATAAAATAATTTCCACTGTACCTTATTATAACGATCATGTGGGACAGACTGTAAAACAATTGGTTCCATTGTAGAAACATTGGCAAACTGTACCTCTGGAATATATAGGGCACAAACCACATGAGCCCAGCCTAAAAATAAATAAATAAAAATAATGTCATTTTTATCAAAAATAAAATCACTAACTCTCTAAAGAGATCCCTTAAATTCCTATTTAAGTAAATGTACATCAAAGACATTAATAAATTCTCATTACTTACTTTCATTGCATGAGAATAGTCAAACCACTACTGACAAAGCATTCTTAATCATTTCTCCAGTTATTAGTCACAGTAATATAAAGGGAAACATTTATAAATTTGGATGCTGGCACTGACACTTCTTATAAGGGCAGACTAAATATTCAGATCAATGCTACTTTTGAGAGCCACTATAAAAATACTTATAAAATGTTAAATGTTTAAGATTATAAATATCAATACTGAAGTTTTAATTTTGTATTAAAAAATTAATATTTTGAATATTAGTATTAACATCTTACTATTTTAATTTTAAATATTTTAACAATTGATATTAAATACTAATGTTTCCTTTAATTTTTAAAATGGGACTAAAAGGTATTAAAGAGCTGATGTGATCGTGAAGAATTACTGGGCTAAAATTGGAAAAAGATGGAAGTCCTGGGTTCAGCTTTTGGTCACTTTCGGTTGAGAACACTTGCCTATTTCAGAGAAGGCAGCTGTAAGGATGAAAGATACCTGCTGTCAAACTTAGGAGAGGCTAATAGTACAGTGATGTACATCCACAATCAACCAAGGGAGAAGGGAAGTTAGTAAACCCCTCACTCACCCCTCCCTTTCAGTTGCAGCAATGAAGGGCTACAAGCCAGTAGTAAGAATTAAATAAAAGTATGTAGGCCCTCAAAGAGATCATACCTGGGCTTTCGTCATCTCAAACTCTAAAATTTAACTAAGGTAGTCCTAAATTACAAGCACCCCAAGGCACCAAACAATTGCAAATATACATCCTCTCTGGAGGAAAATAGTATCATCTTGGCTACAAATAATTTCTACAATTTGTTAACTATAATTCCCAGTACAAAAAAAGTATCAAACACATGAGAGACCAGACAATGTAAATTAAAACCAGCAGAAACAAGAAAATCAAAACATCAATATTTTGGAGTTATCAAATACAGACTGTAAAATAAGTATGCTTATTATGATCAAATATAATACATACAAGGAAAAACTTTTAAATTGTTGCAAAGAACTGGAAACTGAAATAATAAATAAAAATGCCAGGCATAAAAACATACAAATTAAGAAATCGATGGGTGAGATTAACAACAGTTTAGACATGGATGAAAAGAGAATTCATGGGTAACAAAATAAATAAGAAGAAAATATCCAGAAAGTTAGCACATGACACAAAAATACAAAATACAAAAAAAGGGGCAGGAGATATGAAAAATACAATAGGCAGGCCTAACACACATCAAAGTCTCAGAGAAATATGAGAGAGAAATGGCACAAAAGCAGTATTTGAAATAAATGATAATACCTAAAAACTTTCCAGAACAAAAGAAAAACAGCAAGCCATTGACTAAAGAACAACTATAAATCGAAGGGGTAAATAAACATAAACACCAAGGCACATTAGTAAAACTATGGAAAACTAAAGGAAAGAAATAAAAATCTTAAAAAAAAAATCAAAAGGCAAGTTATCAACAAAGGAACACTTGGATAAATAAATAAAGCCAGAAACTATGTTTTTAAAGATTTTTTAAAAGCTTAAATGGAACACCAAACTATTTTCTTCAGATAATTAGCAAAAATGATCCAAGAAAGAAGTTCTAAATTGAAGAAAAAAATATAGACTGATAAACATGCAGGTACTTGTAATAGATATTGAACATATAAAACAACAATAATGCCCTCTTTCATTTAAAATACGTATGACTGCTTACAATAAAAATCAAAACATTGTCTGGTAGGGTTTGTGATGTATTTAGCTTTAACACATTTATAATAAAGATTGGGGAAGGAACAGAAGATACCTTTATGATTTTTTTATACATTGTGTGACTGAACTTACTGGTCTGAAAATTATAATCCCTAGAACAACCACTACATACATAAATATATATATTTGTAAATACAAAAAGAGATATAGCCCAAAAAGGCAATTTAATGCAATTAATTAAATTTAAATTCAACACTAATTAGTTACATTGCTGAATTGATTAAAATGCAGTAATACAAAATACTCAATCCAAAGGAGGAAGAGGGAACAGAGGAAAAAGGGGAAAAATCAAGGTTAAGAAAGAATAGTAGGAGACTTCCACTTCTGTCCAAAGTGGAATAACAAGGACCAAATGTATGTAGCCTTCTGCGTGAAACAATTCATACATCCCATGAATAAAATACTTGAGACAATGATTTATAAGACACTGGATGTCAGGTAAGAAAGAACGACAAGCCTAAAAAAGACAAGAAACAAATGAAGTGAGCCCTAGGTTTGCAAGAATGGTGGAGCAGGCAGCTTACAAGGGCAGATCCCATCACAGAAACATCAAAAAAAAAAAAAAAAAATCAAGCAGGAATTGTCAATTTTATCAGAACTTTGGGAAACCTGAAAAAAATGCTTAACATCTCTAATCATCAGGGAAATGCAAATTAAAACCACAATGAGATATCACTTAACTCCAGTGAGAATGGCTTTTATCAAAAAGTTCCAAAACAACAAATATTGGCATGGATGCGGAGAGATAGGAACACTCATACACTGCTGGTGGGACTGCAAACTAGTACAACCTCTATGGAAAGTAATATGGAGATACCTCGAAGAACTAAAAGTACACCCACCATTTGCTCCAGCAATCCCACTACTGGGCATCTACCCAAAGGAAAAAAAGTGACTCTATAATAAAGACATCTATACTTGAATGTTTATAGCAGTACAATTCACAATAGCAAAGATGTGGAAACAACCGAAGTGCCCATCAATACACAAGTGGATTAATAAAATGTGGTATATTTACACCATGGAATACCACAAAAAACAGCCACAAAAAACAATGGTGAACTAACATCTCTTATATTATCCTGGCTCGTACTAGAGCTCGTTCTTCTAAGTGAATTATCACAAGAATGGAGAAACAAACACCACATGTACTCACTATCAAATTGGTACTAACTGATCAACACTTAGTGTGCACATATGGTAGTAACATTCATCGGGTGTCAGGCACGTGAGTGGTGGGGGGAGGGCATGGGTAAATGCACATCTAATGGGTGCAGTGCGTACTGTCTGGGGGATGGGCACACTTGTAGCTCCAACTCGGGCAGTGCAAAGGCAATACATGTAACCTAAATGTTTGTACCCCTGTAAAATTTTGAAATAAAAAAAAAAAGGTTACTGCAACCAAGCAAAGACTGAGTCAAAGAAAAGACAACCTAAAAATGGTGGGAAATCTTTGGGCATTTTTACTTTCTTTTGACCCATGCCTGCCTTAGGTTTGGAGGTTCCAGTGTGGAGCCCTGGTTCCTGATTTTAGAAGGAGGAGAGCAGACTTTGCAAAGAATTCTGTTTCTTTGTTCCAAAGTGGCTCCTAAAGGACTGATGCTATGTGTTTGTCTTTCTTCCTTCTTGTGAAGAACTTAGAACTCACTCAGGACAGAAAAGTGCCCTCAAAATCACTGTAAGCCCAGACAAACAACCCATAAACACTTGGGGCAAAAGATTACTAGTTAAGACACATAACAGAATGCCAATAGTCCAGGGGGGGAGGGGACTGGGGAGAATTTGGTGCATTGAAAAGGACCTGAGTGTGCTGGGAGATGTAGAGAGCCACAGGCATGTGCATTGCAGGACACATCTTCAGAAAAAAACTGACGCAACAGATCCTAAACTTTAATTTATGGTTGGTCTCTATCTACAGTCTAGCAGGAAAGAAAAGCTAAGGCAGAGTTGTAAGCTAACTGGTTAACCACTGAAAGGCCGGGCGCGGTGGCTCACGCCTGTAATCCTAGCACTCTGGGAGGCCGAGGCGGGTGGATAGCTCAAGGTCAGGAGTTCGAAACCAGCCTGACCAAGAGTGAGACCCCATCTCTAAAAAAAAAAAAAAAAAACCACTGAAGGAATGCCCAGCACACAGAATACCTGCAAACATTGGGAGAGGGCTTTTTCCTTTTTAATTCTCATTTTCTATCACTATTTGGCACCTGGTGTCCAAGGAAATCTTTGTCAAAACACAACTGAAGACAAAAAAAGATTCAGAGAATTCAGACATATGAAAAATAAACACTTTACAAAAAATTGCTAGGAAGTCGCTTAAAAAAAGAGGCTCAACCAACACCAAGAAAATAAATACAAAAGGATCTACATTGACATAATGATCAATGTTAAAAGATAAGGAAAAAGAGAAAATCTTGAAAACACTAAAAGAGAAGCTATTTGTCACATATAAGGAATACTCAATAAGAGTAACAACATATTTTTCATCAAAATATAAGAAGATCATTAGGGAGTGAGATGGTATTTTTAAAGTTCTGAACAAAAGTAACCTATTATCCAAGAACTCTATATCCAACAAGACTACCCTTCAAATATAGAGAAAGTAAGACATTCCCATAGAAACACAATCTGAGGGAGTTTGTTGCAGGTAGACCTGCCCTACAAGAAACAGTAATAAGAATGCTATAGGCTAAAATGAAAGGACACTAGACAATAACTCAAAGCCATACCAAAAAATAACTCCAGCAAAGATAACTATAGATAGGTAAAAATAAAAGCCAGTATTATGGCCATTTTTAATTTATACCTCTCCTTTTATTTTCTACATAATTTAAAAGACAAATGAAAACAATTACTATAGACCTATGTTAATGGGCACACAATATATAGGGATGTATAAAAACACAAATTTTGAGAAAAAACCCTTAAAGGGTATAGCTGTATAGGTGGAAAGATTTTGTATGCTATTAAAGATAAACTGGTATCAAACAAGCTTATTACCAAATATAGGATGCTGGCTGTAATCCCCATGAAAACGACAACAAAAAAATCTGAAAGATATATACAAAAGACAGCAAGGAATAAAAGGGCCCAATACAAAAATAAATCAAAGAAAAAGAAGGCAGTAATAGAGAAATTACAGAACAAAAAGGGAAAAAGACATATAGGAAAAAGTTACTAAAATGACATAAATTGTTCTTTATCACAAAGAACTTTAAATGGAAATGGATTAAAGTCTCCAATCAAAAGTAGAGTTTAACTGAATGGATTAAAAAACTATTCCAACTATATGCTGCCTACAAGAGATTCACTTTATATTCATAGGCACAAACAGGTTGAAAGTGAACGGATGGAAAAAGATATTCCATACAAAAAGTAATCAAAAGAGAGCTATGATATCTATACAGATATCACACTAAACAGATCTTAAGTCAAAACTGTAACAAGAAACAAAGAAGGACAATATATATCAACAAGTCATTTCATCAAGGAGATGGAAAAATTATAAACATATACAGACCAAACAACCCAGACCCCAAAATATACAACTGACAGAACCAAAGGAAGAAACAGATAGTTCTGTAATAATAACTAGAGATTTTAACATCTCACTTTAAATTATAGTTAGAACATCTAGACATATAAATAAGGTAATACAGAACTTGAACAATACTATAAACCAGTTAAACCTATCAGAATAATCAAATCAATGCACAACTGGTATAAATGGTAGAATTGGCCAAAAAAATTAAAAAAGACATTAAAGCAGTTATTGTAACTTCATTCCTTATGTTCAAAAAGTTAAGGAAGATATAAAAAGGATCCACATTAAACAGTAAACATTTAAACAAAAATAATGAAAATTCACTGTGGAGTTTATATTAATAGATAAATGCGTGACAATTGCATAAAGGCCAAAAAAAGAGAAATGGAAGTATATTAAAGAAATGAGTACCTTAATACAACAAAAGATCTTATACTATGCATAAAGTGATCTATCACTCTAATAAGGAAAAGATATATACTTTAGACCTTAAAGAAATGACTACCCTACACAAAAAAACACACAGCTAATAACATAACATAGATTAGAAAATAGAATCATAAAAATCACAAAAAAGAAAAAAAGAGAACAAAAAACAAATGAGACAAATAAAAAATAGCTAGGTTGTAGATTTAAAACTAACTTTATCATTAATCACAATAAATCTAAACGACCTAAACACACCAATTAAAAGGCACAGACTCTCAGAATGAAGATATTTAAGTGGTTAATAAGCACATGAAAAGATGCTGAGCATCATTAGTCATTAGGGAAATGCATATCAAAAAGAAAATGAAATACCATTTCACAACAACCAGATGCAAAGCAAAAGACAAACAATATCAAGTGCTGACAGGGATACAGAAAAATTGGGAACCTAATATACTACTGGTAGGAATGTACAACGGTACAGACTTGACAGTTACTCAAAAGATTAAGACATAAGAGATACAGCACTTCCTAATGTATATGTACCTAATATAACATACTATCAAAATATATAAAGCAAAAATGGACAATTACATTATCACAGTGAGAAATATTAACCTACTGCTCTCAATAAATGACAGAAAAATAGTCAACAAATCAGCAAGTATATAGATTTTAACAAGCCAAATATCAAATCTGACCTAATGGTTATATATAAACACTATGTTCCAAGACTAAAGCATTCTTTTTAAGCACACATAGAATCTGTAAAAATTGACCACATTCTAGCCCTACACCAAGTCTTATAACATATCTCACAGTATTAAAATCAGACTGAATTTTATGAACACAATGACATTAAACTAGAAATCAATAATAAAATGATTTTTTTCAAAAATCCCTATGTGTTTAGAAATTAGTAAAGAAACTTGAGGGGACAAACCACCAATTAGAAATTATAAAACAGTATTTCTATGGTCTGAACATTTGTGACACTCACCCCCTTGCCAAATTCATATGCTGAAACTGAATCTCCAGTGCAATGGTGATGTGAGGTAGAACCTTCAGGAAGTGACAAGATCATGAGAGTAGTGCCCTCATGAATGGGACTATTGCCCTAATAAAAGAGGCCCAAGAGACCTTGTTTAACCCCTCTACCATGAGGACATATAGAAGGATTCATTTATGAGGAACAGGCTCTCATCAGACAGCGAATATGCCAGAACCTTGATGTTAGACCTCCCAGCCTTTAGAACTCTGAGCAATAATTTCATGTTATTATAAGGTATTTTGTTATAGCAGCCCAAACTAAGGCAATTATTAACTTAATTATAATTCAAATTACACTTATTTTGTGGGATGAGCTAAAGTTCTGCCTAACAAATATAAAGATACTAGCAAATATTAATGATAATCAACAAAGCCAAATAGGTAAACCCATTACTAGACTAACAGAAAGAGAAGACACAAATAACCAAGAACATTATAAACTCAATAGATATTTAAAAGATTAAGATAATAAAGAACTTTTAATGAATAAACTTTAAAATTCAGATAAAATGGACGAATTGCCAAAAACTTAACCAAAACTATCACAATAAAAAATAAAATTTTAAAGAATTCCTTAACCACTAGAAACAAAATTAATCCATAATTATAACCTTCAGAACTCCAGACAAAGATTTACCAGTGAATTCAATATGATACAAATGCTTCCAGCAAATAGGAAAAAGAATATTTCATAATTTGTTATGAGACCAGCACAATGTTGATGCCAAAATCTGACACGGTTAAAATAAATAAGAAAAATCACAGCTTAATCTTGCTCATGAACATAGATGCCAAAATCCTAAACAAAATGTTAGCCAATTGAATCCCATAACAACTGAGTTTATTCTGGTTAAACAGGTTAACACTCAAAAATGGGGCTAGGCAGGGTGGCTCGCACCTGTAATCCCAGCTCTTTGGGAGGCTGAGGCAGGAGGATCACCTGAGCCCCAGAGTTCGAGACCAGAATGAGCAACACAGTAAGACGGTGACTTTATAAAAAACAAAAAAATTAGCCAGGCATGGTGGTACACACCTGTAGTCCTAGCTACTTGGGAGACTGAGCTGAGAGGATTGCTTGAGCCCAGGAGTTCAAGGCTGCAGTGAGCTATTATCACACCACTGCTCTCCAGCCTGGGCAACTGAGCAAGACCTTGTCTCTTTAAGAAAGAAAGAAAGAAAAAAATCAATATAATTCCTGACAGCTTAGGGGAGAAATTATATGATTATCTCAATAGAGGCCAAAAACCTATCTCCATTCTTAATAGCAAAAACAAAAAAACACAGCAAAGTAGAAGTAGAAGGGAATTTCCTTAATCTGAAGTTACCAAAAACAGAAAAAAGCAAACAAAAAAAAAATCCAAACAAACAAAAACGGCCGGGCACGGTGGCTCACGCCTGTAATCCTAGCACTCTGGGAGGCCGAGGTGGGTGGATCGCTCAAGCTCAGGAGTTCGAAACCAGCCTGAGCAAGAGCAAGACCCCGTCTCTACTATAAATAGAAAGCAATTAATTGGCCAACTAAAAATATACAGAAAAAATGAGCCGGGCATGGTGGCACATGCCTGTAGTCCCAGCCACTCGGGAGGCTGAGGCAGGAGGATTGCTAGAGCCCAAGAGTTTGAGGTTGCTGTGAGCGAGGCTGACGCCATGGCACTCACTCTAGCCCGGGCAACAGAGTGAGACTCTGTCTCAAAAAAACAAAAACAAACAAAAACTAAAACTATCCTTACTTTAATGGTGAAATGTTGAAAATAATCCTTCTAAAAGGAGAATAAGAAAGAGATGCCTCCTGTCATCACTTCTATTCAATATGATGCTGGAAGTCCTGGCCAACATAGTAAAACAAGAAAATACAGGGAGGTAGGGTTTTACTTACTGTGATTAAATCTAATCTCTCTCTCTCTCTTTCTCTAATTCACAACCTTAGCCATTTTTAAGTTTAGTGGTGTTAAGTGTATTTACATTGTTGTGAAACAGATCTCCAGAACTTTTTAATCTTGAAAAACCTGAAATTCTATATCCATTAAACAACAATTCCTCTTTTTCTCTTCCCCTAGCACCCTGTTAACCACCATTTTATTTTCTGTATCTTTGAATCTGACTACTTTACGTACCTCGTATGAGTGGAATTAGACAATATTTGTCTATTTTGTAACTGGCTTATTTCACCTAACATAATGTCCTTGAGGCTCATCCATACTGGAGCATGTAACATCCTTCCTTTGTAAGGCTGAAAAATATTCCACTATGTGCATATACTACATTTTGTTTATTCATTCCCTGGGCAATAGACATCTGGGTTGCTTCCACTTCTTAGCTATTGTCAATAGTGCTATTATGAACATGGGTAGGCTAGTATCTCTTCAAGACCTTAGTTTCAATTCTTTTTGATATATATCCAGAAGTGGGATTACTGGCTCATATGGTAGTCCTATTTTTAATTTTTTTGAGAAACCTACATATTTGTCTTCCATAGCAGTTGCAAAATTTATAATCTCACCAATGGTACAAAACAGTTCCAATTTCTCCACATCACCAACAGTTGATATTTTCTTTTGTGATAGAAGACAACCTAATGGGTGTGAGGTGGCATATCAATGTGTTTTTAATTTGCATTTCTCTGATGATTAGTGATGTTAAGCATCTTTAATAAGCCTTTTAGCCATTTGTATATCATCTTTGGAGTGATGTCTATTCAAGTGCTCCACCTTCTTTTTTTTTCTTAAGAGACAGGATCTCACTATGGTGCCCAGACTGGTCTTAAACTCCTGGGCTCGGCAGGGCGCGGTGGCTCAG
>VBSM01003148.1:16052066-16066454 GCA_008086735.1 Cheirogaleus medius | reverse complement strand
TCTCAAAAAAAAAAACTCCTGGGCTCAAGCAACGCTCCCACCTCAGCCTCCCAAGCAGCTGGGACTACAGGTGTGTGCCACCATGCAGAGCTTGACTATTTTTAACAACCAACACACAAAAAATAAATGGAACAAAAAACCATGTAAAGTAAAATACAAATAATAAGAGGCAAGCAACAAAATCCAGACTGTGGGAAACTCTTCAGGACAAATGACGCAGATTTTCAACAGGTAAACTGACCAAGGGGGAAAAAAAGAAAAGGAAAAGAACCAGTACATTTAAAAGAGATCAAGAGATATATCAAGCAATTGCAACATATGCACCTTATTTGGATCCAACTTAAGGACCTTATTTGGTTCCTGATTCAATCAATCATAAAAGAAAATGTTTGGGGGACAATTAGGGAAATTTGAACAAGGACTAAATATATTTGATGATTTTTTTTAATTCTTGTCATTTTTTACATAATGAATTGTGAATTTTAAAAAATGAAATGATGTGATTTCTGTGATTTGTTTCAAAATAATCAGAATTGGGTAAGAAACGGTATAGTATGAAAAATGACAGGCCATGACTTCAATATTGTTAACAATAGGTGATGGTGCATGTATTTACCAGGTCATTCTATTTTTTATATATGCTTAAAATTATTCCATAATAAAAATAAGTTTTAAAAATATACCTGTAAAATTTTACCATCTTATCATCTCTGATGTTCATTCCCTAATTTATTTTTATACCTCCTACTTCTGTCTTCAACCAGTCCTTCGTCATCTCTACCCCCCACTTACTGCAATGAAACAGTCTTACCTTTGAAGGGATTAAGTTAAAGTCAGAGTAAAAAGCAAAAAATGAGCATAATCACAGGTATCATTGAAAAATTTCTTAAATTTCAACAGAGAAAGTACATTATACTGTACATGGTTTTGAATACAATATACAACCCTGTTAGGTTTTATGATTCTTCTTGGTTTTCCATCAGATAGTGTCTATCAATGGCTTCCAATTCATTTTTAAATTTCTTATTGAATGTAACTGTAAGTAAACCATAATCACATCTTGCCTGGCTCCCTCAATAATATATATTTTTATTCTTGTCTGCTTTAGTCCTCAGAAAGGAAAATAAATAAATAAATAAGAAAAAAAATAATATATATTTTTGTCAATGACAGGTAAATCTGAAAATCATTCACAAGGAATTTCTATATAGGTTTGCCTAGAGCATATGCTCAGTGAGTAAAATGACAGATTGAATTGCTTCTATAATTTAAAATTATTTCTTTCTCTACATCTCTTCGCATCCCCCAGGCCGCACAGCTGATTTCAAGTACAGTCATGCAATGCATAACTACATTTCAGTCAACAACAAACTACATATACAACAGTGGTCCCACAAGATTATAATACCCTATTTTTACTGTACCTTTTCTATGTTTAGCTATGTTTAGAAACACAAATACCATTGTGTTACAATTGCCTACAGTTTTCAGTATGCTATACAGGTTTGCAGTCTAGGAGCAACAGGCTATACCATACAGCCTAGGTGTGTAGTAGGCCATACCATCTAGGTTTACGCAAGTACATTCCATGATGTTCGTACGACAACACAACTGCTCAAAGATGCATTTCTAAGAATGTATCCCCATCGTTAAATGGCGCATGTCTACATAAAATGCACTAAAGATCCAGCTCCACCTGTCTTTTTTATAGTTGATCTGGTCTCACACCCTTCCAATCTAGTCACCACTATGCTGTCAGAGCGAGTTTTCTAAAATGGAAATTTCATGTTATTCCCAGAGTTCAATGACTCACCACAATGAGTATGACAAAAAAAAGGAAAGAAAAGGAAAAAAGAAAAGGAGAGGAAAGGGAGAAAGAAAGGCAAAGGGAAGAAAAACTTGCCAATACTATGAGCCTCACCTCTCGAAAGGCTCACCGCTTACATCTCATAATTCAATTTTGTACATATTTAATTTCCCAACATACCTATCTATATCTTTATCATTTATTTCTCCCTTTACCAATAATATACCACTTTTCACAAACCACGCTATGTTAAAACACTTACCTTTAATGACTGAGACCTATGTAGCAAATAAGACTGAAAAAAAATTAATAGTTGAATTGAGAAACTCCTAATCCTGATTGTCAGGAAAAGAAAAATAGCCTAAAACTTGGAAGATATTGTCAAGCATGATAAATGAGTATCTATTGAAGAATGGTATCATCAATACTGTACCTCAGGTACATTGTGGGGTTTTGGGAATTAACCTGGAACTACAGTTAACCTTTTTATAGGAAATTGTACTTTAGGTTCCAAAATAACTTAAAAATCAATTTTGGAGCACAATTTAGTCTGAATTTTTTTTAAATACACATCAGATTTAGTCTATAACAAAGATGGCATTTCAAATCGGTGAGAAGAGATGAACTGTTCAATAAATGGTGGTGGGACAAACAACAGCATATTAGCACCTAGAAAAAATAAAAGTTGGATCCATACCTCCCCACTGTCTTCCACGGATACATTCCAAATGCATCAAAGGCTAAACTGCAGAAGAGGAGGTGGTAACTGAGCTTCATGCCTGCTGCCCAGAATCCACACCCCTAATTACTGTATAAGCACTGAGTCTGCCCTGGCAGGCGTGATGGGACAGAGCATGCTCTGGAGTTCCTGGAACCATGGGTTCCTGCCTTCAGGTAGCAGTACCCGAATCTCTATAGCAAACATGTCTTGACGGACGACATAGCACACCAGGAGGTGAACCCACAGCACAGGCCACTGTCCTGGTGACTTCTTACCAAGACCAACATGATGCCATACTGGGCCGAACGACTATTTCTCGTCAATGTTGCTCACTCAGTGTATATCCCAGATATACTGTGTTCCCACAGAATCAGATCATGACCACCTTCACCTGGAACATGAACCACCCTGCCAATGCTAGGGAAGAAACAACGTGTGAACTCAGATGATAATGGCTACAGCTTGACCAAAATCCACTGGAATGTCAGGGTCTACTCTAGCTAATTTGGTATCTCCAGAGCTGTCCAGGTATTTGGTCTCGCTCAGTTCAAAAGCAACGTGACCAAGGCTATGACAGGTTTTGTTTACATCTTGACCAAGCGGCAAGGTGAGGCCCCTTCCAAAGCACTCACTGAGACAGCCAAAGAAGCCGAGGAGAAGGTGGCAAATGAGATGGCACTGACTGCTACAGAAAAGGCCAATGACCTTGCCAACAAAGCAGTCACCAAGAAGCAGCAGCAACAAGTTTGTGTAGCTAGTCCAGGCCCTGCTGCAGCTCCCAGCACCCTCCTCACCACCACTACAACACCCTAGACAACCTAGCTACGATCCCTCTGCCCTCTCCCCATTGTACTTTATTATTAAAAATCCAGCCCTATCTACTGTCTGGGTGGAGGGTTGGGGGTGGATGTCCTGTATGGCATCTACAATATACGTGGCACGTTATCCACATCTAAACCGTGCCTGCTTGTTCCCCCATTGGGCAGCTGAGGACAGAGGTGCAAAGAAGTATGGTAACTTGCCCAGGATCACAAACAGTATGCAGATTAAGTGATTTAAAAAAAAATGCTAGACTGTGAGCTCCAGAGAGAAGTGATCTTTGTTTTGTCTCTGATGTGTCCCAAGTACCTGGAACAATATCTAGCACTTAATAGACAATCAATAAATATTTGTTAAATTCAATCAGCCACCAACTCCTCCAAAATACGAGAGTAAAACATGTAAGAATTCTGTTATAACTTTGGAATTTGAAAAGTCTTTCTAATTAATGATTCAAAATACAGAGGTCATGAAAGACAAGATTAATAAATTCAACTAAATAAAAATCAAAAACTCTCACAGTAAAAAGCCCCATAAAGGAAAGACGGGCAAAAAAATAGTCCAGCTCATATCAAAAAAGTATAATAATATATAAAGAGCTCCTGTGAGAGGTCCAACAAATGAAAAAGAAAAAGATAACCGAATCAAAAAAGCGTATGTACAGACCAATAGACCAAAGAAGAAGGGGGGAAAAAACTGCTCTTGAAAATATAGAGGCTCAACTTCACTAATAAGAGAAATGCAAAATTATTGCTAAGATACAAACTTTCACCTATTAGATTACAAAGGGTATGAAAAATAGCTTTCTCATTCACTGCTGCTGGGAACATATACTGGTACAACTTCAGGGAGAATAATTTGCGAATATCTATCAGAATTAATTGCAAAATCCCTTTGACCCAACATTTCTACTTCTGAGAATTAATAATCCTACAGATATACCTGCATATAAGCATTAGTCACAAAAGTAGATTAGAAAGTCCACCAAGTGATTGTTAAAAAAAAAAAGTGATTGTTTACATAATATATGGT
This sequence comes from Cheirogaleus medius, assembly GCA_008086735.1. Classification (NCBI taxonomy): domain Eukaryota; kingdom Metazoa; phylum Chordata; class Mammalia; order Primates; family Cheirogaleidae; genus Cheirogaleus; species Cheirogaleus medius. Next base: position 16,062,075 of record VBSM01003148.1, on the reverse strand, counting down.
AAAAAAAAAACAAAACTTCTATACTGATAATGAAAAGATACATTGTTAAGTGAGAAAAATAAAGATACAGAAGAGTATGTATAATATTAACCAATTTGTATAAAAATAGGAGGGAGAAGTAAATATTTGTTCATATTAGTATATGCAAAAGAAATCCAGAAGCATATGCAAGAAAGTAATAACAGCAGTTACACTGGTGGCAGGAAATTTGTTGAGAAACTGGGCAGATGGAGAACAGAAAGAAGTAACAGGTAAGGTTTTTAAAGTTCTTTTTAATTTTGGACAATGTGACTGTATAACATAGTCTAAACATTAAATTTTGAAAAATATATAGCTGGTCAAAAATACACTGTATTGCCTCCCTCTCCTTCTTTTGAGACAAAGTCTCGCTCTGTCGCCCCGGGTAGAGTGCAGTGGTGTCATCATAGCTCACTACAATTCAAACTCTTGGGCTCAAGCAATCCTGCCTCAGCCGCCCGCATAGCAGGGACTACAGGTGTGTACCACGCCACCGGCTAGTATTTCTATTTTTAGTAGAGATGGGGTCTTGCTGAGCTCAAGCGATCCTCCTGCCTTGGCCTCCGAGAATGCTAGGATTACAGGTGTGAGCCACTGTGCCTGGCCTTGTATTTTTCCCTTTTATTTACTCATGCCATTACTCTATTCTATACTTCTACTTTTCTGAGTTTCCTCATCAGTGACTTAATTTCACAGTATGCCACAGTGTAATAAATTCATGTCTACATATTCAAGAACAGTACTGGGCTGTAAATAAATGTGATTTCTCTGAAGCAGATAATCAAAAGTGAGAATGAAAATGAGCAATACATAAGGGTCCTTAGGAAACCATACCAAAGGTTAGGACAGAAATCAGTATTTTATATTCATGTAACAAAGATCCTTGGGGTGTTAAAATTAACATTCACCACAAACATCATCTGTCTAGAAATATACAAAAGGGGGGACCTAAAACAACAAATTTTATCTCTTACAACAAAAAATGGCTTATTTTTCAAAAATAATTTCTAATATAAGAAATTATCTCCATTCAAAAATCAAGATTTTTAAATTATGTAGATCATCCTGTATAAAATTTTATGTAAATATCAAATATTTGATATCAAATATTTTTAAATACTCCACCACCCCAGTTTTCAATAAAAACTTTTTCAAAAATCTCTGCACTTACCCCCATTATCTGTTCTTTTTAAAGCTCCATCCTTATGGGGACAAAGTTCACATCTCTATAAAAAAAAAGGAAAAGGAAATAAAGAGATTTTTCATCAGATTACCAAAAACAACATCTTCCCTGCAACTTCAAAACTGCTGAAAATGTGGGAGCAGCATTTGTACTAGTTGCCCCTGAGAATATTTCAGAACATCCCTCACAAAATAATTGTTCTCAATGACAAATGATCTTCCTCAACACGAGATAAACAGTTTTTCTTGAAATATATTTTAATTTTTAAACTTCTGCCACAATTTTTCTTTAAGTCTTAACATTAACAAAAACAAAAAGGTCCTCTCAGCATAGGACTGGGTCAAGGCTTTTAACATTTGCCTGTTATTTCTTTACTTTTCAGTCTAAGATCAACTAGGATTATTGCAGGCAAGTAAATCTGGTTTTTCCTAATTAGAGCCAAACTCTAGAATTTTCATTTAAGTGGCAAAGCATGATCTCACACGTGCTGACTTCCCTTCTGAAAGGAAGGAACTAGTCTAATTATTCTAGTTATTCCTATCATTCACACACAATGGTACTCAAAAGTTATTGTGGCTCCCCATCCTTTCCACTTCTAGAATTTAAAACCAAAAATAGATGCAGAGCCAGTACTACCATTTCTTTTTAAACATAGTAAAGTTTCAATTACCATTATCTTACTGTGAAGAACATGTTCCTGAGGGTCACACTTGAGTATTTAGTATTTATACCCTACCTTAATCCCAAAAGGTTTTACAGCAAACAATATAGTAATATAAATAAATTACAAAGGAAAAAGTGGTATAGGAAATTAAGATGAAATATTAATTAGAAAACATAAGCCAATAAGGGCCTATGTTTCTCTTTGGCAGCAGCACCTTTCTGATCACCTTATCCAACCTTTAAATGTTACGGAGATCCTCAGGGCTGCAGCCTAAGGTGCCTTCTTATTTTGGGTGAAACTCTAGGCCATTTCATTCACTATCTACAATTTCTATTACCAACAAAACTACAAAAACATGCCAGTGACTCTCAAACTTTATCTCCTATTCAGATCTGTCTCAGATCCAGATATAAAACTTCCTAAGCTACACAGACACTTTATCAACAATTTATGACAAAACCTGTTGAAAAGCAGCCATCTTAACATTGTAGTGGAACTGCTTTATTTTTTTTATAAATTTAGTATAGTTTTCCTACAGTTTTCCCTATCATTGTAATGACATTTTCAACCACACACTGTTCATGCAAGATGCCTAGCATACATAATCTTTGACCACTTCACATTCTACTCCCTAACGTCACATTTTATCAATAACCATTTTTTCCCTTTCTCCTCCTAAATACTGGTGGGCTCTGACCTCCTCTCTCTATCTCTACTTCTATTACCCTACTGCAAGCCTACATCATTGTTTTCATCAGGACCACGTCAGTGACTTCCTAAATACAGTAGCGGTACATTCCTTATCCACAGGAGTACATTCCAACACCCCCAGTGGATGCCTGAAACTTCCAAGAGTACCAAACCCTTCATACTGTTTTTTCCTATATATACATACCTATGATAAAGTTTAATTTCTAAATTAGGCACAGCAAAATAACAACTAATAAAATAGAACAATTATAACAATATACTGTAACAAAAGTTATGAGAACGGCCAGGCGCAATGGCTCATGCCTGTAATCTAAACACTTTGGGAGGCCGAGGTGGGAGGATCATTTGAGGCCAGGAGTTTGAGACCAGCCTAGGCAACCTAGGATAAATAAAGTTTTTTCTCTATAAAAAAAAATGTTAATTAGCCAGGCGAGATGGCACACACCTGTAGTCCTAGCTACTTAGGAAGGCTGAGGTGGAAGGATTGCTTGAACCCAGGAGTTTGAGGCTACCATGAGCTATGATTATACCACTGTACTCCAGCCTGGGCAACAGAGTGAAACCTTGTCATTCATTTGTTCATACATACATACATACATAAAAGTTATGTGAATGTGGTGTGTGTGTGTGTGTCTCTCTCTCTCTCTCTCTCAAAATACATTCATGAACCATATAATGTCAAATCACATATACAACAGCGCTCCCATAAGATTATAATGGACCTGAAAAATTTCTATCACCTAGTGATAAGGTAGCCATCTCAACGTTGTGGTGGAATTACTTTATTTTTTTATGAATTTGGTGTAGCCTAAGTGTACAATATTTGTAAAGTTTACAGAAACACACAGTAATGTCCTAGGCCCAACATTCACTCAACAAATCGCTCACTGACTCACCCAGACCAATTTGCAGTCCTGCAAGTTCCATTTATTGTAAGTGCCCAATACAGGTTTTATCTTTCATAATGAAAATATATTTTTTATCTTTCATACCATATTTTTACTGTACCTTTTCTATGTTTAGAAAAACAAATACTTGGTATTATGTTCCAGTTGCCTACAGTATTCAGTACAAGAACATGCTATACATGTTTGTAGCCTAGGAGCAATAGGCTATTACACATAGCCCAAGTGTGTAGAAGGCGACACCATCTACGTTTAAGTACACTCTATGATGTTCACATAATGATGAAATCGCCTAACAATGCATTCTCAGAATGTAATCCTATCATTAAGTGATACATAACCATATCTCACAGTACTATAGTCACCTATTTTCAGACCAAGGTTGACTATGGGTAACAGAAACTGAAGAAAGCAAAACTTCGGATGGGGGTTAGGGGTAGACTACTGTAGTCTCCCAATATTCACTCTTAACCAACCTGGACTAATCTGTACAGTGAACCTTCTACAACAAAGTGAACTTCAAAAATGCAAATTCAAATATACCACTGACCTCTTAAAACCCTTCACTGGTTTTCCTACATGATCTACTCCCTTATTTACCTCCACAACCTTCCCTCCTCCCTCCTCATTTCACTCTCTGGGCAACACTGTCTATTCTTCTTTCAGTTCTGCAAACGCTCCAAAGCTCATTCCTGCTTCAGAGCCTTTAAAAATGTTGTTTTCATTCTAAATGGAATATTATCCTTCATAGGACCCTCTTTCACAGTTGGATAACTTCTACTTATCCCTCATGTCCTTACTTAACATCAGAGATGGTGTCTCTGAATCTCCAGATTAGATTAGGTGCCATATTATGAATTATCCATACTTTCCTCCTTGGCATATGTCACAATTACAAGTAATTATTTATGCAATTAAGTTTATTTCCTCTGCTATATTATAACTTCACTTCATGGTTGTAGCCCTAACATCTACAACAGTCTCCAGACATGGTAACTCAAAAAATACATAATGGAGGGATGCCGAGGGAACAAAAACACAAGCACACTTGATGAAACACAGACAATGATTTGGTTCTAAATTACAAGGCAACCTCCCTCACAGAGGGAAACACTATTAGTTACATGATTTCACCTGTGGGAAAGAAACAACTGCGGACATATGTACAGATCCTTCTCCATTTACAGATGGGAACATGTCCCAGTAAACCTATCAAAAGTTGAAAATATCCTGAGCCAAAAATGAGTTTAATACAGCTAATCTACCAAATATCGTAGCTTAGCTCAGCCTACCTTAAACATGCTCAGAACATTTACATTAGCCTACAGTTGGGCAAAACCATGTAACACAAAGCTATTTTATAATAAAGCACTGAGTGTCTCGTATAATGTACTGAATACGGTAGTGAAAGTGAAAACAAGATGGTTGTATGGGTACTCTAAGTATGATTTCTACCAAATGCTCACCACTTCCACACCATCTTTAATTTGAAAAACTGTAAATCAGGGACCATCTGTATAACTAAATCTAATATTAAGACTACAGTCAAAGATAGATTAATCCTTGGAATTATTAGGTATAAGAGTACTTGTTTAGCAATTGGGAAAGAGAAAAACAATGAGATTTGATGAGTTTTTTTTTGTTTGTTTTTTTTTTTTTTAAAGACAGAGTCACATTCCGTCGCTGGTGCTAGAGTGCACTGGTGTCATCATAGCTCACAGCAACCTCAAACTCCTGGGTTCAGGCGATCCTTCTGCCTCGGCCTTCCCAGTAGCTAGGACTACAGGCACGTGCCACCACACCTGCCTTATTTTTTCTATTTTTAGCAGAGACAAGGTCATGCTCTTGCTCAGGATGGTCTTGAACTCCTGAGCTCAAGCAATCCTCTGGCCTCAGCCTCCCAGAGTGTTAGGATTACAGGCATGAGCCACCACGCCCAACCTTGATGAGTTTGAGCTGGTGAATATATCCATATGGCCAGAGATCCATCCCCAACTCTGCACAGACAGAAGCTCCTGCGCTCAGGACCCTTTCCAACCTTGCCCTATGTACCTCTTCACAGGGCTGTTCATCCTTATCTTTTATAATTTCCTTTATAATGAACTGGTAAACATAAGTGTTCTGAGTTCCGTGAGCCATTCTAGCAAATTATCACACCCAAAAGGAGGGGTGGAAATCTCTAACTTACAGCCAGTAGACCTGAAGTAATAGGAAGTCTGGGCTTGCGACTGATATCTGAAGCAGAGACAGTCTTGTGGGACAGAGCTCTTTAACTTGCGAGATCTGATGCAAACTCCAGGTAGATAATGTTGGTACTGAAATGAATTGTAAGACACACAGCTGGTATCCAAAAATTGGTCAGAGTGGGAAAAAGCCCACACATGTGGTATGAGAAATACTCTGTGTGAATGTGTAAAGAAAGTGTCTTTCCTAGCATGATAAAACATTTACCATTATCATTTATTTCTTTAAGCAACAGATAAAAATTAACCTAAATTAACCTATTTTTTTCTTGTTTTAGAAAGACACGTGACTACCACAGTTGAAATGAACACCCCTAGTACCAGGCTGTGGTCTCCAAATAGCATTTCCTAAAGGAATGAGACTTCTAAAAAGTGGGTGATTTGAGGTCTAGCTCAGGTCTGAAATACAGATAGCAAGGAAGTTATGAAAGACTACTAGAGTTATGTTAAAAGGACTTATGGGCCAATCGAGAAAGGCTCCTACTAGCCAAAGATGGAAATCATTTAAGGTCAATAAAAATAACTGCAAGATAATATTTCTAAATCCATGATAAAATGAACTTTCACTTCTAAAACAGTAAGCTTATGAGACAAACCCTTAATACAGATAACAATTATAAATTCTGTACAAAATACAAATAACAGCTACTTGAAGCCAATGGAAAGTGACCAAAAGTACCCAGATTATGGTGCAAAGTCGAAACTTGGAAAGGACTCACATAGGAAGAGTTTCCCATTTTTTAGGACTTTTGGCTTGATGACAAGCCAGTCAGCCCATTTTCCCTCCTGCAGTTTTTGTTTTTGTTTTTTTTTGAGACAGAGTCTCACTCTGTTGCCCAGGCTAGAGTGCCATGGCGTCAGCCTAGCTCACAGCAACCTCAAACTCCTGGGCTCAAGCAATCCTCCTGCCTCAGCCTCCCGAGTAGCAGGGACTACAGGCATGTACCACCATGCCCGGCTAATTTTATATATATACTTTTAGTTGTCCAGCTAATTACTTTCTGGTGTTTTTTTTGTTTTTGTTTTTGTTTTTAGTAGAGACGGGGTCTTGCTCTTGCTCAGGCTGGTCTCGAACTCCTGAGCTCAAACAATCCATCCGCCTCGGCCTCCCAGAGTGCTAGGATTACAGGAGTGAGCCACCATGCCCGGCCGCTCCTGCAGCTTTAATACCTGAAGAATCAGAAAACAAAGTTCAGAGCAACCTTAGCCTCTGGAAAGTAAGATTTGAATCCTGAAGAGAGAACAAGAAGTGAAAACTCCAAATTTTTCAGAATTTTTATGTACAGAATCGGCCCGCATCTTTTACTGACTTTCAACACACATGCACAGGCCAGGCTAGCAGCCCAGCCCAGGGAAAAAAGAAATAAAGTAAGACTTAAACAGTTGCTCAAAATACATTATAGGAAGTTTTAATCCAACCAAATCAACTGCTTGATTTTAAAAAATTCAATTTCTTCAAAGGAATATAACAGAATCCAGGCTTTCCACAAATAATATTCATAATGTCTAGGAGAAAACAATCTAAGTTATATGACCTATGCAAAACCAGAAAAATGTTAATCATTCTCAAGATAAAAGACAATGAAGTTCAATCCAAAGATGACCCAGATATTGGAATTAGCAGAAAAGGGTTTTAAAACAGATTTAATAAGTTCTATGAGGTCACAGAAAATGTACCTATAATAAATGAAATAGGAAATCTCAATGTAAGAAATTATAAAAAAGAACTATTAATAAATGAAAATTCTAAAAACTGAAAAATACAATATGTGAAGTGAAAAATTCACTAGATAGGCTTAACAACGGAATAGAGATAACAAAAGAATCCATAAACTTGAAGCTACATCAATAGATAATACCTAACCTGGGGGTAAAAAAGAGAGAGAGAAAACAGAGTGAAAAAATTAACAGAGCTTCAGGGACCTGCAGGACAATACCAAAGACCAAAGTGTCTCATATGAATAACTGAAGGCCTAGAAAAGAGGAAAGAGAGAGAATGAGACAGAAAAGAAAATTTTAAAGAAATAATGGCTGAAAATTTTCTCAATTTGAAGAAAGACAAATTTACTAATTCAAGCAGCTCAGCAAACCGCACACAGCAAAAAAAAAAGCTTGCAAAAAAGCAAACAGAGTTAAGTCTTGAAGCAGCCAAAAGAAAATGACATATCACATACAGGGGAACAGTGACTAGACAAATGGCAGATTTCTCACCATAAAATATGGAAGCCAAATGAAAGCAAAACAATATCTTTAAAATGCTGAAAGTAAAGCACTGCCAACACAGAATTCTATATCCAACTAAAATTTCCTCCAAAGATGAAGGTGAAATAGGTATCTTCAGATAAAAGAAAATAAACACAATTCATTACCAGCAGACATGCATTGCAACAAAAGCTAAAGAAATTCTTCAGAATTCAGGGAAATGATACTAGAAAACTCAAATTGTCAGAAAGCAGAGTACCACAAATGGTAGATATCTGGGTAAATTTAAAAGACTTTTAGCACTAAAGTTCTTAATATTACATATAATTATTGAAAGCCAAAATAATATTGTCTTCTAGGGTTCATAATATATGTAGATATGAATATATGACAATAATATAACTGACAGCAAATAGAGGTAATATAAAAGAACCTCAGTGGTTTCAAGTTTTGTACACTTTACAGGTAGTGGTGCAACATTAACTGTAAGTGGTATACCATATAAACAGACTGAAATGAGTACAGATATATATTTAAATTGCTAGAGGAATGTGCACCAGAATTAAGTTGGAGCCCTTCCTGATAACATACAAAATAATTAACTCAAAATGGGTCATAGATCTAAATGTAAGGGCTAAAATTATAAAACTTTTAGGAAAAAAATAGGAGTAAATCTTCACAACTTAGTAGAACAATGGTGTTTCTTAGGCACCACACCAAAAGCAGAGGCAACAAAAGAAAAACACAGACAAATTGGAACTTCTCAAACTTAAAAACTTTTTTGCTGCAAACTATCATCACAAAAGTAAAAAGGTAATTCACAGAATGGAAGAAATATTTACAAGTCACATATCTGATAAGGGACTTGTATCCAGAATATATAAAGAGCTCTACCATATATATTACATAATTGAATAGACATTTCTACAAATATACAAATGACCAATAAGTACAAAAAAGGTGCTTAACATCCTTAGTCATTAAAGTCATTTGTTTAACATCACAAATCAATACCACTTCATGTATAGTAAGATGGCTAAAATCAAAATGGCCCAGAGCTGCTTTCTCAGTTGATGAAAATGTTCTAAAACTCATTGTGGAGGTTGCATAAATTCTCTGAATATTTTACTAAAAACCACTGAACTGTACATTTTAAATCACTGGACAAAACAATATGTGAATTCTATATTAAAGTAATTCTCAAATATATTAAAAAGGAATAAAGATGAAAAAGAGACAAAATTTAATAAAATGGTACACAACTCAACCATATAATTACATTGAATGTTAAGAGACTAAACTTTGAGACACACTAAAAAAGTGTGTCAGCACAGATTTAAAAGTAAAAACCAACTACATTATGTCCATAAGACACAAATAGGAGTAAATGGATAAAAACAGAAGCATGAAATGTTCAGTGGTTACACAGTGAAGATAGAGTGGTATTTCATGATGATAAATCAAATAATGAAATTTAATAATCATAAATCTATCACCTACTAACAAGGTTTCAAAATAACATGAAGCAAAAATTATCACAAGGATAAGGATAAACAATGTATCAGAGTAAGATATTTTAACATCCCTATCTCTGTAACTGACAAAACTAGGCCCCCCCCCCCAAAAAATCAATAAAGAACAGATAATCTGAGCAATACTAAAACTGCTATACACATTTTTTTCAGATGAACTTGGTATATTCACCACGAAAGACCACATACTGGGCCACAAAACAAGACACAACAAATTTAAAGCAATGGAAATCACAGAGTATATTCCCTGACCACATTACAAAATAAGAAACATACAGAATTAATGACCTAGGATTCCATCTAAAGAACCTACAAAAGAGTAAAATAAACCAAAGTAGAAAAAAGGAAACAGTGAAGATAAGAGCAAGTGCTGAACTCAGCAACACACATCTAAAATTGAAATGATATGGAGATTAGTATGGCCTCTGCACATGGATGACACACACCAAAAAAAATTGTTTTAAGAGCAGAAAAAAATGAAATAGAAAACACAAAATTGTTAAATCAAAGCTGGTTCTTTGAAAAGATAAAACTGATAAACTGCAAGCTAA
>VBSM01003148.1:16041672-16051966 GCA_008086735.1 Cheirogaleus medius | reverse complement strand
GCCTCCCAGAGTGCTAGGATTACAGGCGTGAGCCACCGCGCCCGGCCTTAAATTGATTTTTTTAAAAAAGAAGAAGAAAACAAATTAACCAATATCAGGAATAAAAGAGGAATTATCACTGCAAAACCCAAAGATATTAGGAGAGCAAAAGATTATTATTATCAACTTCATGGTAACCAATTCAACAGCTTAGATGAAATGAAAAAAATTCCTTTAAAAAATAAAGCTTATCAACAGGGACAAAATGAAACTGAAATCTGAAGAGTTGAATTCATTATCAAAATCATTCCCAGAAAGAAAACTCTAGACTCTGTTTTGTTTTTGTTTTTGTTTTTTTTGCTGGTAAATTCCTTCAAAGACTAAGAAAGAAACAGCATCAATCTCATACCAACATTTCCAGAAAATAGTAGACAATGCTTCTCTAATCATTTTCTAAGTTCAGTATGCATAATACCAATGAATATACCAATGATACCAGCACCTGACAAAAAGCAACAAAAAAAAGTATAACATCCCTAATGTAGACAGATGCAAAACTATATAATATTAGAAATTCAAATCCAGTAATATATAAAAAGGATAACATACCATGAACCAAGTGGGGTTTGTCCCATGAATATAAGATAAGCGTAACATTTGAAAATAAAACAATGAAATTTACCATATTAATTCTTTTAAATACTTCATCATCTCAACAAATACAGAAAAAGCATTTGACAAGACTCAATATGCACTCATGATATAAATGCACAGAAAACTAGGACTAGCTATTACTCAAACTGTATTAATCAGAGGGTTTTTTCCTGTATTTTTGATGCTTTGACATCTTGGGGGCCTTGCAGACCCTGGAGAGAGAGACTGCCCCCTCCCTGACTAGCTAATTCCTAGAGAGAGCAAACAACTAGCCTGCTAGCTTTATCTTTCATATGCAAACCAAGGAGAATTCCAGAGCCCACACCCCCCAAACCATCTCCTTTATCTATCTTACAAGCTGGGGCACTAAATTTCCCTGCCTTAATAACCACAGGGCCAACCAACTACCAAACAACTAGAGACAGTACCTATGCCCCAGAGCCCTTGAAATTATTCAAACTAGACCACCCTAATACGCCTTTACCTTCCTCACCCATTCCTTCTCAGAAACCACAGTAAAAGCTCTTGACCACAGTTTCCCTTCACGCACTCAGCCTCCTAACTCACCACAGTCCTTCCCCATGTGGTCCCCTGTGGCGTAGCATGCCCCCCTCCTCTTGGGATCTATGAAGGTAACAAACTTTCTTTTCAATGGCAGTTGTGCTCTGACCAGTTGGCCTTGCCATACCTAAATAATAAAGCCTATATGTGAAAACAACCTGATAAAGGTGAATAAAAAGCCTACACTACAACTGACTTATAATTAACGGTAAAACGCTGAATGCTCTCCACCAACAACAGGAACAAGATTAAGCTCATTCCATAAGAAAAGAAAATGGGCTGGTCAGAAGGTAGTGAGTTATCTCACTTGAGTGTTCACGGTCAGTTACCAATGATCTCCTTGTTCTACTACACTTCTCCCCTCCTCACTACTGCACAGTATTTTTTAAAAAAAAAAAAAAGAAAGGAAAATGAATACACCTGGAAAGGAAGAGGTAACACTGTTTTATGCCTTAATCACTTACTAGAAAAATCTAAGTAACCTACCCAAAAAACTAGTAGAATTAATGTGACTTACGTAAGGTTGTAAGAAACAGGTCAATATGCAAAAATCAATTCTATTTCCATATACTAAGAGCAAATAATTAGAAACTGATTTTTACTTTTAGTTGTTTTTTTAATTTTTGGAGATAGGATCTCACTCTGCTTCCCAGGCTGGAGTGCACTGGCACAATCATAGCTCACGACAAGCCTCAAATTCCTGGACTAAAGAAATCCTCCTGTCTCAGCCACCCCAATTGTGTGTGCCACCATATCTAGCTAATACATTTTTTTTTTTCCTGTAGAGTTGGGATCTCCTATTTTGCCCAGTCTGGTCTTGTCCTGGTCTCAAAAGATCCTCCCACCTCAGCCTCCCAAAGTGTTGAGATTATAGGTAAGAGCCACCACACAAAGACAAGAAATTGAATTTTTAGACTAGAGAGTTCAAAACCAAAATATTTTAAAATAAATAAAAATAACATCAAAAATGAAATATTTTTTTAAAAACTAATTTTTAAAACAGGAGACATGTAAAACCAAAGAATGAAAACTACAAAATACTGCTCAGACAAAACAAAAATGACCCAAATAAATGGAGAGATATACTCTGCTAATGGTTAGAAAGACTCAACACTGTTAAGATGTCAATTCTCCTCAAATGGATCTATAGATTCAAAGCAATTGTAATCATAATCCTATCAGCCTTTTTGGAAAAAATAGAAATGCTAATATTAAAATTTATAGGGAAATGAGGAGGACTTAGAATATGCAAAGGAATCTTGAAAACGAAGAAAAGGATATAGGACTTGCAATTCTGATTTCAAGACTTATTACAAAGTTACACATAATACAAATAGTGTGACAGAGACATAGGACTAAGCAAATATATCATTGGAACTGAGTAAGATTTCTGAAAGAGCCCACTTATGCAGCCCTATGAAGTTCCACCAAAGCAATCTAGTGTGAGGAAAGGAGAGACTTTTCAACAAATGATGCAAAAACAATTGGATATCCATATGCAAAAAATAAAACCTACAATAAATAATTTCAGATGCATTACAGACCTAAATTTAAATTAGCAAAACTAAAAACTTTTAGAGGAAATAAAGGAAATTACCTTCATGACTTCAGGGTTAGGCAAAAGTGTCTTAGCTCACAGTAAGCAATAACTATAAAAGAAAACACTGATAAATTAGACTTCATCAGATTTAAATAGTTCTGCTCAACAAAAGCTACAGTAAAGAAAAACATAGGTAAACTGTATAGATTTGGGGAAAGTATTTACAAAACATTTATCTAACAAAGGACCAATATCTAGGACATATAAAATCTCCTGCAACTCAAAATTATTATAGACAAACAAAAACAAACAAAAAAGAGAGAAAGGAGGTAAAGGGCTAAATGTATGAACAAACTCTTCAAAAGAGAAAACACACGAATGGTCAGCACATAAATTAAAACATGCTCAGTATCACCAGTCATCATAAAAAACTAAAATGCAAATTAAAAGCACAATGACATCACTTCCTTCTTCTTGCATGAAATAATAAAAACCTAACAAAATGAATGAAACAAGAGCACTGAAGATATTGGACAACAATTAACAAAAGACAGTGATCCCTGGGAGACAAGAAACAAATGACATGAGCCATTCATGTGCCCAGCTTACTGCCTTGAGAGAGTTTCCAGGCCGTGGAACAGGAGGAGGAACTCAGGCAGAGCCTGTGGTCTCCCCAAGTTGAGGAAACGGAGCTGGGAGTCCAAGGAAGCCAAGGTGGCTAGAGCTCACAAAGGAGACCAACACTGAGTAGAGAGCTGGAGAGAGAGAGAGAAATGAAGAAATCTACAAAGGCTCACCCTAGAATTTTCAGTTGAATAACAAATCAGCACTTACATGTAAGGGACCTACCCAAGGGCAGGGAGCCTTGTTTACCACCAAAAGAATTAGAAGTAACAGTGTCCAGAACATACACAAAGATGTGAATAGTATCTATTCCCAAAAGCCAGAAAGGAAAACCTAATAATTCGTATCACATCAGAGTACTAAGAAAAGAAATGCTTCAGAAGAAAAAAAAAATTAACCCTGGACAAAACACAGCTTTGGTCCATCCAAAGAAAACAAAACAAAACAAAAAAAAAAGCAAGACCCAAAAAGAACAAACTGTTTCTCAGCAACTTAACCAAGTCACAGAACAAAATCCACAAATATTTTTAAGCATACAAAAATAGAGAACAAGGTAAAATTCACATTGGCTAAAAGATAATAAAAATTTGCAAGACTTATACACAAAAACAAGAAATTATACTCCATAATAAAATAAAAACCAATCAAATCAATATTAAAATGACACAGATAATAGAATTAGCAGACAAGTCCCTTAAATAACTACATTTCATTTCGTCAGAAAGCTAGAAGAAACAAGTATGTTAAGTAAAAACATAAAATATATTTTTAAGATTTGAACTGCTGGAGATGACAATTACAAGGTCTATGAAAAACAGACCAGCTACAGTGACTCAAGCCTCTAATCCTTGGACTTTGAGAGACCAAGGCAGGAGGATCACTTGAAACCAGGAGTTCTAGACCAGACTTGGCAACAAAGCTGATTGGTTTCAGATGCAAACCACTCTCTCTCTTTTTTGTAGAGACTGTCTCTACAGAAAAATTTAAAAATTAGCCAGGGATGGTGGCCTTTAGTCCTAGCTACTCAGGAGACTGAGGCAGGAGGATCACCTGACCCCAGGCGTTACAGGTCACAGTAAGCTATGATCATGCCACTGCACTCCAGCCTGGGCAATGGAGCAAGACCCTGTCTCTTAAAAAAAAAAAAATACACTGTATGAAATTTACAGCGCATGACACCTTGTAAAAATCACTAACTTAAATGAAACAGAAAAAAAACTTTAAAAATGTGAACAAAACATAAGCTTTGTGAACAAAGCATTAGCTCTGAGATAACTTAAAGGAGAAGATAATACAGAAGGAAAAATCTGAAGAAACAATGGTCAATAATTTTTTATATTTGATAAAAATTATTAGCATATATAAGGCACCTCTTTAATAAACATCAACCACTAGAAATGTGTAAATCAAACTAGAAGAAATTAGGATCAAACTAAAACCAGAAATTTAAAAAAACCTTTAGGCTGGGCGCAGTGGCTCACGCCTATAATCCTAGCACTCTGGGAGGCTGAGGCGGGCAGATCATTTGAGCTCAGGAGTTCAAGACCAGCCTGAGCAAGAGCAAGACCCCGTCTCTACCAGAAATAGAAAAAATTAGCCAGGCATAGTGGCACATGCCTGTAGTCCCAGCTACTTGGGAGGCTGGGGCAGGAGGATCGCTTGAGCCCAGGAGTTTGAGGTTGCTGTGAGCTAGGCTGGCGCCACCGCACTCTAGCTGGGGCAACAGAGTGAGACTCTGTCTCAAAAACAAAAACAAACAAAAAACATTTTTAAAGTAACCAAAGAAAAAGGTCATATTACATACTACAAAATAAAAAGAAAGTTGAAATAGTTATATTACTATCATATAAAGTAGACAAAAACTAAAATATTATCAGGAAAAAGATCATTTTACACAGATAAAGGGTTTAACTCATTATGAAGATAAAAAAATCCTAAACATTTATTTTCCTAATAATGGAGCTTCAAAATAAATAAAGCAAAAATGACAGAATTACCAGAAAAAATGAAAAAATCTACAATTTTATTTCAAAGTTTCAGCAAACCTCTCTTAATAATGATTGAACCAGTAGACAGAAAATCAGTAAAGATATAGATGCCTTGAACAATGCCATCAACCAAATTGGCCTAAGTGACATTTATAGAACACTCTACACAAACTAGCAGAACACACATTCTATCTGTTCAAGTGCCCATGGAACATTCACCAAGATAGATCATATTCAGGCCATAAAACAACTCTTGGTAAATTTAAAAGATTTCAAGTCCTACAAAGAATTTTTTTCAACCACAGTGAAATTAATTTAGAAATCAGGCCGGCATGGTGGCTCAAGCCTGTAATCCTAGCACTCCAGGAAGCTGAGGCAGGAGGATCACTTGAGCTCAGGTGTTCAAGACCAGCCTGAACAAGAGCAAGACCCCATCTCTACAAAAAAATAGAAAAATTAGGTGGGCATGATAGTACATGCCTGGAGTCCCAGCTACTCGAGAGGCTAAGGCAGGAGGATCACTTGAGCCCAGGAATTTGAGATTGCATGAGCTATGATGATGCCACTGCACTCTAGCCAGGGCGACAGAATGAGACTCTGTCTCAAAATAATAAATAAATAAATAATCATTTAGAAATCAGTGACAGAAAAAAAAGAAAACAACAATGGGAAATCCCAATATTTGGAATCTAAATACACTTTTAAGTAACCAATTGGTCAAAAAAGACAAAGAAAAAATGGCAAGTATTTTTAAGGCAGATAAAGCAGTAATTGAAAGGGAAATTTATAGCATTAAATGTCTATGTTAGAAAAGAAACTCAAATCAGTAACTTAACCTTGCACCTTAAGAAACTAGAAGAGCAAAAGAAACAAATAATAAAGATCAGAGCAGAAATCAATGCAATAGAAAACAGAAAAACAATGGGGCAAACTCAATAAAACCAAGGCTGGACTTAACACTTCTGGGCCGATCCTCCTCCTAAGTGCAAAGAAAAACCATGAACATTATAAATAAAACAGACACTCTGAAAGGTGGAGAGAAGGTAAATAATTTAAAACACTGCGTGGTGAAAAAAAAAAGAAAGCGAATGAAATTAAATTTTTATTAATATAAAAAAATGTTTTTTAAATTGTAAAAAAGAAGGTAAATATTCTAGGGACCACAGGACAAAGTAACAATATGGCAGGGAGTTCCCTGAGTATTCTTAATGCCTAATATATCCTACTCTTAGAATGGAAAAAGTCAGCAACCCAAGAGGTACCAATGGGCGCAGACCAGGAAAAAAGGCCCTAACAAAAGCCTTCTCTCTCTAGTCAAGGGACCAGTAAAGGGGCATATTAGCTAGAAAGAAAACGTTAAGACAATAACTGCTCTACTCCAGCATAATACCACAGAAAAACTAGCCCCACTCACCCTCATTCCTCCAACAACCAAGTGGGGAACTTAGACATCCACCCTCATGAGACTGTAATCAGGCATCCCAAGACTCTCACCAGGGCAGTGTCAGAGGAGGTTAAGTAGGGAACCAGAACTTTCATCCCCACTGGCTGGTAATAAGGACCCACCCCATTGTGTCTGGAGAAAAAAGGGGAAGCCAAGACTTCCACCACCATCTCACTGTCCCCACCAGAGTGATGGCAGAGAAGACCTAGGAGAGAGTCACAATTTTCACCTACATACAGTAGCAAATGAGGCCACATCCATTGTGGAAATCAGGTGGGGAGCCATAACTCCCAATTCTGCTCAGAAGTAACAGGGAGCTGCTCAAATGTCAACAGAGGCAGAGCAGGGAATCTGAATTTCATCCCCTACCCTGGCTTGATGAGGTACCACCCTCACCCTTCCCATGTCAGACAAGTGTCACACTGGCTAAAACAGGTTTAAATAAAGATACAGAGTCCCAGAACAATACAAAAATGTCCAAGTTTCAATAAAATCAATTTTGGCTGGGCATGGTGGCTCAAGCCTATAATCCCAGCACTTTGGGAGGCCAAGGCAAGAGGATTGCTTGAGCCCAGGAGTTCGAGACTAGCCTTGGCAACATAGCAAGATTCTGTCTCTACAAAAAAATTTAGAAAAATTAAATGGGTGTGGTGGTACATGCCTGTAGTCCCAGCTACTCAGGAGGCTGAGGTGAGAAGATCGCTTTAGAGGAGGAGTTCAAGGTTACAGTGCTCTATGATCACACCACAGTACTCTAACCTGGGCAACAGAGCAAGACCCTGTCTCTACCCAAAAAAAACAAAAAACATTTTTTTTTTAAAATAGCCAAGCATGGGGGTGTGCACCTGTAATCCCAGCTACTCAGGAGGAATACTCAAGGGAAGATTGCTTGAGCCCAGGAATTCACAGGTGCAGTAAAGATAACTACCAGAGACTGAGAAGGACATTATTTAACAACAAAAGGTCAATCTTTCAAGGAGACATAATAATCCTAAACATATATACACCAAAAAACAAAGCTACAAAATATGTAGAACAAAAACTGATAGAATTGAATGGAGAAATGCATAAATCCACTGCTACACAAAGAGACATCAACATTGCTCTCTCAATAATTGCAAAAACTATACAAATAATCAGCAAGAATATAGAATTCAACATCATGAACCAACTAAATCTATGTACACTCCATTCACCAAAAACAGTATACATATTCTATTCAAATGCCCACAAAACACATACAAAGCCAGACCACATGTGGGGCCACAAAACAAACCTCAACAAATTTAAGAGTTGATACCATACAGAACGGGTTTTCTCATGAAAATGGAATCAAACTAGAAATCAACAGCAGAAAGTTAACAGAAAGTTAACAGAAAAATCTCTGAATATATGGCTACTAAACAGCATCCATATATATAATCCATGAATCAAAGAAGTCTCATATTAAGCTGAATGAAAATAAAAATACAGCCCACCAAAATTTGTGGAACATAGCTAATGCAATACTCAGAGGGAAATTAATAACACTAAATGCAAAGAAAAGTGGACATGCCTCAAATCGGTGTAACCAGAAAACTATATAAAGAGCAAAACAAACCAAAGCAAGCACAAAGAAGAAAAAAAAGTAAGAGCAGAAATGAATGAAACTAAAATAAAAAGTAGAGAAAAATAAATGAAAAGGCTGGTTCTTTGAAAAGATCGATAAAATCGATAAATAAACCTCTAGTAACACTGACAAAGAAAAAAGATGGAAGACAGTGTCAGTAATCAGAAATGAAGTAGGAGATATCAGTACAGACATTGCAGACATTAAAAGGATAATAAGATAACAGTACAAGCAACTCTCCATACATAAATTTCAGTTTAGACAAAAAGAATCCCCCTCCTCAAATACAAACTACTCCAAGTCACCAATTATGAAAATGAACATTTGAATAGGTCTATAACTATTTTTAAAGTTTAAATATGTAATTTTAAACCTTCAAAAGAAAAACCACTGAAGGCCCAGATGGTTTCACTGAAAAAGTGTACCAAATGTTTAAAGAATTAACATCAATTCTAGGTAATTTCTTCTGGAAAATAGAAAAGAAAAGAGCATTTTTAAACTCATTTTAAGAAGCTAGTATTACCCTAATACTATCACCAGAGTATGAAAAAAGAAAACTAGATACTAATATCCCTCATGAATAGAGACACAAAGATCCTTAACAAAATATAAATAAACAGAATCCCATAATATATAAAAAGAATTATATGTCATGATCACATGAAGATTACCCCAAAGCTGGTTAAATATTCAAAATTCAATGAACGTAATCTATCATATTCAGAGGGTAAAGAAAAAATCACGTATCAATTGGTGCAGAAAAAACACTTAAAATTCAACACCCATTCATGATTAAAAGGCTAAGAAACTAGGAAAAGAAGTAAAACTTGCTCAACTTAATACAGAGCATCTATCAAAAAACTACAACTGACAACATACTTAGTAGTTAACATTACTGAATGAATGCTCTCCCCCCACTAAGGCCAGAAGCAAGGTAAGTATGTCTTCTCTCACCACTTTTCATCAACACAGTGCTGGAATTTCTCACCAGAACAATTAGACAAGAATAAAAGGCAAACAACTTGGGAAGGAAGGAATAAAAATAATCCTATTTATAAATGGGCACTTATCTACATAGAAAAGCCCTAGAAATCTACAACAAAATTGTTGAGACTGGTAAGTAAATTCAGCAAGATTACAGATGCAAGACAAATCAAAAATCAACTGTATTTCCATATACTACCAATGAACATGTGAACACCAAAATTATACATACAATATTATTCACAATTGTGCCCCAGAAATTAAATACTTTATATCTTAAAAACTAAATACTACAGATATAAATCTAAAAAAAAAAAACATGTAAAGGACTTATATGCTGAAAACTACAAAACAATGTCCAAAAAAATTCAAAGAATATCTGCACAAATGGAAAGGCATAGCATATCCATAAGATTAGAAGACTCAACATGGAAAAGATGTCAATTCTCCCCAAACTGATATTCAGGTTTAATGGTGTTCCTATCGACATCCCTGCAAGATTTCTGGATATATACATGAGGTTATTCTAATATATGTGTATGTATTTTCTTTAAAAAGAAAAACCAAAAAACAAAGGGACTTGTAGCTAAAACAATTTTGAAAAAGAATAAAAGTGGGATGAAATCAGTCTAACTGATGTCAAGAGTTACTACATAAGCTACAATAATCAGAAAAGTGTGGTATTGCCAGAGGAATAGATACAAAGATCAATGTAACAGAACAGAAAACCCAAAAACAAACCAAAAAAAAAAATATGCCTCGTTAATTTTGGACAAAGGTACAAGAATAAGGTGGGCACAGTGGCTCACGCCTGTAATTCCGGCACTTTAGAAGGCCAAGGCAGGAGGATCACTTGAAGACAGGAGTTTGAGACCCCATCTCTGCAATAAAATAAATAAATAAATAAATGG
>VBSM01003148.1:16023738-16034606 GCA_008086735.1 Cheirogaleus medius | reverse complement strand
AAAAAAAAAAAAAAACCCATAGCAGAAAATATTCATTGTATTGAATTTGACAACAATTTCTTTGATATGACACCAAAGGCATAGGCAATAAAAAACAAAAATAAATAAACTGGACTTCATGAGAATTAAAAACTTTTGTGTACCAACAGAGCAAAAAGACAACCCATAAAACGGGAGAAAATATTTACAAATCATATATCTAAAAAGGGTCTAAATCTAGAATAGTATCAGGTCTAGTATCCAGAACTAGATAAAGAACTCTCTTAGTTCAGCAACAAAAATACTAATTACAAAACAGGCAAAGATCTTGAACAGGCATTCTCCAAAGAAAACACACAAATGGCCAACAAGTAGACAAAAAGATGCTCAGTTATCACTAATCATTAGGGAAATGCAAATCAAAACCATGAAATACCACTTTATACAATTAGCATGGCTATTATTTTAAAAATGAAAAACACGAGAGTTGGTGAAGATGTAGGAAAAAAAGTAAAATGCTGCAGTCTCTGTGGAAAAACATTTTGGCGTTTCCTCAAAAAGTTGAACACAAAATTACCATATGATCCAGCAATTTCACTTCTTATACGTATCCAAAGAAAAAATGAAAACAGAGACTCAAACAGATGCTAGTATACCAATTTTCTTAGCAGCATTATTCACAACAGCCAAAAGGTGGAAACAACTCAAATTTCCATCAATAGATGAATGGATAAACAAAACATGGTATATATGAATAATAGATTATCATTCAGCTAAAGAAGAAATTCTGACACATGCTATGACATGGATGAACCTTGAAAACATTATACAAATGAAATAAGCTAGATACAAAAGGACCGATGCTGTAAGATTCCACTTATATGAGGTATATAAAATAGGCAATTTCAAAGAAATTAGTTACCAGGGGCTAGGGAGAGGGTGGAATGGGGAGCGATGCTTAATGAGTACAGAGTGTCTGTTTGGGATGAAAAAAGTTTTGGAAATAGAAATTGGTGATAGTTACACAACACTGTGGAATGTACTTAATGCCGCTGAATTAAATATCTAAAAATGGTTAAATGGTAAATTTTATATTATGTATATTTTACCACAATAAAGACAACTTAAATAGAGAGATTACTATGTTCATGAATTGGAACATTCAAAACTGTAAAGATGTCCATTCTTCCCAAATTGATTTACAGAATCAATGCAAAGCCAAACAAAACACTAACAAGATTTTTTGGAACAATTCTAAATATTTATCAAGTGCAAAGAGCTAAGAATAGCAAAGATACTTAAAACAAAGAACAAAACCCAAGATGAAAGGACCAATTCTATCTGATATCTGATATCCAGAGTTGTTATAAAGCTGGAGTAATTTTAAAACTGTGGTTCTCACACAATGATAATACAAATAAACCAAAAGAACACAAAGTCCAGAAACAAATCCACACATATATAAATAGCTAAATTAAGACATTGTGCCTCTGAGAGGCCAAGGTGGGAGGATTGCTTGAGCTAAGGAGTTCAAGACCAGCCTGAGCAAGAGCGAGACCCCATCTCTATTATAAATAGAAAGAAATGAGCCAAACAACTAAAAATAGAAAAAATTAGCCGGGCATGGTGGCACATGCCTGTAATCCCAGCTACTCGGGAGGCTGAGGCACGAAGATCACTTGAGCCCAGGAGTTTGAGGTTGATCTGAGCTAGGGTGACATTCCGGCACTCTAGTCCGGGCAACAGAGACTCTGTCTCAAAAAAATAAAAAAAAAGATGTAGTGCAAGAGTAGAACTGAGTAAGAAAGAATAAAACAAGAAGAGGTCTCCATTAAAAAAAAAAAGATACACTCATACACACACTTTCCCCTATTTTACTCTGTACACAAAATCAAATTCAGGTGAGTTATATATCTACATGTAAAAACTAAAAAGAAAAAAATTAAATTAAAAATCTTTTAGAAAATTACATAAGGATACTTTCATGACCTTAAGTAAGGAAAAGATTTAACAACTCACAAAAAGCACTAACCAAAAGAAAAAACTGAAAAATCTGACTACATTTAAATTAACTTTTCATCAAAAGAAAGCAATAAAATAATGAAAAAACATCTGCAAGTCACAAGCAAGAAAATCCAAATGGTTTATAAATACATGAAAAGGGGCTCACGAGCATTAGTAATTAGGAAATTGCAAAGTAAAACCGCAATGAGATACCAATACACATTTACCAGAAGGACCAAAGGCCATTCATACCCCACTGGTGAGAGAATAAAGTAAAATAACTTTTAAAAACTGATTGACATTTCCAACTACCTAGCAACTCCACTTCTAAGTATATGCTCTAGGATCATTGTTTCAAACATTTTTAACCATGAACCACATTAAGAAATACGTTTGGGCCTGACACAGCAGCTCACACATGTATCCCAGTGCTCTGGGAGGCCCATGCTGGAGGTTCACTTGAGCCCAGAAGTTCAAGACCAGTCTGAGCAACATAGCGACACCCAGTCTCTACAAAAAAATTTTTTGACAATTATCTGGGTGTGATGGCATGCACCTGTAGTCCTAGCTATTTATTAACACTTGAGGCAGGAGGTTCACTTAAGTACAGGAGTTTGAGGCTGCAGTGAGCTATGATCATGCCACTGTACTCTAACCTAGGTAATAGAACAAGACCCTATCTCTTTTAAATAAATAAATAAAAGAAATATGTTTTATATTACAACCCTGTACACATATACAGGATACTATTATAAAAATGAATCCTAAATTTTTTTTTTTTTTGAGACAGAGTATCACTTTCTTGCCCAGGCTAGAGTGAGTGCCGTGGTGTCAGCTTAGCTCACAGCACCCTCAAACTCCTGGGCTCAAGTGATCCTCCTGCCTCAGCCTCCCGAGTAGCTGGGACTACAAGCATGCACCACCATGCCCGGCTAATTTTTTCTATATATTTTTAGTTGGCCTATTAATTTCTTTCTATTTTTAGTAGAGACGGGGTCTCGCTCTTGCTCAGGCTGGTTTCAAACTCCTGACCTTGAGCGATCCGCCCGCCTCGGCCTCCCAGAGTACGAGGATTACATGAATATTAAATTTTTATGTTCTCTTAATGCTGGTTGCTCCCCACTAAATTGATTTTATGATCCTTTTTGGAACATGTCCAAAAAGTTTAAAGAATTTTGATCTAGGAAAATTCTCGCACATATACTAGAATATTCACAACAGTAATGATTCATAATCGCAAAACACTAACAAAAATCCAAATGTCCATCAACAGCAGTATAAACAATGGTATAATTCATACACACATTGAAAAAAACAATAAAAACAAATCAACTATATATATCAAATAGATGAATCTCAAAAACATACTGTTAATCAAAAAGTCAACAGAGCACTATTCCATTTACACAAAGTTCAAAACAGCCACAACTAAATAATATATTGTTTAGAAATAAAACTGACAACTGAAGATAAGCAAGAACAATTAATACAAATTCAGGATAGTGTTTACTTCAGGGGGCGAGAGGGACATAATTAAGAGGCACACGAGGTAACAGGTACAGGAAGTACTCTCCTTATTAAGCTTGGTTGGTAGATACATGGAAATTCACTTTATTATTTTGTTTTAATTGTCTATATGATGTGTATACCCACTTTTCTTTGAATGATCTTATAACTAAAAGTAAGTTAACAAAATTCTCCATACACACAGTAATATGAGTAAAGTAAATTAAAATGCAAAGGATGGGTCCAAAGAAATTATGAGTCTTTGGATAACAGTAAAATATTAATCCTTTTATAGCTTATAACATATGGCTATTTGTATAAATGACAAAAGAAACATATTTTGACACACATTATCCATAGATTAAAGCGACCGGCTGGGAGCGGTGGCTCACGCCTGTAATCCTAGCACTCTGGGAGGCCGAGGTGGGCAGATCACTCAAGGTCAGGAGTTCTAAACCAGCCTGACCAAGAGCAAGACCCTGTCGCTACTAAAAATAGAAAGAAATTTGCTGAACAACTAAAAATATATGGAAAAAATTAGCCGGACATGGTGGCTCATGTCTGTAGTCCCAGCTACTTGGGAGGCTGAGGCAGGAGGATTGCTGGAGTGCAGGAGTTTGAGATTGCTGTGAGCTAGGCTGAAGCCACAGCACTCTAGCCCAGGCAACAGAGTGAGACTCTGTCTCAAAGAAAAAAAAACAAAAAAAACTATAGAACTAGGTTTGTTGTTGCTATTGTTGTTTTTTACCCAGCCATATTCTGTGCAGAAATTAAATGTGTAAGTTTGGAAAACAATACTTTGAGTGAACATAATGTGGAGCAGAAAAAAATTTTCCCTGTACCATCAGTTAAACACTCTACAAAACAATTGCTATTTTAAGGACAGAAATGGCAATCATATTTGCTTTGCAGGAGACTTTAAGCACAGGGAGGCTATACTGAAAAGGGCAATAGTAAAAAGAAAAGGGAGTATGTGTAATATGCTACCTTTTATAGAAAAGAAAAAAGAGTCTGTATATGTATATGCTTGCACATACATAAAGAAACTAGAGACATAAATAAATTAATAACAATGGGGAGCTGGAAAGCAAAACTGAGCAAGTAAGAGACAAGTTTAGGGAGAATTTTCACTGTATATCTTTTTATATTTTTTGAATCACGCCAATACATCACCTTATAAAAACTTAAATATATAATTGAAGCTATTGCTATAACCTAGACAAAAAATGAGGACTTAGATTATGTCAGTGACTACAGAGGTAAAGAAATTAAATCTAAGATGCCTAGGATACCTAAGTAGAGATATCCAGAAGGCAATTGGAAATATGGATCTGAAGGCTGGAAAAAATTGTTCAGGTGATATTGATGCCCAGAGGCACCATAAGCATGCATAATTTCACCCAGGTTGAGGTAACCAAATAAACACAGGCAAGAAAAGCAATCATGTAACTTAAATTTTAAAGTAAGAAAGTAATACAAAAATGGAATCCAAAAGGCAGTGTTGAAAGACATGAAAGAAAGCAGATTCCCAGAAGCCATGAGAAGAGAGTTAGTTGTAAGAGAGATGGCATGATCAGTTATAAACACTGATCTAGTAGGATCAAAACGTTAACAAAAAACAAAACAAAACAAACAAACAAACAAATATATATATATAAATTTGGCCCTTTGACATTAACAGCAAAATTAACAGAGTGGTGGACTTAAGAGCCAAATGCAGACTGGGTGCTGTGGCTCACGCCTGTAAAGAACCAAAATGTTATTAGTTTGAAAGGTTAATGAATAGCAGTTTATATTTTATGTTCTTATACCTAAAATGTTCAGAAAAGGATCTGAGGCAGCCTACAATGAAGAACTTGTATTATAACAGGAAAAAATAGAAAAATGAACATTAAAAGCCAGTATGATGGATATCCCTTATTTGTGTTTCATAAGCCATCCCCCCCTTCTTTTGCAAACAGCACCCACCCCCCCACATTAGGGAAACTGCTCTTACCCCTGACTCCAACTATGTAGTTCTAGTGAGGGTTGCCATTCATAGTACCCTCCCCACTCCAGCCACAGAGATGTTGGGTACATGATCCAAGACAGGCCAATCAGAGTCCTTCCCAGGATTCTTCAAGAGAGCCCCTTCTTCTGGTAGAAGGGGCTGGAAATAAGAGCTGCCAGCAGTCATGGTTCCAGCCTCATGAAGTAGAGAGTCTGTAGTGTAAGAGAATGAAATCAACATGCAGAGAAACAGAGATAAGAGGTGAAGTCCTAAACCCCATGGAAGGAGGAGGAGGAAACAAATATACTAATAACCAGATTAATTTAGCTGATGTAACTAAAGACCAGGTTTGGTTCTGGGCTGTGGGAGCCAGGACAAAAAAAATAAACAGAATGTATTTCATAGACCTATCAAAAAGGACGAAATATAACAGATCCTCAAGGGAGATAATTTGCCTGATGCTATATTATTAAAAGAAGTTCTACTACATGAATCTTTATGTAAGGGTCACTAAAAGACTAAATGGACAGTGTCCATGATGAGAATATTATAGCAAATACAGATTTCATATGCTATTACTTATAATGACAACTAAGTTATTTCTCAATCATTAATCACAACTAAGAAATTAGAATACAGTAGGTAGTTGAAGAAGTGGAGAGATACCAACTATGGTTTTATACTTCCAGGAAATTTGCCAATAAAAGGAGAAATACGAAAGGAAGAAAATGTCAATTTTAACTAGAATCCATGGGAAGCATCAAAAATGTTTGTGAGCTAAGAGGGAAAAAGCAAGTAAAAAGGACAGACTGAAGATAGAAGATGTCACTAGTACTTGAATAAAACAAGATCCTGGAGGAAATAAATGGGAAAACACCACATCAGAAACAAAGGTTGCTAATTCCACTAAAAACTACCTCCTCTCCTCCTTCCTGAAACACCAAATGAAAACAGTGAGATAAAATGGCATAAAGCCACAAGTACAAAAAAGAACATAAAGGAAAACAACAGTTATAAAATTTGGAAGGTAGAAGACATAAAACAAATGGTAAAAGACTTAACAGACCAGAAGTTGCTGCAGTAAGACAAGCCCAAAAGCAATGCATCTTACACCACACAGCACCAAGAACTGGAGAAACATTAGGTACCAGGCACCAAAGAGTAGGTGAATGCACATGGACAGTGATGGTCTATGAATGTGGGAGGGTTGTTTTCAGGTAAGGCTAAAACCAGTAGGAACTGGATATAATCTGAAAAGCTATCAGAACAAACTCCTTCTCCACTATAATTGTAACTGTCTTTCCCCTACCCTAGAAAACTGCAAAGGTTAATTTTCTAGAGAAAGGAAACGAGAGGAAATCTACACCTCACAGCTCGGAAAAGGGGCAGCATTCTAAAAAAAAATTAAGTGAAAGTCTAATTCCATTTAAACTTCTTTTTTTTTTTTTTCCTTTTTTTTTTTTTTTAAGAGTCTCGCTCTGTCACCTGGGCTAGAGTGCCATGGCATCAGCCTAGCTCACAGCAACCTCAAACTCTTGGGCTAAAAAGCAAAGCAATTCTCCTGCCTCAGCTTTCCCAGGGGCTGGGATTACAGGCGCATGCCACCACGCCCAGCTAATTTTTCTATTTTTAGTAGACACAGGGTCTCGCTCTTGCTCAGGCTGTTTTCGAACTCCTAACCTCAAGCAAGCCTCCCATCTCAGCCTCCCAAAGTGCTAGGATTACAGGCGTGAGCCACCAAGCCAAGTCTTATATACTCAAATTCTAGTACACATCTGGCTCAAAGAATATTGGTAGCCAGGTCTTTCAACCCCAAACAGATGATTGGAGGATTTCTCTCTGAATGCACTGAGAACACAGCCAGATCATCTATAATGAAGTCAATCAGCCAACAGTGTGCCCACACACCCAGCTTCCAATCAACTCATCAGGAAATTGTCTTAAATTTCATCGATGGCTAAGAGTCACCAGATTTTTAAGCAAAATCTGTAACAAGAAAGAGAGGCCAAAACACACAGTACAAAGGAAGAGCCCCAGGAGCAGAGGAAAACTTCAGAAAACTAAAACAAAATAAATACCTCCAATTAATATCCTCAGAGAGATAAGAGAAGATACTACATTCAAGAAACATGAACAGAAGATAGGCCGGGCGCGGCGGCTCATGCCTGTAATCCTAGCACTCTGGGAGGCCAAGGCAGGAGGATCACTCAAGGTCAGGAGTTCGAAACCAGCCTGAGCAAGAGCGAGATGCCATCTCTACTAAAAATAGAAAGAAATTAATTGGCCAACTAAAAATATATAGAAAAAATTAGCCGGGCATGGTGGCACATGCCTGTAGTCCCAGCTACTCACAAGGCTGAGGCAGAAAGATTGCTTGAGCCCAGGAGTTTGAGAGTGCTGTGAGTCAGGCCGATGTCATGGCACTCTAGCCCGGGCAACAGAGTGAGACTCTGTCTCAAAAAAAAAAATTATGAAGGAAAATGATTTCCAACCAAAAATTCTATTAATATGTTTAGGCAAACTATCAATTAATGCAAAACCTTAAAAAATTCACTTCTCATGCACCTTTTCCTATGAAGTTGCTAGATGTTCCCACCAAAACAAGAAAATGAACCAATAATATGAAGAAATGGGGGAGTAGGAGGTTAGGAAAACAGGGACTCCAAATAAGAAGAAAATACCAGGCTGGGTGCGGTGGCTCACGCCTATAATCCTAGCATTCTGGGAGGCCGAGGCAGGCGGATCGTTTGAGCTCAGGAGTTCGAGACCAGCCTGAGCAAGAGCGAGACCCTGTCTCTATTAAAAATAGAAAGAAATGAATTGGCCAACTAAAAATATATAGAAAAAGTTAGCCGGGCATGGTGGCGCATGCCTGTAGTCCCAGCTACTGGGAGGCTGAGGCGGAAGGATCGCTTGAGCCCAGGAGTTTGAGGTTGCTGTGAGCTAGGCTGACACCACGGCACTCTAGCCGGGGCAACAAGAGTGAGACACTGTCTCCAAAAAATAAAAAAATAATAAAATAATAAAAAAGAAGAAAATTCCAAGATGATGGTGAAGGGAAGAGTCCCAGGTTGGTACCTAGCCTAAAGGACAAAAGCCCCGGTGGGAGCAGGTAGATGTACCCAGAAGAAGGTCCTCCTTTAAAAAGGAGAGGGGAAGAAGAAGATGAGGGAAAGCTAGAAGAGGAGAGAAAAAAGAAAAGAATGGAAAGGAGAGGAAGAGAAAAGGGGAAGAGGTAGAGGGAGAGAAAGAAGAAGGAGAAAAGAGGAAGGAAGGAGGAAGAGTGGGAAAGGACCAAGAAAAGGGAAAAGAGGAAAGAAAGGAAAGAGGAAAAGAAAAAGGAAAGGAGAAGATAGAAGGAAAGGAAAACCGAATCTATAAAACTACCTCATAAATTAACCACATGGAAATTTATATAAGAAAGCAACAAGAGGGTATATAAAGATTTAGCCTTAGATTAAAAAGACAAGGAAAATGAAAATATAGGACAATTATTAACTCCAGGGGGAAAAGAAAAAGAAAAAGAAAAATTAACATAAGTCATCACAGAACTGTATACTCTTGACTCAGGAAATAATAATACTGAGGTGGGGTAGAGGTTAAAAAAAAAAAAGGAAAACAATATTTAAAGTCATAATAATGTAAACATTACTCTTTAACACTACTGATTTAACCAAAACGGGTGATATACTGGAAGCCAAAATCTAAAACTCATATCAAGGATAGCTGCTAAGACATTCTTTTCAAAATACAGAAGTAAATATCAGAAGGAATAGCCCAAAGAGTTGACATGGGTTGCCTCTGGGGAACAAAATGAGGATTCAGGATTCATGCAGCAAAGTACTGTTGTGTGTTTGTGTGTAAGATTAGCTTTTGGTACTACTTGACTTTCTGTGAGATTATCCTTTTGATAAACATAAAAATTAAATCTAAACACAAAAATGGAATAAACAAGCTGGGTGTAGTGGTTCATGCCTGTAGTCCCAGCTACTTGGGAGGCTGAGGCAGAAGGATCGCTAGAGTCCAGGAGTTTGAGGCTATATTGAACTATGATCACACCACTGCATTGGAGTGACAGAGAAAGACTCTATTTGTAAAAAAAATTTTTTTAATTAAAAAAGAATAAATAAATCACCGTCTTAAGACTTGAGACCCCAGCCAAGGCAGGAGTATCGCTTGAGGCCAGGAGTTTGAG
This sequence comes from Cheirogaleus medius, assembly GCA_008086735.1. Taxonomy (NCBI): domain Eukaryota; kingdom Metazoa; phylum Chordata; class Mammalia; order Primates; family Cheirogaleidae; genus Cheirogaleus; species Cheirogaleus medius. Next base: position 16,024,932 of record VBSM01003148.1, on the reverse strand, counting down.
AATACCCTAGGCAACACAGCAAGACTCTCTCTCAACAAAAAATTTAAAAATTAGCCTGTAGTACCAGTTATTGGGCAGCTGAGATAGGAAGGTCACTTGAGCCCAGGAGTTCAGGGTTACAGTGAGCTATGATCATGCCACTGCACTCCAGCCTGGGTGGCGGAGTGAAATCCTGTCTCTAAAAATTAAATATTAAAATTTCTTTAATTTTTTTAAAAATAGAATAAACAGATACCATATGCTGGGCAATGTATCAATGTACCTCTGTTTTCATTTCTCTTACTAGTTATGTAGGCAGGTTAGAAAAGAATGCACTAACTTCATGTCTGCCCTTTTCCTAGGCTATGCTCATATTCAAAGGAAAAGGAATTCAAGAGGAAAGCAAAGAAAACTGGCTATTTGTAATGTGTCTATGGTACCAAGTACCAAATCTCTTAACTTTTGAAAATCACCTCTTTCAAAGTTATAGGAACTAGACAGGTGTGGTGGCTCATGCCTGTAATTCTAGCACTTTGGGAGGCCAATGCAGGAGGATCCCTTCAGGTCAGGAGTTAGAGACCAACTTGAGCACAAGTTGTTGAGTGGGGCTTCCAGCAGAAGCTGAGTACAACTCAGGGGGGAGGAGAACCGTACTTGCACTTTACCCTCCCCCTTCTTCCTGCCTGGAACTTCTTTCTGCAGTCACAAGGACTGCAGTTCCAGCTGCTATGCTGTGATCATGGGATAACCCTAAAAATAAAAACCATGTGCTAAGGCTTGTATAGTAGGAAGAAAGAAAAAGCATACTTCCTAATGATATCACACAGCTGTCAAAAAGCTTTAAACTGCCTTTCTGAACTCCTTTTAAGCAAAAGAATAACCTCCTAATTTGTAGAAACCAACACAATCTGGTGTTTATTACTAGCAGCCAAACATAATTCTTAATGGACAGAGAGCAAATGCAAAAACTCCCCATAGTGACATCTTCACAACTCATGGTAGAGGAAAAGGAATCTCAAGTAAAGATTAGATTTGCAGTCAAAAAATTACAAAGCGGGCTGGGCGTGGTGGCTCACCCCTGTAATCCTAGTACTCTGGGAGGCTGAGGCGGGAGGATCACTCAAGGTCAGGTGTTGGAGACCAGCCTAAGCAAGAGCGAGATGTCTCTACTATAAATAGAAAGAAATTAGCCAAACAACTAAAAATAGAAAAAAA
>VBSM01003148.1:15998157-16017664 GCA_008086735.1 Cheirogaleus medius | reverse complement strand
TGCCTCGGCCTCCCAGAGAGCTAGGATTACAGGCGTGAGCCACCACACCCAGCCAGAAAGTAAAAATTTTAAATGCAACTCTTCTGTGGTATTTCAGCTAGATAAATTTCATGTTAGACATTTTAATTATTTTTTCCTCTTATGATAGGAAGATTATGTAAAATTTAATATATAAAGATTTTTTTTCATAGAATAACTCAGAAATTCATTAATTCACTCCCATACCCCACAATTTAAATAGCAAACATTTTAGGTAAGTTTAATGAATATTTCCAAATCATCCTTCAAAAGGAGCAACAGATACTGTGGAAAAGAAAACAAAACGTAATGTTAAAAGTGAAATGCATCCATTTATATAAAATGCCCAGAATATGCAAACCCACAGGGACAGAAAGTAGATTGTCTAGGGTGAGAGAGTTGGGAAGAAATGGGGAATGACTGCTAATGGTTCTTGCTGGGGTGATGAAAGGATCTAAGATTGATTGTGGTAATGGTTGCACAACTATGTGAATATGCTAAAAATCACTGAATTATATCCTTTAAATGCATGAATTACATGGTATGTGAATTATATCTCAATAAAGCTATTGTAAAAATAGAAAAATGCACATTCCTGATTATATAATGCTTCCAACAATTGACCTGAGTATATAACACATCTAACCCTAACCCTAACCCTAGTTGTTTAAAAATAGGATTTATTATTTATTTATTTATTTTGAGAAAGGGTATCGCTCTGTCACCCAGGATAGGGTGCAGTGGTGTCATCATAGCTCACTGTAACCTCGAACTCCTAGATGCAAATGATCTTCCTGCCTCAGCTAATTATTTTCCCTTTTTTTTTTTTTTAAGAGACAGGGTCTTGCTATATTGCCCAGGCTGGTTTCAAATTCCTGGCCTAAAGCAATCCTCCCACCTCAGCTTTCTGAGTAGCTGGGATTACAGGTGTGAACCACTTTACCTGGCTTCTAAAATTTGGTTTTTAATGTTTAATTAGCTCAAAATTGAAAATTTTCCAAAAATTTAAAACCACTAATATCCAAATTTAAATTCTTGCAAGCTCAGTGGAAAGTTGAAAATATCTTAAATATTGGGAAGCACTTAAAGAACATAAAATCAGCAAAACTTTTTTAAAACTCCAGAAGCTGAACTTCTAATCCTTTTTAAACACTTGTAAATACATCTAGGTAAAACTGTTCTATCTACCAAAACACACAACATCATTGTCTAAAAACTTATATTTTTATTCAGATTTACTTCTAGAAAGGAAAATGTATTCATTTATTTTTTTAAGAGACAGAGTCTGGCTCTGCTGTCCAGGCATGCAGTAGCTCAATCATATGCAACCTCAAAATCCTGGGCTCAATCAATGCTCCTGCCTCAACCTCAGAAGTAACTGGGACTACAGGTGTGTCCCACCACACCCAGCTAATTTTTCTTATTTTTTGTAGAGCCAGGGTCTCACTACATTGCCCAGGCTGGTCTCAAACTCCTGGCCTCGGCCAGGTGCAGTGGCTCACACCTGTAATCCTAGCACTCTGGGAGGTTGAGGGGGGAGGATCGCTCAAGGTCAGGAGTTCGAAACCAGCCTGAACAAGAGTGAGACCCTGTCTCTACTAAAAATAAAGAAATTAATTGGCCAACTAAAAATATATAGAAAAAATTAGCCGCGCATGGTGGTGCATGCCTGTAGTTCCAGCTACCGAGGAGGCTGAAGCAGAAGGATCGCCTGAGCCCAGGAGTTTGAGGTTGCTGTGAGCTTGGCTGATGCCAGGGCACTCTAGCCCAAGCAACAGAGTGAGACTCTGTCTCAAAAAAAAAAAAAACAAAAAAAACTCCTGGCCTCAAGGAATCCTTCCACCTCAGCCTCCCCAAAGTGCCAAAGTGTTGGGAACACAGGCATAAGCCACAGCACCCAGCCAAAATTAAAGATTTAAATGAACATTTTCTATACTGGGAGATTACTTATCAAAATTGACAATTTATCATTCAATTCCTAAGAAATACTCCCCAAAATGGCAATGAACAATGTAATAAAAATATATCAGCTCTATGACTTAGCATCTAATTTTGACACACACTGTTTTCACTCCTTAAAAAAGGAAAGTATGCAACTTTGCTCTTCTTTAAAAGACTCTGGGAATAACCGCATTCTGAGGTTAATTCCCTATCTCAGAACCATCACCACTGCATCCAAGTCTCCCTTCCCAGTTGTGACACTGCATTCTTCTAAGAATGTACTTTGGCACCTTATGTTCAGATTTTCCCCTCTGTCCTTTGGTAGTGTCCCTTCCAACACACTACTAAACAACATCTGCATCACTCAATGACAGATTCAAAAATGGGAAGGGAGACAGGATGGATGGCAGTAAATAAACAGGGAGCCACCAAAAAATGACGTCGATCGTTTCGGCCTCAACGCCTTACCACATTTTCGAAATGGAAAAGGTCAGAAACTTCAATGGCCATAAAACTATCTTACTAGTGTCCTCGGCCCTTCTGTACAGCCAAAACACTCACCCAGTGGAAATACCCAGAAATAAACTAAGAAGATCCCCAGGTCACTTGGGGACACCACCACCTCCTCTTCTCTTCGGTGGCCTAGGCCGGGGAGGTGGCCTGACGCAGCAAGCAAGAACCTTCTCCATCAGCCCCGGGCAGCTCAGCCCAGACACTCCAGCATCAGCACGACTGACCTCCGCGGTCTTCTCCGCAGGAAGCTCCCCGACGGCGGCGGCGGCGGCAGCAGGGTCTCCGCCAGAAAGCTCAGGGTGCAGCAGAGCCCGCCTTCCCTCCCGAACCCAAAGAGGCCCGGCGGCCCCCCTTCGCCTCCGCGCCCCTCCCCGGCGCAGAGTCGCGTTCCCGAGTCTGTCTCCATGCCACAGGAAGTCTCCAGACACACTGCGGCAGGCAGGGGAGGGGGAGGAGAGGGGGTCCCCACGCTCCCACACCCACGCCCACCGGGACCCCGAGAGGGCCGCGCGCTCGCCCACCCCTCCCCGACCCTGGGGCGCCGCACCGCCGCCGCCTCGGGTAGCCTCCAGACCCCGGCCCCGGGCGCAGGCGACGGCCAAATGACACTTGAGAGAGTGAGAGAAGAATCACATGACAGGCCAGGCCACACGCACTTTCTCCCACATGCACGGCCCACACCCCCTCCGCCCCGCGGCGGACCCTGCGAGTCTCTCCCGCGGCCGCGGCGCGGGGCGGGGGAGGGGGAGGGGGCGGGGCGGGGGAGGGGCGGGGGCTGGCAGTTGCTGCCAAGGTGGGGGAAGCGGTGACGGTTGGGCGCAGGCCGGTTCGGCCCGCCGGGCGGTTGGGTGTTTACCTTGATGCACCGCGACGCTGCAGCCGTGCCCGTCGCAATAAACCAGCGGGTTCTCGGCCCAGCCTCTCTCGTCTGAGCAAACGCAACAGCCTCCAATCATCTCCTTCATACTATGGGAGACCTCGTCCTCCAGTGACACGGGCCGGTCGCTAGAGACCATCTAAGAGGGAGTTGGGGGGACCATTAAAAAACACATGCAAGCCAATTAGTGCTCCCCCCACACAGCCCCCGCGCCCCGCTCCCGCCCGGCGCCCCGCACCCCGCCCCGCCCGCCGCTCGGCCGCTCGCTCACTCGGGCTTTGCCGCTCAGTCACTCACGTTCCGCACAGGAGTCAGGAGCCATGTCCTTGCTGACTCCCCCCACCTCCCCTCCACCGCCTCCTCCGCCTCCGCCTCCTCGTCGTCTTCCCTCCCCACCTCCACCCGGCCGCTAACGCGGGCGGCCGGAGAGGGCACACATAATCAAGTAGGCCTCCGCACAGGCGCACTGGGGGGGCTCCCGCTGGGCCAGGGGCAGCGAGGGAGGGGACGGGGGCTGCGCTTCCTCCTCCGAGCGTCACCCGGCGTGCGCGCCCTGCGGCCGGCGTGAGGGAGGAGGCCCCGGAGAGGCGAGGCCTGCGTGCGCGCCGCCGCGGCCGGCCGGCCTCCCCGGCCTACCTCCCGGGCCCTTTCCCCGCCCCCGCGCCGCTCGCCGCCGCCGAGGTGTGCCGGGGTGGGGGCCAGGGGAGCGCGCCGAGGCCGGAACGAGCCAACTGGAGGGCGCGGGGGCGCGCACGCGGGGGCGGGGACGTTGGGGCCGCCCTCTGCGGCGCCGGCCGCGCGGGCTGCGTCAGCGCCTCGGAAAGAGGCCTCGGCGGTGGGGGAGGCGGGCGCCTAGGGCCGCGAGGGGGATTCGTCGGCGTGGCGGGAGGGGACTCCCTAGGAGCGTCGCCCTGCCCCGGGAACCTACCTGGAGGCCTTCTCCTCTAGAGCCGGCCCGTGGGTAACAAGGGCTGGGCGAGTGTGCCAGCTCCCATGAAGGGTGTAATGAAGCATGGCTTTCTGCAGTTGGCCGCGCTAACTTCCCAGTGCTGCCGCAGCCTCTCCACCCATTAAATTCACATGCTGGACTCTTCCCAAAGTTCACCAATGGAAGTGCTACCAGATCTGCCGCCCATTTGTGCACTACGTTGGCCCCAGTGACTAACGAAAGTGCATCCCAGACTGAAGGTCAAAAGCCTGCGTTAGGGTTATAGAGGGGACAAGTCTACCCTCTGCTTGCTGTGTAGGAGTACAAATGGTTGTTTATCAGGAATTAGCAATATAATGTGATGATCTGAAAGATGCAGTTGTACTACATTAAAAGGATGAAGGAACCCAAGCTCTTGTAATCACCAAAAGATAATTAACACCATGAGACGGGAGTCCAGTTTCAGTCCTCTGAACTGGCTCTTTTCTCCAAATTTACTCTTGGAAATGTGAGGTCATTTAAAAGTGGCAGAAAGATGAGAGCTCCCACCTCACATACAAATAGAAAACGGATTAGGCCTAACTGAATAGATTAATTAGCTGGATGCTGAGCAGTTTTGAGCTGTAAAATCTTCCACTGTCGCCCTAACCCTTATGCATGCATGTAAGCCCGATATTAATTTTAAGCAAAAAATGTCTAATTATAAATTTTGCTTGAAATGGGAATTATGTATAGATGATTTAAATGACAAGCACTGTTACAAGGTTAATTCATGGCTTTTGGTTAATACCTTGCAGGTACAAAATGGTTGTTTACCAGGAATTAGCAATATAATGTGATGATGTGGAAAATGCACTTTTACAATGCTGAAGGATGAAGGAACCAAAGGTCTTCCAGTCAGTCACTGAAAGATAATATAATAGTTTAAGCTTTAAAAGCATTCCAGATGTTTTCATAAAGAAAAAAAATGGTAGCATGGCTGATTTTTCTATTCAAAGTAATTGCTGGCAATCTAAGAATGATAATAGATATAATGCAAGCATATATAGTAAATATATTCAAATGTTTTAAAAGCTAATTGAGATATATGCAGTAATGGAAATCTAAAGCATAAAATAGGGAGAAAGTGTACACTAAAAACACAAAAATGAGAATTCTCATTGTGCATTTAGAAAAGGTGACTACCAGATTACAAACTTATGAAATATAAATTCTTTTTTGGGATATAGCAACAATTAATAAATTTCTGGACAAATTATGTTCTTAAAATGTCTTTGAAATTTGTCAAACTAAAATGGCCTTCAAACAAAATTACACTGTTTTGTGTATCTTAACTATATATTTTAACTTTACTCTTATACAAAAGATACCAGTTCAATATCTAATTCCTTCTCAGAGTCCTACTGTAAGGCAATTTTGAGTTAAATCAATGTGAAACTTCCCAAACACTGTAGCTAAGCCATAATGCACTAAATTATTTAAAAATACATTTGTTTTATTTTTAATGCATTAGAGCTTAGTTATTGTGATGGAATTAATTTATATGTAAAGAAATATAGGTATCTTACCCTATTCTATAACACTTAAAAGAAATACAAGTAAACACTTGACATAGCTATTTCCAAAAACCAAAAAACAATTCATCATTTCTAAGAGGTTTCTGAAATTTAAAAAATTAGGGAGAATACATTATTTCATAACAGGCCTATAAATAAGTAATAGTATCTGAAGCAGAAATTTTGTTAAAGATGTAGGCATAAATGTTGATAAAATATAATTTAAATTATCTAAAACTGATTTTTAACATATTATATATGTCAAGTATGAAAATTATAGGAAAAAACATAATGGGTATAAATAGCTCATTTTCATTTTAACTCATGTACCAGATACCAAAATTTTTCTTATACATCTCAAGTATATTTAGTATATTTCTATAAAATATTAAATGAAAAGGAAGAATAGCAGACAGCATAAAAGAATTCAAATATATGTTAATTATTCATTTAGTAAATATTTATTGAATATTTACTGTGTGCCCCAAACTATTTTGGATATAGGGAATATAGGCGTGAGAAAGTTGTATTTGTCCTTTGTGAGATACAGAGTTATATATATGACAATTGGGTGAATATGCTAATTCTAATACCTAGGAGTGGATAAAACTTACAATTAAATTACCAGAATTGTTAACGTTCAAGTAAGTTTTTAATAATACATGGTAATGTAAAAAAAAAAAATTACCATAGGCTTTATAGAATAACTTCATAGAAAAGGATAATTTCAATCTTAAAATAATGTTATCCTTTAAATCTGATTCCATATTCTCAAAATATCCTTTGAAAAAGTATATCTAGTATCTGTAGAATAAAACAAAGTCTGTTGTCTCTAATATTCTTCACATAACAGCAGCTCACTCAATACTGTCTCATCTTTCTGAAATAATCATCTGAGGCAAACCACAAAAAACTCAAGTAAAGTATTTTCTGATGTAACCTCTAACCCTACAATAATGGGAAAATGTATTTTTGCTCTATGGGTAATATATCTTTTTATAATTTTCTTTATTCCTTAAGCTAGGCACCAAATTGTTGCATTTGCTTTTCTATAATCATTTACATAAGTAGATACTATGAAAGAAATATTTAAAACCACATTTGGTTCATAGATTAGTACTGCTCATATTTATCTCCTTCTTAAAGTTTTATTTGCCTTCTATTTGTGCATATTATATTTAGTCTATTACAGCCTCGACAATGTTGAGGTACATTTCTATAATGAGCTATAGAAACTGAGGCCAATTTATATATATATATATGAGGTATATTTCTATAATGCTAAAACTAGATACACTTTCTTTAACTCAGATTCTTTACTTGCCCTAAGTGTTTAAAATTCTGTATTGACTCTAATACTAAGTTTTTTAAACAAGCAATTAGAATTCATACATCTACTAAACTTCATTGGAAACTACAATCTTCTTTCTAAATAAATTACTTGGAAAACTCAAAAAGGCAATTTCTTATGATCTGAACAGACTTTCAGATATATCCTCTTTTACATAAAGGAATCTTTGAATAAAATTTTGTTTTGCTCATTTGGTAACCAAGATTTAACCTTTTATGTGAAAAGTTTATTATGGGCCATATATTTATGCTAGTACGATTAAAATACTGAGATATTTCTGAAACTAGTTTTGTTATTTATCTCACAATAAGTGAGTATTATGTCTTTATAGATGCAAACCCACATATGGCAGCTCTATCATAGAGTACTATTCAAAATTTCATATAAAGGTATTCTTTCCATTATGTTTTGGATTCTGTTAATGAGATTCTGTTAATGACTTTTGCAAAATTCCATTTAATAAAACATGTTAATCTTATTAAGCGATTTTTTTTTACTCACCATAGCACCTAGCAAGTGTACTGCACGTAGTAGGTCCACATTAAATGTTTGTTTAATGTACTATGTTGGTGTATGAAAGCTAATTGCAGTCAGAACTTTATTCTTCAGAGTAAAGCAAGATTTTATTTTTTAAGTACACTTGAACTAAAATTTCTAAGCAATGATTAACAGAATTTTCAGATATATTGGTTTCTTTAAAGATTTTTAATTGTTTAAATTAATATAGGTGAAGAGTTTTTATCAGGTAGTTTAGAATTGCCTATATTTAAATAGCCCTCAAATGTTAACCATCTTTTCATGTAAAAGTCATCATTTTATTGCAAAACAGGCTCTAAGAATCAATCATAATTAATATTGTTAGATATACTTAATTTTTTGAAAATTTAGTTAGGTAATTCTGAAATTTAAATTGAGTGTACTCCAAATTAAAAATCTTTTTAAGACTCAAGGTCTAATATTTAAAGGGTTTGGTTTGGTGAATCTTATGTTTGGCTTCATAGCTATTCCTTTTGCTATAAAATTGAGATATTAATTGGCTGTATTTACATTTTTGGGGTAAAACACCATGTAATTACCAATAGAAAAATACTACCTCTAAGATGCCTTTAGATCTTCCAGGTGTTACATAAACCTCATAACATTTCAGAGTTCGACAGGACAGTTTTTTTCCATCATGCAACAATACTTAAAGGTGTTATACTTTGCCTTTTCAGATATCATCAATATAGTATAGGAGCAGTAGTGTAAGGTCCATGTTCCCATTTTTCACTGAGACTGAAAATTTGCATCTCTGTTATAATTAAAGTGTGATTAAGGTAACATATTTAGGTGTCTGTTTATAAGATACAATAAGATTATCTAAGTGAAAAGATTCTGGACATGGAAAAGAGGAAAATCAGTTTCTGAAATGGAAGAGAACCTTGAAAGAAATGAAACATACCTTGAACTGAAAAAAAAGAAGAAATTAGACTGAATTTCTAAATACTATTAGGACTGAAGGTGGTCACTTTTAAAGATTTAAATGTTTTCCTCTCCAAAAGAGGCCACTGCTTACCAAATCCAGAAACAAGCCCAAGAATATGTTAATTAAGTGCATTGTGCCCCAGAAAGAATGAGGTTGACAAATTCATTTTTTTATTCCTTCAATTAATAAACTGTCTAATACATCTTAGATTTTTCAAATCTATAATGTGTATATTTACCTCTTGAAATTGTACAGTAACGGTGCCAAGGACCAACATGACCCCATAGGGTGAATCTTATGAAGCTTAACATTCCTGGTGAATTAAACACACAAACCTCGGATCACTTTTTTGTCAGTCTTACTTTACTGTGGAGCTTCAGAGCCAGAATGTAGGTAATTTTTATATGGTGGCACTTCACCCCAATTAAAAAAGCAATGATCGCTGGTGCAAGCAGAAGTGGAAAATATGACATAAAATTAAAGAAAGGTATCACAAAGACTAGCCAAGAATGCTACACATCCCTCTCCATTCCCACCCCCATTCATGTCCTTTTTTCCGCCCATTTGTTGTTTTTCTCAGAAGTATATCATGACTTCTAACAGATTTTTTTAGTTTAAATGAAACAAAAAATACTCGAAACAGTAAGAGATGTAAAAAGATTCACCTTCTACTATCAACCACCAAGAGATAAACTTGTAACACTATTCTAAATATCCAAAGATTTATAAATAAAAAATGTAAATTGGTGGGGAGGATGAGTGTGGAACGAATGAATAGATTGAAAATACTTAATTTTCAACACCGATTTTTTTTTCTGTTCCAACCTTTCCATAGTTACGCCTCAAATGATTTCTTACATAAGAATTTCTCCTTATACCTGAATAATTTCCATGAGGACATGCAAATTCAGAAAGAAGACCCGCAAAATGAAAGTGTTAAAATGCAAACATCTATAGCATTTCAAATGCAAAATAACAACCACCACTACCTTTAACTGACTCTTAAGGGGTCTTTTCAAACAGATGCAATTTATGAACATCATCTGTTAACTTCTTTCTCGTAATTCAAAACTCTTGTCAAATGATGTTTTCATGATGACGTGTAAATATAATATTCCATTAGAGATCAATTCTAATTGGTTTTTAAAAATCCACCTAGGGAAACAGTGCTGAATAATACACAGTCTAGTAATGAGTATTTTAGAAGGAATTTCCGCAAAGTCTATTATGAATCTAAGTTAAAATTACTCTTTTGCCCTAGTAAGGCTTGGACCACAGGATTGAAATTATTTCTTCATGAGCTTTCACGCACGATGACTTTGGTCTTGTCTACAAGACTCGAAAGCACTTGTTGGAAATCTTCATTTTTTTAAAACTGTGACGTTTGCCAGAAATATTTTTTTTCCCACACGCCTCACAAAGGAAAACAGGCAGAGTTTCGGAGGTGGGCTGCAATTATTTGTTTCCAAGACGTGGTTTAAAAGCAAACGAAACGTTTTTCCCTTTTGAAATTCACTGTTATTCTGAAAATGCATTTCACGGTAAGAAAGCAAGCCCGTTTGTGTTAGGGCTAGCTCAGCCCTTCCTTTGGAAACTAGACTTCTTGTGTACAAAGAAGAGCTGAGTAATAACAAATAGGGACAGCGAAACGTGCTTTTCCGAACTCTTTTTGAATTCTGACCTTCATTTTCGAATCCATACGTTTAGAGAGATTGCAAACGTCATATAATCTGCTCTAACTCTCCAGATCCAGAATAAAAATTGCCCACGTTTGGCTCTTATCTAGTGATCACTTTATAGACATATATGCTGCTTTCCCTTTTCTTTTAATGCGTGAGCGGCAGGCTCGCCCAGCTCCCTTCAGTTTCGCGGCACGTTGTAAAGACTGCTTCCTACGAGGTCGTAGTTGGGAACCCCTTGCTGGCCCAGTCAGATCATAAAACTTGCCGCGCCGACCCGGCCCGAGCTCCGGAGTCTGAGGTGGCACCGGCGGGGGTCGGTCGGGCCGCAGGACCCCTCCCTCAACCACGACGCGCCCGCCGAGCTGCAGCGCCCCGGCCGAACAATGGGGGCGGCCGGGCGCGAGGCGCCGGGTCCCGCTTCCTCCGCCGCGCCGGCCGCGCGCCCGGCCCCCGCCCCCCGGGCCCTCCGCGGCCGCGTCGTCGCGCTCGCCCGGCCGCCGCGCCTTCCTCCCGGGCCGGCCCGGCACTCGCCCCGCCGCCCGCGCGCCTGCTGCCCTCCCGGCCCGACTCCGACCCCCGGCGCTTCCTCGCGCCACTCCTGCTTTCGCTGCGGCCGCCTTCCCACTATTTTCTGAACGTATTTTCACAGTTTTCCCCCTTTCTTTTCCAAAGTGGCCGAGAAGTCTCGATTCCATCTTAACGTTGATTTGCTGTTTCCCTCCAGAAAAGATTCCTCAGGGAACTCCAAATCTAGAAGGAAATACAGCAAATCCAAGAACACCTTTAACCCTAAAGACAATCTCACATTTAAAAAAAAAATTTTTTTTTAACACAAGTATGTCGTCTGAAACCGACAAAACAACTATCCCCTCTCTTTTTATTTCCTCCTTTCAATACTGTTATTTTAAACTCTCCATCGAATGCCTTCTGACGGGAGGGCAGAGAATGTGTCCGGCAGCACGCAGCAAATCAGAGGTTTTATCTTACGCCTCCTGGGACGGGGAAAAAAGTGGAACGTGGACGAGGGAGCTTCCAGGGCAGAAAAGCAACACAATTCGCTGGGGACGCCGCCGGGCCGGGCGGGGGACGCGCGGCGGGGGCGCCCCGGGCCCGCGGGCTCCGGGCCGGGGAGCTGGTCCGAGGAGGGGAGGAGGTTTAAGTAGTGGGGGCTGGGAAGGCGGCGGGCCGGTGCATGACGATACTTTGGGAGGAAGGAAGAGGCAGCGGTGGAGTTGACTGGGCTTTCTCATCCCCCACCCCCGAGGAAAAAAAGAAAGTTGGAGGGAGGCGGGGAGGAGAATGGCCATCCCCATTTCCTCCCCACGATTGCGCGGAAGGGCTGGGGCTGCCGCGGGCACAGGGAGGGCGCGGGACAAGGCAGACCAATAGCAGTCAACAGGTCCGGGCCTCGGCTGGGCGGCGGGGCCGGGCCGCGGGGAGGCCGGGTCCCCTCCCCTCGGCTCCCCCGCGCTCCCCTCCCCCGCAGGCTCGGCGCGGCAGGGGAGGCCGGGCTCTGCTCTCGGCGCCCCGCCCGGCCGGGCCGCGGCCGCCTCCGCCCGGGCTCTCGGGGCGGGGGCGGGGGTGGGGGCGGGGCGGGGGTTCCCCGCCGGAGAATCCTCCCCGGGGCTGGCGGCGGGGGGAGGAGATGGAAAGCGGGGAATGGAGGATTAGGAAGGACTCGAGCTCGGCACGAGCGCGGCCCGCGCGGAGGATCCTGGGTAAAAAGTGGCCGCGCGGCACCGGGAGAGCGCGGAGAGGAGCCGGGGTCAGAGGTCAGAGCCCTGGAGCCCCGCGCGCAGAGCCCCCCACGTGAACGCAGCGAGCAGGAGGAACCTTTTTGTTTTCGACCGCGCCAGCATGCTCCCCTATTGACCGAGCTGCTTTTCCCGGGCTGCTGGGGAGAGCGGCTCCATCGCGGATCTCCTAACCCCATCCCCCTTCCACCATCGCCACACATCCCAACTCAACCCTTCCTCTCAACTCGCACCCCAGCCCCCTGTACGGGCTAGCAATAACGCAGTAAATTTACTTTAACAACAAGTGGGGGTGGTTGCATTTACTCCTCCCTCTCCTCTCTCCTCCCCCTCCTCTCGCTGCGGCTCTTGACACTACTACAAACCAGGACTATAAACATAAACATGTGTCACTGTAACAGGGCAGGTAATATACGGATTTCGAGGTGGGGTGGGGTGGAGGGGGGCTTGGTCGCCGCTTGGAGGGCAGTAAAAAACCGCGTTTCACGTGCTCGACGGCTTTGGGGGCTCCCCCACACACCGATCCATTTATATAATGCCGACGGCACCCGGTCACCGATTCAGCCACACATACCCACAAAGGCAGGCTTGCCCCTAACCAGCGTACCCCAAAGCAAATACATTTAAATACGAATCCCTGTCCTCTCCCGGCCACCGCTGCCATTTCTTCTATTAGCAAACAGTAGCATCAACACTTCAACCTCCTTTCCTTTTTAAAAATTATCTTCCAGATAGCAATAGAGATCATTTTTTCGACCTGAGTAGTACACCGCTCTCTTCCCACAGACCACTACCTACACGTTTTGGGTGCAGAAACCCCTTCAAACAGCAAGAAAGGAAATTTAAATGACTGAGTTCGAAATCTGGCATGCAAAGGTTATTTCTTGAGCTTTGCCTCTATGCATTTAGCACAACTTCTGCTGCAAGTTGCTTCCACAGGCGCGGTGGAGATTCGCCACAGCAAGCCTTTCTTATTATTATTTAGTCTATATTTACACTGCCTCTCAACTTTTTTTCTCATTCTTAGTTCAACAAGCCTAGCAACCACTACTTAAGGTAGAGTAAAGCGAATCCCCTCGCAGGCTTTTTGGCTTGAAACAGAGGGAGATACAGAAAATGTTCAGAAGAAGTGGTTCCCTTTGTTCTTTCATTGTTTCTCTACCAACTGGTGGATACAAGGACAAACACTTACCTTCTCTTCTTTTTGCTCCAAAAACCAGACGTTCCCATCAGCCTTAAAATACACAATCCACCTTGAAAGTAACTACGAATGTCGGGAGAGTTTGTATTCCATTCTTTTTCGCTCTCTGCCCTCTTTTAGCGTAGGATTAAGTTGCCGAGCACGTTGCTGCAAGCTGTAGCCCCCCGCCTTAGTGAATCGGTCACGTTTAGGACCCTCTAAGTCCACCCTAATTCTGCCAGTAGAATTGAGGGTATTGGAGCTCTAAACTTTCAAAAGGAAAGGGGCCTGCAACTCTCCAGAAAACTTACAAATACCCTGAAATTTTTTTACCATTGTATTTTTGCACCACATCCCCAAATAGTATTTGCCAAGAAATATTAGGTATTTCTTTGAGGAAAGTATTTTTTTTTTACGTTTGTACTTAGCAATGCGCTGCTTAGACAGATGGAGTAAAAGGCAGGTTTGTATCGGCATTTAACGGAATGAGTGCGTTTTCCATAACGTTTGTTGTGCCATGTGTTTTTAAAAACACAAACAAAACACTACAACTGAGAAAGGAAGGAAATAGACGTTTGAATTAAAATGTTGTGGAACCACTTACAAAGAGGCGTTTCCTTGAAATTTATTAGTGTAAAAATTGGCCTCAGAAGCAAAAAGTAAGCTTTTCAAAGTTAAAGGACTTAATTTTCACTTCATGATTCCAAAATAAAAAAGCGAATTTTCTGGCTAGTATGTGATACTGTCAGTGTTTGGTGCCCAGCCCGATGGGCATTAGTGCCCAAACCTTGTTTAAATGTGATTATGATGTGATTTGCTGATGTCATGAATATGAAATGATACTTGTGTATCCATAAATTCTAACTTGTGATTTTTTTTTTTTTTTGATCTCCCGCTTTTTTGTGTGTTCCCAGTAGCTGCAGCAGCAGAAGACAGTGATTGGCTCCAGTGCTCCTAGAAGGATTTGGGCTGAAGCCAGGGGAACAGAACCAGAGGATTCCCTTTCCAGAGACCATCAGGCTCCTCTCCTCGTGTGTCTTGTCTTTCCTCTCTCCCCTCATGGGTGCTCAGGATTTCAGTATGGCTGCAGTAACCCATAGGTAGGCCTCAGCACTTAGTGTCATCACTTCAGTTTCTACACATTTGGCCCTCGTGTAAAATAAACAAAAACTTGGGCAACCCAAATAAATTGTGGTTCTCGATATTTGTATATTATTTAATACATGGAGGTTGAACTCTACTTTCTCTAATTTTTTTTTTTCTTCTACATTCAGGATCAATTGTGAAAGGCCCTTGTGTCTCATAGGAAAATATTGCAACAAAACAAGATAATTGGGGGGAAAGGCGGTTGCAGTAGGAAAAGTGGCTTTTCTTTGATAGCATTTAATTGGAATTAAAAGATTCTTGAGCTGTAAACATTCTTTATTTATTCAGCACACATAAGCAGGCATTGTTTTATCACCATCATAATTATGGTGTCCTTTAAACTGGCTGATAGCAGGAAAGATAAGGGAATGTGCCTGCAGATTCAGATCAAGTCTCACTCCTTTCTTTCTTTCCCTCCCTCCCTCTCCCCCCCCCATTCCTTCTTTGGTCACTAGGGTACCCCACAGCCCTTGAGATGAGAAGAGCAGGAAGATTGTGGCCTAACCATTTCTTACATCATGAAAGTGATTTGTACCACACTCTAATTTGATGCAATCCATAACCTCCTTGTCTGCTATGTTTAGAACTGCTTTTTAGCTTGCAGTATGTGTTATCTGAAGAGTTGCCTACTGCTCACCTGTATAAAATCTCATCCACTAGGGTTTGTTGCTTTACTTTTGTCTAATTTAGAAAGCATACTCTTAGGGCTTTTTCAGAACAAAGCCTCACAAAAACCCCCTTACCTCCAAGGATTTGCAAATTTATAAAGGCAGCATTGAATTCAAGATGGGTCAGGGGGCAAAAAAAGGGTAGAAGGTCACTGCATTTTGATTATGGGTCAGTAGACAACATGGCATATACTCTGTGTCCCAAACTTCTGTTAAAAGACAGGATTTTTAAATGCCTAAGAACAGAAGGATGGGCCCTTTTGGAGGCTTGCCCTGATTTGTTTGGATGAGACAAAAAGAAAAAAATTAAGGAAAATATACTAAGTTATAATTTAAGTTGTTTCTCAATTTAACCATTTTCTCTTTCTCTATTCCCATTTTCCCCTTCCAAAAAGCACAGGAGGTGTGATGTCAGATAAATTTAGCTACAGAAATGTTGAGATTTTATTGTCCTCTGTCCTCAACTAATTCAGCCTTATGAGACTTTATTATTAATTTAGACTTTATGGTATAAGTATTATAGTTACTTTTAGTTAACAGTGCAAGGGGCTTCTATTATTCTTTTAACCAGTAAGTTACATTGTTGAGGCCTTTGTGATGTTCCTTACTCTTTTCTGTCTGAATTCACTTTGAACAAAATGTGCCCAGCAATCACTAAAACAAATGTATATGGTGAAGAGTTAGGTAGGGGGGCAGGGTGATCCTCATTTAAATTATGTATGTATGGGTGAGAGCTTGGAAGGAAAAGGATTATTTTAATGCTCTTCAATACTTTAATTATATGACAGTTGTAGTGTAGAAATGCAAAAGTACTCTTAGGTTTTCCTTCAGGTTTTCAAAAGAACTTTCCCCATTAATAAACTACTCCTGCAAATTGCTATTGCATTTCCCAGCTAACCATTTAAAAGAATGTAAATGCCTTGTGCATTACTTCGCTCCAGAGGAAAGAGGTCAGACTGAATTGCAATGGTATTTAAACATGAAATACAGTGAAAATAAATCAAAATAGAGCATCTGAAGGTAAATGTAGCACATTCATATGGGATAAGTAAAGACAAATATGTTCATATCTTCATAGCCCATTACTTTAAAAACTGAAAGTGCTGACTTTTTACAATAAATGCAGAAGTAAGTGGACATTAAGAATATATTTCAATCTGTATTTGCTACTGAGGATTTTCCTTTAGCAAACAGCTTGGTTTTCAAAGCTAAAATACTTTCTACAATAGTATGTAGATTATGCATCCCTCACTGAGTAAATAATCACATTTAATTAACAAACTCAATGCATATCATATATGTGCCTAAATTCACAATAATTCCCTGGACTCAGAGAGAAGGATATATACATAAATGTTAATTTGGGTGTATCCATCCACATTTGTACATGCATTTGACAAACATAGAAGTTGATATATCTTTTCTTAAAAAAGAATTTGAATACAGTCTATCATCTGAATTGGGTTCATCTTTATAGAAGCAGCTGACATGGTCAACAAATTTATCAAAGAAACCCCCTGGCTTTTGAAGAATAGCACTTTATACATCTGGATCTGCACATCCAGGCAAAGTAAGTAAATTATTGCATAACTTTAAGCATAATTGATAACAGACACCTTTAATTTTTCATCCCCATTCTTTTGGCCAGCTTTCGCATTAATAATCTAAGCCATAAATGTTGGTAGCTATTGATCGAAATCCCCGGTGTGCATGCAAATCCATCTTAAAGTCCCCTGCCTTTCATGTGTGAGCGCTCAGGGGCCTCTCCTAGATCTTTTTATCGGGATCGACCCCCAATGTGCCTGGAGAAGACCCCGGATATGCAATGTGTGCTGATGGCCATAAGAAAGCTGTCTGTCACATTCTGTGTGAGTGTGTGTGCATGTGTGTGCTCGTGTGCACACTCGAGTGAGAGTTCTCGAGCTTTAACACACACGACGATAGGGAAGTTAAAGGAACAAAAGAAGGTATTAGACAAGAAGAAAGATGTGTAATAAGAGTATTAAAAATGTATAAGTGTAAAGGTGTCTGAGTGCACATACAGAGATACTCGCCTAAATAGAACATACAGACACATTTCCCAAATCCCCTGGCCTTTATCATTCTGTTTGACCCAACAAATTATACTTTTAGTTTTAAAAAATACTTACTATGCTACTAGTTTTCAAAACCACACATCATGCCAGTATTTTAAAGGTGGAAAGAAAGGAAAGGAGAGGAAAAGAAGGTAATTTTGAAATGCTTACTAAATCATGTTGCTATGTTCAGGAGGACTAGGAGTGTGTGTGTGTGTGTGTGTGTGTGTGTGTGTATGTGTGTAAATCTTAACGGGAATGGAGAACATCTAAAACTACCTGGAAAAAAAAAAAGGACGCTCTAGCCAACCTTTTGTACTGTCTTCTCAAAGGCTTTTTCTGAGTTTACTATTTCTTGGCTGACTCTTCGGTCTAAATCTTAAAGCTGGGGGAGGGGAATGGGCGGGGGTGGGGGTGGGAGGGAGAAGGCTGGCAGTACTATATAAATGCATCAGGAGGAATTTTAAAACGACATTATTGTCCCTGGCAATAGAAAGACTCTGGTCATTCTACTTTAAAAAACAAACATCAACATCTGCT
Source organism: Cheirogaleus medius (assembly GCA_008086735.1). Lineage (NCBI taxonomy): Eukaryota > Metazoa > Chordata > Mammalia > Primates > Cheirogaleidae > Cheirogaleus > Cheirogaleus medius. The sequence continues at coordinate 15,999,970 of VBSM01003148.1, read as the reverse complement.
TTTCCTGGAAACTTCGCTTTCTGCTTAAACCTTGTGCATTTTGCCTCCTGTGAAAGTGAAAGAGAAAAACGCGGTGTGATAGATCCAGATGCAAAAGAAAGCCAACTCGGTGGATGGTATTAGCTGTGACGAGGCATTGTTCATTGCTGCCTCTCGGTTACGTTTAAAGCCTGAAATATCACGAGATCCATTCAATGATCCTTCTCTCATTCAAGGGACAAAAATGTAATTTGCTGTAGCTCTGATTTCTTGGATGGAAATGCTAGCCTTAGATTTCAAAGGCAAGAACTAGACATCGCGGTTTGTACACACATTGATTAAGTTGAAGAGCGGTGATTACATCTGTGCTGAGTGCAACAGTAGTCCAGGGCTGACTTTTCAAATCCCAACCTCCTGAGTTACAGACTCTCTTAAATAGACTTCCTTAATTTCCGGATGCACTTCTTGAAATTCCCAATTCTCTTCAAAATTCCTGGGAAATTACAAAGGAGATGAGGGTGGGGGTGGGGAACCGTGGCCGAGATTTCATCTTGTCAAGCAAACTACCTTTTTGTATGTCTGATTCCTCTGTTTTTATCCCTTTTTTTTTTCTTTTTTGAGCCATACCTGCCTGTGCTAGCCAGACCAGAGCAGAGGAAGCTGGAACTTTTGAATGTGAAGAAAGAAATTATTGTACCATTTTTTTTGCAGGCTCAGAAATATCCGTTTATTCTTTTAATCATGCGGATGTGTCTATTTTTGGAGGAACAAGGAAACATATAAATGCCTGGGTTGCATTTATGTTGTAGTTGCAAACATAGAACAGTTAAGAAGATTTTGCCGAATTTTGCAACGCAGCCAACAAACCGCCTTGGGATCGTGGTAATGCAACTGGGAAGACCCTTGCTCTCATTTGGCAATATTTTGGATATTCTTGAAAACGACACCAAAATATGCCTTAATTTGACTAAGAAGAGGTTAAACCACACTGCTATTCATCCAAAGTGATTTTGTTATAGCAGATGCTTGGCTTTCATGGGAAAACTGGGAGTTGTAGAAGATTCACCTAAACTACCAACCAAAGCATCATAGACCACTGAAATGGCCTGCATCGTACATCAGCACTTTCTTTTCATCCTTATTACGTAAAACCTCTGGAAGCACCTTGGGCGTTTGACATTTTCTTTTCTTTGCTGCAGAAGGAAGCAATCTGCTCCCTGGAATTCTGACCTGTCGTGAACAGGACCCTGGCAAAGGCTGTGCTGGGGACTCTAGGACGATCCCGCCTCCAATCCAGCCCGGTTAATTGTGAAAAGTGTACACATTTCTGGCTTATCTATGCTTTGTTATGGCTCTGACGTGAAACTACCTCCTCCCCAGCCCACCCCCCATCAGAGAACCGAAATCCAGTTGAATTGTTACAGTGTGTCGGAGCTGGAGCCTTGAACTGCTTCCTTGGTCAAATAACTTTGTTTCTGGTTGTAAAAAGGCATTTCAGGAAAAAAGAAAAAAATAAAAGGAAAAGAAAATCCAGAGAAATTCCAAACGTAAGTCTGTACTGGGGTGGTTCACCGCGCGGGTTTAACTTTGGAGCTCCCAGCCGGTCTCCTTCTCCACTCCTATAAGGGAAATACCAGGCTATTCTCCACATTTTCGCTTAAGCTCCATTTTCAAAAGGAAAGGGGGTGGGGTGTATCTATTTTGGCTTCATAGTGTTTTTTAAATGCCTTTCTTTGAAATTATAATAGCTGTATCGGTAAAATGCAAATAAAGAAAAAATAGGCAATATTTCTTTAAAGGCGAATATATGGTGCGGTTTTTTTTTTTTTTTTTT